>CM053620.1:21484692-21537084 GCA_028646535.1 Procyon lotor
GAGAGAGAGAACAGAAGCAGAGGGAGTGGGAGAGGGGGAAGCGGGCTTCCCTCCAAGCAAGGAGTCTGATGTGGGGCTTGATCCCAGGACCCTGGGATCATGACCTGAGCTGAAGGCAGACGCTTGATGACTGAGCCACCCAGGTGCCCCAAAGCACATCCTTTGAATGAATGAATAGACTTTTGAGTGAATCACTGGCTCCCTGGAATGTCGATCTGCCCGCGGCTTCTGGTAGGACTCAGCCTTTAGATCCCTGTGCCTGGAATTTGAACACAGAAATACAGAGGGGGACAGTTAGCAGCAGGGGCTCAGGAAGCCAAAGTGAGAAATGGGGCCAACAGAGTGGGGTGGGGGGGAGGGAGTGGGCCCTTCCAAGGGCAAGGTAACCAGATAGTGAGACAGCGTGGGGGAGAGTGGCCTTGCCTTCTCACGGGCCCCACCACCCCACAATCCCCCCAGCTACCTAAGTGGTCAGAAGAGGGAAGTCAGAGAGGGAGCAGCAAAGTGCCCCCCCATCCTAGAGACCCTCCAGCATGGGGAGCTCATTCCCTTTATCTGCAGGCCCCTCACCGAGTAAACCCTGAGTCCTGCTTCATACAGACCTTGACACTGGGAGCCAGAGCTGAACCACAGTCTTCAGAGTGGCCTCTATGGTGGGTAGGAATCCAGAGAGGGCAGGAGGAGAGGGAGCACTTCTTGGAGGAGTCCATGTCTACTGTCTGCACTGAGAGCACAGGGGTGGTACAGGGAAAAGAAAAGGCAATGACTTTCCAGGCAGAAGGAACAGTGTGGGCAAAGGTCTCGAGGCTGGAGAGAGCCTAGCCAGTTTGGGGAATTGCAGTTTGTTCCATGTGGCTGGATTGTGAGTGGGGGTGGGGGGTGGAGAGAGATGGGTTGAGCGGGAGCATTGGACCGGATCTCCACTCTGGAGTCAGAGCCTGCCTGTGCTGGAGCGTCCGACCCAGCTCTGCGAGGGGCAGCTGCACTTGAGTGACTTATCCTCAGAACAGAACCAAGTGCCAGGCTTTGGGTCTCAGCTTTGCTGCTGGCTGGTTGTGGGACCCCTTTCTGGGATGATCTCCATCTGCACAATGAAGGGGCTGCCTTGCTGTTCCCTAAGGCCCTGTTCCTGGCTCAGAGGGGCCTGGGCAGGGAGCACACTGTGGGCTTGTGGGCCTGGGGTGGCAGTCTGCGGGGAGGGTGTGGCCTTTGTCAGGAAGCTCCTTCCCAGGGACCAGCACGGTCCAGCAGGTGCTGCCGGCGTCACTCTAGGTCCTTGGATCAGGCTGAGAAGAGACAGATTCTGATGGCTCCTGGCTGGGTGGCTTCGCTCCTTCGTTCTTCCCTGGAGAGACCCTCTCCACCTTTCCCACCCACAGAGGAGCTCTGGGTTCCAGGGTGCTGGGCCCTGGGCTCCCTGGCTTTTCAGGGACGGCTGACTCACAGCTTTGGCAGCCCTGGCTCAGCCTTTTCCTCCAGCTGAGGGCTGAGGGGGATTGAGCCTTTCTCTGGCGTCCTTCCCACCCTGAGCTTCCTGCCAGCTTCAGGCCTTTACAGATGGGGTGAGGGTCATGTTTTTATCTGGGGCTTTGCTGTCCACGTCCCAGGAGCCCTTTCCTGCAGAGTTTCGCCTGTGCTCTTCAAGGTGTACCTTCCAGGCAGGTGTTACCGCCCCACCTGGGTATGTGTGAGGGGGCACTAACGGTCCCAGAGAGTCTGGGACTGATGGTCCCAGAGGGAGTGGGAGCCCTGCCTCATGATGCATAACTGGGCAGGGTCAGACTTGCAGCTGGGAGGTGTAGAGAGCAGTCGAACCACTCCCCGTTCTCACAGGGAGGGCGCTCTGCCGGAGGACCCCACACTGCATCCCGTCCAACCTGCAAGGGAGGAATGGGGCTACTGGAACTCCGGAGCTGCTTCCCAAGGGCATCCTCAAGAACATTCCCTAAGGGCTAAGCCCTTCTGTCCTCAGGATCCTGCCAGGCAGGGGGCCTGGTGTGTGCGGGGTGCCTGCTGCAGGGAAGCAGGGAGCACAGCGGTTACAGGCACAGCTTTGGGGCTCAGTCAGCCGTGACTTGAAATCCCAATTCTACCTCTTTCTCAGTGCCTAGCTTTGAGAAAGAGCCCTCAGTCCTGGGACAGAGAACCCCTGTGCCTCCCTCTCACTGTAGGAGGAAGGGTAAATGAAAGGAAATGATCTGTTCATTCTCTCCTAGAAATATGCAGCCTGCATCCACTGTGGGTCAGGCTTGGGGGAAGATAAAGAAAAGAAATGAGCAGAAGTGCTCTCACAGAGCTTACCTTCTGGGGGGGAGACTGAAATTGCACTGCGACAAGGGACAAGGGATGAGGTAGGCTAGAGGGCCAGCAGGTGGGAAAGGACAGGTAGAGCGAGGAGCCGTGAGAGCGGGCTCTCTGTGATGGCAGCCAGCAGGACAGTCTCCTGGGGAAGAACATTCTAGGTCCCCTGGGGGCTCGGGTTGGCCAGCGGTTCAGAAGCCTTGAAGGCTGAGTGGCTGCGGGGTAGAGCAGGTGAGAAAGCCATCTGGGAGGAGGCAGGGAGGCCGGCCCTCCCCCATGATAGGTCCACAGGAAGTTGCCCCTCGGCAGCTGTGGAAGGTCAGGGCCTGTGTGGACACAGGACGTGGCAGCTGTGAGACCACTTCCGAGTGGAGCCTGGGTGGGGGCAGGGGCTGCAGTGTGACTGTGTCCTTTCTGCTTTCCTGCCACTGCTCGGCCTCTTCCTCAGGTCCTTGGGCCCCGGGGCCTCCCCCACTGTGGCCTCTGACCCCCCGCCCTCCTCGGGACTGAGCACCCCCAGCTGCCCACCACCGCCTCCTGCTTGGGGCGGGCGGGCGCGTCTGCTACAGCAGCCTCGGGGGCTTCACAAAGGCGCCTTTCACCAGAGGGCATTGTAGGGGGACTGGGCAGGGATGTCGTGCCCTCCTGCCTGTGGGCATAAAGACCCCCTTTCTCTTCTGCTGCACCAGCCTCTTGACTGGCGGGCGGAGGGGCCAGTGCAAGGAGATTCTTGTCCTTCCCTTTTAAAATTGGGCGTGACTGGGGCCAGGCAAACAATGGTGGTGATTTACAGTCTGCTGGGCCCCAGGGCCGCCTGCTGGGGTAGCACTGATCACCCAGCAGCACCCCGAGAGCAAGGAGCCATGCACTGCCGGGTCTGGGGGTGCCTGTCTGGAACCCCACAGAAGGAGCCCTGGCTCACCAGCTATCAAGTGAAAGGTCTGGGCTCGTGATTTCAGAACCCCCACCCCAGCTCTGTTATTCTGGAGTTCCACCTCTACTGGCCTCCCCTTGGGTCAGTGAGGGACTCCCCCTGGCTAGTGTTTCCCTGGACCTCCCACCCCTAACCCACGTCTGGTCTCTTGGACAGACGGGGGCCTTGACGTTCTGTGCCGGGCAGACATCTTCCTTCAGAGGGAGCTGAGTTGTGAAAGCCCAGGGAATGGGGAGGGCTCCCAGTCAGGAAGTGACTTGGGCAGGCACGTGGCTTTCCAGGTGGAGGGGACAAGTGCAAAGGCCCAGAGGAAGGACGAGCCTGCGGCCGAGATATGCCCGGAGTGGGTAGAGGTGCTTGGCAGTGGGGGCAGGGCCAGCGAGTCTGGCACCAGAAAAGAGACATCATCAGGAAGGCAGTGGGTCTTCCCAGGGGTCTGGGACCGAGGGGGAAGAGAGAAGCCAGGAGAGAGATCAGGAGCAGGGGAGGCAGGAGAGGAACCAACAGGGCTGGTGAGGACGTGGCCCGGCGATGGCCCCGACAGAGAAATGTGAGGGAGAAGGGGGCAAGAAAGCTAAGGAGAAGGCAAGGAAAGGGAAAGTGAGATAGGGCATGAGAAGACAGGCATCCAGCGAGAAGGAGACGCTGGGGCTGGGCGAGGCTGGAGGGGAGGACCCACGCAGGCCAGAAAGCGGGAGGGAGTGAGAGGGAGTGAGAAGGATCTAGGCCACAACCACTCGAAAGAGCCAGAAGCCAGAGGACTTCCTCCAGTCCTTCCTGGCCTAGAGCTTCCACTGCTCATGCCCCCCACACCCGGCACCGCTGGCCAGGAAGGGAGGCAGGGGCAAAGCAGGGCCCAGTCTGTTCTCCAGCCCACAGAGGAGGAAAGGGGGATGATCTGGTTGGACATAAGTAGCAACTCCTTGATTACACAACAGAGCAGGCCCGCAAGGGAAGTGGCCCTGCACTGGACCCCTGGCATTCCCGAGGCAGAGGACTGGTCGCCATGACCCTCGAACGTCACGGACTGAACCGTGTTCCTCTGGGTTGACAAGACTCAGTCGTGGAGGGAGGTGGTTTTCAGATGTCTGCCTTGGTTTCCCTCCATGAGGCAGAGATGTACTTAGGAGCCTGGGTTCGCTGATGGGGTGGGGGCAGGGGCTCTGGAGCCCACACTGGGCCGGTGGCGTGGCTGTGTGTGCAGCCAGGTGGGCCTTGGGACCTTCTCTCCACCCCAAGCCTTCATTCCAGGAAAAGGGAGAGGGGTGGAGGGCAGGATTCCACTGAGTGTTTCCAGGGAAAAACTGATCCTTCCATAGAATAGGCGGCCAGTGCCGCCTACCCCCACTTCACCCTCCACCCTCAACTCACTCCCCTCCCATTACTTCCTCTCTCACTTTCTGGCAGAAGGAGCTTAGCAGCTGGAAAAACCATGCTCTACTCCCGGCTTCCACCCTTAGCTCGGCTGAGCCCAGGGCAGCCCTGCAAGAGGGGGCGGGTGTGTGTGTGTGTGTGTGTGTGTGTGTGTGTGTGTGTGTGCGCGCGTGTGCGCATGTGCGTGCATGCGCACCTGTGGAACAGCCCAAGTGCGGATGGGAAATGGAGCCGCCCAGCCATCACCACGCATTGCCACAGGTATGGGAGAGACAGGGTGCATCAGTGGGGAAAGGAGGCAAGCCTGAGCTCACCACCCAGAGCGTCAGTCTTGTCATCTGAGACATGGGCATGACACCTGCCCTGCTTCCCGATTAGGGCTGATGGGAGGATCACAGAAGCCAAGGTGGAAAGGGCAGGGAAAGCTCAGTGTCCCTGAGCTCCCTGGATATTGGCTGTCCTCAGACCAACCCTTGAGGCAGGTGCTATTCTTGTCTTCATTGGCCAGTGAGGGTCCTGAGACCCGGTGATTGTGCCCAAGATTGCAGGGCACACCCGGGGCAGAGCTGGGATTCCAGCTTCCTGCCTGGTAGTCTATGTGATGGCCTGTTTTTCTCTCTTCCTTCCTCCAAGCATGAACTGAACCGGTTCCCGGAGGAGCTATCAACACAGGCACACTCCCCTTCCTCTCTGTCTTCTGCCTGGCCTAAACCCTACCACAATTTCCCTGCCGTCCCCAAATAGGCTGCTCAGTGAGCTAGGAATGCCAAGTGAGGCTTCTGGACATCCCTCCAGCCCCTAGCCTTTTTCTGGGTATGGACCCCTCCTCCCATAGGCTACTCAAAGGGACCCAACCCTTCCTCAGATCCCCTCCTCTGCACCCTGACCCCCTCATCCCAGTATAAACACCATTGACACGTGGCTGGATGACCTAGGTCCCTGGGATCAGCCCTTGGGCTGGTCAGGCTGGAGATCTGATCACCACCACCAGGGGGCAGGAAGCAGCAAGAACCCTGCCCTCTCCCCAGTATCCCCCTATTTCCTGACCAGTTCACCTCTCCCCTTCTCCAGAGACCTGTGAGTCCTTATCGCCTCCTCTCTCCATACTGATATGTCTCCCAAACCGTGGGTTTGGAGTACCCTAAGAATAAGTAAGGAATCCCGGTCCTGCCATTTATTTGTGACCACGAACAGGTGGTACTCCCTCTTGGAACCCCATTTTCTCTATTTATTTATTTATTTTTTTATTTATTTTATTTATTTTAGATTTTATTTATTTATTTGACAGAGAGAGAGATCACAAGTAGGCAGAGAGGCAGACAGAGAGAGGGGGAAGCAGGCTCCCCACAGAGCAGAGAGCCCGACATGGGGCTCGATCCCAGGACCCTGAGATCATGACCCGAGCCAAAGGCAGAGTCTCTAACCCACTGAGCCACCCAGGTGCCACCCCCCATTTTCTCTGTTTGTAAAGCAGGTACTTATCCGTTCACTCACATCTACCCATTCATCCATCCACCCCCCCACCTGCCCATCTACCAGCCACCTAACTACCCAGCCAGCCACCCACCCAGTCACTGGCCCACCCTTCTGTCTACCTAACTACCCAACTACCCAGCCATCCACTGATATGTACTAAGTGCCTGGACCTGGTACAGGTTGTGGGGCGTTAAGTGGGCACACGAAATGTAGATTTGTTTTCATTTAGTCCCCATTTCCAGAATTCACCTTATTTCTGAACATTTGAGACCTTGATTTCAAATAAGCACAATGAGCATAGAAAGGGCAAGCTAAGACCAGTGCGTACGCTCACTTCGCGTCGTGTAGCCTGTCAGCAGTGGCCACCCACCCAAGCCCATGAAAGCTGACTAGCACCCCAGTGAGGGTATCTATCACAGCACTGAGGGGACAATGCTGCCATCCCCCGACAGAGGCCATCATGAGCCGGCACTGCCACCACAACCCAGGCAGGCCAGCTTCACAAGCTTGTGCCACTACAGCAGGTCTGTCTCTGTGGAGGCATGGTTGGAGAAATGAGTGATGTAAAAACAAAAACGCCTCCTTTTAGAAAGGCTATTTTGAAGCTTCTAAGATTTAGGCTTTTGCACAAACCATCTTCTATCATGTAAATCCCAAAGTCGTCTTTAGGGTGGGGAGTGGAGTTGAGAGGCCACGTGGCTGGACTGGGCAAGTCTGGGAGGCTTCCAGGAGGAGGCGGCATTTGGGATCCTACTTGCCAGTCTAGAGGTGACCTGTGTAGGGATGATGCCCAGGCCAGGGAGAGGAGTGGAAGGTGGACTCTTCGTAACATCGTCTACACAGAGGCCTATGGCCTTCTCAGAGGGCCTGCTCGACATAGAGCCAGGCTGAATAACACAACCAAGGGGAGGGATGTGAGACACAACCAGAAGGAGATGGGGCCCAGGGGCAGAGACACCAGGCCTGCTGAGAAGGCACTGGGGCTCAGGCCATGGCCTCAGGCAGTATCAATCCTAAGCTGCTGCCTTCCCTGGGCTCAGCTTCTTCTGTCGGATGCTAAGCACTCTCTGGTGCCCACAGCGCCTCAGACACCATGCTCTGGGCAGCTCACGCATGGGGGGCAGCTGGACAGTCCTAGAGGCAGGTGCCGTTCACGGCCACTCAGATCCCAAGGCTGATGCCCCTTCCCTCAGCTGTCATGCTGTTGGCTGCTCTCTGCCCACCCCCGTCCAGAGGCTGCCCTTGGCTGACGGGTGCTGCATTCCCCGGAGATGCCCTGGCGGTGATGAGCAATGACAGACACAGGCGTAGAGCAGCCCAGTCCCCATGCCTCCGGAGTCCACACATTCTTTGGTGCCATGCATGCTCTGGAATTCCCGGGGGATCAGCTGAAGCAAGATTTCTCCCGAAACCACATCTTGCTCAGCTTCTGCCTCTGCCCTGGTCTGTTTATCTCACTTTCCTATGGATTGAGGCTCCCAATAAACTACTTGCACAAGAATTCCCACCTCAGACTCTGCTTCTAGGGAGCTCAACCTAACATATCCACAAAATGGATCCAGTGGATGGTATCAGGGCTGGGTGGGTTATGTGGCCCCATCTTGGGGACATAGGAGAGCCTTCCAGAAGAGGCGACCTTTGAATTGTGGCCTTGAAGGCTGAGTAAGAACTGTTGAACTAAACAGCTAACTGGGGCTGAATGCTCCATTTGATAAATCTTGCATGATGTAATTGCGCAGGGTGAGGGAGGATGTAAGAGGCTGAGGAGCAATATGAGCAAAGGCCCTGGGGCAGGAAAATACAGGGCGTGTTCAAAGGAGAGTAGACTTGTAGCTGGAGGGGAGGAGCATGTAAGGGAGGTAGGAGATGAGACTAGAAGGAAAGTTGGGCCGGAGCAAAGGATTGCTGTCTCCAGGCTGTAAGCTTTTGTGGCTGAGTACCACTCAGTGGTCATGGCAGATGGACTGTCATATTCTCTCTTGATGAGTCCAGATAGAGCCTCAGAATCTTCATCCTGCACCTGGTAGGCCCCATCAATCTACTGAATCAGCACCTGAGATGACACCCATTTACTGTCCTTGCCCCAGGGCAAGCCAAGGCTGGGTCTAGAATATGACCCGTGGGCCAAGTCTTGAGGCCCAAAGAGGATGGGCCCAAGTACAGTAGGGGCCTCCCCAGGGAAGCAGCCATTGTGGCCCATAAATAGGTTAGGCGGTCAGGAAACGGGACATCCTGACAATACAATGAGGCCTGGGGCGCAGGGGTTTCCTCTAGGCTGAGGGCTGGACGGAGGCTGCTTCTCGGGCCAGGAGCCTCACTGAAGCAAGACTGCTTGATGGCTGGCCCCAGATACCCGGCTCTTCCCACAGTCCTCGGGGGACTCAGGGCCCAGCCAGGGCAACTCAGGACAGGGAGGACAAGCCAGGACAGGCAGCAGAACCCTGAGGGGATAGCAATTATGGGCTCAGCTCCCAGTGGAGCCTGGCAGCAGGCAGTGGGGGCTGCTGGGGCAGCCAGGCCAGAGGCCAGGGGGATGGGGTGCCCCCCCAGAATCAGTGGGTGCTTGTTCCAGGCCCTCTGACCCCTAAAGGCTGGGTCGGTGGGCCTGTCCTGCCTGGGGCTCCCCAAGGGCATACTAAGTACCAGGCTGAGCCTACCTGGACCCCAACAATGGAAAAATCATGCAGTTCCTCATTAAAGAACCAGGCAGCCTGGAAAACCACATCCCAGAAGAATTTTAAGAAAATCAAGTAATAAAACACTATGTCCTATAGCATCCCAATTTTGTTCAAATGCACGCAAACGTAAAACTCTGTGTGACTGCGTGTGTGCCCAGCCATATACACAGAAGAAGCGGGAGGGGGCCAACAAAATGTTGGAGTGCGAGGTTTTGGGGGGATTTTTATTTTCTTCTTTGTTCTTTTCTGTATATTCTAATTTTTCTACAATGAACTGTGTCATCATCAAAAACCAAACCAAACAAACCCAAACACCCAAATCCTGCAATGCCTCTTTTAAGTACAGTGTTTACAAAGACTGTTTAAAGAAGTTGGGGAATGTTGATAATCTAATGCTGAGGAGAAAACAGGATACAACACTGTATACATTTTATGTAAAGGACCAGCTACTCAGGGAAGGAAGGAGACAGGAAGGAAGCTCACAGGGCATCCAGGCCAATGGCTTTGGCAGGGGCCCTGTGGCCGACCCATCCATCCAGAGAATCTGAGAATCCCCACACTCTCGCGGACACCGAGTATCACTAGTCTTGAACATTTTTGGCAATCCAGTGCTTGGAAGATAGAGTCTCATTGTATTTTGATCCAATAGGTGGAAGATAGAGTCTCATAATTTGCACGTCCCTGACCATTGAGTCTCTTTGCCCCCAGAACCATTTTATTATGAAAATTTCAGCATATGGAAAAGTAGAAAGAACTGTACAAGGAGCACCCATTTACCCACCATGTAGGTTGTGCGCTTCACATTTTACCAGACTTGCTTTAGCACACATTGATCTATCCATCCATCGATTCTTATTTTTTTGACCCATTTCAGAGTAAGTTACAGAAATCAGTATTCATCTCTAAACGCTGGAACATGCATATCATTAACTAGAGTTCAATATTTGCTTACGATTTTTTTTTCACTTTATGTAAAATGTACACATGGTGATACAAAAATCTTTTTTTTTTTTTTTAAGATTTTATTTGAGAGAGAGAGAGCGCACAGGAGAAGGAGCAGATGGAGAAGGACAAGCAGACTCCATGCTGAGCGCAGAGCCTGATGTGGGGCTCCATCCCAGGACCCTGACATCATGACCTGAGCCGAAATCAAGAAGCAGATGCTTAACCAATTGAGCCACCTCAGCGCCCCGGTAAGGCAAAAATCTTAAGTGTATCATTTGACTTGTTGTGACAGTGCATACATTTGTGTAACCCAGATCTCCATCATGATACAGAATTTGACCCCCAGAAGATTTTTCTTGTCCCTTCCTAGTCAATCTCTGCCCCATCCTCCAGAGGCAATCACGGTTCTTATGTTTTCCTCACAGATTAGTTTGGTCTGTTCTGGAACTTCCTATAAATGGGATCAGACAGTTTGAACTTGTTTGTGTCTGGCTTCTTTCATTCCATATTATTTCCATGAGACTGATCTACATCATGGCAATAGTTAATTGTGATGTTGAGTAGTGTGGAATAAATCCAACTCCATTGCTTTAGTGTATTGAATACCCATTGTATGGGTACACAAGTAGCTATTCTCTTGATGAAAACCTGGGCTGCTTAAGTTTTTCTTTATGATTAAAGCTGCTGCAAACATTCATAGGCAAGTCTTTTTTGTGAACCCGCGCTTTCATTTCTCTTGGATGAATACCAAGGACTGCAACTGAGCTGGTCTCTTTCTATGGTTGCTAAACTTGAATTTTCCTTTTGCCTATTTTTTGGTCTTTTTCTTATTGATTTGTAGGCCAAGAAAAAACAGGACAGGCATTAGGGGTGAATCCTAGGGATGCAAAAATAGTGAGGACATAGTCCCTATCCTCAGGTTGCCCACAGTTTAGCAGCATAGACAGACATAGGCATAATTGGGATGTGATAGTGTGACTGCTCTGCGTTCATTTATTCCTTCGTGTATCTGAACTGGAGTCAGTCCTGTCACTCCTCTGCTCCAACCCTTCCTTGGCTCCACCTCACTCAGAATAAAAGCCAAGAAGGCCCTACGATCTCATGATCGAGTCCCCTAAACCTCTGACCTCATCCCCCACCGAGCAGCCTCATTCCGTGTGCTCCAGCTTCTCTGGCCCCAGGTCTTTCATAAACCCACCAATCCTGGTCCCTGCCTCAGAGTCTTTGTCCTCGAGATTCTCCCTTCCTGGAACATTTTCCCCCAGGGTCCCACACGATTTACATACTGTATTCATTTCCTAGGGCTGCTATAACAAGTTGCCACAAACTTGGTGGCCCAACAACAGAAATTCCTTCTCTAACAGTTCTGCAAAAACCCTCTTCCCAAATAAGGTTACATCCATAAGTTCTGGGGCCTAGGACGTGGACAGATATTCTGGGGGCCACCATTCAATCTACTATACTTCCCACTCCCCCTTAGGGCCTTTGCTCAAATGCTACGTTCTCAGAAAGACTTTCTCTGGCCACATTCCGGCTCTCTCTGTCCTTTCCCTGCTTGGTTTTTCTTTCTAGTACTTACTCTCAGATATACCACGTGTGGTTTCCTGATTCATTGATTTTTATTGTCTGCTCCCCTATTAAATTGTAAGCTCCAGGAAGATCGATTTTTGTCTGTATTGTCCTTAGCTATATTCCTAATGCACAAAAGCACAGAAGATGCTCTGTGAATAACTGTTGTAAAAACGAGCGAATGAATGATCAGACTGAGCCCCATGCTCTGTTTTAAAGAGAAGGATAGAAACAGGAGTACAGGGGGAAGGGAAAAGGGCATTCTGTTTGCAGTCTGGTTCAGGCCAGCCTTGCAAAAAGGGTATAGTTGAGCTGGGTGGGGTGGGGATCCCCAGAGGCAGGAAGGGCAGGACCAAGACCCAGAGCTTCAGTGGGAAAGGGTAAAGAGCCTGGTGTGGCCAGGGTGTGGAGAGGGAAGGAGAGAGCAGGGAAAGCATGGGGCATGTGAGGCGGGAGCCTCTCTAGTCTCTGTCTCCCACCTTTGCTGCCCTAGTTCCCATGATGAGGAAAATATCCCCCATCTGTCTCCCTCTGGGAGACCTAGATTGACGGTCTGCCCCCAAAATGTGTGGGCAACGGAAGCCCCACAGTTATTCTCAATGGCCACATTTATCAAGGTGCCTTGGTGCACTGGTTAGCACTCCATCAGCAACAGAAGCCCTTCTCAAGCTGGCTTAAGCTAAAAAGGGCACTTAATTTGCCTAGTATCTGAATGGTCCTAGGTGGACCCACTTTAGGCTTGACTGCATCCAGGGCTCAAGGGGTTAGCAATCATCAGTCTCCACTTTCCTGCTAGGTTTTCCCTGAGTGGCTCTCAGGCCACTGATGCCTCGTGATGACCCGAGAGTGGCCCGCAGCTCCACACACAAGCTGAGGAAGAGACCACCACCCCCACTTCCCAGTAGCAGTAGCCTTAGTCTAGAGAAGACCTTTGATGGGGCTACTTGGATTATCTGGTTACCTCTGAACCAATCACAATGGCCAGCAGCATGATGGTATCTGCTGATTGGTTGGGCCAGAATCACCTGACCAACCTATGAGGGGCGGGGCCAACTCCGCCCCAACCCCAGGGACAGGTGATGGGACGTTGGCTGGGATTCCTCCAAGCAAAATCCAGAAGCTGGTATGAGGAGAAGGCCGACTGAGTTCTGGAAAGCCACAGGTTTGCGGCCGCAATGAGATGAGCTGCTGGGGTGCAGATTTCCCTGCACCAGTTGCAACTCTTCCTTTCTCTTACTCACTCAAGAAGACACAACGGGGAGACACAATTATAGGGTGTAGCAGAGGCTGTCGGCCCCCAGGCCTTTACTGGTCTAGGCATGCTGGTCCAACTTCCAGCCGCCAGCTCCTGCATTTCTTTACCTGAGAACTTCCTCTGGTACTGCCAGAGACTAGCACCCCAGAGCAGCCCCCAACCAGGTTTTGATCGGTGTTGGTGCATTGCACTGCAGCTCCCCACCTCCCAGGTGGGATGGCAGATGTGCGGGTGCAACCCCACCCCCCAGAGTCCTCCAGGGGCATAGGCTCTGGTTTCCCATGTTGGTAACCAACTTGATAACGTGCCCTTTATTCTGTCTTCCTTTCCCTTATCACTTTCTTGCTCTTGTCCTCGTGCTCCTGGATCCCCAGTGAAACACCGCAGTACTTTCCCTGGAATCCCTGTCCCGGGCTCACTTCTGGAGGAACCGGAAGTGAGACACCGCGGGCCCCTTGCAGCTGCTTTCATTGGTTTTCAAAAGCACATCGCTGGCAAATTCCTGTGGAGACCCCACACAACTACATGTGACATGGAGCCCCCAGAGAGTTGCAGTGTGGGCGGGGGTGGGGTGGGGTGGGGACAGAGAAAAATCTTTTGGGCTGCCTCCATGGAGGCTGGGATGGAGGAGAGGATACTCAGGAGGGGAGTCTCATAAGGGCCTGAAACAAGACCCAGTGGGGAATGGTCGATGGCTGCTGTGGCCCTGAAGGAAGGGCAAAGGACCTCACTTTCTGCAGAGAGGACCAGGGCCACCAGCAGGGAACATCGGTAGATGGAAGTATTAGATCCCCCGGATCGCCCGGAGGGATGGTGCTGGTGCGGGGGAAACAGGCCCTCTCACAAGCTGTTGTTGGCAGTGTGACCTGGGGCAACCTCTGTGAGAAGGTGATGACTTTAAATATGCGCACATCCTCTGATCCAGAAGTTTCACGTCTAGGGATTTATCCCCGAGCTGGGCCTGCTTGCACATGTATATTAATAACAGCATATTAAAAAAAAAATAACAGCATATTGCCCGAATATATGACAATCTTCTACTTCCCAAAGAGATCAAAGACAAAAACAAAAGCAATGGCATATCTAGCAGGGGGTCGTCAAAACCCAGAAAATGACACGTATCGGAGAGGTTGTGGAGAAATTGGAACCATGTGCATTGTTGGTGGGAGTGTAGATTGGTGCTGCTGATGTGAAAACAGGGTGCGGTTCCTCGAAAAGTTAACGATGGAGTTACCATATGACCCAGCGATGCCACTTCTGGGCAGATACCCAAAATAATTGCAAGCAGGGTCTCAAGGAGTTATTTACATGCCCATGTTCATAGCAGCCTTGACCCTAATAGCTAAAAGGTGGAAGCAACCCAAGTGTCCATTACCGGATGAATGGCTAAGCAAGACGAACTATATCCATATAGTGGAATGTCATTCAGCTTTTCAAAAGAAGGGGATTTGGACACATGCTACACTATGGTTGAAAGTTGAGAACATAAGTGAACTAAGCCAGTCACGAAAAGACGATGACTATATGATTACCCTTCTATGAGGTATGTGGAGTATCAAATCCACAGAGACAGAAGGCACAATGGTGGTGGCCAGGGGCTGGGGGCGAAGGGAGAGGGAGTCACTGGGTAACGGGCATCGAGTTTCAGTTTTGCAAGAGGAGCAGAGTTCTGGGGATGGATGGCAGCGACGATTGCACACAGTGTGAATGTACTTACCAACACTGCACTGCACGCTTGAAACGGTTACGGTGGTAAACTTTGTGCAATGTGTATTTCACCGCTGTTTAAAATCATAAAGAATCAAAACCAATGGAGCGCCTGGGTGGCTCAGTGGGTTAAGTCTCTGCCTTCGGCTCAGGTCATGATCTCAGGGTCCTGGGATCGAGCCCCACATCAGGCTCTTCTGCTCAGCGGAGAGCCTGCTTCCCCCTCTCCTTCTGCCTCCCTCTTTGCCTACCTGTGATCTCTCTCTCTCTCTCTTAAAATAAATAAAATAAAAATAAAAATAAAATCTTAAAAAAAAAAAATGAATCAAAACCAAAAACTGACAACACATCTGTGGGCCAGCTTGACTCTAGAACTTTCGGGTGTGTCGGTTACACATTCAGATACTTCAAATATTTAATGTATTGACTTAGCCACACACAGATATTTTTATTTATTTATTTATTTATTTATTTTGCCCCCATTGTCACTTCACTTTATTTTTTTATTTTTTTAGTGGGAATTACATTCTTTTTTTTTTAAAAATTAACATATAATGTATTATTTGCCTCAGGGTACATGTCTGTGAATCGTCAGGCTTACACATTTCACAGCACTTACCATAGCACATACCCTCCCCAACGTCCATAACCCAGTCACCCTATCCCTACCCCACGGCCCAACTCCCAGCCACCCTTAGTTCGTTTCGAGAGTTTAGGAGTCTCTTATGGTTTGTCTCCTTCCTGATCCCATCTTGTTTCATTTCCCTCCCCCACCCCCCATAACCCCCAGCCCTGCCTCTCAAATTCTTCATATCAGAGAGATGATATGATAATTGTCTTTCTCTAACTGACTTATTTCGCTCAGCATAATACCCTGTAGTTCCATCCAGGTCATTGCAAATGGTAAGATTTTGTTTCTTTTGATGGCTGCATAGTATTCCATTGTATATATATACCACATCTTCTTTATCCATTCATCTGTTGATAGACATCTAGGTTCTTTCCATAGTTTGGCTATTCACACAGATATTTTAAAATCACCTATTAGCTAAAACAATACGCAATACACTTTAGAAGTGTAGCTTTGTCTGCTCTGCCATATTTCATTCAATAATGATGTTCTACTTTCTGCAGTACACTCTACCCACACACTTCTGTCGTTTCTTCATCACTGTCATTGTGATCCCTCTCTGAGTGCCCCCCTCCGCTCTCCAGTGTGACTGTCGTCTAAAGTGTTTGCCACAGGCACCTAAGATGCTGTCCCCAAAATTTAACCCAGGTCCTGATTAGCCATCTGCCAAATACTGGATGATGTAGTAGGTCCGTTTTATGTATGCAGAAAAACACAAATATTTTGATGAATTTTTCACAAGCAGAACCCATCCATGTAAGCAGCATCTAGGTCAAGAGAAAGAACATGCCCAGCCCACCAGAACCACTCCCCCTCAAAGTCCCCTCCTGGCCACTGTCCCCCACCCACACAGAACCACTGGCCTGACTTCTAACACCAGACATTGGTTTGATCTGAGTTTTTTTTTAAATCCCACCTCTTGACTTCATTTCTTTGTAATATAGGAATCTCTTTTAAAAATGTTATTTATTGTGGCAACATATATTTTTAAAAAGATGCCATTGAAACCATTTTTAGGTGTACATTTAATGACATTAATTATATTCATGACATTGTGTGACCATCATCACTATCTGTTTCCAAAGCTTTTCCATCACCACAAACAGACCCTTTAAGCATAAAGCAATAACTCCTTATTTCCCCTTCACCCTTGCCCCTGGGAACCCCTAATCTACTCTGTCTCCAGATATTTCATATAAATGGAATCATCCAATATTTACCCTTTTGTGACTCTGCCATTACCTGTAGTTATAGCTTGTTCATTTCTAATACTTCATAGTATATGTATGTTTATACCATAGTTATTCATTGTAGTGTCGAGGGACACTTGGTTTGTTTGGCTGTCACAAATAGTATATAAGAGTACTTGGGGGCACCTGGGTGGCTCAGTGGGTTAAAGCCTCTGCCTTCGGCTCAGGTCATGATCTCAGGATCCTGGGATTGAGCACTGCATCGGGCTCTCTGCTCCTCAGGGAGCCTGCTTCCCTCTCTCTCTCTGCCTGCCTCTCTGCCTACTCTGCCTACAGAGAGAGAGATTCTCTCTGTCAAATAAACAAATAAAATCTTAAAAAAAAAAAAAAGAATCCTTAAGAGTACTAATGCTGCTATGTGGTTTTATTCAACATCACAAAGCAGTTAACTCAGTTCTGACATATCTACCTGGAGATGGCATCTGAGCCCACAGGTTAAGGGCTGAGTCCTGCAGGACTGGCTTCTCCCACCCGCTCAGATGCCCACGGCAAGTCCAGACTGTTATCCGCACTTCCCATACAGTCTATAGATCATGGGGCTATAGTTAGATCCTTATAAAAGGATCTAACCCAGGAACAGACAGAAGAGATGCACAGGGCAAGGCATGGGAATGGGGTGAACCTTCACAGGTTCTCCAACCAGGAAGCTCTCAGAACCCCGCCCTTCTGGGGTATTACGGAGACTTCATTACATAGGTATGGTCCATTAAATCATGGGCAATTGGTGTTGGAACACAATCGCTAGCCCCTCTTCCTTTACTGGAGGTGGAACTAAACTTTCCAAGTCTCCAATCACTGATTGGTTTCCCTGGCAACAAGCACCATCCGTAGGTAACCTGGGAGGCTTTCCAAAAGTCATCTCGTTAACATAACAAAAGATACCTTCTAGCTCCCACCACCTAGGAAATTCCGAGGGTCTTAGAGATCTTAGGCCAGGAACCTTGAAGAAGACCAAATACGTATTTCTTATTAGAGATCACAATCACACAGTGCTGCTATGAATATTCACACACACGCCTTTTTTGTGAACAGGTGTATGCGTATTTGCTGAGTCGACATCTAGGAGGGAAGCTTCTGGGTCAGGGAGTGCTCATCTGTTCAGCTCTCACAGATGAGGCCGATGGTGTTGTTCAGCTCTCACAGATGAGGCCGATGGTGTTCCGAAGTTGTACCCTTTGTGTTCCCATCACCAGGGTGTAAGATTTCTGATTGCTCTACGTCCTCGTCAATGCTTCATAGTGGTTTTCTTCGTTTTGTTTCTTTTCTTTCTTTCTTTCCTTTTCTTTTTCTCACTCCAGCCCTTCTGGCGGGTTAATAGTGTTTTTGCATTGTTGTTCTAATCTGGATTTCCCTAATGGTTAATGGAGTATGTTTTCCAATGTTTGGTGGTCATCGGGGTATTCTTTTTTAATGAAGTGCTGACCAAGTCATGTATCCATTTTCCTTCTGGATCATCTGCTTTTTTGTCTTACTGTTCTGCAGGAGTTCTTTACATATGTCGGATACAAGTATTTAGTTGGACGTGTGGCCTGCAAGTGTCTTCCACTCTGTGGTTTCCTGTTTATTCTCTTAACGGTGTCTGGTGAATGGGTGCTCTTAATTTTAAAGCATTGCTTTCTAAAGTAATTTTTGAAAGGTTTGTTTACAGTGTTATCTAACACTTGCAATTGTGAAGTCATATCCCCAGGAAAAATACTAAATCTGTATTAAATGTCTTTGCCTCCTTTTCTCCCCCCAACTGGTTGTGCTGGGTGTCCGCCATAAACATCCAAAATTAGATTTCGCTGAGGTCATTTCAGGCTATTGTGTCTTCTGCAAATAGTACTTCCTTGTTAAAGGAATCAGAAAGCTTCAGGTAATGGGAGAGAGAGCTTATCAAAGCTTGTGTAGAAAGGGACTCCTTTTCTGAGAGATTTGTGTGGAAGGACAAAAATGTATTCCGGCGCGGCTGATCTGTACGGAAGTGCTCGTGATTCCTCTGCTGTAATAGAAAAATACCGAAAATACTCAAATGTCCTAATTATGGTATCTTCATTCAGTGGAATACCAAAGAGCGGTTCAACAAAGACAAGCTGCATTTATGCAT
Organism: Procyon lotor; assembly: GCA_028646535.1. NCBI lineage: Eukaryota > Metazoa > Chordata > Mammalia > Carnivora > Procyonidae > Procyon > Procyon lotor. Next base: position 21,502,899 of record CM053620.1, read on the forward strand.
AAGAATGTAGTCTAAAGGGGAGCCTGGTGGCTCAGTTGGTTAAACTTGTGCTTTTGGCTCAGGTCATGATCCTGGGGTTCTGGGATCGAGCCCTGCTTCTTCAGGCTCCCTGCTCAGGGGGAGTCTGCCTCTCTGTCTCCCTCTGACCTTCCTCCTGGCTCCTGCTCTGCTCTCGCTCTCTCTCTCTTTCTGAACAAATAAAAAAAATCTTAAAAAGATTAAAAAAGAATATAGACATAAGAGGGGGAAAGGCCGGGAGTGGGACAGTGTGTATGATGGACTCTGTGCACGCATTGCTTCTTGTATACGCAGTCTGCTGGGAAGAAATCCCACCAGTGGCAGCAAGGGGGTGCGGATACAGAGGTGGAAGGGAGAGTCACATTCCTTTGCAAATTATTTGGGACTTTCAAAATATTTTTTAAACCACAGCCATCTATTATTTATTACCAAAAAAAGACTGTTTAAAAATTTGAAAAATACAAAATATGGAAACTTGAAAATACTTTTTTCAAAGAGTTTATTTACTTATGAGAGCATGCGCGCACAAGGAAAGGGGGGCCAAAGGAGAGGGAGAAGCAGACTCCCTGCTAAACAGGGAGCCCGATGAAGGGCTTGATGCCAGGACCCTGAGATCATGACCTGAGCCCAAGGCAGATGCTTAAGTGACCGAGCCATCCAGGTACCCCATGAAGTACTTTGACCCTAAGAAAGATATGCAGTCATTTTGTTTGAGCCCTGAATGGTTCCCTTCCAACCCATCGAACTTCTCCCTGCCCCCTTACTATTGGAGTAAGGACCAAGGTGAAGGCTGACCACAGGGATGTCTCCCTCTGGGACTTTACTCTCAGCATCTGGGGACCCAAAGTGTGGCCAAATCAGGGCTGATTTCTCCATGAGGCACAATGGGTGCAGTGCCCAGGGTTCAGAGTTGTTCCAGAGGTCCATGGAAATGTTTTAATTTATTTAAAATCACTAGAAAGTGGTGCCTGGTTGGCTCAGGTCATGATCCTCTAGTCCCAGGATTGAGTCCTGAGGCGGGCTCCCTGCTCAGCAGGAAGTCTGCTTCTCCTTCTGCTCTCCCACTCTCTCTCTCTCTTGCTCCCTTTCTCTCAAATAAATAAATAAATAAACTTCAAAAAATAAATAAAATAAAATCACTGGAAAAAAAGAAAATACAATCCGGCCTGGATTATGTTTGTCTTTATACCAATACAGTCATAAAACATAATTTTGTGCAATTATGGATATATTTTTTTTCTTTTCTTTTCTTTTTTTTTTTTTTTACAAGGAAAGGGCTCATGATGGCATAAAAGTGCCTAGAAAGTCATAATGTAGGGCGCCTGGGTGGCTTACTCGTTAAGCTTCTGCCCTTGGCTCAGGTCATAATCCCAGGATCCTGGGATCAAGCCCCACATCGGGCTCCCTGCTCAGCGGAAAGCCTGCTTCTCCCTCTCCCACTCCCCCTGCTTGTGTTCTCTCTTTCGCTATGTCTGTCTGCCTCTCTCTCTCTCTGTCAAATAACTAAATAAATAAAAATCTTAAAAAAGAAAATAAGAGAGAGAGAGAAAGGAAAGAAAGAAAGAAAAAGAAAGAAAGAAAGAAAGAGAAAGAAAGAAAGAAAGAAAGAAAGAAAGAAAGAAAGAAAGAAAGAAAGAAAGAAAGAAAGAAAGAAAGAAAGAAAGAAAGAAAAGCAAGAAAGAGGAAGGAAGGAAGAAAGAAAGAAAGGGTCATAATGTGTCCCTAGCTACATAGTAAATACTTTAGGTTTGGGCACCAGATGGCTTATCATATGACTGAACCCCGCCCCTGCAATAGACGGTATAGTAGTTCCCCCCACCCCTTAACCCCACCCCCAGTGGGAGGCGGTGCCCGAAGTCACGGGTAGAAGTGAACCTGTCTATACTATGTTTTCTCCTATACATACATGCCTATGGTAAAGGGTTTTTTTTAAGATTTTTTTTTTTTTTTTTAGAATTTAATCTCTTTACCCAGCGTGGGGCTCGAACCCACCATCCCTAGATCGAGTCGCTCGCTCCACTGACTAAGCCAGCCAGGCGCCCCCAAGTTTAATTTATAAATCGGGCACAGTAAGAGTTGAACAACAATAACTGATGATAAAATAGAACAATTATAACAAGATACTGTATACAAGTTATGTGAAGGTGGTCTCTCTCTCGCTCTCTCTCTCACTGGGCTGTGAGCGCCCTCCTTGCGATAATGCGGGGGTGATAACATGTCTGTGGGAGGAGATGGGGGAGGACAGTGACACAGGCATTGAGATGCGGCAGCATCGGGCAGCTGTTGACCTTCCAACAGTTCCACTGGGAAGATCATGTACTTCCGGTCCGCGGTTGACCTTGGGTAACTGAGGCTGCGGAAAACGAAACCGCGGATAAGGGGGCACGGGTGGACACAGCCGGCAAGGAGTGGCAGCGTTCCAACAAAACTTTATTTACAAAAGCAGGTGGGCAGGGTTCGGTCAAGGGCCAACCCTCTGCTGTGAGGGCCTGTTTGTTTCTGCACTTGGTAATGGGCTGGAGAGAGGGGGATTGCCACCAGTCCTGATCCCTGTCTGGTGGTGGAGCCGGGGTGGGTGGGTGGGGCAGGGCCCTGGGCGGGGGTTGACCCGCACTTTGCACGTGGACCCCAGCCCCTAATCCGCGTTGGGGCCTTGAGCCAGCTGCCCTCCCCTGCTGGGCTGGCCTCCCTGTCTGTAAGATGAAGGCAGTACCTCCCGTTTGCTGGACTGTGAGGAGACTGTGAAGTGGCAAGGGGACATGGAAGGGCCTGGAATAGGAAAAAGAGATTCCCACCAGGCAGCTCAGGGCAGGAACGGCCAGCTTCCCAGAGGCCTGACAGCCTAGGGAACACACTTTGGCAGAGGAAAGAAAGAGGTGAGGGCAGCCAACAACGTGACCCGAAACACAAACAGTCCCCGAAGAGGGGCCGAAACTCTCAGGTTGGTGAAAACACGCTTGTCAGGTTTTTGTCCTGCCTCGGAGCAGGACGGGGTGGGGGAAGGTGCCGCAGGCTGGTCAGTGGCCAGGAGTGGCTGCCAGGGGCCCTGGCCTGGGTCCAGAGAGCGGGCTCCGAAACTGCCGCTCACTCCTTGGGAGCCAGCCTGAAGGAGGGAGCCCCACGTTCCCGTCTCCACGAGGGCTGTGCCGTGGCCAGCTCAGGCAGGGTCTGCTGTGACCTGGAAAGGCGACAGAGCTGTCCCTCTGCTCCCAAGTTGTGTGTGACCAGAGGCGAGTCTGTTCTCACCGAGCCCTAGACGTGGGTGACAAAGAACTGGATTAAGTGATGGTTGTGTTTGGCTGTATTTTTTCAGTTACCAATCGCAGAAATTCCGACCTAAATGATTGACCAGAGACAGTATTTATTGGCTCTCACAAAAAAGTAAGGGTATTGACGTCAGGTCTGGCCAGCGGCTCAAACAATGTCATCTTTCTGTCTAGTGTCTCTGTTCCCTTATGTGCTGCTCGCTTTCCTTGCAGGCTCTTCCCATGTTTGGGCAAAGGTCAGAGGTACCTTGTACCCCTGCCCAACCCCAGTAGGAATGTAGGAAGGGCTAGGGGACTCACTCTACCTGGTTCTCACCTGTCCTTAAAGCTGGGGCAAAGGGCAGCTTTTCTGCTGGTCTTAAAATGGGAGCGGGAGAGGGCTGGCTCTCTAAAGGGAAAATGAAGGCGTGCAGCTAGGAAACAGGTGGCTGGGGGCCGGTGGGGGCAACAAGCACTGTGTCACTGCGGGGAGCGAGGCCTCATGTTCACCCGACTTTAAGTCCGCTGTTGAACTGAATCCCCGTCTTATGGTAAGAGCAGATTGCTCCTGGGAGTTGCCAAACAGAGCTGGGCTCTCACCCTGGATTTCTGAGTCCTGACCCAGGACCTTTTCTGACTCATCCCACTACCCTTTCTCTAATGCCCCTTGCGAACATTCTAAGGTCTGCTCCTGCTGTCCCCAGAGCCTAGAGCAGACTGCTGGTGTGGGGTGTCTGTGTGCATCCCAAAGAAATGATGTGTCCTTTCCTGGTATCTGGGGACAAGGGGAGGACAGGAGCACAGCCCCCTACCCCCCAAGCCCCGCCCCTCCGAGAAACTAAGTTCTGTTCTCTGGGACCTGTTCCTTCATGGGTGACATCACCTGCACACAGAGCCGGAATGTCTACAGAATGGTTTCCTCTCCATTAGGAACTGAGTTAGAGGCTCTGGTGGGGAGTTGGGGGTGGGGACAGGGAAAGAACCTTGTGCACATCAGGAGGGGCTGGAGGAGGATTCTTACTAGGCAGTGAGCACAGCTGGCTTGGTGGACATCCTCCTGGAACCAGCAGGGCTCCAGAAAACTCAGAGCACTGACTAGGGCCAGTACCCATTTTTGTTCAGGCCTCAGTTTGCCCATCTGTACATGAGGGGCTGGGGCTGAGAACTGCGTACCTCTAAAACTCATTGCTTAACAAAGGGCCAATTTCCTCACAATAGACAGAGTTCAATAAGAAGAAACACCCTGAAAAAAAACTGGGCGGTGGGCATGAGCATGCAATCCTCCCACCCTAAAAAATTCTCAAATTGTGCAAATTCAACAGCAGTCAAAGGACTACAAGTAAAACCAACAAAGCAATATTACCTTTACCGATCATACTGATAAAAATGATCTCATGGGGCGCCTGGGTGGCTAACTAAATGAAGAGGCAAAGCACAGTATTAAAAGGAGTTAAGTATCTGCCTTCAGCTCAGGTCATGATCCCAGGACCCTGGGATCAAGCCCCACATTGGGCTCCCTGCTCAGTGGGGAGCCTGCTTCTCTCTCTCCCTCTGCTCCTCTCTCTCTCTCAAATAAATAGAGAAAATCATAAAACAAAACAAAAACAAAACCAGAAACAAACAACAACAACAAAATGGTCTCATTCCTAATGTGTGTTGGAGGGCTGGAGACAGGGGGATGGGTACTCAGTCACTCAGGGGAGGTGCTACTTTCTCTCTGGAGAGTAATTTTCAGTATGTAGTAAAAGTCTTAGAACATCATGGGCTGGTGATTTCACTTCTAGGACTCTCTCTAAAGGCAAGAACCCTGGATGTTTGCAAAGGTAGCTTATCCAAATATCTAGTAGCCAGAGAAATATTTTAAAATCAGAGATCATGACACCTTCCTCACCCCTTAAAATACTCCAAAGCCTTCTCATCAGGCTTAGAATAAATCCAACACTTGACTCCATTGCCTGAACCTGCCCCGACTCACGCTATCCTCACCACCTCCCCTTTATCATGCTGCTTGTCTCCTTTCTCTCCCTTCAACACTCCAGGCCTCAGGATCTTTGCACAGCCTATTCCCTCTGTCTAGGATGCCTGTCTCCCTCAAATGTGAGCCCCAGGACGGAAGGTCTTTGTGTTATTCACTGCTGGATCCTTGGCCTGACTTGTGACATCAGCAGATGTTTATTGAATAAATGAACAGTCAAGAGCGGGAGCTTTGGGGTCAGAAGCAGGTGTGGGCTTGAGTTCACCCCTAATTAGCCGTGTGACCTTGAGCAGATTCCTTCACCTCTCTGAGCCCTGTGCTCTTCTGGTATGAAATGGAAACAAAAGAACTACCCGGTGAAGTTCTTCTCAAGATCAACCAGCCTATGACGGCTGGTGCCGGATGAGCCCCTGAGAACTATTAGCGATAATTATGGATGTTTCTAAAATATTATCTGTAATCGTTTTGCTGTGGGTTGAGGAGACTCCTCTGGAGCATCCATAGGATGCATCCAGCAAAAGGATGTTGTAGAAAACCATCTGTGGACACAAAAAGGGGTTAAAGTTATACCATTTCCTCACTTCTTTCATCATCATGGGCATATCACGCGTGCTCAAAAAAAATGCAAGCAACTGATAAAGCAAAAGTTTTCTCCATCTTATGTTTCCCATCCAAAGCTCATGCTGTATGAAATGGGAAAGTCAGGTAAAAGAAACAACATGTCTGGTATGAACTCACTTTAAAAAAAAATAAACTATGTTAATATATACTTAGAAGGGAAAGCCTGTGGGTTTACATTCAAATGTTAGGGCTGTTTGGCAGGAGAGTAGAAATCGCTGGCGTATTTCGTCATCATCTTTGCCTTTTCTATGGTTTCCTGATTGTCCTCGATGGCAATGTATTACCTTTTGTAACCTGGAAAAGCCAGGGAATGGTTAACTGAGCCCCCCCCCAGCTCCCCACACCTGCCGCCATCTGGCTCCTTGATTTCCAGGGCCTCGTGGGAAGACTCGGGCACCCCATTGTCTTAGGCAGCATTACTGAAGCTGGGGGGTTGTGTCAGGGACCTTCAAGAGAGCCCTGGTTCTCAGTAAACATTCAGGGGTGGAAGAGAGGCTGCCTTATGGCCATGGGGTTTGGCGCTATCCTGTGAAGAGTCCTGGAGGGGCAAAAAGAAGGCGTTAAGCTAAGCACAAGTTTTGAACACTGGGCATCAATCAGGACAAAACTCGAAGAAGCAAAGACCCAAACCAATAACAGCTCACACCAGGTTAAGAAATAAAGGGAGTTTATTGGTACAGGTCGCTGAAAGCCTAGGGCCCTAGAGCTTCAGGCATTGCTGGATCCAGGCACTCCAATGGTGCCTTCCAGAATCTTCAAGGCTCTGTTTGCGTCTATGCTGTCTCTACATGTGGTGGCAGGACAACCCATTCGCCGCTTCAGGCTCCTGCTCCAGTAGCTCAGCAATCCTGGCAGACGCGCGGCTTCTCGCTCCCAGGGCCTCCAGAAAAGTCCCGGGGAGGCCCTGATTGGCCTGGCAGGGGTTTTCTGCCCACCCCTGAACCAGGAGCTGGGATGCTGATTGGCTGGTCGTGGGTCACAAGATCGTCTGGCCACCAAGGGAATGGGGTCAGCTCTATCAGACTGTGAGGCCCTGAGAGGGAGGGGTTATTCTCACAAGACAATGGGGGGCTTTTTGCAGAGGTCAGAGCTCCTCTCCAGGATCTGTGCTCTATGAAGCACAGACATGCCCTTTATCTGGAGGGCAGGGTTAATCACAGCACCCTGCCCTCAGCTCTCCGAAGAGCGGAAGAGGGAAGTCCCATGTGGTGGGGGGGGGAGGGGGGGCGGGAGAGGAGGAGAAGACTGCGGGCTGCGGGCTGGGGAGACAGTGGTGAAAGGGAGTCTTGCTTGAAGACCAGAAGACGGTTCAGGGTCAGCAAGGGACCACGGCCAAATCGGCCCCCTTCCAGGCCTCAGTATCCCCATCTGTACGGAGGGGTTGATGCGACTGGAGTTGGCAGGTCTCAGGGTGGTGGTGCTGTGTGTTTTTGATAAAATTATTGGGTATAGCTGCCTCTCCCTTTCCAGTGACTCGGAATGACTTCTTAATGGAATCTAGCTTACTGCTGTGATCCATGCTGGCAGGGGACTGATACTGTTTTTTTCCAGGAGGGGCCTTTTAGCCCGGCTGGAGGCTATTTCTGGCAGATTGATGTGGGCGAACAGTGTGGGGGTGGGAGGTGTCAGGGGCCCCTGGGGAGAAACCCTAGTTGGGGTCTGGGAAGAAGGGCCGGTGCAGAGGGAGGGTGAGGAGGGGGCTCGGCAGCTGGGAGAGGAGCTGTGGGGATGGAATGTCCCTCCTCCCGGCACCTGCCCCCCCCAGGCTCCTCGACCTTTGACCACACCCCACAGCCAGTCCCGGAGAGAAAGGCAAGGAGGGAGGGAAGCCTCCCCGAGTGCCCATCAGGTACAGCCACACCTAAGACAGAGATATCGGTAACTATTTAGAGTCTGACACGGGGCAGGGGCTGATCTAAGTATTTACAAGGCTTCACTCGGTCAAGCCTCACAAGCGTATGAGATACGCACGCCATTAGCCCCATTCCACAGATGGGGAATCTGGGCTCAGAGACACGAAGTGCCCTGCCCAAGGACACACAGCTCGTGAGCAGTGGATCCACGGCCAGCAACCCCAACTCTAAGGATGGGCGGGCTCCCATTTGCAATGATGTGGATGGAGCTAGAGGATATTATGCTCAATGAAAATAAGTCAATCAGAGAAAGACAAATACCATATGTCTCACTCATATGTGGGATTTAAGAAAGAAAACAGATGAACATATGGGAAGGGGGAAAAGAAAAAAAAAAAAAAAAGAGAGACTGAAACAAGCCCTAAGAGACTCTTAACGACAGAGGGCAAATTGAGGATTGCTGGGTGGTGCGGAGAGCAGGATGAGCCAAAGGGCATTAAGGAGGGCACTTGTTGGGATGAACACTGGGTGTTGTATGTAAGTGATAAATCACTGAATTCAACTCCTGAAACCAAGATTGCACTGTGTGTTAACTAACTAGAACTTAAGTTAAAAAAAAAAAAAAAAGGACGGGTAGGCTAGGCTTGGAGACAAGGAATAGTCAGGCTACGAGTGCTGGGTGAATCGGAGGAAGAAGGAAAATCAACTATCTTGAGGAGGGAGGGTGGGAATCTGCAAAAGGGAAGCCTTGAAGGATCTGTACAATTACGATAGCATGAAATGTGCGGGAAGGGTTTTCCAGTAGGATGGAACAGCATAAACAAAGGCATAGAGGCAAGCCAGGGCGAGGAACAGTTGGGACAGGGCAAGCAGCCGGGTAGGGGCCTCTAGCAGTGCTCTGTGGGTCACAAGGCCACTTAAGCAGTGGGTCGAGGGTGGTGCTACCCTGCCCTGAAAGCCTGGAGGCCTGGAATCTCTGGCATTTTCTGGGAGAGCCGAGGGGTGGCTGACCCCTACCCCCTCGTGTGGTTTCACGAGTTAGAGGGTAAAACCTGGCAGCCTTGGGCCCCAGAGGCAGGACTGGATGTCGTGGAGCCACTGAAAGCCCTTTCCTCTCAGACTTACGTGGAGGAGCCCACTGCTGTCTGGGAGGCTGTGGATAGACAGGAAGCCGGCCATTCCTGCCCGTGAGCCAGAGAATGGCCTCTGTGTGAGCCACAACAAAAAGGCTTTTCTGCCAAGTCGGAGGGGGAGGAAGCAGCCAGCTTGGCCCCTGCCCCAGCCTGAAAGGGGGCTCTGTTGGTGGCCCTGGGGTCTTCGATGCCTAGAATGTGTGGGGAGGGAAGACCAGGGTGGGCAGGGGCCTCCTCATCACTGTCTCTATTCTCCAGCAGCACCAGGGTGAGCCGGGGCCAAGCAGCTGTGCAGGTCAATCTGTCTGGGTGCTTCTCCCAGCTTGGCCATGTCCTAGCTATGTGACCTTGGCCAAGTCACTTGGCCCCTCTGAGCCCCACTTTTCTCATTAAGTGTACAAGTCGATGGGGGTTGCGATCGCCCACTGAGCACTTGCTACGTGCCAGGGACCATGGCCGTGGCCATGGCCCATCCTCCCTTCACCCTCCCAGCAGCCTGTGTGGCAGGTCGCGTTGCCCACTCTGCTGAGATGTAAGTACCCGGGGCGTCGGGCCAAAGCCCAGGGTGTTTTGGACTCGAAAACTCCAAGCTGTGCAAATGTGAGGGAAGAAAGGCTGGAAGAAACACACCAAACTGTCAACACTGGTCTGGGGAATGAGAGGACTTACATTTTGGTTCTTTTTGTGTATCTGTTAAGTCTTCATTGTCTTCCTTGGGAATTAGCAAGATGGGGGCTGTGGGGCCATGGTGAGTTCAGGTGCAGTCACGTTAAACAAAACCAATTTAAAGATGCAGGTTCCTATTAATCCTGGGAGGGGGTGTCAAGTCGCAAGGCAGGGCTCTCCGGGGCTGGGGGAGGCAGGGCTGGGGCCTGACACCCAAACCTCAGAGACCTTCACACCTGCGGGCTCACCAGAGCAGCTATTCCTTCAGCCACTGGGTTGCTCTGAGGTTTTACCAGAGAGCTTGGGGGTGGATGTCTCCTCAGGCGATTTCCTGAGAAGCCAAGGCCTCCTCTGCCAAGTCTCTTCCCTGGCCCGGGTTCTGAGGAAGAGCTCGGCGAGAGGCCTCACATCCTTTCCTTTTTTGTCCCTGGGCCCCCACGTGCCTGGTGACCCTAAGGCCTCAGGCAGAAGGCAGACCTGAATGGAGCCCTGTGGCTTCTGCCACGAGCAAGGTGACAAGGTGTCCGCCCTGGACCCCCACGCTGCCCGCCTAGGCCCCTGGGGTGGGGGGGCTCCCGGGCCATTTCCTAGTGGAGCCTGACAGCCCTGTGGGACTTCTGAGGCCAGCATTTCCTACTCTCCTCAGCCAGTTTTCAACACAAAGGGAGGAAAGGGTGGGATCAAGGGGGGCTGGGGAGGAGGTGTGCTGCTGACGGGAGGGTGGGGCCTGGAACAGGTTGAAGGACCCTGCCCCGAACTATTGTGGAGGCTCAACCTGCTCCACAGTTGGGGTGGAACCCCACTACAGCTGACCATTGCACTTCTGGGGGTGCAGGCCAGTGCCCATCACCTTGGCCCAGAGGATGGTGTGGGGTCCAAGGCTTGCCAGCCACGCCCAGACCCCAGGGGCTGTAAGGCTTCAGTCTCCTGCTGTCCTGGGTCTTGTCTGCAGGTTGCCCAGGGTGAGATTTCCTGCTTCTTCAAAAATGCCAGGGCAGATCTTGGGTGCCCTTCCCCCCCACCCCCCGCGCCCTCACCACCCCTTTGAGCAGAGCATGTGGTAAGGGGAACTTTCCAAATCCAAAGCGGTACTACTTCCCATCTCTTGCTTCCATGCTGGGTCTTCAGGCCACCCCGAACCCAGTCTGGATGGTGGAAGAAGGCCTGGGGGCTCCGGCCTGGCCTGTAGGACGCTGGGACGCCCTTTCTCATCATGAGTGAATGTCCAGTAAATTCTGTACTCTCTCTCTGTCCCTCCTCAGCAGGGCCAACCCCTGTGCCCTGCCCCACCTGCCTGTGGTCTGTGGAGGGCAGCCACGGCTCACTCCTCCTCTGCGCTCTGACCCTCCCGGTGGGCCATCAGGAGGGAGCCCCCGTAGAACCGGGAACAAGGTCTCTTCAGCATGGAGGGCAGGTGCCCTAATCGAAGCCTGGACTCACTCCTGTCACCTGCAGCCCCTCCAGCCATAGGCTCCGGCCCAGGGCCTCTTACAAAAGAGGCCACACTTGCCGGCTGTACAATTTAATCAGTGCACAGTATTTACAGAAAGAAATGTACGGGGGTGGCCACTGCCCTCCATCCCTTGGCTGGCTCTCCGCTTCTGAGGACCGAGCGGGGAGCAGGCTGCCGGACCCTGCTCCAGGCCAGCCCATGAGACGCTCTCCCTCCAGGGGCCTCGGGGATGTGGGTGGCGGACCCGCTCGCTCAGGGCTGGGGGGAAGCAGAGGGGACGGAGCCGGCTGTACAGTACCATTTCCACAGCAGCCTTGCCTCCTGCTTACTTTGAGAAGGAAAAGAAGGAGGAAGCGTCCCTGCCCTTGGGGCTGAGCCAAGGAGAAGGGGTGTCTCCCGGCCACAGTGGGCTCCTTTGACGACTCCGCAGCCGCATCCCATAAGTCTGTGTGAGGGAAAGAGCTGCTGGCCTCTCTCCACCAGGGTCCCTCCTCCCAGTGCCCTGGGGGACTGGGAGCTGGAGGGGAGGAACCCCCAAGCCACGTTGTGTGGTGGGCTGTGGGCACCCATCAGCCTCCATCTTCCTGGGACAGCTGGGAGCCTGACAGCTGCTGCCTGAGGCTCGTGGGGTTCTGAGACCCCTGCGGACAGTAGTGTGGGTGAGGGAGAGTGGGAGGAGGCCCAGGGAGGGAGCCCAGGTGGGTCATAGTTCAGAGAGGAGTAGACGGGGGCTGGAAGCCCAGCCTGGGGGGTGAGGTCCCTGGGTGGAGGGGCCTTGGCAGACCCCCTTTGGTCCTTGGTAAGGCAGGCCCAGGGCCTCTTCTGCAGAGAGGGGAGGAGGTATAGGCTCAAGGGGTATGTGGGTGCTGGGGACTATGGGCCCCTTGGCTGGCCAGGGCCAGTGTAGGCCTCTTAGGCAGGAGAAGCCTGGGTAACGGGTTGAGAGGAGTGGGCAGGGAAGGACTCAAAACTCATCACATGACTCATGGCCAGTAGGCCACCTCACCCTTCTGTCCCCTGGGCCCCGGGACTGCCCCTGGGGGAAAACTCTTCCTAAGGCAGAGATTTGGGTGGGTGGAAACCACTCAGGCCCCACCAGTCTCCAAAGCCAGCTCAGGCTGAGGAGGACCAAGGACGGGAAGGAGCCTCAGAAACCCTTTAGCCACTTTCCAGTTGGGCCTTCTGACCCTCTGCTTCCCTAGCTGTGGCCAAGGCAGAGGTGGTGTTGGGGGGGGGGGCTCACTCCCTAGCCAGAGCAGAACTACATTTAGAAAGCTCTAACCCCTGACCTGAGGGAGGGACTCCGGCTCCAGGTCTGCAAAGTAGAAACACATACTCAATTAGTGTGCAAAAAAAACCCCCAAAACAACAACAACAAAAAAAACAACCCAAAAAAAGCTGGGCATAAATAAACAACGGGGCAGGGCTGGAAGGGAGGTCAGAGTTCCTGGAGGGGCCCCCACTCAGGGGCTGAGGGAGCCCTGGAAGGCTGTGGCTGGGTGCCCCCCGCCCCGCCAACCCGGCCCCCTTAGCACCGTGCGGAGCAGGAGGGCGGCGCGGCGGCTCAGACCCACTCCTGCAGGGAGCGCTTGCAGTAGAGGAGCACGCGCGGCGCGCCCTTGCGCTGCATCTGCACCAGCGCATACGTGAGCCCCAGGACACACAGCAGCAGCAGCAGCGGCGGCACCAGCACCAGCACCATGTTCACGGTCCGCGTGACCTCCTCCATCTGCACCACCACGCGGCTCTCCCCGTCCGCATCGGGCCCCTCCACGAAGTCCCCCTCGCCGCCGCCGCCGCCTGCGCCGCCGGCCTCACGGCCCCCCTCGCCATCCTCGCCCTCCTCCCCGGCCCCGCCCGCCCCGGGGTCTGCTCCCCCGTGGGGGTCGAAGGGCGGACGGGCCACGTCGGGCCATCGGGGTCCCGGCTCCACGTGCTCTTGGCAGCCCATGAAGTCCCGCAGGATGGATTTGGGGTAGCCTGGCTCCATCCGCAGGCGTTCATTGTCGAACTTCCAGTACTTGGTGCCTTTGTAGAAGTATGTGTAGGCTGCGGGGCAGGGGAGGGGGGCGGCAAGCAGGGATGAGTGGTGTCAGGCCGGGCCCCCACCCACGTGCCCCAGACCCTCAAAGAAGACCAGGACATGCTGGAGGCACCTGGCTTTAAAGTATCCTCCTTCTCACCTGCTGGCCCGAGCATTTTCAAATCTGCCCCCTCCCAACATACAGGAGCTGGACTCGGCTCAGAGAGGGGCGGGTTTGGGCCAAGGGCCCGGCTTTGCTTCCGGTGTTTCCTGGCTGGGCCGACATTGAGCCGGGTGGTACACGGAAGGATCTTGCAGCCCGCTGGGTTATAGTAGTCCGGGCACCCTGCTATCCTGTCCCAGGACTGGCTCCACCCCACACCAGAGAGGCCAGTGTCTTGCTCAAGGCCACACAGCCGGCCTGCAGCCTTGGGCTGGAACAGAGCCCAGCGCTGTCTTGGACAAGCTCTGCGGCCTTGGGCACTTTGCCCACGTCCAGTCAGCCCTAGGAAGGGTCTGTTCTGAACCAGGGGTGAGTCCATACTCTGTGGGACACAATGAGATCGGAGTGGCTGCAGAGTGGTGCCATCATACACAAACGCCACGTGCCCAGCCTAAGCCTTGGCAAAGCCAGCAGGGTCTCCCCTGAGCCCAAGAACCCGGAACCGGGGAACCAAGACTAACAATTCTTCCCCAGGTCGCCAGAGACCCCGCTGGGGGAGTGCAAGCCGCAGCTCCCTGTTGCTCAGTTACAGTAACAGAGGTCAGGCTTCCTTCCCAGGCGGGAAAGTGGGCACCCTGGGAGGACCCTTGCCCCCCATGGCCCTGAGCCAAGCTCACCCGCCCTCAGACTTCAGGGTCCCTGTGGGCTGCCCAGGCCTGGCTGGACTCTGCAGGGAGCAAGGCCGTTCCGAGTGCCGGTTCTGGACACAGGCTGACCTGGGTTGGATTCCACTCCCCAGCTCCCTTGCGGGGGGGACTTGGGGCCCTTAAACTCCCTGGTTTAGTTTGACTATATAAAGGGGATGGAGACAACGCAGGGTCAGGAGAGTCACACTCTGGAAGCCCCTGGCCAGGGCCTGACCCAGCAGTGTCCCCCACTCGAGGGGGCTGGTGAGTGCTAGGCAGACTGCAGGGGGTGGGCCCCGGTACCTGCATCGTTGCTCAGGAAGGCCCCTTTGGGGGAAGTAGGGATCCCTTGCCAGACACTGATGGGCTTGGGGTAGCCGGGGTCTCCGCGCTGTGTGTCCTCATTGAAGCGCCAGTACCTGTGACCAAAAGCACCGGGCTGTGGGTTCTCTCTGGGTGAGGGGGTTGGACTGGAGCCTTCTCCCTTTGGGGAAGGGGGTGCTCACCTGTCCTCCTGGAAGAAGAAGGTGTGACCTGTGGGTTCCCACCAGATGGCCGTGTCGATGTGGTCATAGGGGATGCCCAGGCCATAGCTGGTCAGTGGCTGAGGGTAGCCAGGCTCCAGGTTTGCTTCTCGGAAGAGCCAGTAGCGGTCACCTGTGGGAGGGGGAGGTGGCTGAGGATGGGCCCGGAGCTGAGGGGGTGTGTGGGGAGGAGACACGGGGCATGCTATCCTGGGCCACTCACATCCATGGACACACTCACCACACACACACAACACACACATGTACACACATACACCGCACATACACACCGTCACACACACCCCTGCACACAGGACAGACTCCGACCCCTACACACACCCAAGACAGCCCACAGTGCAACTCACTTACATGCCACATGCACTTGGCACTCGTGGGCGCCTGCGACATACTCACTCACATACATACAAGTCACTCACACCACATGGTCACACTATAAACGGCCTGCATTCCCGTGCGAACATCTGCCCCCCCCCCCCCACAGTTCTTGTGCCTAGACAGGAAAGAGGGGGAGCCCTGCCAGGCTTCTCGGCCCAAGGGCTTTTAGCATGGGCTCAGGCCGGCATGGGGCTGGGGACACGGCTGATTCGTCAGGGGTACTGCCCTTGAGGCCCTCCCCAGGACAGTGGGCCCCAGAGGGAGGGCTGGTGGTAGGGAGCTCCATCGTCCCTGCCGGCAGACCCCAGAAATCCTGCCCTGGGCTCAGGGCATCTGTTCTTATGAGGAGGGGCTGCTGGAGGCACAAGAGGCAAGGAAGGAAGGAACTGATGTGGAGCCCCCATAATGAGGAGCCCCCATGTTGCAGAAGACGGGCAGCTCGCCTCCAGTTGGAGCAGCCTCTGGCCCCCTGGGCCTTGGGTGTCTCCTGGTTTCCGTCTATCTCCCCCACCCCTGCCTTGGCCTTGACACGTGTCCTCCCGCAGTGGACAATAGGATGACATGTGCAACGCAGCCCTTTGCTCTCCTCCTCTCTTGGGCCGGCTGGGTCAGAGGCCAGGGCAGGAAGGCTGCCCAGGCCTCCCACCTACCCCAACCTACCTTTAAAGAAGACAAAACGTCCATCTTGGCGCTCGTAGGCAGCACTGATGTCACTGGGCAGGCCACGCCAGAAGTGCCCGATGGGCATGGGATAGTTGTCCAGGACGCGGTTGTGCCGAACCCGCCAGAACCAGCGGCCCTGGGGAGGGTGTGTGTGTGAGTGGGCAGAGCAAGCCTCGTCCTGGGAGAGGCCTCTCCTCGATCCACCCCTTCCCAGGTCAGGGAGATCCGGATGGCCAGGGCGGCCCCGGCGAGGGAGCCCTGGGCGGGGCACAGGCCCCTGCATGTCTGTGTCACCCTGGCCAAGCCCCTTGTCCCTCAGGCTGGTGTCTTCTTGGTCTAGGGCCTGATGGCTCCCCATAGGCTGCTCAGTGAAGGAGGGGTGAGGGTGCCTGGGCAGCCAGGTGAGGACAGGCTCCCGGAGTGGGATGTGGGGCTTGCCCTCCTGCTCTGAGATGGGGCCAAGGGGCTAGGGAGGCATGGACAGGGGCCAGACCTTGAACACGAACATCTCCCCACGCAGCATGGCTACTGTGTCAAAGTCCCCGTCGCAGATGTTGGGGCCATACTGGTCAGGCCGTTCCGTGGCTCGGGGCTGGGCTGGGGGGCCTGGCTTTGGGGGCCGCTCCGGCTTCCCACCTGGGGGTGGTGGCTGGGGGGGCCTGGGGGGGCGATGATCTGGCCGGCCTGGTCGCCGGGGAGTCACAGTGGGGAGAGGCCGGGTGGGCTGTGGCTGGCCATCTGGGGTGCCTGCAGAGCGGGGTGGGGGGAATGGGAAGTAAGCAGGTAGCCCCAGAACCCAGCCAGGATGCCAGGTTCTCCTACTCAGAACCAGGGGACCTGGGGCCCCACCTGGAGGGACATTTGCCTTGGCAGTAGACTTAGCCAGGTGCAAGTCCCTGTCTGTCCACAGCAGACCCCTCCCCCATCACACTCAGGACCTCCATCCTCCTCCATACAGCCCCCTCCTCGACCTCCCCACACCGTACGTGGGTCACTGTGCCCCTGAGGCTGCCTCTGACTCCACGTTCCCTTGGGGACATTCCCCTCGGGATACTAGCCTGCTTCAGTGGACCAGGAAGTAGGAGACACATGCATAGGAAAGAACAAGGCTCTGTGACCTCTGCTAAGGGCCCATCTCATTGCCAGGTCTGTAAGGGAGTGTGTGTCACGCGCCCAGCAGGGCTGATACCGCCAGCCCTAACAAGGGGCTCAGTCGGGCACTGCGCAGAAGCCCTGACCCACAGAACTGGTCCTCAGGAGACCTTACCACTGGAGACCTTCTTGGGTGAGGCCTGGGTGGAGCGGGTGCCACCTGCCTCAAAGCCACTGGGCAGCGAAAAGCCAACAACACCGGCTGGAGAGCCTGGGACAGGCTGGGGTTGGGAGCGCACGGGCAAGAAGGGGGTCTGGGACCCCAGGGGCATGCCCAGTCTAATAAGAATACCACTGACCCTGAGCAGAAAAGGAGGGGCCAGTGAGGGGCTTTGGGGACCCCAGCCTGGAGCCACCATGAGGGCCCTGTTCGAGGGCCAGGCCCTGGGTGTGATTTCCAGCACCATCAGTGACTCACTGAGTGACGTGGACAAGTCACTAAACCTCTCCGGGCCTGTTTCCTCATCTATAAAACAGGGTTAGTGGTGGTACCTATGCCTTGTCGGGCTGGGAGTCGAGTCGCGAGCCAGCATGCAGAGCCCCCAGGCCGTACCCATTCTGCCCACTCACCATAGAGCTGCTGGATGCCCCGGAGGTCGTCCTCCGGCAGCTGGAAGGTGTCGGTGTCCATCCACTGGTAGAAGGGCGCCATGATGGCGCTGGGGTTGCTGGAGTGCTCCAACCCTAGGGCGTGGCCCAGCTCGTGCACTGCCACCAGGAAGAGGCTGTTCCCTGCAGTGGGGGCGGGCAGCACAGTCAGTTCCGGCCAGGCCCAGGACCTAGCCACCTCAGGGCCCGTGGGCTGAGGCTATCAGAGAGCCGGCCCTTCTGCCGATCTTAGGAGAGGCTGAGCCGCTCTGACTGCTGGGGCTCAAGCTTCCCCACCTGGGAAATGGGTACGATGATCCCTTCCCTTCCCTACCATCCCTTAGAGATCACAGGGCTGTAGACTGAGATGGAGGGTCAGTGCTCCAGAGAAATGCACAAGGGAAGCTCTCCCCTCCCAACCCTGTAGCTGCTGAATCGGCTCAGAGGGCAATGCCCGGGCGCCGGCTCTGCCTCCCCTGCCCTGCCCTGGCCAGGTGTCCTCACCATGCAGGTCAGTGCTGGAGAAGGTCCAGGGCTCATCTGCATCGAAATGGGTATCCCCGCCCAGACCAGGGCCAGGGAAATAGGCGTGGGCCAGAAAGCCCCCTGTGCCGTCAAATGGTGAGCTGTCGCCATGGAAACCGGAGGCAAAGAGTACCATGATGTCAGCCTCCTTCTGCCGCCGCAGCCGGATGTCCTCGTAGGGCACCTCCTGGAAGACCAGGGGCGTGGCCTGCTCCCACACGCGGAAGGCCCTTCGCACCGCCTCCAGTGAGTGGTACCATCCCAGCTTCTCTGTGTAGTTCTGGATGCTGCAGGTGGGCGGGGAAACAAGGGAGTGAACCCAGGGCCTACTGGGTTCCACTGTCCACTACTAGCACTCACTGGGTGGGGGTGAAGATACATGGTCCCAAGAGACACGCCTCAGATCTGAGCTGGTTCACCGACAGTGCCCATCAATACCAACCATTAGTTTACTCTGATGTGAATATGAAAAAGTACAAACATGTCAAACCCGGGAGTTCATGAGCATATCACTAAGTAAGGTCGAACAGTGCCCAATTAGCTTGAATAAGAAAACCATGAGGCAATTAAAAGAACAGGTGCTATGTAGCTAAGAGAAAGAACTAGACAGTTTAGAGACCAATGGCTGAGGGTTAGGAAACAGGGGACAAGCAGTTCTGATTATTGGACGGCAGGGCCAGGCTGTCCTGAGTTCAAGGCCGGGCTCTGACATGATCTACATGACCTCGGGCAAGCGACCTCGTCGTTCTGTATTTCAGTTCTGCATCTGTAAAATGGGAAAAGGAGAGTCGTGCTCTCATCTTGGGGAGCTGGGAGGATGACATGAATGAGCTCATGGAGAGAACAGCCCCCGAGTCTGCACGTGATAAAGGCAGGAGGAGGCCTGGTATTACCCGCATAAATCAGATTAAGCTTCTGTGTGTGCTGGACAGATCTCCTCCATTAAAAGCTGGTTGGGCCATGACTTCACTCTGGGGGCCTGGGGTCTAAGTGGCTGCAGGAGCCGCTCTTCCTCGGGAGATAGAGCTGTGGGTGGGGCCATGGCTGGACTAAAACATGAAGAGGAGCCCTTGGGGACTGCCTCGTGCCTCAGGGCTGAGAGGGGGTTTTTGGCCAAAGGAGGGTGCCTGGACCAGGGTTTTTGCAGGGGGCTTGCTGCTGCCTACTTGGTAGATGCCTGGATTCCAACACCTCGCCACTCCCCCACCCCTTAGATGCCTGAAGCCCCATGTCCCAGGCACTGCGGAGGCCCCCCGCTGCTGGCGGGTGGGGTGAGGAGCCGGGAGGGAAGGAGGACAGAGCGGAAGCAGCTCCGAGGGTCCTGACCTTCGCTGGGGGAACACTGCCCAGGATGTGCGGCTGATCCTGTCAGCGTGGGAGCGGGTCGGACGGTCTATGCTGGGCACCCTGGGGTGGGCTTCTGGGAAAGGAAGCCTTCCAGACAAGCCCACCGGGAAGCCTGAGGCCTCAGCCGGGTGGGGAGAGGAGCGGGCAGTCTCCGGCCGATGCCCTGGGAGGGCTGCTGCCCTGGACAGCTGCGGTCCCTACCTGAAGGTCAGGTGGTGGTTGTTCCATTTCCTCCCCGTGAGGGCATAGCGTTTCCGCCGCCGTCGCAGGTTGGCTTTCACGCGCACCCCAAACTGGTCCGGCACCCCACAGCGGGGTCGCTTCATCCACCTGCATCACGGGCACAGAGGGGTAAGCCCAGAAGCCTTCCTCCCCGTGGCTGGCCGCTTTGGCTCTGCCTCTTCCAGGCAGTCCACCTTCTTCCACCCTTTTGCCTTTGGCCTCCAGCTGCCTTTGTATGGGTGTGCTGGGGGTGGGACACTCTGCGCTTCAGTTTCCTCATCCGAAATACAGGCAGGTTGTGACCTCACACTGGAAGACCGAGTGCCCAGCGGGGGCTCCATGAAGGTGTGTCCCCTTTCACTGGTATCACTCAGGAATGGGAGAGTTACTCCTGAGGCCCTGTGTCCGTGATATGTTAGGCTCAGTGCATGCTCAAGGATGTGACTTCGGGTCCTGTCCCCTCTGTCCGATTCAGCGCAGAGCCGAGGCCTAGCAAGGATGTCCCAGCCAGGGCCCCCATGCTTCTCCTCCCCATCCCCGTGCCCGTGGCAGGCATCACTAATCAATCCCACGCTCCTTGCCTCCCAGGCCCCATTCGCCTCAGCTTTCTGGATGCTAAGCTTCAGGCAGCCGCTCCCAGGGAATCCCAAGAGCAGGGAGGGCCAGACCGATCAATCGCCATTTCTTATCTAGGCCACCCTATTCTGGAAACTCCACCTGCCGAAGCCCTGGCAGAGCGGGCCGAGAGGAGGGCGGGTGCCAGCGGGGTCTGGGAAGGGCCCGGTGGAGGCACTCACGCCTTAGTTTCTTCGTCCAGCACGCCTGTGATGGGAATCCCATAGAAGCGCTGCATCTCGGCCAGGGCTGAGGCCAGGATCTGGGCGGAGCGCATGGTGGACATGTGACGGCTCGGCTGGGGCAGGTAGCCGTAGAGCCTCAGCCAGTTCTGCAAAGGAGAGGCCACCCCTGGGTCAGCACGTCTAGCACTGCTACCTCTAAACACATGCAGCCTGCATCCCAAGACCGCCCGCCGCGGCCACCATTGCCCTGCTGCGGTGACCGTGTGAGCTTCTGAACTGCTCTCTCTGCTTCCACCTCCTACCGTCTGTTCTCACACAAGAGCCAGAACAAAAGGCCTTTACAAGTCAGGTCTGCTCAATCTTCCGCTTCTGCATAGAATCCTTCAAAGACTTCCCAGCTCAGAGGAAAAGCCACTTCTTACAAGAGCTGCCGGGTTTCTCCTTACCTGCCCCTGCCTCAGCCCTCACTCCTCCCATCTGTCCTCAGATGGTCACACTCCTGCCTCGGGGCCTTTGCACGTGCTGTTCCTGCTGCCCAAACGCACTCTCAGACATCTGTATGGCTCCCACCCTGTTTTCCTCAGTCTCTGCTTTCACCTCACCTTGGTGGAGGGGTAAAAGACAATACAGTGTGTGTGCTCGGACAACACAGTGTTAAAAGAAGATCCCCCATCTGCGTACCCTGCATCCCCTCTTGTCCTTCCCTGTACTTATCGTCTAATACATTATATATTTCACTTCTGGTATTTATTGTTTGTCTTCCCCCATTAGGATGGAAACCATGTCCATGAGGACAGTTCACAGTAGCTGTCCTTATTGTTGTACTGGCCGCTCCAGGGTGGGCTCCCTACCACTCCTGGCAGACCACTGGGGACCCTGGGGGGTTCAGAACCTCTTGAAGTCTCACCAAGAGAAAAACCAGCCCTCTGGTGCTGCTCCCCTGCAGATCATAAGCCTCCCAGAAGACGAGCAGATGGATTCGGGCAGCCCAGTCGGGCCCAGTAGGGTGGGAAAGGAGACCTGAAGTTCAGTCCCTGCTTTGCCACAGATGCTTTGTTCTCACCAGGTCCTGAGTTTTCTCAGGGAACAATGGGGCAGCTGGCACGCAATAGGGGTGCCCGTCCCCTTCCAGAGCTTTCTGGGCATGTCTTCTCTTCCATCTTTCTGTCTATCCATCCAACCACCCCCCACCTCCTGCCAGGTGTTTCTGTGGCGCCCTCTCTGTGCCAGGCACCGTGCCGGCTGGAGGCTGTGGGGGACCGAGGGAGAGGTGTGCTGACCTCCAGGGGCTTCCAGGCTCCCTGGGAAACCAGGCGTTCCCACAGAGGGAGGGATTCACGCCTGCAAGTCTGCGAGCAGACGTGACTGCCACAGTCACAACTGGAGGATGGGATCCCCGATGAGCCAAGCTGAACCGTGCCAAGGATTCATCCTGGCCATGAGAGCACGGCGACTGCCACCTGAAGCTGCTGGTGAGCACAGAGGCCAGGGACTGCTGTGGGCTTTGGCCACGTGGAAGTGTCCTTTGTACCTTTCCTCGTCTGCCCTGGGTCTCTGGGTGCCCCCAGAGTGAGGGCACCGGAGGCCTGCTCTCTGGGAGGCTCAGGAAGGTTAAGGCTGCACATTGAAGTCCCAGAAGGCAGGATGATGGCCAGAAATGGTGGTTGCCATGGACCAACAGCCCTGCGTCAGCTGGCCAGGGCCACGCCCATGTCTGTCTGCCACCAGCGTCACATCTAACTCCTCAAGGACTTGCTCCCTCAGTGCCACCTGCCAGCCCCCCAACATGGCTGAGTGAGCCACACAGCCAGCTCAGTGGTGCCCAGGTGGCCGCTGGAGGGAGTGGCTGCTGAGCCAAAGAGGGTGGCGTGGACGGATGCCCGGCCACAGCTTCCAGGCCTCCCAGGCCCTGGGAAATGGCCACCGAACAAGGAGGCGGGGACACGGAGCTGGGAAACAACCATCAGCTCTGGTGACAGAGCGGGGGACGGATTCTGGCCGAGTCACCTCCGAGGTGTGACTGCATGCCTCCTGTGCTTTAGGCTGTCCTCAGTCTAAACTGGTATTTTTTCCAGGAGACTAGACCGCCACGTTTTTATTTGTTTCCAGGTGCATAAAGAGGCTACAAGTTACTGCTGTCAAAAACCAAAAACCAACCAAACTCATCAAGTAAGTGCCGCATTTAATGAAAACCATCAGAAGGAAAAGGAGGCAGGAGCCGACCACCGCGGAGCTCCGGGCATTCAGGGGGCAGTTTTCTGTCGTGGGGCAGCTCCCCTGCCCTGGGATGGTGGTGGGAGCGGTGGAGTTGGAGGCACGGGAGGGGTCAGCAGGCCAGCTGGCCCCGGGGGGCTGACCTCCAGGAGGCACTGGGGAGGACGAACTTGCAAAGGTAAAAATCCCACTTATAGGGCCGGACCAGGACCTGCCTCATCGCCCAGGTTTCTGGGAGGGTTCGCTGGGGAGTCCACACCACTGCGTGGCGAGGTGCCGGGTAGGCAAAGGGGCTCGGAAAGTGTATTATTAATGATGGAGGCCTGTCTGGTTGTGCCTGGAACAGCAGCCTCTTGCCTCTCCCAAGAGATTTGAAGTGCCTGAGCGCCAGGCAGCCTCAGGTGAGGGCAAAGCAGCAGGAGGAGGCAGGCGTGCCCCGAGCCGTGCACACACACACACACCCGCCCTGCAATGACCCTCCTCGCCCCCTCTGGCCCAGGGCTCCTTCCTTGTTCTTCCCAAGCACAGAAAACCTCTCCTGAGGCTCTGTGTGTATGGAGGGGGCAGGGTGGGAAGCCCACTGCCCGTAAGGGGCAGTTTCCCCAAGTGGCCAGGGCAGACACGGAAGGCAAGGCGGTGAGGCTAGGCCAGCCCTGGCCTTGAGAGGAGGTCAGGGAGAGGCAGGGCTGCCTGCTGGAGGAGGAGGGTGCCTCCACATCGCCTATTTGCATAAGGTAAAAATATCTCAGGGAGCGCAATCACAGGCCACCAAGGGGCTGATTAGTGGCGTCTGCAGTGACGGGGGGAAGGGCAGGCAGGGGAGGCTCAGGCTGGGGCCCTGGGGAGGGCGAGGGAGGGGGGCTGGGCCCGTCTGCAGTGAAGGGCTCCAGAGCCCCGCACAGCCGAGGGGCCCTTTGCTCCCGGGGGCAGCTCAGGGGCCGACGGGAAGGTCCCATGGGTGCCTGGGGACCCTCCTTCGCACAGACAAGCGCCCTTGGAGTCTCAGTGAGGCCAAGAGCTTCCATCTCATAACCAGCGCAGCCTTGAGCCCTCAGACTCCTGGTGACCAATGCCCTCGCCCACCGCCAGGATGACAAGCTAGGCCCGGGAGCAATGGCACGTGAGGGGGGGGAGCAGACACGCGGCCTGGGCCCAGAGCAGCTGAGCCCCATAGGACAGGGCGCAGAAGCTGCCGGAGCCTGCCTGACTCTGACAACCTTGTGCTCAGGGCCGACTGCCAAGTACCCGTCAGTCTACACCACCCGTAGGGCTGTGTGGGCTCTTCCCGTCCCTGGGAGGATGTTTCTCGCTACCCTCCTGCCGGGACCGAGGGTGAAAAACCCAGGAGGTGAGGACACGGGGGGAAAAGAGCATGGGATCAGGGTGCACAGGCGTGTGACAGGCTGCCGGCTTGCTCAAGTACTCTGCTGCCACGGGCCTAAAGGGGGTCGTGATTCCCAAAGTCATGACCAACCTCCCAGTCTCAAATTTGGGGAGGGGCTGTGTTCAAGCCCCTGCTGTTCTTACTGGTGACTGCAAAGTCTGTCTTTCCCAGAAGTAGCCTCCTTTTCGTCCTTGTTACCTAGAGTCTCATAGGTGGGGAAACTGAGGCACAGACCGGTCAGGAAACAGCGAAGTAGGGGGAGCTCCTCTATGAGAGCCACTGTCTGTGGGAGGCAGGGAAGGTTCTGAAGAGAGCAGAGAGACCCCACCTACCGGGTTCTTCTAGCCATTTCTTTCCTGAGGCGCCATGCCATAAGTATGTATAGAAGTGGGGCACCTGGGTGGCTCAGTAGGTTAAGTGGCTGCCTTGGCTCAGGTCATGATCTCAGGGGCTCCCTGCTCAGTGGGGAGTCTGTTTCCTCCCTCTCCCTCTGCCCCTCCCCCCGCTCATGCTTTCTCTCTCAAATAATAAAATCTTAAAAAAAAAAAAAAAGTATGTATAGCTGCTTCAGGTGAGTGGCTAGCCCCGGTAGGGAAATGTGAGGCCATCAGGAGTCTGGGGGCAGATTCCTGGCTCCCTGGCCCCCAGGGGAGGCCATAAGCATAGAAGCAGGCTGAGAACCTGCCATGGGCTGGGCAGTTGACTCTCTCATCCCATTCAATGCTCACAAGTACCCCATCCCCACTGTACGGCCAGTGAGGTTCAGAGAGGGCGAGTGGCCCACCCAGGGTCGCACAGCTGTCCGGCCTGGGCCAGTAACACTGCTTATGGGGTCCAGTTCTAGCCGGACAGCTGTGCTCATGCTTTCTCTCTCAAATAATAAAATCTTAAAAAAAAAAAAAAAGTATGTATAGCTGCTTCAGGTGAGTGGCTAGCCCCGGTAGGGAAATGTGAGGCCATCAGGAGTCTGGGGGCAGATTCCTGGCTCCCTGGCCCCCAGGGGAGGCCATAAGCATAGCAGCAGGCTGAGAACCTGCCATGGGCTGGGCAGTTGACTCTCTCATCCCAGCCTCTTGGCTGGAGGAGCAGGGCCCGGCACAGCACTGGGGGAGGGCAGCCAACCCTCCCCACGCCCCACCCCTCCGGCTGGGTCTGGGCGCAGGGCCACGGGAGCCGGGCTGCCCCCCAGAACTGCTGAGACAATGCCAAGGCAGGCCCATGGGGAGGGTATGTCTGAGAAGGAGCCGCGGATCAATACTGTGCATTAAGCGGTGGTGGATGGAGGAGGAGGGGGAGCGCCCTGGCCTGGCCTCCGCCACAGCCAGCTCCTCCGGCTCCCCGGGCCTCAGATTGCCGGGCCCACCCACGGCCTTATCGGACCCTGAGTGATAAGCAGGATCTCCGCGAGGCTCTGCTGCTGTCCCCCAGCTCTCTCTGCAGTCCAAGTGGACCCTGGCAGGGTTACCAGCCAGGCATAAAAGACATCTTGTCAGGGCTGCCGGTGATGGACCGGACCTTCCGCGGTGTGAGCTCCTCATCGTGCTCGTTTCCCTTACCCTGTATCTGGGTCTGTGGGCTCCTGGGAGCAGGCCAAGGCCTTGCCTGGCTCAGCGCTCCCTGTCTAGGCCGGCACAGCACCAGTGTGGAGAGATTTGTGGTCCTGGGCAGCCACAGTCCCTGCAGACGCCGGGCATGCAGCCTGGTCCCCCCTCTCCGGGGGATCTAGCCGGGAGCCCATGCACCAGCGAGCTGACCCAACCGGGCCCTAGACTCGCCCAGCCTCAGGCTGGAGAAGACCTCAGGGCCATGGAATCCAACTACCTCACTGAAGCTTCTATGGACCATGGCGGGCCCCAGGACTCTTCCAGCCTGCACCCCTGCAGAGATGGGTGCCCACTGCCACCAAAGTAGCCCGTTCTGTCTTTGGGCATCAGTGACTGTTGGAAAGCTGTTCCTCGGGCTGAGTGGAAATCTGCCTCCTGGGCACACCTGCCCCTGGGTCCTGGCCACTTGTTCATGTAACAGGCCTTCGAGCGATGGACGAGGCTGATTAAGCTTCTCTTGAGTTCCTTCCTTGCAAAGCAGAGTCAATATTATCCCTCCCTTCCCACCACACAGGGATGATAGCACGGATGACACAGACCCAAGGCCAGTGAGGAGAGGGGGCACCAGGCCAGGCCCCCTGTCCTTGGTGGATTCTTTACCTTTTGAGGCAGTACGGTCCGTATTTTAACAGTTCCAGAACATGCTTGCTTATTTGGGGCTCAGGCTGCCCTCCCACCCTACTAAAAGTGGCAGCTGGGGAAGGGGCTCAGGGTGGTGGGGAGTGTAGGAGGGTGGGGGATGTCCAGCCAAGGAAGCAGGAAGGAGGTGGTGGCCTGAGTTCCTTGCTTTCTTTACCTTGCCCCCTCCCAGCTGGCTCCTGCAGTCCTGAACTTGGAGGGAAGAACAGACGGGGTCCTTCGGTCCTTCGGCCAGTGCACGGGGCGAAAGTGTCCTGTTTGCTAGTGGTTTCCAGGGCTGGCTGAGAGCCAGGCCTTCGGGCCTCACCTGGAAACTCTCCTGTAGGTGCTACTAGTGATCCCAGCGCTGTTCGTGGGGCAAAGCCTGGGTGGCTGGATAGGCAGGGGGATGGCTAAGGGCAGCTCTGGCCCCACCTCTACAGCCTCCTTCCCACCTGACTCCAGCCCCGCGGGCTCCCCCCAGGACGGCCCCTTGCAGCCTTTGGTCCGTCATGAAACAGCACAGGCCACTTGCTGCTCACAACCCCCAGGGTTGTCACTGTGCTTGGCCACCATTCTGCAAGTGCTTCCTATGTACCCAGCGCCATGCTCCTAAATGCTCAACGCGAAGCTGGGCTCTCCCTCAGTCCTGGGAGGACAAGGTAGTTCTCAGGGCTAAGGGCCAGCCCTGGAAAGCTGCTCCACACCCTGGCCTCCCAGCTCTGGCAGCTCGACCGTCAGAGGGCAGTAGGATGGGAAGCATCCCTACAGGCTGGGTGATGGCCGGCACCTAGGTCTTCATCTGTCGGTCCAGCCGTCAGAGACTGAGTTGGCTCTTCTTGCCCATTTCCTGCTGTTCCCACGAGGGGCATGGGATCTGGTAAGAGGTGCCCTTCTTTGTATCTCTGATCCAAGCCCAGCTTTGTTTGCCTCTGCTGTTCTTGCTGGGGACAAACATACAGCATCTGGGCTATCTCCCCCAAAGGGCCCAGTCCATAGCCCCTGGTCTCTAGGCATCCCCCGGAATCGGTGTCCTTCTGGGGAGGAGCTTCACGGGAGCCCGGACTCAGGGGGGCTCCTCCCGCTGGAAGGCACGTGTGGGGTGCCGCAGGCACAGAGAATTTCACTGTTTGCACAGCCCCAGGTACTCACGTTCATCTGTGGGGTCCTCCCAGGACCCTGTGTGGGGGAGGGTGTCCGAGCACACAGCCCCCAACCCCTCTCTGCTTCTGTGCCTCAGAGACCACATCTCCAGGTCTGAAAGCAGAGCCGGCCCTGGGGCTGGGCCCCCGCCTAGTTGGCCAGCTGTGTGAGCCATGTCAGCCTCGGGAGGATATGGAAGATGCCCACTGTCTCAGTCTGTCCAGGCTGCAGTAACAAAAATACCATAAACCGGGCAGCTCATAACGTGCACTGCTCACAGTTCTGGAAGCCTATTGTCCAAGACAAGGGAGGCAGCACAGCTGGGTTCTGGGGAGGGCTCTCCTTCGGGGTGTGGGCCGCCTGCTTCTTGCTGTGCCCTCACATGGGCGTTTCTCAGGCAGCTTTTCACAAGGGCACTAATCTCATTCATGAGGGCTCCATCCTCACGACCATCAGTGGCCTCTCAAAGGCCTCCCTCCTAATACCATCGGCTCGGGAGTCAGGTTTCAAGCTATACATTTGGGGAAGTATGCCAACATTCAGTCTAGAGCACCAAATATAAACCGAGCTGGGGGGCAGTGGTGACCACAGCAACCCCCACAGGTGGCCTCAGCCAGAAGCCAAAATCCCAGCTGGGCAGAGGTGACAATGGCCTGGGGGCATCTGGTCAAGGCTCAAAGGGGCCAGAACCAAGCTCTGGGCAGGGCGGGGCTCCCCCAGGGCTGTGGTGTTGTCATTCTGCATTGGCCTCAGAGCACAGGCAGCGAGTGCTGGGGGTCTGGGGGGATCGGGCTGTGTTTCTAGGCTGTTCCTTCTGCTCCTTGGGCTGGGGCAAAGGAAGGCATTTTTGTCCAGGGGTCAGAATGGGCAGGTCAGGCAGATACGCTGTTCAGACAAGCACAGTCTGGGCTGCTCTCTACACGGATGCAGCAGACCGACTGGACCCCGGGGCAGCCTAGCACTGGGACCTGGCAGAGGACTGAGGGTGAAGGGCAGGGCCCAGTGGGTCACCAGGTCCCTGGCCACGCCAATCAGCCCAGTTTTCTCAGGGTTTTGAAAGAGACTATGGAGAGGAGTGGTCTATGAGTAGTTAGAGACTGAAAAGGGAGGGAGGAGAGAAGATGAAACTTCTGCAGGTTCCCGATGACAAGGTCCTCACATGAACCCCTTTTACTTGAAGGGGGGACACAGAGGACCTCTGTACCTTCTTCTGCTCCACATTTAAAAAAGGGTACTAAAAGGAAAGCACCCATGGGGGGCCCCCAGGGGTCAGCATGGAAGTGTGAGCAGAGATTGGAACACAGGTGCCGGCTCGTCAAATCTGAAGGTCAAAATCAGAATTCCAGTTGGCTCGCACCCCTCTTTTTGCTCACTCTGCTCAGCCACCAGCTAGGGGCAAGAAAGATGTGCCGGAGTCTCAACCTCGGCATACCTGGGTGTGTCCACATTTTAGCAGCAGTGGTACCACACCTGTGAACTCTGGCAGCTGAGTCACCTCCACGGGGCAGGGCCGAGAGCCTCAAGTGGTGCCTAAAGGAGGGGGTAGGTGGAAGGGGGAGGGGAGACCAGAGAGTCTCTGGCAAACACAGAAGGCACCTAAGCAGGCTAGTGCTGCAGGCATTAGCAGCAGGACTGGGAGCCGAAGGTGGGGCTGGACTCTAGGGCAGGAGTCCGGGAGCTGTCGCTGGCACCTCAGGCCGGCAGGGCGTGGGTCTGACATCCCAGGGAGCCAGTGGGGCAGGGCAGCGTAGCTCAGTGGCGGCTCCCCCAAGAAAGATAGCCATCTCCAGGCTGGGGCCTGGCAGGTGGTAGGTGGCCGCCAGCTCCTAGCCCACGCTGGGCTTCCTGATTCCTTAGTCTGGTGAAACTCCTGCGGTTTCTGTCCTGGGAGCGGGAGAGGGCAGTCCTGAGAGCCCCAGGGAGAGGGGCTGGCCTGGATTCAGTTGTCAGGCTGCTCAGAGAAGGTGCTAGCCCTGGCCTGACCTAAAGTCTGGAGCTATGGGGGTTCTAGGGTGAGGGCCAGTTCTCCCATGGCCTCCTGGCAAATGGGCTGGTTGCTGAAGCTGTTTGACTTTTTGGGCCCAAATCTGGACAGACTAGACAGACTCCAAAGAACAGCTTGCACTCCAAAGCCAACTGTGGCTGCTGGGACAGCCCATCTGTGTCTACCTTGGCTTCCAAAATCAAACATCAGGGGTCCTTCTACCTTCCAGAGTCTCTTCCAGCAATGCGCCAACCCAGGTCTTCCCCCAGGAGACACAGCCCACAGGCCAGTCGCAAGCCTCTAGCCAGAGCCACAGCAGGCTTAGGACTCTGGTCGTCGGTACTCAGGGCTGACAGTGCAGGCCCTGGGCTACGGGCACTCCCTCGGCTGGGAGAGGAGGGGAGTGATGGAGGAGCAGAAGCAAAGGAAAGACAGGAAAGCCCCTCCAACCAGAGGTCCCAGCACCCCAGCTCCTGGCCATGAAGGATGCCGATTCACAGGCATGGCCACCCAATTCCAGCTGGATCCGTAACTGCTTCCTGTGTAGAGATGCCATTCTTGTTTAATGATTTTATTTATTAGAGAGAGAGAGAATGAGAGAGACAGGGAACATGAGAGGAGAGAGGGTCAGAGGGAGAAGCAGACTCCTTGATCACCTGGACTCCAGGATCATCACCTGAGCCGAAGGCTGTCGCTTAACCAACTGAGCTACCCAGGTGCCCCCAAAGATGCCATTCTTAAATAGACTGTAACTCCTCAAGGGTGGGTCTCTGACTTGGAATCCTTGGGTCCTCCACCCCAGAGTAGCTGGTGAGCCTAATAAGCACTCTCTATCGAGTACCTGGATAGGAGTCCCCACCAGCAGGAACTCCCTATAAGCCCCTGCCTGACCGCCTGAGTGAAATGGGGTGGGAGGGGGCAGCTGGACCAGGCATGGGCTGGGCTCCCACTCCACCTCCTGCCAAGGCCTGGCTCCCCGCAGCTTTCCCTGGCCAGGCAGGGGAGGGAAGGCAGAGCAGGTGGGGAACCGGCTGGGAGGTGTAACTTGAGCCGGGAGGAATTCCCTGCCCTTCCTCCATGCTTTTATTAAAGTAGGGCGGGGAAGGGCAAGCTTCCATCGGAAAAATCTCCCAGGCTGCCGGGGGAGGTGGGGAAGCCGCCGGGGGCTGGGAGGGAGCACCCGCCCGGCCCACCGCAAATAGAAGGCACTCAGGCCCACAGCCCGGGGCTGTGGGAGGCTCCAGGCCTGCCCAAGGGCACCGAGGCCGGAGCCTACCCGGTTGGCACCGAGGCGCGTTTCTGCTCCCACCCCCTCACTCCTGCCCAATCCACCCCTCTCCTAGTCTGGGGCAGGGAGTCAGGTCTTAGAAGTCTGGACAGAAGGGACCCAGCTTTTGCTGGGGCAACGGAGCTGGGGTCCTCACTGTCCGTGCTCGGGAGGACGGCGCTGAGCGACCCGGTGGACTAGAGGCGTGGTGGTGGGGATTCTGGCTGGACCCCACTCTACGCCCAGAAGGCCGCGCCTGGTCACTCGCGGGACCGATCTGGAGACGGGGCTGGGGAGGAACGTCAGGCGGGCTCCTGATAAAAACACGTTCGGAGTCTGCCCTTTCCAACCCAGGCCTCGGCGTAGGGGCTCTAGTGGAAGGAAGCGCCGGGGAGACAGGGTCTCTCTTGGACCCACCTGGCCATGGGGCGGCTTCCGCGCAAGAGCCCAAGGAAGTCGCCAAAGCGTCCCTGCAACCCGAGACAGCAGTCTCGGAGGTTCGCACCCCTTCCCCCCTCCCAGCCCGCCGCACGCGCGGCTCGCTGTCACCCAGACCAGAGGCTACCGAGGCAAGAGCGCTGCCCGCTCCGCCCGTGGTCCCCCCAGGGCAGCCCCCTCCCCACTCGCAGGGAACGTCACGGCGCGCCCGCAGGACTCTCGAGGAATCAGCCGCGCGGGGAGAGGGAAGGAGGGGAGCGAGGGCTGGGGGCAGCAGAAGCGACTCCCGGGACCCAGGCTGGGGCGGATCAGTGTCCGGGTCAGGGCCGTAGGGGTAGAGTGGGCGCGAGTCCCTACGGGATATGGGATGAGGTGCGCCGCAGAGGGCGAGCTGGGGAGGGCAGCTAGCTTGGCCCCATTCTTCCCCGCCCCCCATCTCTCGGACGGGGGCTCTTCTCCTTGCCCTCCACCCCTCGCCCCAGGCCGCGGGCGTGGCTCCCTCCCGCCAACCCCCCAAGCCCCAGCCCGCCACGGAGGGGCCGGGCGGGGGTCCTTACCTCGGCGTTGACTTCTGCGTCCTCCGCCACCGCGCCGCGGCCCAGGAAGCCCAGAAGCACCAGGAGCAGCGGCAGCAGTCCCGGCCGCGCCGCCGCCTCCCGGCCGCCTAGGAGACTGACCGCCCAGCCCGGCCGTCCGGGCGCGCTCCGGTCGCTGCCCATGCTCTCGGCGCTTAGCCGGGCCGGGCGTGCTGCACGCAGGGCTCGCCCGCTGGCCGGCGCCGGGGCCCCGCACGCGGCTCGGAAACTTGCGACGCTCCCTGGCTCCCCGCCCGGGGGGCGCGCGGCAGACCTCTCGCTCCTTGTCCCCGCCAGAGCCGCTTAGGTCCCCTCGGAAATTCCCACGCCCGAGGAGAAGCCGGCAGGGCAGGTCCGGGCGCGAGGAGCCGGCCCGCGGGGGAGGTGGCCGGCCGGAGCCGCCCGCCGCGGGGTCCCGCAGCCTCGGCGCCCGGGGCCCGGCTGCCGAAAGCTAGCGCAACTCCGGAGCCTTTGTCTGGCTCAGCGCTCCGGCCGCCCGGTCCCGTGGCGCCCCCTGCGCGCCCAGCTCCCTCTGTCCATGCCCGGGGCCGGGTGCTGCCCAGAGCGCGTGCTCCCGCCCGGGGACTCTGCTCGCCCCGCGCCCGCCCGGGCCCGGGTCCCCGCGCAGCCCCGGGAGGAGGCGCAGGGAGCCGGTCGGAGCGAGTGAACGAGCCAGGGAGCCGGCGCCCGACGTCCCCGGCGAGTTCCGCGCAGCTCCGGGCGCTCCCAGCCGTTTTCCACGCGCACTGCACTTAAAGGGCCAGTGCCGGCCTCGCGCGCGGGCCCGGGCGGGGGCCGGGGGCGGTACCTCGGCGGGAGGGCTACTCGGTAGCAGGTGCTGGCTGTGGAGTCCGACCGGGCGGCCCTTTTGCTCTTCCCGGAAGGAGGGAGTCCTTCCCAGCCCGCCCCTGTCACTCCCACGGTGCTTGTGGAGAGAGGGTTTGACACCCCCCGCCCCCGCTTCCTAGCAACCTCCTAGAGAGGGAGGGAGCAAGGAGGAAGATAGACTCTTCATTCTCCCCCCTGGCGGGTGTGTAGGGATAATAAGGCATTGGTGGGCAGTAAGGGGGGCTGAGGGAAGAGGGACCCAAGTGTCCTATCTTTGGGGAAAAAAAGGATAAAAATCTAGCGGCTTGTTGGCCCCAGGGGCCTTTTCAAAGGCCTCAAGGCGTCACTGGTCCTTGAGTGACCCTCCTCAGTTGCCCAGTGAGGTTGTGCACCTTCCGCGGGCAAAAGCACAGGTTTCAGAGCAGGCAGTTGCACTTTTCCCCTCTTACCTGCCTCCTCCTTGTCCTTATCTGGAATGTGGGGCAGAGGGCTGCTGAGGGTTGGGTATGCTTCTGCTGTCTCCACACTTTAGCTGTCCTAGCAGAGGATACTGTTGTATGCAAGTAAAACAGTGCAGTTCCACAAGGTGATGGGCCAGTGGGCAAAACTTCCACAGAGCTGAGCTGAAAGTGCTAGATTTAATCCTATTGTAGGAGCAGGCTATCTGTGTGCATGCAGGTGGCCTGGGGTGGTGAGGGGCCTCTGTCCAAAGTCCAAAGTCCACAGAGACTGTGAATCCAGACCAAGGGCAGTCCTGGCCCCACAGACTGGCCCCAGGGTCACGAGGTGTAGACCAGTGGGGAGGGCAGGAGGGTGGAGACCTTCCCTCTCCTCTGCCACTTTCCAGCACTGGGAATGGGAATTTTCCCTACCTGAGGGCAAGTTTCTCTAGAGTAAGGCCTGCCTCACCTCTCCGAAATGAGCAGAGATCCGGCTGAGCTTAGAAATGGCCTGCTGAGAGAACTGGCAGGTAAGGAAAAAGACCACTGTGAAAGAAAACAGAAGTTAAACTGCCTACAGTTGATTTTATTAAAAAAAAAACCATTGCAATAGGGGAAGACAGATTCCGGTATAGAACTGGACCCAATTCCAAATAGGACCAGAACAAGAGGGGATTTATAGCCAATAAATAAGCAAGTGGAGTGGGAGGTGGGGGAGGGGTGTTGGGGGAGTTTCTGGCTAAAGGTAGGTTAGGGAGATCAGATATCACCTGGAGGTGGGAGTTGTAGGGATGCCGAGCGTGATAAGATCTCAGGATGGGAAATTCTGAATAAAGTGATTTAGCAGGATTCTTGCTAAACTGGACTCTAGAAGGAAGTACACAGAAGGGCCTCCTTGGGGAAAAGGTTAGGGGGGATCCTGACTAAAGTTTGGTCAAGCAAAGAATCTTTGTCAGTCTCCCCCCTTGCTCAAGTGAAGAAAAGAAATTCTTCTTTCCCCTGAACAACATTAAGTCTGTTTCTTAGGTGGTTGCCTTTTAATCATTTAGAACCTTGGTGACAGTAGATAATGGCTGTTCGATACGACACACAGACCCTTAATGAGAGGAGTATCTTGAAGATTAGATGAACACTAGAGACGGACTCACTCTGTACCCAACCTCACAGACCTTCACAGATCTACCAAAAGTCTCCGGACCTGCTGTCCTTCCTTGGCGGTTAGAATGGCAGTGAAACATTTCTTCCTTCACCTCTCGAACCTTCCTGGTTATGGCAAAGATGTCCGGTAGACTGTTGGGGTTGAAGATTTCATGAGCGGTAAGTCAGGAGGCAGAAAAGTACTATGTGTTTCCATCAAGCAGTAGGGTCTGTGCAGCAGGAGGAACACGTATGTCGAGCAGATGACCTAATAATGCTAAATCAGAGGCCGCTGGGAAAGGCAGGGTGGTTGTAGCCCTTAAGGTTCTCAAAAGCATCTTTGGGTAGGTGCCCCCAGGCCCCCGGGTGTTCCTCCTTAGTCACCGCACTAAGGGAGATGAGGCGCTCAGAGAGAATGCAGGTCTAGCGGCATCCTACAGTATCATCCAAGATCCCAAATGCCTATCGCTTGTCATCTTTCAGGGAGAGGAACACATCAGA
>CM053620.1:21537584-21636547 GCA_028646535.1 Procyon lotor
TTCTGGTGAGGCCGGGACTCGGGTTTTTTTCCCTCCTCTCGAGGCCTGGCATTCCCAGGCCCAATACCCTTCTTTCTTACAATTTCAGCAAGTGTCTTGAGGGATGGAAGACGGTGATTTTGGAATTTGCCGTAGATGAAAATCCTCAGATCCTTCTAGCTGTTTTAATTGCAATGTCATCAGCTAGCGTTCTGTATTCCCAGTGGTTTTGAAATACCATCTTCGTGGCGCTGGGCTAATGTCTGGTGCTTAGACATGTCTGCATTTTGCCAGTTAATATTATTTCTCTGGAATGTGTCAGGGACCTCTGGTCTGAGACCTTTCTAAAGCTTGTGGCTGGAGCTGTGGCTGTTTAGAAGGCTGTTTAGAGCTCCTTCCTATTGTCTTTAATTGATGGTGATCGTTAGGCACATCTCATCTTCGTTTATAATTTTGAATACATGACCAATCAATTTTGGTGACAGACACCAAAGAATGGCTTCTAGTCTTTTTTTTTTTTTTCTCTTCCTTCATTTTCTAATGGGAGTTAGAGGTAGTCTAATACCCTTGAGGGACTTCAGGTATGATGCTCCTTTGCATCTGAAGGGAGGCATCCCCAAGGCCAAACCATAGGTGGAGAAGTTGATCTAAATCAGGGAATCTAGAGAGCATAATCCCAGAACAAGCCTAAAGTATCCAAGAAATCTTTTCCGTTTCTTTCGGGAGTCAGAAAAGTCCTCGATGGTGGCATGTTACCTCGATGGTGGATGTTGACCAAGACCAAGCAAGGTTTAAATGGTGTCTCTTTTGTCAGCCTGGCTTGAGAACAGGTAGGGGTCACACCCTGGGCTTTGTCTGCAAGAGATGGGGGGTCTGGTGCATCTTCCAGCTGCAAGGAGTGGAGGGGGGCGTGGTATTGGGAGAGAGGGATGGGTATGAAGGAGAGCTGCAAGGGGAAATTGGGGTGCCATGAAGGGTTCTAGGGGTTTTACTGAATCAGAATGGATCCTCTGAAGACATCGTTTAAGTACTTCTATAGTTTGAATGAGGTATGAATTGCTTTTTGGCTTCTTCATACCAAGTGAACAAAGCAGAGCATTGTGCATCAGAGAATTTTGTTCCTTTTGTCCTAAGGCTCCTCTTAGGTGGACTAATTTGGGCATATCCCAAGAGCCCCCCCAGAGGGCCCACTGTAAAGAGAGTTTTTGGTAAAGTTTTGCTAATGAGAAAGTGGACAGCATTTGGCTATAGAAGGATACAGTCAGCAGGAGTTTGAGGAGAGCTTTCGATTGGTGGAAAAGCTCCCGTGTTCTTGACTAACGGTACCTTTACACTTAGGAACAGAAATATCTGGGACTCTAACCTGGCCTCTATTTACCCAGGATCTCACGCAGCTTCTCACAAACAGCTGCTTGCTTGGGACTGTGACCCAGCTTCTAGAATCGAAATCCTCACTGTGTTTCAGGGGACATTTACTCAGACCGCAGAGCCTGGTCATGAGTCTGTGAGTCCGGTGGCGGTTCGGGCTCACATCTGGGTCACCACACCAAACACCGTTACGGAGAAACAGAGTCGGAGAGAAGTCAAAGCAGTGAGGATAGATTTTACAGAAGAAAGCTCTCGCAATAGGGGAAGAGACGCCACTGTAGACCCGGGCTCAGTTCCCAATATAACGAGAACAGGGGGGAATGTACAGCCAAGGGGCCGGGTGGGGGTGGGGTGCGGGAGGCATCGGTGGATGGGAAATCGCTCCAAGGAGTCGGTGAGTCTGGGGTGGGCTCTGGCTGAGGCAGGCAAGGCGTTGGGTGTCACCCCAGGGGGATGGCAGGGGAAGGCGGGGAGTTTGATCACATTGTCAGGGGTCGGGATTTGTCGCTAAACCCATGTAGCTGGTTTCTTGCCAAACTAGATTCTAGCAGCAAGTACACAGAGGGGCCTCATTTCTTCGGGGAAAAGGTTGGGGCAATTTTATCCATTTCCACTACCTTTTCTGTGGGACCCTTCATCTGAAAAATGGATTTCTAGATTTTTTTTTTTTTAAGATTTTATTTATTTATTTGACAGAGAGAGAGAGAGAGATCACAAGTAGGCAGAGAGGCAGGCAGAGAGAGGGAGGGAAGCAGGCTCCCTGCTGAGCAGAGAGCCGGATGCGGATGCGGGGCTCCATCCCAGGACCCTGAGATCATGACCTGAGCTGAAGGCAGAGGCTTTAACCCACTGAGCCACCCAGGAGCCCCAGGGTTTCTAGATGTTTTTAAAAACAGAGTATAGTTGACAACACAGCGTTCTATTACCTTCCGGTGTACAACACGGTGAGTGGACAATTCCACACCTACACTGTGCTCGCTGTCGTCAGCGGGGTGGAGGACTACATTTTGTACTCTGAGATGTGCAGCGGGTGCCAGAAATGGACAACAGGCTTGTCTTGGTTTAACGGAACGCACTGCAATCTTTCACGATACTAATCGCCAACTGGTCAATTTACAAAGAAGGATTCGAGGGGTGCCTGGCTGGCTCAGTCTGTAGAGCGTAGGACTCGAGGTTGTTAGTTCAAGCTCCACGTTGGGTATAGAGATTACTTTAAAAAAAAAAATCTTAAAAAAAATACAAAATAAATTTTAAAAAGAGTTTGAGTTTAGGAGGTTTGGGGTCAAGAGGGGGACCCAGGAACAGTGAGTAATGCTCTCAGAGGTCTGTGGTCTGGTTGGTAATTTCTCTCTGTTGGAGGTTCCTCTCCTGGGGTAAATCCTACTTAAAGAGGAGGCATCCGCTGTGACCTGAACTTGAAGTCCCCAGTATTTGGGTTCTGGCCCCTGAAGGCCCCTCTGGGCTCCCAGGTGGGTTTGTACATCCATCCATCACGAGGGGCCTGTGGCTCTGCGGGGTCTGGCCGGCACCCAAGGCCTCAGGGGGCTGGCAGGACAGCTGCTGTGGGCCCCAGCTTTCTGTTACCCAGCGTTAACCCTACCTTACCCATGTTTCGCTAATCTCATTTCATCTAGAGCCTCCCCCACCCCGCCCCTCTTGTTTTCTTGGAGCCTTTTTGAATCAAAGCACCCAGCTTCACTGTGAGCCCCTGAGGTGATGTGAGGGGTTGTGCACACAGGTGGGGCTTAGAAGCCAGGCTGTTGAGTGGGGTGGGGGTGGGGGGTGGGGAGGGCCTGCCTCAGCACTGATTTACTGGGCAATCTGGAGCAAGTTGTTTCCCCTCTTTGGGTTTGTCTCTTCACTGGTAAAAGGAGGGTTCTGGCTCAGAGGGTGGCCGAGGTCCCTCGTAAAAGCCACACGCTGTGGGTTGAAACCAGGCCCAGGACCCCCAGCCCACCCCCATCCTTGGCTGCCACCTCCCTCACCCCCCCACTGTGGGCCCCTCAGGCTCCCCGTACTAAGACAAGGCATAAACAAACAAGCCGAGGTAATTTCCCTCTTCCTTGGAAACAAAGCTGGGGTGGTCTGGAGAGGCATGCGGAGAGAGCCAAGAGTGCCAGGTGGAAAGGGGCCAAGGAGGCCTCAGAGATCACTTCCCTGCCCTGCAGGGAACATCTGAGGACACCCAGGCCAGATGTGTTGGTTTTGTGCTCTCTTTGGTGTGAGAAAATCCCCATCAGGAGCATCTCCCTCTTCGGAGCTAGGCCTGCCAAGGGGTGGACCCCAGGCTGTGCTGGTCTCGTCTTCTGTCTTCGGATCACATCTCCTCTTATGGAAGAGCCCCAGCTGCTTCTGCACTGTCAGCTGGGCGCTGGGGAGCCAGCAGCTGGGCTCCGGCACGGCTCCGGCTCTGAGGCACACTCAGTGTCTGGGCTCCTGCCAAGCCCCTGCCGCCCAGCCTCCTGCCACCCAGCCTGCCCCCTCCCCCCTCAGCGACTCTCCGGGCTTCCTTCCTCTATTGCCACCTGCCATTCCCTGCTGAAGAGCCCCTTATTGATCTTGGCCCATTTCTTAAAGCTGTAATTCCATCCGGGCCACATCCTCCCCTGGGACTTGCCCAGCCAGCCGTCCTGGGTTTGGTCATGGTAGGGCTGCCCTCCTGGGGAGAGCCAGTGCCCCTGATGAGGAAAATCGGGTGGTCTGGGCCTACAGAGCGGGCCGGAAGCTGGCTTCCATGCTGGGGTTAGAACCTGCCCGACAGGTCGCTTGCACTTCCCAGAGTGAGAAGTGCAGAGCTGGGGATGGGGATTCTTCTCCGCAGGCCCAGCCTGCCCCCTCATTGTAGGTATCACACGATTAAGTGTGGCCGCACAGCACAGTTGCTGTGTTCCTTACAGGCCAGGAAGGAGGCCGGGCTTCCTGGCCCTTTCCAGCGTGACCTCAAAATCCATAAGAACCGACTGCCCGGTTGGAGTTGAATCAGCAGATCAGTGCAGTGGAGTTGGGGAAGCAGGCACAGAATGTGAGTTCCCGTGTCTTCGGGCCAGGATTGGGAGCTTGCCTTAGAGAGCCCAGAGGTGCTGGAGGCAGAATGAGAGCTGAGGGGCAGGTCCCCTTTCCCCAGGCCTGGGGTGAGTGGGGGAGAGCAGGATTGGGGTTAGGGCAGACCAGAGCTAAGGCATTTCAGCTGTTCTTCTGCACAAGCGGAATACTCCTTCCTCCCCGGTTTACTTTTCAGGGCGGGTTCCCGGAAGGACAGATGAGATGGTTCTAGAAAGGGCTCTGAACATGTTGTAGCAGTGTCAGGTCTGAATGCCCGTGCTTACACTGACGAGGAGTCGGGCTGCCCCCTCTCCCAGCCCACAGGCCCTGCCCTGGTCCACGTGTGCTCTGCGCCACTTGTCTGGACGGTGGGTCTGGCCAGGGACCCTCACTGTCATTTTACTGAGGCATCATCAGTGTCTCCTCTCCCGGCCACCTCCGAAGCCATAGCGGGGACTCTCAAAAGTCCCCCCACACTGTGTGGCCTGCTGAAGAAGGTGTGGGCAGAGGACAGTCATCTTGTCACCTAGCTGAACAGAAGTAGTC
The DNA here is from genome assembly GCA_028646535.1 of Procyon lotor. Taxonomy (NCBI): domain Eukaryota; kingdom Metazoa; phylum Chordata; class Mammalia; order Carnivora; family Procyonidae; genus Procyon; species Procyon lotor. The sequence continues at coordinate 21,542,520 of CM053620.1, forward strand.
CCAAACAATTTCCCAAATTGAAACTGTAATTTTTATTGGAACATAATTGAAAACTATAACATAAAAATATCTCTTATCACCAGAGATACAGATGACAACTGGAGAGGCCTGGTTTTTCGCTCTGGCGAAGGCAGATAAAAAGGACAATAAAAGGCCCAGACTACCCCTGGGCCTTCCTCCGAGCCCCCTCAGATTGCCTGCGGCAGGCGGCTGGAGGCAGCAGAGAGAGAACTAGGGGGAAGGCCTTGCCCCTCCGCCTCCTTGGAGAAGCCAAGGAGAAGCCAGAGGTCACAGAGCGTTGGAGGGCTGGCTTAGAGCCGCCACAGCCAGGCCAAAATGAAACATCTGCTCCCAGTTCCCCAGGCACCTGGCTGGGGGTGAGTGGGAGGCGGGGAGCGGAGGAGGGAGAAAACTGAGGCAGAGGCACAAATCAGCACTCTGCACCTTGGCCTTAAGATGGCCTCCGTTGGCATTGAAGGGGATACCAAAAATAAATAAAAAGCGACACCCTGCAGGGAGGGAGGGTGACGGACCCATTAAAACACCGTATGTCCAGCGTGAATGGGGAAGAGCCAGGGGATGCGGGTTTTAAGAACGCTGATGGGGGGCAGGGTGTGGGGGAGGGGCCATTTGTTGGGGGGCTACAGTGGGGGTGCTGGCTGAATCTGGGTGGGCTCGGTGACCCTGACTTTCTTTTGTGTGTGGCACGACCAGACCACAGATCTAGAACTAGGAAGCCCAGGCTGCCCTCTACTGGTGATTCCTGACAATGAGCACACACAGCAGGGCTGGACCTGCACCCAAACTGGCCGGGAGTGAACCGGCCCCCAGGGACCATGGGCAGTGGCTGCACTCCAGACCAGGCCTCCCACTGGGAGGCTGGGAGCCTCCTCACGGCTTGGAGCAGGCTTCTCCATCTCTGCCTGGCCTGCAGAGGGGCGTAGGACGAGGGTCTCTGGTGCTCACTTCAAAGGCATGGAGAAGAACTTGTTCCCAGACTTGCAGCGGACCTGCTCGGCGTGCGCGCGGAGCACCATCTCGGGCTCTTCAAACTCATCCACCATGTTCTTCCACCGGGAGATGAGAGAGGACAGTCGCATTAGGGGAATCGGGGACCAGAGGGCACTTAGAACAAGACCAGCCTACTAAAATCCTTCAGGGGTTAGGCACCGCGGAGGGAGGTGGAGAGCCATGCAGGCTCCACGCTTAGGTGTCTTGTCTCATCAGCTCTGCGATCTGGGGGTCCTATCGCCCCAACTTCGCAGAGGAGGAAACGGATGCTCAGAACCTGATAAAACTGGAATGGGATGGGGTCTGCTGAAGTGCCAGACACACTTTGTCTGGCTTGCCACATGTTTAAAAAAAAATTCCCATTAGTGCCAACATTTGAAAATGAGAGACTGCAGGTAAAAATCTGGATTTCTCCCTTGAAAAACAGAAGTGATAGTAACACCAGGTCCACATTCCTGCAGGGCAACATCCCCCACTCTCTCCTCTCCCGGCGGTGGCGGAGTCCTGGCTCCTCCGAGGGCCCTGACGGGAAGGAGAAATGTCTCACCTACTTAGCAGAACAAGAAGGCTACCAGGGTGGGCGCGCCTTGCTCCTGGCACGGCTCACTCATTTCCAACACCTGCCGGCCCCTGCTGGGCACCCGAGCCTTTGACCTCTGGGCGAGGGGCTAGGACTTTGGGAGAGGCCTGCGGCATTCTCTCAGATCAGTGGTGGAGGGCAGTGCTTCTCAAGTTTTAACGTGCATGAAAATCCCTAGAGATCTGGTTAAGATGCAATTCTGATTTCTTAGGTCTGTGTCGGGGCCAGTCTGGATGGCTAAGAGGCTCATGAGTAGCAAGGTAAGATGATGGGGGTCTCCTCCCCCCAGATTCTGGTTTGCACACATAATCCTCAGGGCCTGTCGGCAACCCTCGCACTCCCCAACACGCGGCCCACCACTCCCGGCCTCCGGCACCCCCTGTGCTCCCGCACTGCGGACCCACCTGTAGCTCCCGTAGGCACCGCCCTTCTAGCTGGAGATGCGCGTCACCCACACACCAGGCCAGACTGACGTGGAACGAGGGGTCCTGGGGAGGAACAGCAGGGAGGCAGGTGGTCGCCTGGATGCCTTGGCAGGTGCAGACGTGACGGGTCTGTGACCATTGTCCCGGTATCCCCGCCGGAGCCCTGGCCTGCTCCATAAGGGACCAGACCCCCTGTGCTGATCAGTGTTGCTCCCCAGCACCCTCCGCAGACAGATAAAAGAGCTCTGGGTTGGCCCGGCTGTGGACTGAATTGTGTCTGTGACCTCCCCCAGCCCCACCTGCCAGGTGCCCATGTTGAAGCCTCGACTTCCAATGCAGTGGTATTTGGAGATGGGGCCGCTGGGAGACAATCAGGTCTAGAGGAGCTTATCAAAGGGGGGGCCCTCGTGATGGGATTCGTGCCTGTAGAAGAGAGGGCAGGAAGCCGGCTTCCTCTCTTCCCACCGTGTGAGGACACAGCAAGAAGACTGCTACCTGCAAGTCAGGAAGGGAGTCCGCACCAGAAACGGACCACGACGGCACCTTGATTTTGGACTTCTAGGCTCCCGAATTGAGAGAAAAGAAATTCCTGCTGCTGAAAGCGCTCCACCTAGGGTATTTTGTTATGGGCTCAGCTGACTAAGGCAGTCCTGCTTCTAGAGGCTTTCCCTTAGCAGTCGTTAAATCTGGGACGTGGACGAGAATGCAGGCTCCAGCTCTATTTTCTGATCTAGAACTTTTCAACAGATGACATACTTTCTAAGATGAAATGAACAAAACCAAAATGTCTAAAATTATGAGTAATAATCTCCACTGAAATTCATACTCCTATGCCTCAGCAAGGTTTTAAAAGACTACATCAAGCAAAACCAAGGGCCCTTTAAGGACCGGATACTCAGTTTAGAGTCAAATACTGCCAGAAGGCATGGGGCGCCCCGGCTGAGCTGCAGAAAGGGGAGGGAAGCCACCACTCTTCCTGGTGTGTCACTTTCACTAAAAAAAAAAATCTGGGAGAATTACTACTTCTTAAAAAAGAGAGGAACATGGACCCATATGGAGCAGGAGGGGTAAATCTTGTGCACATGGAAGGTTAAACGAGAGATTTCTACTAAGCATCAGACTCCTGAGGGGCTGCACCTGACTGCGCCCCGGGCCCCTCTACTTCCCTCTCTCCTGGAGGCCTGTGTCCTCTGAAGGCTGGTATTCAGGACGCTTCATGGGGGCAAGTTCTGGAGGGCTCTTCAGTTTGCCTCCAACAAGGGCTCCCTCGAGGATGGTTTGATTCCACTTTTAGGCGGGCCAGTGAAGAGGAAGAGGCTGTGGTTTACCTGGTAGAAAGTGGTGAGGTCAAATTCCTCCATGACTCTGTCTACCTCTGAGACCAGGTCTAGGAACTGGCTGTGCCCGGAGGTGACCTCAAGTCCGACAAAGGTCCTGGGGGAGGCAGAAGTGGAGACAACGTGGCCATGAGATGCAGCCCCTGAGGACACAAACCCTCTGCGCTGTGGGCACGGGAGGCGACAGGAAGCAGTCAGGTCAGGGCTGGGGTTCTCCCTCCTCGCCTCCTGGGTGCCTCGCTTGCCTGCCCTCTGGGCTGGGTCTTTCCTCTCTCTCTAAACCTTCCTTCCCCAGTTCCAACCACCTGTCTCTTCCTTCCCGGGGGCTCACGACCCTTAAGGAACTCCTTCATGTGCCCCTGCCACGTGTCTACAACCCCTCACATCGCTCCTGAGTCTGGACTGTTTCTCAGGCTCCTGGGCGCCGGCTCCCGTCCCCTCAGCCCTCAGCCATGCTCCCTCATCTTTAAAAACCCTCCCATAAGCTCACATCTTCAGCCAGACACCGTCCTGGTCTCAGTGAAACTTATGATGACTTGCCTACTGTTAACTCTCTCTAATCCCTCACCTCCTGGCTTCAACCCACCCCACCACTTCTGGAACATGCTGGGCCCACTGGCGCCTCACAACTGCCCAGTGATGGACGTATCAAGGGCAGGCGTGTGATGGCATGGAAATGAGAGGTCACGCAGGTGATGGTATGAGCTAAACGTTCAACTTGGGACGGAGCTGGGCAAGGGTTCATGTTTTCTTCCAGTGGCAGGCTTTTGCTTTTGTTCACTTTACCAAGATGTTTTTCTCTACCTCTGCCCCCCCCAACCCCCCCCCCCCGCCACGTTCCTCTGCTTATTTTTTTAATGAAAGGTTCAGATTTGGGAAGAGCTGCTTTTGTAGTCATAGAGTTGGTTAAAACACAAACAAAGAGAAAACTGGGGCAGACAAGGCAGGAAGCAAAACACCCTTTCAGTCTTTACTCCGAAGAATCTTCTAGAAGGAACTCGGGGCAGACAGGGAGACCCACCTGGTTTTCTCTTGATTGGTATAAATCTTTACCCGGTTGGCAGTAAAGACGAATCTGGAATTTAGAAGAGGAGACCACGTTTCAGGAAGAAGAGTAAGAAAAAAAAAAATTTGAAAAGTTTATATTAAAAAGGAGGACTTTGGAAATACCATGAACTCACTGCACTCTTCATTTTGTTGCCCTATTATACAGGTGGTATAACTGAATCCTAAAATGTTAAGAGCCGGACAAGGCCTTATGTAATCATCCAGCTGAAGTAACACATCGCTTCATTCAGATGCTAGCCAAAGTTTTATTAATCGTAGTTCATCCCAATGAACAATGAGACTATTTCAGTTTTACTGTCGGGAACTGAGAAAGTCTTATTCATCAAGGAGGTGATAAGAGACAAACAGCTCACACGTGCCAGGGGCTGAGCTGAGGGCTCTGTGCGCAGGAGCTGAGGGAATCCTCACGCGACTCCGTGACTCGGGTGCTGTAACTCTGCCCATTTCAGAGACACGGAAGCTGAGGTCAGGTGAAGTTGAACTTGGTGAGCCACAATCTTAACCTCAGCCTGTGATTCCAAAGCCCTTGCTGTCACCTACGATGCTTTAATGAGGGGCAGTGGGTCTTGTTGGTGTGGAAATGGGGCAGAAACCCCTGCCCGTCCGCACCGGGTTATGTCAGTAAGTGCTTTCATTCCGGCTGGGTCCCTCTGTGTTCTATGAGACACTTGATCTAAGGCGGGGGTGGCGGGGGTGGGGGTGGGGTCCTGTGGACCAACCTGGCAAATTCCACTGTAGGAAAACGATCCCTGACGGCCTCCAGGCCAAGGCTCCATGTGATGGCACACAACACCCCAGCATGCCGGGTAGACTCTCAACCTGTCCTGGGCTCAGACTCAGTCAACTTTTGGCCTCCCCGTCAGCCTTCAGCCCTCCTAATGCATCCCTTCTGGGGAAAACGGAAGGGACGACAGAACCAGCAGGAGCTTGGTTAAGCATCAGGCTCACCCAGAGTTCTGCAAGGGGCCTGACACTGGAGGTTTGTGCCCAACTGCGAGGGTTAATTTATGTGCCAACTTGACTGCCCGGAAGGATGCCCAGGGGGCTGGGAAAACATTATCTCTGGGTGTTTGTGAGGATGTTTCTGGAAATGATTGCCATTTGAATTGGTGAAAGAAATAGAGCAAATGGCCCTCCCTGATGTGGGTGAGCATCACTCAATCCATTGAGGGCCTGGACAGAGCAAAAAGGCAGAGGAAGGGCAAACGGGTACTCCTACGCTCTGTGCTTGAGTGGAGACATTCATCTTCTCCTGCCCTTGGACGCTGGACATTGACTTTCCCGGTTTTTAGGCTTCTAGGCTCTATCAGGACTTACACCATCAGTCATCTCCCCCCCTGCCAGCACCCCCCCGCCCCCCGCACCCTATTCTCAGACTTTTGGACTCATACCGAATGATACCACCGGCTTTCCTGGTTCCCCAGCTTGCAAATGGCAGACTGTAGAATTTCTCGACTTTCCTAACTGCATGAGCCAATTCCTATAATAAATCTCTCTGTATCTCTATCTCTGTCTCAATCTCTATCCTATTGGTTCTATTTCTCTAGAGAACCCCAACACAGATTTCGGTACCAAGAGTGGTTCTAGACCAGGATTTTAAGGTTGAGTTTTCTGAATTGGTTCTGGGGCTTCTGGAATTGGCTCTCTAATCTGATTAGATTCAAAGACACTACTGACTCTATTTCTAGTAGTAGTAAAGGGAGCGCTGGTAGTCCACGTGGGAACCGATTATAGAGACGAGAACAATATCTGCACCGCAAATCCCAGCCAACCATTTATTAGAAGGAGCGAAGCGACTCTGTAGGATGCTTTCAAACAGTTTGGGGGAGACTATGACATTGCTTGTTTGCTCCTAAGGTCCATGGGGTAAAAGAAAAAGGTGAGCTTGGGGATTCAAATTCCCCACTCAGGCAGCATCAAGGACCTAGGACCCCAGGTGTGCCCTGAGGGAGACCCTCCTGTCCCACAGCCTCAGGGCTGTAACTGCAGAAAAAAAAAAAAATCAAAGGTGGAACTGCGTCCAATGATTGGCTGAGTTCCACCAGCTGAACTCACTGCTACTGTTCAAGTGAGGACATTGCCTGGGAAAGACTGGGATCCTTTGAAGGGGCACGCGTGGGAAGCAAAATTCTCACGAGCTTTCCTTCCCAGTGGAAATGCCCCCCCCCCCAAACAGTGGTTTGGGCCTTGCCACCTCCATCCGCGGGGATTCACCTGGCATTGAGGCAGTTTCCCTGCAGGAGGACGGCGAGTCTCCACTACCCCTCTTCGCTTCTATTTTTTTTAAGCTGTTTTATTTTATTTTAACCTTTTTAAAAAAATATTTATTTATTTGACACAGATAGAGACAGAGAGAGAGAAGGCGCAAGAGCGAAGGGGAGGGGAGGGGTGGGACAGAGGTAGGGGCAGAGGGAGAGGGAGAAGCAGATGCCCAGCTGAGCAGAGAGCCAGATGCAGGGCTGGATCCCAGGACCCTGGGATCGTGACCCAAGCTGAAGGCAGACCGTTAACCGACTGACCCACCCAGGCACCCTCCCCTACACCCTGCTTTGCTTCTAGACCTATAACTAAATTCCCAGCAGACCCTTAAAGGTGAGGCACAAAGCATGACTCATGAGGAGATGTGCCATACTCCAAAGTACTACCCGAGTTTTTTTTTATCTACGTGAGCAGAAATCCAGGGAACGTGTGTGGGTATCAAAGGTGTGGGATAGAGCTGCAAACCTCATAAAGTGGGATCAGGCCGGATATCGTGATACAGGCTCAGGGAGCAGAGATCCGGCATTAATGCTGCAGCTCAGGGAGTTAGGAAGGGTATCTCACAGTTCGCTGGGTTAGTTGCCTGAAATGTGGACCAAGGGGCAGCAGCGAGGGAGCTGGAGACACCCGAGCTGAGAGGTGGCTGTAGTTACCCCACTAGACAGCGGAATCTGGGGAGGCCAATTGTGGCACTCCTAGAAGTGAACTAGGCAGGAAGCCTCCTCAACTCTTACTTCATCTGTACGAGCAGAAACGTTGTAGGCCAAGTGAACAAAGTATAACTCGATCATAGTAAGGAAGTCATGGACCCTCGATTTCCAGACTTGAGCCAGTATATGGACCTAAGATCCCTTGAATGAAGGGGAGGGTAGGTCCCTCGGAGGAAGGACCCTGGTCCACTACTAAAATTTTATAGTTCATCTTCTTCCTAGCCTTCTCAAAAGGGAACTACGGCCTTTTGCCAGGGTAATTGTGCATTAGAGAAAAGGAAATAATCAGGCCTTCTGGGAACTACCAGATAATGGCTGTGAACTAATTCTAGGAGACCAAAACGTCCCCGAGGCCCTCTAGTCAGAGTAGGGGCTCATGGAGCCAGGGGACCACTGGAGTTTCAGCTCAGGCTTGTCTCGTTGGGACCCCGTGGTTATTCCTCCAGTTCTGAAAGCATAATTGGAACGCACACTCAGCAGCTGGCAGAATCCCCCCATCGGTGCCCTGACCCGTGGCGCGAGGGTGATTATGGTAGGGGAGCCAACTGGAACCTACCAGAACTGCCTCAATCTAGGAAAGCAGTGAATCAGAAGCAATACTCCATTCCTGGAGGGATCGCAGAGATCAGTGTCACCACCAAGGACCTGAAAGACTCAGGGGAGGGGATTCCCACATCTCCACTCCACTCTCCTATCTGGCCTGTGCGGAAACCAGATGATCTTGGAGAACGACAGTGGGTTAGAATAAGCTTGACCAAGCCCACGACGTCGATGATGACACTGTTGATTGGACCTAGTGAGCGGCGAGTAGCCACTACTCCAGAATTCTCAGAACCCTGGCTAAGACACCAACCAACCCCCCTTCTCCCAGGAAACTTGTGCTGGCGGAGGGGTCCCTACCCTGCTGCCCTGGGGGTACACACCTGCCCCAGGCCCACCCAGTCAGAACACGGCATCCCTTCAGTTGGGGCAACACAATCGAAGGTGCGCTGCCCACTCTTGGTCAGAGGCTCCAGCAGACAGACCTGAAGAGGCCACCTAGCTCGGCTTTCCCCAGGACACAGGGGAGGAAACACCACGCACTAGCAAGGGACAGCCAGCCTGGTGATCTAGTTGCTGCTCTCTGGTCCCACCGGGAGCAAGAGGATGAGCGACATCTGGGCTCCCCAGGGGCCAGTATCTCTAGCAGTGGCCCCAGGAAGGGACCGCTCAGGTCGAAGGACCGCTGCGTGCAGCGGCTCCCTGCCACAGGTTTCGTTCTCGCGCGGGGTCCTCACAGGCCAGAGGCATGCAGTGTGGGGATAAGGTCCTTTTTGCCCAAGTCATGTGGCCCCAAGACACAGCTGAAAGGAGGTAACTGAAACGGCCTCACGTAGAAGGGGACGGGGTTCTCTAGCTGAACTCGCAGACGGGGAGCCCGTTAGCCAAGTCAGACGGATCAAAGTCGTCCCGTGACTTTTGCTGAAGCTCTTAGAAAAGAGGGCTGGCTTCCCAGGCTGGTAGACTGGCAGCCCCAGGTTGCCAGCAGCCTCTTTGCCTCTGTGAGGAGGAAGCCCACGCAGAAGGGGCAGAGCGAAGAGATGGGGAGAGTCAGGCGCCGTCTTCTGGTCACCCCGGTCCACTCACACATGAAGCCAGCGTGACTTCTGAACCTTCGAGCTCTACCAGCCTATGAATTCCCCCTCAGTTTAAGCCACTTTGGGTTGGATTTCTGGTCTCTGTGACCAAGGGAGTCCTGACTAACAGATGTATTGCTCTGTCAGTTTGGTAGTGATGATAAAAAAAAGGGACTGCATGAGGCGGGGAGAGAGAAGTTTTAGTCCTGAATCTCTGGCTGACTGAATTGGAGCCAATGGCCGCCTCCTCTGGCTCTCAGAAAGGGCTGAGCTGAACCAAGGCAATTCCCTACCCGGGCGGAGTGCGTCTATGGAATTCCTGGGCCTGAGGCCTCCGCACTGGGCCTGAGGCCTCCGCACGGGGAGGGGAGCTTGCGCTAGAGGACTTGTTTTTCTCCTAAGCATCTCCACATCCAGGCTTTTGGGTAACACCTCTTCTGAAGCAAGGACTGCAAATAAAACCACCACCCGGATGGCTTCTTGGGCTCCTTCTGGAACCAACATGCAGAGGATATCCCTCTCCCCTCCTGCTCAGTTGTTCAACAAACATCCATTTGATGCCTATAGTCGGCAAAGCACTGGGAGAAAACGAGTGGGGTTTTCAGAGAGAAGGGGCGCTCCTGGGCCGGAGGGCGCTTGGCTCCACAGGGGCCAAGGACTGGATATGCAAGAAATGCGCACTTGAGGGCATAAACTGCCCCAGTGTGGGATGATCCCAGGGACTGGGAGGAGGAGAGCCTCAGGGAAGGAGCCAAAGAGGAAGCAGAGATATGCAAAGTTGCAGAAGGAAAAGGTTTAGGCCCGGTGAGCAAACCAGAGGCGGGGTCCAGTTCCCATCATTCCCAGAGCGCCCCGGCCAAGACCCGCACGACCTCATTTTACTCTCATAGGTCCCCTTGGACGTGGCTACCACCACTCCCACGACGTGCCCACGACCTGCCCACGGGTAAGGACTCCGGTGGCCTGTCCGAAGTCGCCCACGGCGGGGTATATGGCAGGCGGCTGCCGATGTTCAGTGTTCCGACCTTTGGGTCTAGCCCGCTGGCTGGGGTAGTGCGCCCACACCTATCCCCCCACAGTAGCCAGGACAGGAAGAGGAGCCGAGGGGAGGAGACGCAGAGGAAGCACCGGGCACTCACCGCTGCGAGGAGGCCAGGTGGTCCTTCAGAGCCTGCACGAAGGGGACGATCCAGTGATGCCGCAGCACCACGCTCTGGGACAGGCTGATGTGGAACGCCTCCATCCGGACCAGCCGGGGGACATATGTCTGGGCGTGGGCCAGCAACACTTCCAGCAGGTCCAAGAACTCCTCCCTCGTTTCATCTGGAGGCGAGAGCGGATAGGGCGGGCCATTGTCTTAGCCAGGGCCAGTGGCTGAAGGAAGAATCCCGGAAGGCAGACAAAGGCCTTTGTTACTCTGGATTTTTGGGGAAAATAACTTTGAGAGCAGCCTGGCTCTGTGTATTTTCGTATGATTTTTGTGGCTAGAGAAGTAACACACATATGCTCACAGTCAATAATTCAAGTAAAAAAAGGAAATACGCAAAGCAGAAAGCAGGGCCCCCCGAAATCCTATCACCTAGAGCAGTGGTCTCCAAACTGTTTTGATCACCGGGGCCATTAATCAAACATACTCGCACGTATCCGTGCAATAAACATGTATTTATTTATAAGTTACAAATATGCATGTCACAAAATTATGTCCTCTGTAAAATGTGCACTCTAGAGAACGGACACGTTTATTTAGATATTTATTTATTTAAAGTTTATTTATTTTTTGGTTATCTCCACACCCAACGTGGGGCTCGAACTCACCACCCTGAGATCGAGTCGTACGCTCTTCCGACTGAGCCAGCCCGGCGCCCCAAGGACAGAAACTTTAAAAAGATGAGGTAAAAAGAGATATATAAAGAAGTTCTAGGGGCACCTGGGTGGCTCAGTCGTTAAGCGTCTGCCTTTGGCCCAGGTCATGATTCCAGGGTCCTGGGATCGAGCCCCGCATCGGGCTCTCTGCTCAGCAGGAAGCCTGCTTCTCCCGCTACCATTCCCTCTGCTTGTGTTCCCTCTCTCGCTGTGTTTCTCTCTGTCAAATAAATAAAATCTTTAAAAAAAAAAAAGAAGTTCTAATGCTTTTTTCCCGGATGGGTCATCCTGACCTCTCCCCCAGTGGGCATATACCCCACTTCCAAGACCACTACTATCCTAGAGATCAAGGCTGTCAGAGTTGGATGCCTGTCTCCCCAGCCTCTTCTCAGTGCATATCCTAGGGTACGCATTTTATTTGTTGGAAAGATGAGAGTGTCCCATTCAAACTGTTCTTCCACTGGCTTTCTTCATGCAACACTACACGGTGGGTAGTCTTCCTCTCAGTGCAGGGGGCAAGCTCATGGTCACGGGCCACAGCAATCCATAATCACAAACAGCACTTCCTGTATCAGTCTCCTATTAGACGTTGAATCTCCTGATAAATATTTAGAATGCTCCTAATTTTTCACAAAGATCAAGAACACCATGACGACCATCACTGTATGTTCACATATTCTTCTTTTTTCACCAAATGTGGGACTGGAGCTGCGTGGGTGACTGCTCACACCCAAGGTGTGAGTCAGTTCATCCCAACGCCTTGGTGAGGAGGCAGTGTAGACACTCCTTCTCCTTCTGTGGATGGGGAAACGGAGGTTCTAAGAGTTGACCTGATGAACACAAAATACTAAGGGCCACCACCTACTCTGTGTATTGTGTTAAGAGCCTGACATAAATGATCTAATTTAATCTTCACAGAGGTCCTAGGAGATAGCTTTCTATAATCCCCATTTTGGAGCTAAGGAAACTGAGGCTCTGGGAAGTCCAGTAACTTACTAAAGGGTGCCCAGAATAGTGGGCAGTGAAGTGAGGTCTGACTCCGAAGCCTGGGCATTTTTTGCCTGCCACTCACTCATGGGGGCTGGTGGGGGTGGGAGGCGGACCAGCCCAACACACCCAGGGCCCTCTTAGAAATAAATTGCCAGCTGCAGCCATACTCCGGGATGGCCTTGACACTCTGCCCTCGACCCTCCCTTGGTCACCTCCTCATGAGTGGAAAACATTATAGCAAGGATTAATAAAAAAAATATTTTAGGCAATGAATTCGAAACTGAAAAGTTTACAGAAAAACTCCCCAACTTTCTCTGCTAAGTCCACCTCTCTCCTATCATCCACGTCAGAGGTTTCTGACTTGTTCCTTCTGGTTAGGGTAGCTTTCTCCCATCAAGAGGCCACTCGCCCGTTACTCACATGGCACATAGACGTGGGTGGCCCAGTTGCCTCGCTCATGGGGGAAGGTGCGCACCCGGCCTCCATGTTTTTCCTGGTCATCCTCAGGCTCCTCGTCCATGTCTAGGTACATGTGCAGCACACTGTCAGGTACAGGCAACCTCTGGCTGGGAAGGGGGCTCTGGGAACTGCAAGAGAGAAAAAGGAAAGGAGCACACTTAGCCTCCTGGCATTGTTTACCTCTGTACCTACAACAAAAGTCCTAACCCCTTATTAGGGGTGACTGTGTGCATCCATTTCCCACCAGGTGCTGGAGGTAGCTTCTAGATAACCACTGGGTTCTCGCAACAGCCCTGGGAGGCTGACTTTAGCTGGGAGGCTGGTTCTCATGGGAGACAACTGGGTAGGCAGCACTGTGTGGTTCAGATGTCACATTCCCTAGGCAGACAAGCCTGAACTGGAGTAGTGCTTTCTAGCTTTGGGGTCTTGGACAAGTCATGTGCACTCTGTGGGCCTGTCTCCTCATCTGTAAAGTGTACTTCGACCTAATAGAGCTATTGTGAGATCAAGAGATACCACTGCTTGAAAGGCACCCTTAAAAGCACCAGGAGTGGCACCTGAGAACTGAAGCTCCACGAAGTCAGACTTCGACCGTTCGTTCACTGCCGAGTGTCCCAGCCCCGAGCCTGACGCAGAGCGGGTGCTCCATGAGAATTTACCGGATGAATGAAAACACTCTCCAAATGTGGAAACAGACCCAGGGTGGTGCTGTGGTGCGCGCCAGGAGATCCCTGCGGCCAGCACTGGAGGCTGGACTCGAGCCCACTAGCCAGGTGGGGGCACTCTGGGGCCGTGTCCAGGGCAGTGCTCCGGACCCTCCTTTCCCGCTGTGCCCCTCTTCCTTCCCTGGCGAGCCGCCCCGCACCATCGCCCCTTTCTGCCCAGACGCTCAGATCCCGTCGGGGTGTCACGCGAACCAGCACCCTCCCCAGAAAGATCTCCTCGCTCCTTACCGCCGGCAGCCTCCAGCCCCCGGTCGCGCCTGGGCCCCAGCCGCGGCCTCGGCCTCGGCCTCATCCTCATCCTCGGAGCCGCTGCTGCTGTAGCCCACCAGGGGCGCCGCACTCATGGGGCCTCCTCCACTACAGGCCGTAGCCGCGAGCGATCGCACCCGGAATTCCGCTGCGCCGGAAGTGTCCTCCTTGGGGGCGGGGCCAGGGGGAAGCACCGCCTCGGGGCGGGGACTGGAGGGGCGGGGCTCCGCAGGACTCCGGCGGGACTCTACCATCCAGACCACGCTGCCTGCCGGCTTGCAGCGCCTTGACCGCTACCTGGAGCCTCCCAGAACCCCACCCTTAGCCTCTGTGTGCCCATTTCACAGATCGCTCTGGGCCCTGACTCCTCTCTCCGCTTCTCTGCCAGCAGCCATCCGCGACCAGACCTCCTAGCCACGGACAGTCCCTGGGTTAGCGGTCAGCGCCCTAGACCCAGCGGAGATCCCTGCCCTCGAGGTCCGGACGAGATCAGAGGTCCAGAACGCTCCTCCTCAAGCCAGTCCAGAATCCGAGCTTCGGGGGCCCGTCTCCTAAGAGCAAGCTGAGCAGTCAGAGGCGGGTCAGTTCCAGAAGATCAGAGGGTCTAGGAGGCCCCTCCTCAAGAGCGGGCGTCGGGCCGCGGGCCGGGTCGCACCTCCTCCCCTAAGGCGGAGCAGGTTGGTGAGAAGCGGGGCGCCCTCCCTGGGTCAGCTGAGGCGTGCAGGCCAGGCAACTGGAGAGCCACCCCGCACCGCCGACTGTCCGACCCGGCCCGGCCGCGGGGTCCCCGGCAGGGGGCGGCCTCGCTCTGTGCCGCCCGATCCTCCCGCAGCCGCCACCGCCCCGGCTGCCGCTCCTCCTCCGGCCCCGCCTCCCTGGCCCCCGCGCCGCCCGCCTGTCCGCCGGTCTCTGCAAGGCCGTCGGTCCGTCCGCCCGCCCTCCCGGCGCTCCTCCGCCCTGGCCCCGCTATCCCGGCCACGCACGTCGCTTCCTCGGTTCCGGCCGCCGCTAGCCCGTTCCCCGCCCCCGGGCCGGCCGCCGCCGCTACTCGAGGCCGGGGATTGGCAGTGCGCGTAGGCCGCGCCGCCGCCGCTGGAGCCGGAATAAAGGGGCGGCCGAGAGAGCAGCCGGTCGCCACTCGCCCTGCGCCTGACCCCGCGGGCGGCCTGGAGCAGGTGAGCGGCAGGGCGCCCGGGGCTGCGTCTGGGGGCCACTCCTGCGCCCGCCGCACCCCTTCCCCAGCCGGCCCGCCCGCCACCACCACCACCCCCCCTCCACCTCCGGCCCGACCCGGCGGCCTCCTGAGCTCTGAGGCGGCCCAGGCCAGTCTGGGCGCGTAGCTCCTAACCGGGCCCAGCCTGCGGCCCTGGGGCCTTCCTCGGGCCCAATCGCCCGCGGGGCGGACTGCTTCGGCCGGAGCGGCCTGGCCATTACTGGTGAGGGCTGACAGGAGGCAGCCCAGCTGGGCCGGCTGGCAGTGCGGCGGGGAGGTGATCGCCTTTCATTTGGTTTCCCAGGGAGGAGGAAGGGCTGGCGTGGGGCGCAGGTGGGGGCCTCCCTTGGCTCCCTTACTCTAGTCTCTCCTCTTTGCCGTGGGATCAGAGAGGCCTCCGGGCCGCACCTTCCTGGAAAGCGCAGGGGTGGGCCCCTGAGCTGGGGGCCCAGGATCCAGGACCCTGGTTTTGGCAGCCATTCATGCCAGGGGAGGGGGGTGGAAATCATCTGGGTTGGCGCATCCGGACCTAGACTGCGCTCAGAGTAGCCCCTCTTCCCTCTTTCCTGGGGAGGCTTCCTACCTTATTGCTCATGCAACCTGCTGCGTCCATCCCGAGTGGCGGCTCCTTTCCTTCCCGGAAGATGCTGTGGGTGACAGTTTTTGGCCTGACTCTTAGGTTTCTTTGGCAGAACAGTTAGAGGCAGGGCTGGCCTGTGAAGGCATCCCCTTTTTTCTCCTCTTTCCTTCAGGAGAAAACTTAGAAACTTTTCGATGTTTGAGGCAGAGAAGCTGGAAACCTGAAAGTCGGTTGCATGTAATTCTAAAAGTTCCTCCCTCTCCCTGTCATTACCTTCTGCTGCCACAAAGTGGTGAGTTAGAGATTTGCCTGGGCTGGGTGGTCTTTACCTTCCATCGTTTACCCAAAATGTTAGAGACTTGGAGCAAGGGAAGGCAGTCGTCTCTGGAAAGGTTGTCTTTTCAGGTTGTCCTCGGAAGGGGAGAAATGCTCTGTGCTTAGCATGCTACTTCCCACATTGCCGGGGCAAACTTCTGATTGCCTCCTTTTTTCCTGGAGGCCTTGGCACTGTCAGATTCAGAAGATTTAGGAGTTTTGGGTGCTCTGGGAGATAACTAGAGCTGGTATGTGCTGCTGTGGAGACCTCCAGGCTGGGCGGGTCTATCGACCGATCATCGTTACTCCATCATACATTGGCTCAGGTCTCTGCAAGGCCATCCTAACTGTTGTGTGGAGAAAGAACAAGCATGTGGTCAGGATGGAGGGCCTGGGGGATAGCTGAGAGGGATATGGGTCAGCCCCTCACAAAATTAAGTTTGTTTGGGTTTTATTTTTTAAGATTTTTATCTATTTAACAGAGAGAGAGAGAGAGACAGTGAGAGGGAACACAAGCAGGTGTAGTGGGAGAGGGAAAAGCAGGCTTCCCACTGAGCAGGGAGCCCGGTGTGGGGCTCGATCCCAGGACCCTGGGATCGTGACCTGAGCCACATGGGCACCCCACAAAATAAGTTTTTTGAGATGTCCTTGGTTCCTGTAGTTGTTTTAGATATTGGCTACCTGAGGCCATTTGCTGTTGGGCGTTCAAGTCTGGGAGATTCTTGGTCCCAGCCAGCTATTACCCTGAGCAGGGATGTTCTGGGTTGAGATTCAGGGCAGCCAGGGGAAAGGAGCTGGAAGGCCTCAGGGTGTCCTCTGCCAGTGCCTCTCTGCTTTTATCTAATAACATATTGGGCTTCCAAGTAAGAATTTTATTTGCAAAAAAAGTTAAGTTGCTGAAATCGGTTTGGACCCCTTGGTCCTCCCTCTTTCTTTGGAGCATGAGCAGAATTTATGACTTCTTTGTATTGGGGCAGATCATTCCAGACCCTTATCTGTGAGACAGCTGACTAAAGAGGGCTAGCAGGAGGCTGGGGAGCCAGGAGGCTCTCTCTGCTGGAGGGGCTGAGCCCCCAGCAAACTTCTTTGGTCCTGTGTGAAGAGAGCCGTTCTGCTAGCCCTGAACTCCTCTCTCTTCCCTGATGTGGCCACAGTGTGGCGAGTGTGGGCAGAGTGGGGAGAGGGCCCCAGGGACCAGCTGTGTAGCTCCACTTGAAGCTAATGGTTTTTCTCTTTCCTCCAGAACCAGTCATCCGGGAAGGCAGAGCCCCTCCGGCCCCGCGGGCCCCCTGCCTCGGAGAGCCTCGCAGGCCTGTAGGCAGAGCCTCGGTGGTCTGCCTAGGTTAATGCCTCAGGCTGTCTGACCAGTCCCTCTTCTGTGCCTTGTCCGAGGTTTTGGTCCATACCTGATCCTGGGCAGCTTTTCTCTGGGCTGGATCGCCTTAAGCGGGAAACTGAAGCCATTACTCTCCAAACCTTGTTTCATCTTCCCAAGCATGTCGGAGAGCTGGCAGCAACCACCGCAGACGCAGCCGCAACAGCCACAGCCGCCGCAGCCTCAGCACCACGCGGAGCCCCCACCGGCCCTGGCGGAGCACACCCTGCCCCCCGGCTCGGCGGAGAATCCCCTGGGCTGTGCGGTCTACGGCATCCTCCTGCAGCCCGACCCGGGCCTCCAGCCCCCGCAGCACGCGCCCCTGCAGGCGGCCGGCGAGCCGGGCCCCAAGTGCGGCGTGTGCGGCCACGACCTGGCACACCTGTCCAGCCCGCATGAGCACCAGTGCCTGGCGGGCCACGATCGCTCCTTCCAGTGCACGCAGTGTCTCAAGATCTTCCACCAGGCCACCGACCTGCTGGAACACCAGTGCGTGCAGGCCGAACAGAAGCCTTTCGTCTGCGGCGTCTGCAAGATGGGCTTCTCGCTGCTCACGTCGCTGGCGCAGCACCACAGTGCGCACAGCGGCACAAGCGGCCTGGTGAAGTGTTCCATCTGCGAGAAGACCTACAAGCCGGCGGAGGCGGCCGAGCCAGCAGCCGCTGCCGCCACCCCTCTGCCCCCCGCCCCCGCGCCGGCGCCGCCGCCGCCGCCCGCCGTGGCCCCAGCCGAGCAGGCGGACAAACCGTACAGCTGCCCCATCTGCCAGAAGCCCTTCAAGCACCTGTCGGAGCTGTCGCGGCACGAGCGCATCCACACGGGCGAGAAGCCGTACAAGTGCACGCTGTGCGACAAGAGCTTCAGCCAGTCGTCGCACCTGGTGCACCACAAGCGTACGCACAGCTCGGAGCGGCCGTACAAGTGCGCCGTGTGCGAGAAGACCTTCAAGCACCGCTCGCACCTGGTGCGCCACATGTACGCGCACTCGGGCGAGCACCACCTCTTCCGCTGCAACGTGTGCGAGCTGCACTTCAAGGAGTCCTCGGAGCTGCTGCAGCACCCGTGCACGCCGAGCGGGGAGCGGCCGTTCCGCTGCGGCGAGTGCCAGAAAGCCTTCAAGCGGCCGTCGGACCTGCGGCAGCACGAGCGCACGCATAGCGCCGAGCGGCCCTTCAAGTGCGACCTGTGCCCCATGGGCTTCAAGCAGCAGTACGCGCTCATGCGGCACCGGCGCACGCACAAGGCGGAGGAGCCCTTCAAGTGCGGCCTGTGCGAGAAGGGCTTCGGGCAGCCCAGCCACCTGCTCTACCACCAGCACGTGCACACCCTCGAGACCCTCTTCAAGTGCCCCGTGTGCCAGAAGGGCTTCGACCAGTCGGCCGAGCTGCTGCGGCACAAGTGCCTGCCGGGCGCGGCCGAGCGGCCCTTCAAGTGCCCCGTGTGCAGCAAGGCCTATAAGCGGGCGTCGGCCCTGCAGAAGCACCAGCTGGCGCACTGCTCGGCCGCCGAAAAGCCCCTGCGCTGCACCCTGTGCGAGCGCCGCTTCTTCTCGTCCTCCGAGTTCGTGCAGCACCGCTGCGACCCGGCCCGCGAGAAGCCGCTCAAGTGCCCGGACTGCGAGAAGCGCTTCAAGTACGCGTCTGACCTGCAGCGGCACCGGCGGGTGCACACGGGCGAGAAGCCCTACAAGTGCCCCAACTGTGACAAGGCCTTCAAGCAGCGGGAGCATCTCAACAAGCATCAGGGGGTGCATGCCCGCGAGCAGCAGTTCAAGTGCGTGTGGTGTGGTGAGCGCTTCCTGGACGTGGCCCTGCTGCAGGAGCACAGCGCCCAGCACAGCGCCGCCGCCGCGGCCGCGGAGGGCGCCTACCAGGTGGCTGCCTGCCTGCCCTGAGTGCGCCCGAGCGCGCGCCCCCCAGCGGCCCCCGCCAGCCCCCCAAGGCACCGGGCGGCCGCAGGGTAGGGGTGCCCGGTGCTCCTGGTACCGGCCTGGAGGTAGGGTGTGAGGAGCCAGATTGCTGTGGCTGGCCCTGATCCCACAAACCTCTTTCCTGTTACAGAATTCCCTCACCTGAGAGCCATCAGCCTCCCTTGTCTCTGGGGGCCTGGAACCAGGCTGGAAGTCAAGTGGCCTCTCTCGATCCTCCCCAAGGAGGGATTGGTGCCAGCCCCACCTTCCCAAACTTTTCAGCCTAATTAGAAACCAGATACAGGTTAGGAAAGAGGATGGTCGCGGTCAGGCCCAGGGGACGGGCTAGATCCCATAGGTGTGCTGGATGGAGGGCAGCCGTCCTTCAAGTCGCCCTTTGAGGAAGCAGGCCGACCTTGTGTCGTAGTCCTGGAGACCAGCAGGGCACACGGTGAGCCCAAGCTGCAGGCTTCTCTGTCTGCTCCAGCTAGGGGTGGGTGTGGCCTCCCAGGGTCCAACAGGGAGACCTCGGGAGGGCTGCACATCTGTGAGCTGGGTCTGCCTGGAGGGGATCAGCACCTCCAGAAGGGAGGCAGCC
This sequence comes from Procyon lotor, assembly GCA_028646535.1. Classification (NCBI taxonomy): domain Eukaryota; kingdom Metazoa; phylum Chordata; class Mammalia; order Carnivora; family Procyonidae; genus Procyon; species Procyon lotor. The sequence continues at coordinate 21,561,802 of CM053620.1, forward strand.
GAGAAGTTCTCCCGTGACACACTCAGCAGGGATGGTGCTGTCCACAGGGAAGGGAGGAAAAGCAGCCTTCGTAACGAGGGCTAATCCTGCTCTTCAAAAAGCGCCCCTCCTACCTTTGCAGCGTGGTTCCGAGCTCTGGGGAACGTGTTCTCAGCCCGACAGAACTACTGATGTGAAGGAAGGGGATGGTTAGACCACCTTGGTGCCTGGGAGGAAGCAGGGCCAAGTCCACGATCTTACCCGTGGATGGAAACAAGTGTCCTCCCCCTTGAATGTGCGAACCAAAGTGTCAAGGGTGTGGCCCCAAACAGCTTGCCCCAGCTCTGCTTCTGGGCTAAGACCAGGCCTGGGCACCCAGGGTGGGGGAGGGGAAAGGACTCTGACTCCACAGTGCTCTCCCCGCCCCTGGGAACCCTCCCCGTCAGTCTGGCTCCTGGCCTGGGCCCCGGGGGTCTTGTGCCGCCAAGGTGCCCTGGACATGGTCCAGTGACTTCCAAGGCCAGAGATTCTCTCTGGGGTCCTCCTGGGGTCCCTCTAGGTCTCCGCCTGCCCACGGGGGCTCATGGAGTCAAGGGTGCCCAGGGTGATAGGGAGCGGGCCAGGGAAGAGGTTGTAAAGGGAGCCAGTAGGTGCCTGGGGTCGACTGAGGTTGCTGGCCGGCAGGGGCTCTCCTTGGGAAGCCCAAAGTACCTTTATTATCAAAACGATTCTTCTGAACCCAGCTGTGCCCCTGCCCCGCCCTCTTCAGCCCTCCGTGGGCGAGGGTCTTGAAAGACTTTAATCAGTGCTCGCACCAAGGGCCCAGAGGAGCAGGGAGGCCCGCCTTGTCTCGCTCTCACCTTGAGAAGGCCCAACAGCCCACATCTGCCTCCTCTCTGGGACTGGGCTCCCTTCCTGTGCCTGCAGAGAGGGGCCGGTCCTTCCCCTTGGTGCTGGCTCTCGGTCACAATGCCTCAAAAGACATGGAACCCAGGCCGACAACAGGCCCAACTGCTAATTTTTCCCTCTCCTTTTGCTTTCTAAAAGCAGTTGTTATACTGTTCATAACATTGTATAGTTTAATTTCATGTCATTTTGGATCTTATATAAAAATGTGAAAATTTGGATTTTTAAAAAGAATGACTCCATTTTAGATAGACCCTTTTGATGTTAATATATAGTGAGTCCAATGTATGCTTTAGAAGTAAAGACATTGACCATCACAGACCAAAGTACTGCTTGTTCTGGTCATTCTTCCCCTGGAGAATGGTGGGGCGTGGAGAGAGAGAGGGGTGCAGGCGCGGGGTGGGGGGGCTCCCGCCCCGCTGGAGGTCTAACTGCGCCCCGGCGGAGGGAGCGGGGCTGGGGGGGACAGGCAGCCTGTGGATGGTGAGAAGCCGGGAGCCTGGCCTGGTGAAGCTAGTGCGGGCTCTGCCCTCGTGGGAAGCCGGGCTCGCACTTGCACCCCAGAGGGCTGCCTGCTCTCGCCCCACTCTCCCGTGGCCATCCATCTGCGTGTCCAGCCAGCCGCCTCCCTTCTCCACTTCCAACCCACCTTTCTTCCGTTCCTGGCCCCCAGTGGGCCAGCTGTGACTCAGGCTCCTTCCATTTCTCAAAGGCAGGGGTGGAGGTGGGGGGAGAGGGAGGAAACAGCCTCCCCAGGCCGAGGAAGAGTCGTAGCCCCTTGCCCTGGAGGTAGGGGTGGGGAGGGTAGAAAGTCAAGAGGAAGAGGAGCCTCCCATGCCACGGGGGGCTTCAAAACTGTGCAGAAGGCTAGTGGAAAGGCTAAGGAGGACGCTAGAGGTGACCCAGACTCCACACTCCCCCCATCCCTGGTGTGCCCATGCTCGAGAGCACCTCCCTTGAGGAGCCCTGTGGTCCCTTCCTGCAGGCGTCCACTTGTCAGCCAGAGGATACCCAGGGCCCCTCGTGTCCAGCCAGGCTTCGATCCTGCCTTCCTCGCTAGCTGTGTGGCCTTAGACAAAACCCACCCACCTCGAAGAGACTTCTGGAAAGCACTGGCATGTGTTTAGTGCTTTATAGCTTAGAGTTGCCCTTCCTGAATGGACAACGGTCTTCTTCGTGTGCCAGGGGCAGGAGGAGCCCCGGCGGGATGGGGCCGAGCTCACGCGGAGCCTACAGGGACTCTCTCTTGCTCTTTCTCCATCCTCTTCTCTTCTTCAAAGCTCCCACCTGACCCTTAGCCTCTGGGCTGCAGCCTGCGCCCAAGCCAGGGCAGCGAACGGAGCCCGGGAGCCCGGACGTTCAGATTTAAGTCCTAGCCTTTTGATAAAAAGTGACCCCAGGCACCTGTTATCTTCCTCTCTTGGGGCCTCAGTTCCCCATCTGATGCAGAGGTCTTTACCCCAATCTGTAAGGGTCCTTAGAGACCTGACACTCTGATTCTGGGAGGGTGACAGGATGAATGTGTGTCTCCTTTTCCTCTCCCTGCCCCTCCCGGCCTCCAGCCTGCGGTCTTCCTGTCTCAGTCTGGCTTCAGCTGTAAGCGGCAGCAACGGCTTGAGCGGCTTGAGCGGCTGTCGCTGTGGCTGACCGCCGCCCACCCACCGGCCCAGGAGCCCCCACAGCGTCCTGCGTCCCACGGCTGATGTTAGTCTCCCTATTGTAGAGCCGAGCATTTTCAGGAGGGGGCTTCGGACACTGTGATGCAAGGCACAAACTAATACCACCTCCTTTCGTCTCTGGGGCATCACGCGCTTTGCCCCAACCACTGACAGCACAGGGAGAAGGTGGGACTTGGGGGTGAGCGGTGACATTGGGACGACCACCAGAGCTGGGGGAGCAAGAGGGAGAGGCTGACAGAAACCTCCCACTTGGGAGTTTGTAATTGGGTAGGGTGAGGGCACAGTGAAATGGCCTATGTGGAGGGTAGGGCACATCGTGGCCACATGGGAGAGCAGAACAGTCGGAGGTCAGAGGCCAGAGGGGGCTGCCCTAACTCCTCCCTCTGAATGTCGAGGCTTCCCTCACCCCCATCCCGACACCGCATTTATAAGCTCCGTCCCTCCGCCAGCTGGTCAGAGCCTCTTATCATCTCCAGGAGACGGTCAGAGCAGACCTCAGTATTCCCTTCCGGCTGACCCTTGGGAAGTCTAGGGCTGCCCAAAGCCACTCGTTTGGTGATGAAGGAGGCCTGGAATTGGGGGCTGGACTGGCGGAGAGCAGACATAGGGGATGGGTCAGCCCTGGGCTCTGAACCTCCCAGGCCTGGGGCTCTGGTTCCTGCCCACTCTTTGCAGGTCAGGAAGCTGGGCACAATGGCTAGGCCCGGTGCCGGCTCCCGGTCAGGCCAGGGGGATAGGAAAGCTCCTCACCAGCTGGCAGAGGGGGCAGTCAGCCCTCTGGTGGGCCCTCGACCCCTTAAGGGATTAAAGCCGCTGGGCTCTCTCTCTGCATCTGCGCCGAGGCCTCCTCAGACGCCTTTGTGGAAGTTTTCTGTGGGTCTCCAGGGTGCATCCTGACCTCCCGCCTCCCTACCCCATTCCCTCCTCCAGAGCAGGCCTCAGGCCCACGGGCTGCTCTGGCCTTCGATATTGGTCCGGGGCCTCCCAGGCTGGGCCAGGCTGGCCTGTGATAAGCTCCACATCCCATCTCAAAGTGGGGAGGGGGCGCAGTTCTTTGTTCCTTGAAGGTCATGCCTCCAGGAAAAGCCTTGGCCCTATTGATTGTCACAAAATCTACAAAGATTCCAGGCCCGGAATGCCCAGTCCTCCTCAGGGTCCTGAAAAGGAGATCAATGGGAGGGAATAGGGGGCACCCGCGGGGTCTGTGTGTGCCTCCCCAACCTAGGTCTGCATTCCTGCCTTTGTTCATCCCCAAGCTGCTGCTGCAAGGGCACGCAAGCTAAGACTTCAGAGGAGAGAGGTTTGAGGATTTCATGTATCAAAAGATAGGGTCAGAAATGTCAAAGCTTCTGATTTTTAGCAGGAAAGATTATGTGTGAGTCCTCCCTGACCCTCACCTCACCCCTGCGCCAGCCCCAAGCCCTGGGTGAGGATGTGTTTCGTATGTTACTTTGTCAGGAACACAACTATTACTTTGTAGTAGTTATTTCATTTAGCCCGGATCTGTGTGTGGGTTCTAGGTGGCCCCAGGCCCCATTCCTGGGCCCCTGCGTTCACTCAGAGAGATAAAAGGAGCCTCCAAGTGCAGTATTTCCTTAGAGCCAACTGTGGGCCAGAGGCTCAGAGTTGTTCTGTTGTATCCGGGAAGACTGGGGGGTGGGGTGGGGTGGGGCGAGAAGGGAGCACTTGAGAGAGGCCTGCCTGCGAAAAATGGTGGGAAGTGGGTAGGAAGAGAGGGGGAAGGCATTTCCAGTGGGAGGAAGGCTTTGAACAAAGGTGAGGAGGCAGGCAAGAGCGTGGGTGTTCAGAACAGCAAGGAGGCTGGTGGGGAGCTTTGTGTAGGGTAATGCATTGAGGCGCGGGGCCAGGGACAAGGATTGGAGGACTGGCCAGGAAAACCTGCAGGCGAGGCCATGGAGGCTGGACTGTCCCCAAGGTAGTGGCCATAGGAAAGATTTCTAGTGTGATCTATTTATGATGAGTAAGGGGTCCCCTGAGGCTGAAGGGACTTCGAGGCCAGGAGACAGTGGCCCAGGCTAGGTGGGAGTGGGGCTTCTTCCCATCTCTTGGCCCCTGGGTGGGATTATCAGATGTCCCCACCTCCAGGAAGCCCCCTTGGGTTTCCTCCCCACTCTTGGCTTATATTTCTCTCATAGGAAGAAGGCAGAGGAGTGTGGTGGCTGCAAGCTCAAGGGTCAGGTAGGCTGGCTTCAATTCCCAGCTCTGCTACTTACCAGCAGTGTGACCTTGGGCCAGGCACTTAACCTCCCTGAGTCCATTTCATCACCCATAAAATAGGTCTAAAATTACCCACCTCATGGTGTCTGCAAAGTGTTTAATACATTATCTTGTGATTAAATAGAAAGTGTTAGGGTGCCTGGCTATCTCAGTCAGAAGAGCATGTGACTCTTGATCTTGGGGTCCTGAGTTTGAGCCCTGTGTTAGGCATAGAGATGAAATAAAAAGTAATTAATTTTAAAAAAGCACATACTGAATCAGGCTTGTTAATGCTCATCTACTCTGCATTTCCTTTATTCTTGGGCACCCATTTTTAGGTCTATGGAATCAGGACTCAGTGTACAATTGGTGAGCAAGAACTTGCTGGTGTGGGTTACCATTCAGTGTCTTGGACTTGAGGAACATAGTCTAGATGTGCCCATATTCTCACCTTCTGCTTTCCAGTTCGAATCAGCTGGGCCTGCCTTCCTCCTCCTGGACTGGAAACACCTCCTGGGCAGGGATGGCATCTGGTCTGTGTCCTTCCTGCACCCAGCATGGGGCCGAGTAAGTCTCAAATGTCTGCACGGCCTTGCCCATTCATTTAGCGTCAAGGAAGCAGGGCCAAGAGGCCCCCCCCACACACACACCTGCTTCTCTCTGGCACACTGAGGCCTGCTCTCTGCCTGTCCCTAGTGCCACATGGGCCAGGATTCTGGCATCCCCGCTGTGATGGGGGGCCTAGGGCAAATCTATCTCTTCTCTGACCTATCATGTTGAAGGAGGCACTCAGGTTTGCAGAATGTGGCTCTGACATCCCCAAGAGGTTCTGCCAGGGGCTTCCCAAGGTTCAAGCCAGGGGGACTACCCACTGGGTTTGGAGGGAAGAGTTTCTTTCCTCATGAAATGGCAGGAGGATGAGTCCTTCTTGATAGGCCCCCAGGGAGGAAGGGGCTCCGTGATCGTTTACCACTCCCCGTCTGCTCCTCCCCATGTTCCCGCTCTGTTGTCAGCAGAATCCCGCAGTCGAGGACAGAGAGATAGACGCCACGGTCCCTCACCTTAGCATGAGGATGGTGACCATCACCTCCACCACAAAAAGAAAGTAAAATCAGCCTAGAGTCTGTAAGGCAGGCTCTGTCCACATTGTTAGACAGCAGTTACACAGCTCGTCTCCTTGTTTTTCACCCAAGATTGAACAAAAGACCGCCCATTCTGGGAAATGATATTCTACGATACTGAGCGCCAACGGGATGTGAACACTGTGTCAAGTGCTGGGACTTAAAAGCTTTGAGTCCTGAGTTCTGGGTGGGGCTGAAGTGAACTCCTCCCTGACCTGGGCCTCGGTTTACCCATCTGGGATATAGGATAGCGTTCGTTCTGGTCACTTTTCAGAGTGTTTATGGGGGATGAGGTGTGGAGGAGATAACGAGTCACGTGGCGATGTGTTCTGAATAGTATAACATAGGGCCCAGAAATAAGAGACTGGTATGTCTTTAAATTCCTTCCACCTGAGACCTGGCTTGCATGTGCTCAGTGAGTATTCGTGGAAGGGGATGGGGAGAGTGTAAATCAGGGTTTCCTAACCTTTGTGGGCACGGACTCTCCCGAGAATCAGATGAAAACAAGGAGCCTCTCCATGGGAAAATGTGTATGTGGGGGGACATGCAGTTTTGCTTGTGATTTCAGAAGGTTCAAGGATCCCTGAGGCCCCAGATCCTAGCAGCAGGGGTCTTATTCAAATAGTCTTAGAGCTTGGTGGCTATTTACCCGGACTGGGATCTGTCTTTGCAGACTGCTCACAAGTGGGATGCGGGTGGGGTATCTGGAAGGTCTGGGAGCTATGCATTGGTCCTGGCTCCCCCTAGAGACAGGGGGACGCTTCCTTAGGCTCTTGAGTGGGGTTTTTCGGATCTGGCCCAGCAGAGCCCATGGCTCTCCCCAGGATGTTAGGCTTTCCTTTCTGTAGTTTGGTGGCCAGATCTGAGGGCTAGTCCTGAAGCTATGTGGATAGAGTGGGCAACTCTCGCTCCGTGCCCGGAGGTTGCCTCCAGTCCCCCAGAGTACACAGGTATGGTGAAAGCTTCTGAGAGCAGTATCGAAAATCCTGTCCAAACCTCCTCTTTTCTCTTTAGGGCCCGAGTTCAAAGTCTGAGGTGGAGGGGCTCAGTTGTGGGGCTGCAAGCAGGGGACGGGACACAGGGAAAACCCAGTTCCCAGGCTGCCTCTACACCTCAGCCCCGACTGAGTTTTGGGGTTTAGACCCCGACTCTTTACCTGTGGTCATAAGACATCTTTCTCCAGCCCCCCACCAGTCCCCCAGGAGTTGGCAGGGGGCAGGTAAAGGTAAGACAGTGTCGTCCTGAGGTACTGAGCAGTCTCCCGGTCCCTACAACACACACACACACACACACACACAGGCCTGGTTTATTACTCTTAGGTTTATTTCCAGTCAGGCTGAACATTAAGGGAGGTGGGTGGTACCACCATACACCCTCTGCCCAGCCGGAGAACCTGAGTGGCACAGCCCGGCAGCCTGGGACTTGGCTTCCTTTTCACAGATTAATGCCAGGGGGTCAGGTAGTTGACACGACTGTGGAGAGAAACAGGAGTGAGGCAGGGGCCTTCAGAGTGTCCTGGGGAAAATCAAGCTGTCCTTCTGTAGGCCTGCCCCCCAAACCCATCTTGCTGTCCTCAAGGCTCTGAAAACACAGCTCCTATCCTGTCTCTCTATGGCTCCGGAGCCTTCAATGGCTCCCTAGTTCCTTTCATTGATATATTTTCAGAGACTCTGCTTGACTTTCAAGCCACCCCCCACTTCCAGTTTGTTTCATCTTTGTTTCTCATTGATTCCCCAGTCCTGCACTGCTTTACTCATTTTTCAAACATTTAGTACACTTACCGTGGCAGGCATTATATAGTAAAATATCAGAAAGTATTTCCCTGTGTGTGCACAGGGTGGGTGAGAGAAGGCAAACCTTCCATTGATAATGATAACACAATTATAATTATAATTAATGATGATATCATTATAATATAATGATAATTACAACACAACAGGTTCTGGACCATCAGAGAGGGATGCAGCTGTGGTGACCAGCCCGAGGGGGTTTGAACTGGAGGGGAGAGGCAGAGGGTCAGGGACGAAGACTTCAAGGAGGATGGGACACCTAGGCTGGGCTTTCCGGAGTGAGGAGGAATTTTCCAGGCAGAGAAGAAAGGATCACCTAGGCCCTGAAATGGCACCGGTATAGGTGTGGGGTGCTTGGTTGTGCCGGTGATTTGGGGGGGCATCCAGGAGTGTGGTACTGCTGCGGTGGAGGAAAGGGGGAGATGGCCAGATGATGCTTGAATACCACGCACCTTGCACCTTCCCGCTGGGAACACAAGCCTCAGCCCTTCCCAGCTATCCCCGTGCCCATCCCGGAAGGCAGAGCCCTGCTCTCCTTCCTGGTAAGTCTTCCTCCTTTTGGCCCAGTCTGAGCCAAATCAGGTGGAACAGGCACTCTGCTCCCCCCATCTCCCAGTAGGCTGTGCTTTCGTCCCGGGTGGATCTCTCTGGAGGGGAGCAGCTCGGCCCAGATGTCACATAGGAGGTACCAATCCCTTGGCGCGAGGAGGGGTGGAGAGGGGTCTGAGAATTGCCCGAGCCCAGAGGTGGCCTGGTCACAGCCCAACGGAGGAGTGGCTGCGTAAGGATCGGGAGTGGGGTCATTCCCCTACCTGTAGATTGAACCGAAGCGTCGGAAAGCATTCCTGCCAAAAAAGGAGGAGGAAGGTGAGCCTGAGGTGGGGAAGGGCGACCCTCTCTGGGAACCTCACTCCCATCTCGGGAGGTGCCATCCCACCAGAAGGATGCCATTCCACCCTGATCCCACCTAAGGCCCCTCCCCTCAGAAAGGTGGGGTTGCCTGGGGACGGGACAACGGGACACTCCATTTGATTAAACATCTATCCATTCTGAAACGTCGGTTTCCTTGTGGTGTATTGGATCCCGGCAGTTCTCCCGGGTCTCACACTTTCAAGAGTCACTAAAGGTGCTCCGAGGAAAGCGACCAAGACGCCATGCTCCCTCTTCCAGGTATGGGGCCCTGGGGCCTGTGGCGTCACTTACAAGGAGTCAAAAGGCAGGGGCTTCTGTCCGTAGCGGTCCAGGCTGGGGTTCTGGTTGAGACAGTACTGGTCCGGGCCAGAGGAATGGGGGAGTCCGTGAGCCGATGGGGACACTGACCCCCTCCCCTGCCCCCCACAGAGCTCTCTACCAGAGATCTTGGCCCTGGGGACTGGGAAACCCTGCTCTGGGTGTCTTCTTCCCCCACCGCGCCCCCATTGTTAGCCTCTCCTCCCAGACCCCCTGGTCCCCAGGGATAGGTCAGCACGCGGCCCTCCTTACCCGCCAGTTCTGAGTCACCTCCGGCTTCAAGTGCCGCACCGCGTAGCCACTGAAACTCTCGACTGAGGAGAGACCACCCTTCTCCAGCGCCCAGCCCACCGAACAAGCCCCGCCCCTGCTCTTGCCTGAGCCCCGCCCCTGGATCGAACACGCCCACACCTGTGGGTGAGCCAGTCCCGCCTCTACCGCCAGCCGGAACCAGCCCCGCCTCTAGGCTCTGCTCCCGCAGTCCCCGAACCCGCCGGCGCTCTGCCTCCTCCCCAATGGCTCCCTGTGGCCGGGATCTGGCCTCTGCCCCCTCCCCAAGAAGAGCCCACCTCTTTTTCCCTCTGTCCTTCTCGGTCCTGCCCACTCTAAGTGCCCCAGCGGCTTCTCCGCTTCCCCGCCGTCCTTGCCCCAGCCCGCCCGAAGCCCCCTGCCCGCCCTTGGTGCCCCGGGCCTCTCCCGCCCTAGGGCATCCTCCGGGCCCTGTAGACTGACCCCTCTTGCTCGGGCAGGGCAGCTTGAACTCGCCGGCCGAGGACACGAAGCGGGACCAGTCCTCAATGGCGCGCGTGAAGCAGGGCCAGTCGACCCGCTTGATGCCCGGCACGATGGGTACCAGCTTTCCCTCGCGGCACCTGTGGCGGAGTCTCTGGCCCGTCGCCGTGATGTCCTGCCAGGGTGATGGGAGTCAGGACCGCAGTGGTAGGTGCAGAAGCCTGGGGGTCCGACCCAGAGCATCCCATGGAGGGGGGAGGGGGGCTGACAGCTTGGCTGCTCCCACCCAGCCGCTTGCCGAGAGCCTGAAGCCCCCTAAAGGAGATGAGAAGGGGGCAGGGGCCCAAGCAGGCAGCTGAAGAACCCCCCAGGTACTTGGGGCTGGGCGCAGGCAGGACCTTCGCGCCCTTCTCCCCTGAGCCAACCCAGGGCAGGGAGTACAGGACACTCACCACGCACTGCAGAGGTTTGTTGGGGACGCCCAAGAGTGTGAAGTAGGCATTGTCAAAGTCATCTGGAGAAGGGGGGGGGAGAAGAGGTGTCTCCCCCACTCAGGAGACCTTTAGTCCACACTGCTTTAAAAATTCCTGGAAATATGTGACAACTTAAAAAAAACCCAAGATAAAATAGATTTTTACTTTTACAGCAGGATAAACTCCAAGTAGATCAAAAGATTTCAATGTAAAGAAAAATGAAACCATAAAAGTACTAGAGGGAATCATGCAAGTTCCTTTGTAACCTTGGGGTGGTGAAGGCCATACCAGCTCATTCACAACCTGATAGCCATAAAGGCAAGATTGATGACTTTGACTACCTAAAAACAAACTTGTGCTTAGCAAAACTGACAGGAGTCAAAGGGCAAATGGGAAAAAATATTTCCACTTATTTTAGATGAGGTGCAGTTTCCCTAAAGAGTTCCTAGAAATCAAGACAAGAAAAGGAGACTGAGGGGCGCCTGGGTGGCTCAGTCGTTAAGCGTCTGCCTTCGGCCCAGGTCAGATCCCAGAGTCCTGGGATCGAGCCCCGCATCGGGCTCTCTGCGCAGCAGGAAGCCTGCTTCTCCCGCTACCATTCCCTCTGCTTGTGTTCCCTCTCTCACTGTGTTTCTCTCTGTCAAATAAATAAAATTAAAAAAAAAAAAAAAAAAAAGAAAAGGAGACTGAGCGAGCCAAATGCAGAGGTAATTCACACACAAACACAAGGAATGCAGATGGTCCCTAAAACATATGAAAAGACACTCAGCCACATTCCCAATAAGATGAATGCATATTCAAACTACATTAAGATGCCAATATTTGCCTATCAGATTGGAAACAGTCCAAAAGTTAGTGTGGTTATTGGAAACAGGGCCGCTGCTGTAACATTGCCAGAGGGGGTATACACTGATTCCAGCCTATGGAAAGCAATTGGCATTATCTACCAGAAGTATAAATACACATACCTTCGGACCCTCTAGTCCTGCTTCTGGGAGTTTATCCCACATTACAGTTGTACAATGGGAAAAGAGATGAGTAAAAGATCTACCCATTTCAGCATCGTTGGTAGCAGAGAATGAGGGTCTTTCATTAAAAGACTCAAGGGTCTTTCATTAAAAGACTCGTTAAATACACTCTGATACAGCCTCACTAGGAAGCTACTTAAAATAGAGGAAGCTCTCCATACAAAACCTCCAAGGTGCACAAGGGTATATGCCGTATGCCACCTTTTGCTTTAACGCCTAAAACTGAGGCGATTGGAGGCAAAGAAGAATACACATTCAGGTCACCACCATAACCAACTCATCCAACTCATCACACTTCGCATCACGAATAGCGAGATAATAACATTATGCGTCTCCCGCTGAAGCATTAGAGCGAACGCAGCGTCCGTCCCCAGAGCGAGATTCTGGCCAGAAACGCTTTACCTGGCTAACCAAGCCCCTACATCTAGTTTCTAGCTTACAGGAAACAATCAAGGTAAACAGCGTTGTTAGGAAATAATCACTCAGATTCACAACGTAGCACTGTCCGCAACTTAGCTATTTTGAACTCTAAAAAGCCGATAATAGGGGAAAATGGGAGGTGGGCGGACTATTCCAGACTAAAACAAGACACACAGCAACCAGCTGCGATGCGCAATCCTAGATTGCAGTCTGGTTCTGGAAGGGTTTTAAAGCTAAAAGACCCCATCTTTTGGGGTCACCTGGGATATTTCAATATGGACTGACGAGTAGGTGTTAGGGAATTGCTGTTCACTTTCCGAGATGGGATCGTGGTATTGTATCATATAGGAGGTTGTTGTCACCGGGAACTGCTCGATGTAGTGTGTGTGAGTGTGTGAGTGTGTGTGTTTGTGTGTGTGTGTGTGTTAGAGAGAGAATACTCTAATGTGGTAACGGATTAACTAAAGTGGGTGAAAGGCACTGGGTGTCCATAGTATTATCCTTACAACTTTTCTCTGTGTTTGAATATCTTCATAACAAAAAGTCGGGGAGTAAAAGAATGTATGTTTGTATTTGCTTTCGCAAACAGTGGAAAGGTCCATTGGACACTGGCAGGCTCCCTGTAGGTCAGCAGAGGTGGGCGAGGGGAGGGGGCTGTTCGGATGTACGTTGGTAGAGCGTTTTGAATTCTGAACCCTGAATTCTGTTTCTGTTACTTTTATTACAGGCATACGCTTGCAGTAAAATACATACCTAAATCAAGAGCTTTCCCTAAAAATCTAGATTCCTGGCTTCCAAGAGAACCCAGGAAATTGGAAAAAGCGTGCTGAGACTTCCCTTGCAGCTTTACCTGGAGCGCCATGGCTGCAGGCTCCCCCTTAGGGGGCCAGGCATGGGGGCTGCACTTCACCTTTCCACCTCTCACCCCTCCTCCTCCCTGCTTCCCCACCCGCCCCGGTATTTCCCATCTAGGCCCCACAGGGCTCTGCGTGGGACCTCTGGAGATCTCCACGAAGTCCCTGACACCCTCGCCCCACTTGTCGCCTGAGCTGGAACCTGGGTCTCGCTCCTCACCTCCCACGCTTGCCCCTCACCCACACCAGTACCAAATCCCGTTACTTCGTCTCCTAAATACCTTCCCAAACCCTCTCCAGTGGCCGAAACACGGTCACTCCTTCCTGAAGACTGTCGGCCTCCCAGTGTCACACCCCCCAGCTCCCACTCACCTCGGGTTCCTCTGAGCCATCCTCCAGCCCCTCCGCTCCCCCCTGCCCCCCCCCCCAGATGCTCAGACTTCTTTTCTGCTTCAAGTCTCCAGAGGGTCTCCTTTGCCTCCAGAGCTCCCTGATCTCGGCAGCAGTGTCCTTGTCCCCAACCCCATCTCCTGTTGCTGTCGCAGCCTCGTCCTTCAGCCCAACCAAACCCCTCAAGTTCCCCAACACCGGGGGCAGTTACTCCCCTCCAGCCCCCTGCACATGCTGTCCCCTGGGTTTCCCTCCCTCTGAGGCAGCATTAGGCACCAAGTAAAAGCTTAGTACATGTGCTGAAATGAAGGTTCGTTCATTCATTCATCTATTCATCCATTCACAGGCACCCCCACTTCCACACCCAAGCTTCTCAATCGACGAAGGGCTATTCCTTGGGTGCATTTGGCCTTTTCACCCCAAAGATTCTCCTGCCCACACTCTCGAGTGTCAGGAGGGTCTTTCTCTTCCTTTTCTGCAGGGAGAGCGGATGGGGCAGAAGCTGTCACTTTCCGATCGCCCCTCCTACCTCGACGGCTGACTTCTGCGTGCTTCTCTGTCCCCGAGGAACCCCCGATACCTTATTGTTGAGCACATACTCTGTGCTCGGCACCACTCTAAGGGCTTCTCTTAGACTGTTATTTTTTTATTTGTTTAAATTCAACGAATTAACATGGAGTGTATTATTATTCTCTGAGGCAGAGTTCCGGGACTCATGGGTTGTAGGTAACACCCGGTGCTCATTCCATCCCCTGCCCTCCTTCGTGCCCGTCACCCAGTGACCCCACCCCTACCCCCTTCCCGTCCAGCACCCCTCAGTTTGTTTCCCATGATTCAGAGTGTTTCCCTCTCTGATTTCATCTTGTTTTCTTTCCCCCTTCCCTTCCTCGATTTTCCCAGCTGGTTTTAATCTCACCATAATAAGAGGCAGGCCCCATTATCCCATTTTCCTGATAAGGAAGCGGTCGCTGAGACCTGAGCGGCTGCACCCCCTGCTCCCACCCCACTCCTGGCTTCTCTCTCCCCCAGGGCTCTCCTGGAAAGCACCCGCCCCGCCCCCGCCAGGCCCAGGGAAGGCCACGTGGCCAGTGGCAGCCGGGTGGCCGGACCTCTGCGGCAGTAGGTAGTGCACCGGCAGTGCTCGTCGGAAAGGCAGCCCTTGACCGAGTCCATATCCATGCGGCGCAGGCTGGGCAGGGCCGGGTGGTAGAGCTGCTGCTTCACGCCGGCCAGCTGGTTGCGGCGCTGCTCCACCGGCAGCAGGATGGCGGGGGACACGTACACGTGCGCGGAGCCGTCGTCCCAGGGCACCAGGTCGATGATGCGGGCCATGGCTGGGGAGCAGAGACACCCCGACCCAACACCCTTCTATGGGATGACACGACCTTGGCTGCTGCTGATGTCTCTACTCGTCCAACACTCCTCCCCAGAGTTGGGGGCTCCCCCTGCGGAGTCAGGGACATTCAGACTCACCCCACCCCGCCCCGCCCCACACACAGGATGTGCTAAGGGCTCTGACAGGTCAGGACAGGGTGTGCGGGGCTGGGAACGGTCTAAAAGCGGACACATGGGAGTCTATTCTTAAATCGTGCTCGGGAAGCAGCCCGGCAAGTGGGTTCAGAATTTAGCTCCCCTTGCCTCTGGGTAGCTAATTATGGACTTCTGGCCTTAGCTAAAGTATCTGGCATTTACTCAAAATTTTACAGGGAGACGTAAGATAGTTTTAAATAAGGGCGAGGCATGAGAGATATGAACTAGAAAAGCATTCCTGGTTGCGCCGCGCCTCCCTCTAAAGTGTGGCTATTCCCACGGCTTGTCAGTCATTGAATCTTGAGTGAGAATTTGTGGAGTCGGCTTGCTTTCTGCCTGACCCAGCTGGACGTGGGAGGTGGAGGTGAGTGGTAGGTGAGCGAGAGGGGACAGGACCTTGGACCGTGGAGGAGTAGGGAGAAGGCAGGGGGACTGGTCCTGGGGAAGCTGCCTCCCTGGGCCTTCCGCAGGGAGAAGAGGGGAGAAAGGACTCCTTGCTCCCAGCCCCCCGACAGCGGCTACCTGGTCTGCAGGCACACAGGCCTGTGAGGCTTTCCTGCCCTCCTGACGGCTCAGTGGGGAGAAGAGGCAGGGAGACGGGCTGGTCCCAGGGCCTTATACAGTAGGAGAATAAAGGAACATTCTGTAGAGACAATGCCCATCGCCGCCTGATTGTGAGGGCGCCCACTCCTCGGCAACCCTGGCAGCTGTCAGCTCTGAGCAGAGGAGCCAGCTACCTGGGGTACCACTCACTGGCCCCACTTTCAACTTTCCTGAGGGTTGCCGTCTCCCAGGCCTTAGCACAAGCCAGGCGTGTTGGGAAGTGTCGGAGGGGAAGCGGGACACCCTGGAGGTGGCCCTGCCAGGGCGAGCCAGGGCGTGCTGTGTGATCCTGGGCTAGTCGCTGTCTTTCTCTGGGCCTCAAGGCTCTATGTCCGGCAAGACCCTAGGCCCTGCGTTGATGGGAGACTGTGAGCCCTCCTGCAGACTTGAGAGAGGAGGGCACTGCCCTACCCACCAGCCCTTGGGTCTTCAGGGTGGCGATTAGCAGGGCCCCGTAGCCAGGGTCAGCATAAAGGGATCAGGGAGAGTGGTGGCCTCAGCAGGCTAGGGATTAGCGGGTGATATTCTAGCCCCGGCTCCCTGTGGGCCTGCAGCCTCCCTCCCTCCTTCCCAGGGAAAAGAGGTCATGAGGGGCTAAGCCCAGCACCCGAAAACCCCGGCGCCTGCCCACCACCCTGGTACCAACCATCGGTGGCGGGCCCCACAGGTAGAGAGCCCTGGGGAGAGTCTAATGTGTTTGCCCATATTGGCATACGCTCCACAGACCCCTGCCCAGGTGCGGAGACTGCTGGGTCCTGGGAGACCCCTCCTGGGAGGGTCATGCAGGGTCTGGGGCTCCCCCCTCCCCCGGAAGCACCCCCGAGCCCCGCCCCTTAGAGAAAACTCTCCCACAGTCACCTCTATGCACCACTCCACCGCTGATTCATTGTTAATTCTTTTAAAGTTATAAAACACAGCAAAATACAGCAAAGGCGTAAATATATAATGTAACTAATAATTTATGAAGCAAGAGCCCACGTTCTATTATTCAGGCCAAGACAAGAGGAACTGCTTGGCAAAACAGATGAGCAGCTTCTTAAAACACGGCCCATAAAATGACCACAGAACGCAGCAATTTTACCCCCAGGAGTCTTCCCAAGCGTACAGAAAATACAGATGGCCACGCAGAAGCTGGCACGCAAGTGTTCACGGCAGCATGATTTCAGAGAGCCAATGGGTGACAACAGCCCAAGTGTCCATCCCTAGACGGTGGCATATCCCCACCATGGAATACTCAGGCATTTAAAAGAAATTAAATCCTAATACATAGCACCACGAGGGTGATTATCAAAAACATGCTACAGGAAAGAAATCAGCACAAATATTCCACATATTGTACGATCCATTTATAGAAAATGTCCAGAAGAGGCCCATTTGGGGGGACGGAAAGCAGATCGGCAGCTGCCCGGAGCTGTGGCCGCGGATATGGGTGACTCCCATCCGGCATGAAGGGTCTCATCAGGGTGATGGCAAGGTTCTAAAGCTGGGTGGTGCAAATAGCCTAGCTCAGTCAATCTCTTACAAATGGGAGAATTTTATGGCATAGAAATTATACCTCAGTAAGTTGTTTTAAAAAATTGATGCCAGGGGCGCCTGGGTGACTCAGTCAGTTAAGCGTCTGCCTTCAGCTCAGGTCCTGGGATCGAGCCCCGCATCGGGCTCCCTGCTTGGCGGGGAGCCTGCTTCTCCCCCACTCCCCCTGCTTGTGTTCCCTCTCTCACTGTGTCTCTCTCTGTCAAATAAATAAATAAAATCTTAAAAAAGATAAAATACTGATGCCAGCTAAAGCAAGCAAGAAATGGTGAGGGCCCTGCCAGCCCCTAGAAGCTTCCCCAGCCCAACCCCTTGCAGAGGTAACCGCTCTCTGGCTATAAAACATCACTGCTTTTCTCGGGTGCTTTACAACCTGTGTTTGCAGCCATAGACAAAACAGGCTAATTTTGCCCCTTTTGAGTTTTGTCTATATGGCTCATCGGCGTGTTTTGAGTCTGGCTTCTTTCCCTCCATATATACACACACGAGGGTCATCCCAACTGCTGTGTGGCCAAAGTTTGTTCATTTCCCTTGCCCTAGAGCCCCTCCTCTCCCCCAGGCACATCCGACTGCCCACTCCCCAGGGCCTCTGCTACCTCCAGGTTGCTCAGCCCCGGGAGGGGGCACAGGCCCAGCCTCAGTCATGCAGGGCCCCATGGGGTAACTGCTCCCCCGGCACCTCACTCCCCTCACACGGGGACTCAAAACTGTTTTTCTCCCACTGACCACAGTGTGGCTCGGCCAAGGTGTGTGATACACACATGGTCCCCTGGCAACCTGTGGTGCCCCCATCGGGGCCACTCGGGGCTCCTTCCCCAGGGCCTGGATCCCTGCTGGCCCCTGGAGGGTTGCGGCTGGCTGCCTGGCCATCCAGCTCCTGTCTTCCACTGCCACCTCCCCACCTCTGTTGGGCACCTGCTAATCCTTTGCACACGGCCCACTGCGGCCAACTAATCCCCCCTGTGTCTGAGAGCCCAGTCGCAAGCGGTGCAGAGAAGGCGATTCCTGGCTGGTGGTCGGCATCTGAGCAGGTAAGTCAGGATGGGGCGGTGGCTCGGTGGGACCTCTGGTGAGCCATCCCAAACATCTGATCTTGGGCTCTCCCCACCTGGGAAATCACCGTGTGTGCACCCCCACCCAACAAGGGAGTGGAAGACCGGAGGGGTTCACATCTGGCTCAGGTTCCCCCTTTTGGACGTGAAGTTGGGATCTGATTTCCCGCCCAGAGCTCTGCCCCTCACCATGGCCTCTCCCAGGAGGGCTGGGCGGCTGAGGCCAGAGCAGGGACAGAAGTCAGGGATGTGAGTAGAAGGGCAGGGAGCGTGGCAGGGGGCTGTGGGGACCTGGGCACTAGGGCAGGTGTCCTGGGCCCTGTGCCTCTCTTTTTCAGAGTGGGGCCAGGGTCCTTGGCAGAGGAGGGACAGAGAAGCACTCTGTCATGTGGGGCATTACCCCAGAAGGGCCCTTTCGAGGGTGGGAGTTTCCACATACTAACCTATGTGTCGCCTGCTGGGCCAGTCCAGCCCGCAAGGATTTAGTCATAAGGACAGAGGTCCCTATCCTCAGAAGGGAGAGGATGCCAGAGACTGGACCCAAATAAGGTAGGACAGTACATCGTGAAAAGGGGATTTGACTGTCATCTTAAATGTTTTTAAATCATGAAAATAGGCTCACGTTTATGTTAAAATATTTTTCATTCGTATGCAATTCATAATGTATTTTTAAAAGTTTATATTGGGATCATGCTGAACATGATACCCTACAATTGGTGTTTTTGTTTGACACCCAGTATGAGTCACAGCCAACATTTATTAAACTCCCAATGTATAAACCAATACACTGGTATTGGTTTATTTTATCCTTGCAGTCCTCTCCATAAGATACGTTCTGCAACATGCCCATTTTATAGACAAGCTCACTGAGGCACAGAGAGTTTAATTTTGTCATGACCGGAGTCCAGAGCATGTACATCTTTCCATATTAGTTCAAATAGAACCACTTTTTTAAATGGCTCCATAATATTCCATTATTGGATGTATTGTAATTTATTTAATACGTGTCTCTCTTATAGATGAACATTTAGGTATTTTCCAATAACCAGGGTCTTACTCATGAATATTTGGATGTTTTTTCATCTTTTTCTTTAACACTGTGGAGACCAACCTCTTTATACACATGTTTTGGCTTGAGTCTTTTTTCTTTTCTTGTCTCATCTCTTCTCTCTTCTCTATTCTTTTCTTTCTTTTTTTGCCTGAGTATTTCTATTAGGTGAATACCTGGAGATATAATTTGTAGAAATGTTTTCTAAGATGAATGAGAGGAAAGCGAAATGTGTGACCCACAAGAGCAGCCCTAAGTGGTGGGAGCCATGGTGGGTGTGGTGGGGAGGCCTAAGGACCCTCTCTCCTGCAGGTGTCAGGATGTTGAGCTGGGTCCAGAGAGTCCTGCCTCAGCCCCCAGGGACCCCTCAGAAGACCAAGACGGAGGAGGAGGAGGGGGCAGAACCAGAGCCAGAGGTCAAGCCAGAACCAGGGCCGGAGCCTGAAACAGCCCCGGGGGAGGCTGAGCAAGGGGCTGAATCCTCGGTGAGACACGGAGGCTAAGGGAGGGCTGCTGGGCTCGACTCAGGGGATCCCCAGCGTGGGTCAGCTGCCCTGCAGGGACCTTCCATGGAGGGGGACTCAAGCACATCCAAACTTGCCAGTTCTGCCTCCCATCCGTTCAGGAGCCTGATGACCACGAGTTCAGAAGCTCAGTGACACAGATTTGACTTAGCTTCTAATTGATGCCAGGCCTGTGTGCTATGCTGGGAGCATGATGACAAATAAGGCGTAGCCCCGGGGGCTTAGCAGACAAGTGCCTGCCAGGTCATTCTAGCAGGAGATGGAGGTGATGAGGAAATGCAGAGACCCCCAACACTGGGCTCAGCTCTCCCCTCCTGGGAGGGCCAAGCAAGTGTATCAGATAGAACTATGGGAGTTCAGAGGAGGGAGAGAATCATCTTAAGTTTGGAGAGTGGAAGCTGGTGGGGGAGTGCTTCCCAGAAACAGTGGGCTTGGCACAGTGTGACTGGAGATGAAAAGGGTGTGTGTGCCTGGCAGAGGAAGGGCGAGTCCTGGGCAGTGCAGGGCGCATTCAGGAAACAGTGATTACCCTGGGATAGGGTTTGTGTGCATGGTGTTCACAAGTGCACACATGTGTGTGCCCTGTGTCCTTAGTGGTGTGCCTGCACATACATACACACCAGCAAACTGTGTGCATGTGGACACACACACATTTACATGCATGTGTGAATGCAATACACATACATGTACACATACGCATTGATGTGCCTGTAGTTCCACGTGCATGTGGGCCAGGCTGTAAGTGTGTGTATGCAAATCTTTCTGAGTCTGTGAATGTATTCCTATGTTTGTGTGCACACATATCTGTGTATTTGTGCATGCATGTGTGTACAGACACATTTGTATGTATCTGCATGTTTGTGCTTGTACATATTTTGGACATCTGTGAGTGCCTGTTCGTGTGTACGTGTTCAGATGCAGAACTTTGCATGTGCAGGTGTACATGCGTATGTATGTTCGTCTATGTG
Organism: Procyon lotor; assembly: GCA_028646535.1. Classification (NCBI taxonomy): domain Eukaryota; kingdom Metazoa; phylum Chordata; class Mammalia; order Carnivora; family Procyonidae; genus Procyon; species Procyon lotor. The sequence goes on from CM053620.1 coordinate 21,581,879, forward strand.
TGTGCTTGTGTGATACACACATCACCACATATCTGTGTTAGTGTGTGTGTATTTGCCTATGTCTATGTGACTGAGCATACATATATGTGCGTATATGTACACACAAGCATCTGTTTTTGTGTGTATATGTAAATGTGTGTGCATGTGCGCACACTTGTGTGTGTCTGACACTTGCCGATATTGCACATGTGTACATCCACATACCTGCACACGTATATATGAATATGTTTGCATGTGCCCGTGGGCACACGCATGTGTGGCGGGGCATGCACTCACGTGCAAGTATATATGCACGTGTTCTTTGTGTCATTCATGTACACATGCACGTGTGGGCAGATATACTTGTTTTTGTCTGTTCACGTGTGTCTACACCCTCTCTGTGTTACTGTCTGTATACACGTGTGTGCTCACTTACGCATGCATCTGTACGGATGTGGAGATTCACGGGAGCTCCTCCGTTTACACGTCCCGGTGAGCGTGCACGTGTCAGCGTCTCTGCGTGCGCGCGCACGTCCGTCTGTACACACGTGCGCGCGCGCAGCTGTAAGAGCGGCCGCCGTGGAGGCGGGTGAGAGGTGGCGGGACGTGCTGCTGAACTTCCCCCGGCGGCTGGAGGGGATGGAAGGTTTGGCCCGGAGGAGGAAAGCTCTGTCTGGGGGCTGAGTGTGGAGGGTCCTCTCAGCTGGCTCTCCCCCTCAGTTTGCGCCAGTCTTCCTCCCTGTTCTGGGCTGCTGGCGTGGGGCGGTTTCCCGAGGGATGGAAGGCCCGGGGGCTACCCTGGTGGGGGTGGCGGTGAGGGCCCCACTGGGGATGAGGGCCCCTAGGGGTTGTAGGAAGGGAGGGTCCCAAGCCAGAGGCGAAGCTGCCGGCATTTACTGGGCCGATTGCGAGAGCAGAGCGACTTGGTCCTGGGGTGACGGGGTCCCTTGCGGGTGGGTCAGGGGCTGCCCCTGTCTGAACCAGGCTGGGCTCCCTGAGGGCTTACGTGGTCCTGTGTGAACCTTCCAGCCACCAGAGGAGCTGTCGAAGGGGGAGGAATTGGCTGCGGCTGACCGGGGCCCTCAGGGTGAGTGGCGGGAGCCCAAGGTGGTGGTGGGTGGGGCAGTGGGGAGCAGTGTGTTCCCCCTCAAGACCTCACTGCAGCCACAGGCTGGTGGGCCCATTTCACAGATGAAGCAGCTGAGGCTCAGAGAACTTGAGGGCTGGGCTCCTGGGGGCTTTATAGCTGAGCTGAGTGGGAAGCCTGGCCTTCTTACTCTCTTGGGGCTCTTCCCTTTCCCCTGCCTCTGCTTGACTTTGCTTGCAGGGTAGAAATGGGCCACCCTCAAGCTCCAGATCTAAAGTATGAGGGACTCTTTTCCAGAAATCCAGGAGGCTGCTCTTACTCCGCCTACATCCCTCCAGACCCAGGTCCCCGTGGTTCCTGAAGTGAACAGGTACCACATCACCCTCCCCTCTCTTGGGAGCCAGGCCCCCCACCCCCTAAAATTAGGGAGCCACTTGGGGGTAGGGACCAGCCTTGCTCTCAGGTCTCTAGTCGTTCACAGGCAACTGCCCAGAACATCCTGGAAACTAGCTGAAGGGAGCCTCAGCAGAGGGCAGGGATCTCCTGGGCCAGATGGACAGTGGGACCAAGAGAAACAGTGAGTAGGGGCCAGAGTGCAGTGCTTCTCAGTGCTTGGGGGAAGTGCAGACCCAGTGCAGCCAGAGTTTCCCACTTTCCTAAGTGAGCCAGGAATCCAGACTTTTAGATGACCTCTCAAAGTTGGCTCATTTTAGACTGTTAGCGCTTATCCAAATGAGCCTACCTGTGGGGGGCTAGCCTTAGGCAGTGAGTCTGTGACCCTCCTATTGAGGCTGCCCAGCCTCAGCCACAAGGAAACACCCCACAGGAAGGGCTCAACCCTTCTGGAGCACGGGATGTGTGTCAAGTATAGGAGGGGACTCCCTGGAGCCAGGCTCAGGGGGAAGCAGGATGACAGAATCTGGCTGCTTTGTACCTAGCATCTGATGGAGGTGGGCTCAGGATGGCCCTGGACATGCCTGGCCCTGCCAAGGGTTGGTGTCCCCTATTTTCCAAGCTGGACACAAGACTCAGGGGGAAGGTAGCATATTTGAAGTCTCACAGTGGGGAGATAGACGTTTGGGATTCAAACCGGGTTCTTTAGGTTACTGTGGAGGGCACCTCGGACCAGAGAGGGGCTGGGGACCTGGCGGGTGGGTCTGTACCTCTGCCCTCAATAGTTCCAGCGGCTCGGTGCTGAGGTGGCTCAAGAAGGGCATGGAGAAGGTCGTCCCACAGCCCGTCCCCAGCGGTGGGCCCGCCCAGAGCGCTGCTGCTGGCCCTGAGGGCCCTGCTCAGGTACTTCTGGGGCCAGGAGCTGAGGTGGGCAGGGTGGGAGGACATTGCATCTGGGCTCTCTTCTTCATCTGTCCGTCTGTCCTGGCAGGCAAGAGCACAGATATCCGGGCAGTGCAGCTCTGGGGGCTCAGGTAAGGCCAAGAGGCGGGACGGCTCTTAGGGGATGGGACTGGGGGAGCCTGCCCCTCTCCTGCCCCTGCGGAGAGCCCACGGGCGGGGGACTCTTCAGCATAATGGCCCTGGATTCCAGCCTTGGTTTGAGTGAGGCTTACCGGAGGAGGGAGTCTGGGCGGGCCTCTTGCTGCTGACCACCTTCCTCTCTTCTGCAGGTGGACCCGGGGAGGCTCCTGGGGCCCAGGACACCGGGTGAGTCCCTATCCCCGACCATTGGTTTGGGAGTCCCTGAGCCTCATGTGTAATGTATGGGGGTGGAGAGCAGTGTGTGCAGAGCTGAGGGCCTTGGGTTCAGAAGCAGGGCTTGCTACCACCTCGGTGTGTGACGTTGGACTTGCCTTTCATCTCTTCTGGGCCTCCCTTTTCTCATCCATAAAATGGAGCCAAAAGGCCCTGTGCTTCCGATGGTTTGTTGTGCTGATTTCTGGGGGAGCCCCAGATGAGGGGCCCCGGGAACAAGGCATGGATGGGTTCTCATAGATGGGCTGGTGTACGTGGGTGTCATGTGGAGCCCAGGGACAAGGCTGGGGCCGCTGTGGGGGACACGGATATACCCAGGTTGTCCTCACAGTTGGCAATAGCTTCGGACTTCTCAGACTTGACCAAGGTGGGTGGCTGGCTGTCTTGTCCAGGATGGTGGAGGCCTGGGTGAGGCTATGTCAAACAGGGGAGCCCACGTCCTTCTCCACGTGGGTCCCTGCTCAGCTCCTGTTGCCCCGCCTCGGAGAAGTTCAGGCCCAGTGTGGCCAGAACCTCCAGTTTTTCAAGAGAAGCTAGGAATTTAGGTTTTTATGTAATCCTTAATTTTTAGCTGTTGCCAACAGTTGAAATGTTTTTGGGACCCTGTAGACCCCCCAAATAAGCCTGAAGCCTCCAGTTTGCAATCTCTGCTGGAAACCCAGACTCATGCATTCATCTTTATTCACCCCATTTCTTCCTGCCTTCCCTTATTCATTTGTTAGACTGTTGGGCTCTTGAGGGCAGAGGCTTTTGTCTTGTCCTTTTGAACTGCCCCTCCCCGTCCCCCCTCCCCCAGCACAGCGCCCGCCATAAGGATGGCACAGACGGGATGAATGAATGAACGTACTCCATTCATTCACTCATTGTTCTAGCTCTATTTCTTTTTGTCTTCTGGAAGCTGCCCAGGTCAGGGGTCCCCCGGGCCACTCCAGTGACTCATGAGACCAGTAAAGCCATTTTGGATGAAGGCCCCCAGAGGACTTGCCAGCTTTCTTTTGGGCCAAAACTGGGGGGATGGGTTCCCCTGGGAACAGGGAACTTCCCCGAAGACGGAGGGGATGCCTGGAGGCCAGATAGATCTGGGACCCGTTTGCCTCAGGACCAGCTATGTAATTTGTGGGGCCCAGTGCAAAATTAAAAGGCAGGATTCCTTTAAAAAATTAATAAGAGTTTGGGGCACCTGGGTGGCATAGTCGGTTGAGCATCTGACTCTTGGTTTCAGCTCAGGTCATGATCTCAGGGTTGTGGGATCGAGCCCTGGGTCAGGCTCTGTACTCAGCAGGGAGTCTGCTTCTCCCTCCTTCCCTGTTTGAGATTCTCTCTCCTTCTACCTCTGCCTCTCATGCTTGTGCACCCCCCACAAAACAAATAAATAAATAAATCTTTAAAAAGAATTTAAGTTTAAGACTGAGTTTAAGGTGGTGACAATGGCATGAAACCCAAACTGGGCCATTCTAAGTATCGGGCCCTGTGTGAGCCGCTCCTGGACCCATGGAGCCAGACATTTCTCAGCCAGGCACGGGGAGCCCCCCCTCCCAATGCTGCATTCAGGTTCCCAGGCAACACCTATTTCTTACCTGCTGCCCAGGTGGCCAGGGCTGGGCCTGCTGTTCCGGGTCTGGTCCAGCCATGGGTCAGAAGTTTCCCCCCTTACCTGAGGCCCTTCCAGAGTATCCAATACAGGGTCTCCATTGTGCACAGTGGGACCAGAGGTGAGGAAGGACTTGTTGAAACCTGAGACTCCAGCAGACGTTCAAGTCAGTGTGACTGGGCTGTTCCACTGACCTCTGGCCCCTTCGCAGGTCTGGGCCCTGGCTGCTTAGGTGGCTTGAGCAGAACCTGGAGAAAGTGCTGCCTCAGCCCCCCAAAACCTCCAAGGTAAGTCAAGGAAAATGGGGAGCAGACAGATGACCACGTGGGAGGGTTTCTGGGGCCCCAGGAAAGACCCAGCAGGCTATCCCTAGGACACATAGAGGGGTTATTCTCCTCCCTGGAGGGTTCTGGATAGAAAGATGTGACTGCAAAAGAGCAAGGGGGTTCATAGGGAAGGATGGAGCCCCCTGTCCCCTGCCCCACCTGCCCTGGGCACAGCTGGTCAGGGGAGAGAATGCACAGGGCTTTCTTTGTTCCATGACCCTACTCCCTGTTTCTGCTCTAGGACTGGAGAGATGCGCCTGCAGATGCTGCCTTGGACCCAGGTACAGGGAGGGGACCTGGGAAGGGCTGCCTGGCATGGCCACAGGCCGGGCTGGGGGTGCAGCTGGGGCCTGAGGGATCCTGGGGGAGGACCTTAGCTGTCACCCAGGTTTGCCGGGAGTAGGCTGTTGTGGGGGCCCTCAGAACCCCTCCACAGTCCAGGCTGGGAAGCCAGTGGTGTGGGATGGTCTTGGGAGCTCTCGGACAAGTACCTTGAGCTTCCTGAGTCTCAGTTGCATATCTTTTGGATGAGGGGTATTTGGAGTCGGCCCAAGGGGCTCCCTACTTAGTCATGTTGGTGCCTCAAATCTGGCCCCCAGCGCCCATGAGGGGTCACATGGAGCCCTGCCTTGTCCTCTTTTAGACTCTTGCTCTCCCCGCTGCGTAGAGCCCTCAGAACCCACCTTGGAAACGGAGCCCCAGCTGCAGGCCCCAGAGAGCCCCTGCGTGCCCACGACTGGCCCCCCGGAGCCCAAGGAGGAACTGACCTCAGAGTCCCAGCCCAGCTCCCCGGTTTCCTCCCTGCTGCCCCCCGGCGACCCCGCCAGGTGAGCCTCCCAAATGCTCCACCTTTCCTGGGGAGCAGGACCAGTGTGCCCCAGGCCCACACCCAACACTTCACCAAACTAGTTTTTTTAAATAAAACATATGCCCCCAGTGGAAAATTTAAAGGGATTCCCAGCGACCCTTTGCTGGGCGGCCCCATCTGCTACTGTCCCCCCAACACATTCTGCACGCACACATGAGCTGGGGGGTCCATTTCTCCTTTAGCCGAACACACATACCAGACAACAGCAAAATCTACAGACCGCTCCACATCTTGCTTTTTTCACCAGAAAGTGTTTCTTAGAGGTGGTTTTATGCACGTGGGCCTGCTTCGCTCTTTCAGCAGCTGCCGAGTGCTCATCATATGGCTACACCAGCTTTGCTTTAGCTGTTTGCTGGCCATTTAGGTTTGTTTCCACTCTTGCTGTGCTCGGTGGCCTTGTACCGGCGTCACTTGGCTCGCGTGCAAGTCCATCTGTAGGTCAGTGTGAGGAACTGGAGCTGCTGAGCCAAAGGCTTCATGCCTTAAAAATCAGGACAGGTGTGGCCTGATGCTCCTGCCCTGGGGGTGAGGGAGAGGCCTGCGTGCACCTCTAGGGCAGGTGAGGGCCCTGCTAGGCTGCCTGCCAGGGTCTGAGTGGTACCCAGAGGCTGGCCTGGTGACGCCCGGGAGGAGGGCTGCAGTCTTTGGGGCTGGAGACCTGGGTTCTGGTCTGCCTTCCGGTGAGCTTGCTGTCTGCTGTAGGAGGGACCCAGCTCTGGTCTCGGTTTCCCCATGAGCCCCGCCGCTTAGGCATGGCCTGTTCTCTCCCACATGCAGGTTGATGGCTTGGCTCCTGCACAGGCTGGAGAAGGCCTTGCCGCAGCCCGTGCTCCATGGGAAGGCCGGGGAGCAGGTCTGTGCAGGGCGGACGGAGTGGGGCCCTGGTCGCAGTGGGAAGGGTCTTGGGAGCTCAGATGGATGGATTGGGGGGGCACAGAAGGAAGATGCGAGCCTGTCAGGGAAGCGCAGACCATGCAGCCTGCCCATCTGCTCAGCTCATACTTCTTCCACACACACTCTCTGGGGCAGCTTGGCCACAGGGCTGAGAAGCGCTGGCCCAGCCTTGCTAACCAGGGGTCACAGTCAGTGGGGGAGGTGCCTGCATGGAGGGAGCAGAGAGGATGTGGGGTGCAGAGGAGGAGCCTCCCAGGAGCATGAAGGAAGGCTTCCTGATGGAGGTGGCTTGCAAGTTGAGACCCGAGAAAGAAGTAGGGTGGGGGTGGGTAAAAGTGAAGAGGGAGGTGTAGGAGGAGCCCTTCAGGCCAAAGATCAGTATATGCAAAGGGCAAGAGACAGGGGAGGCCTGGAATGTTCTGGAAAGAACTGAGGCTTGCAGGAAACCAGCGGGCCCTCTATGCGTTTCTGAGAACCTAGGACTCTAACATGGGTGGTTGGGGAGCACCCCCACCTCTATCACCTCTTCCTCTCCTCCAGGAACTTGGCACGTGGGGGTTCCTGGCTGGCTCAGTTGGTTTAGCGGCCGACTCTTGATTTCGGCCAGGGTCCTGATCTCAGGGTCATGAGATTGAGCCCCACTTTGGGGTCTGAGCTCCGCAGAGAGTCTGCTTCAGATTATTTCTCTCCCTCTCCTTCTGCCCCTCCTCCTTCTCCCCTCTCCCTGCTCATCATGCTCTTTCTCTCTAAATAAGTAAATCAATAAAATCTTAAAAAAACAATAAAGCACCTGGCACCTGGCCCTTCTCCCTTGGAGATGATTCTATATCTTGAGAGCAGCCCCTGGAACTGGGAGGTGGGAGTCCTGGGTCGAGGAGGACCCTACAGGCTTCCCTACAGGCTGAGCCTTCAGGCTCTGTGTCCACATGGCCTCTGTGGGGAGCAAAAGCACAGCAAAACACAGCTTTGGAGGTTTCTAAGAGGAGAAAAGAGGGTCCTGTGGCCAGAACACTTGTGTCCATGAAGATGCCCTCACAGAGAGGAGGGGCCCCTGAGGATGGGGCGAGGGCAGGGGAAGGTGGAGTCCTGGTGGGGAGAGGCCTCTCCTGCAGACCGAGCTTTGAGACAGCCCCCCAGGGAAGGCTGGGAGGAGGTTCCCCCTGACAGAGAGCGGAAGGGAGGCAGGCATCTCAGGCAGGGGGCCCAACCCGAGCAGAGGAGCTGGGGAGTGGGGAGAGCCTGGAGCAGGGGCAAGCTGGGGGGCAGGAGGGGAGAAGCAGGCTAGAGAGGAGCCCAGGGCAGCGGGACCTTCTGTGAGTAGGGGTGAAGAAAACCCTCTTCTGTGTGTGCTGGGAGGGGTCGTGGGAGCAGGGAGGTGGCTGGGGAGACACGACATTTCCCCTTTCTCTCCATGCAGGAGACTGACGCCCCTGGGACATGTGACGTGCAGACGAGTAAGTGACACCTCAGTGGGTCCTCATGGGTGTGTCTGGGAGGGTGGCTCGGTCTGAGTGCGCAGTGGGCTGGTCACTGGCCAGGCTTGGACTTGCTTGAGGGATTCTGTGAGGGCCCCTGACCTGGAGCTGAGAGAGGCTGTGCCCAGCAGACTTCCCTTCAGGGCGGCCTGGCTCAGTGCCACACGGTGGCTGGCGGCCCCTCTGAGGGGCTGGGGAGTGATGTGCTGGGGGATCTGGCTTGTCTTCCGGTTTCTGTGCAGAGAAAACCGTTCTGAGGCCAAGTTGGATGGACCCCCTTCCTCTGGGAACACCCAGAGAGAGATCCCCACTGCTTCCCTGGGCCAGTGGGTTGGGCTGAGCAGAGTCCCCGAGTGAGGGGAGAGGGGCGAGGTATGGGGTTTCCCTGGGGGAACTAGGTCCCATAAACTCCAGCTCTTTTGAGCCAGGAGGGTTCCCTTCATCTGTGGGGGGGATGGGGAGCTGTGTGCTACCCTTCATCCCAGTCCCACACTTGTATTGGGGGACGGAGGCCAGGAGGGGAAGGCTAGGATCCAAAGCGGTCCTTTCTTCATTTCACGGCCTCGGGAAGAGCATGCGCCCTACAGGGTCTATATTCATTCACAAAGGTCACGGAGGGCCTGCCATGTGCCAGGCCAGGGGTGTAGTCTGGAGGTGAGCAAAGCAGAGTTCAGGCCTGTGGGCGGGGGCCCTGTTCCACCCTGGACAGGGGCCCTCAGAACATGGGCCTTGGGTGTCCTCCGGCTGTCCGCCCCAGCTCCACTAGGGCCACCACAGCCTGGAGCACGGACGGCCCAGCGACCGAGGAGCTGGGGTCTGGCCAGGGAGCCAAGGGAAGAAGTGGGATTTGTATGATGCTGATGGTGTTGCGAGGGGCAGGCCTCAGCTCAGGGCCTGCCTGGTCTCCTGGAGACCCTGCAGGGAGCAGCGAGCCCCATATGCCTGTTGGGGCTGGGGATGTGCCCAAGGTCACAGAGCGGGTTGTCACAGAGTGGCGACTAGCGTTCACGTGGCCCCTCTTCTCCTCCTCTCTGCTCTGGCAGGGCGCTCGAGGCAGGGCGCTCAGCCAGCTATGGACGGGGCCTCCCCGCGAGCCTGGAGCGTGGGGGGTGTGGGTGGGCATGGTGGTCCCAGGGCCAGGAAGCGGGTGTTCGAGCTCCCCTAGGGCTGCCCGAGCAAAGGACCACACACTGGGTGCCTTCAAATGGCAGAAATGCATTCTTCCCCCCTCAGGATCCCGAGGCCTGAAGTCAGGGTGTTGGCAGGGTTGGTTCCTCCTGCTGGTGTGGGGAGAAAGCATCCCGTGCCTCTCTCCTGTCTTCTGGTGGCCGCTGGCAATACTCAGGGTCCTGGGGGCTTCCTGCCTTTTCCTCTGCGTCTGTCCAACCTCCTCTCCCTCCTCTTGGAAGACCCCAGTCATGGATGTAAGGCCCACTCTAAATCTAGGCTGAGCTCACCTTGCGATCCTTAACTGATAACATCGGCAAAGACCTTGTTTCTAAATGAGTTCACCTTCACAGGTCACAGGGATTAGGACCGAGTATATGTTTTGGGGAGGACACTGTTCAACCCACACTATGGGGTGAGCCCTAGGGGCTGGGGACGCATGTCCTCCCCGCTGCCGGCTCCGCCCCCAGCCTCCCTGCCCATTCACTCACCCATGCACCTGCTTGTTCATTCCCTCCGCCTGCCCACCCAGCCACCCACCCTTCTGTCTTGTTTCAGGCATGGCAGCTGCGGGGGGCCTCTGAAACAAGAGAGAAGGGATCCTGGGAGAGCACGGATGGACAAACGGACGGATGGATGGAAGGAAAAAAAGGGTGCCCCGAAGACCTGCAGGGGAGGGGAAGAGGTGGCCGTCGACCTTGCACCCTGCTTGAACAGTGACCCCCTGCCGCTCCCCCCATTCCCAGGCAGGGCGAGAGGAGCCAGTCCCAGAGTCGCCTCTCGGAGACCAAGGCCGGCCCCTTTTCACAGAAGCAAGAAGGGCGGCCAGGGGCAGCCCGTGGGATTCAGGCTAGCCAGCAAAGAGGACTTCCCTTCGGAAGGCTGTGGGAAAGGCCATGGAGGACTCTTTTTGAGGGGTCCCCTGCACAACCTTCAGCATGGGCTGGGCACCCAGCTGGTGCCCCCACGGGACACAGTTTTTCCCAGAAGAGAAAAATTAGGCTTGGCTGTGTTCTCTCCCTCGAAGAGTTGGGGCCCACCAGTGGACCGTGACACATGCCTTCACTGACATTAAAAAGTGTACACTGGCACATCAAAGCTGTGATTGCATGATGTCCTTACTTCAGGTGAAGCCAATGCAAGCACTCAGGTTTGGAAGACGGGCGGGTTTGTGGGGCCTGTGGTGTGTGGGGGAAGGAGGCGCTTGCTGGGCATCCTGAGCCAGTTGCTCTGGGCCCCAGCTGGTTCACAGATGTCCATGTTTGGGGCACGGAATGATTGTCAATATTAAAATTAGTTGCCAACATCTAAAAAGGAGGTGGCGTTGCAGAGGAAAATTCTGGCTTCTCTCAAAAACGGGGACTGTCCAGCTGTAATGGACCCATTCTGTGCTTGTGAGGGCAGTCTGAGCGGCACCTGCCTCCCGAAGGCAGGGAACACGCTCCCCTCACCCACATACACCGCCTCCCTGGCTACAGAGGCCTTGGACTTGGAGACCCCTGAGGTCCCAACCTGGCCGTGAGGGGAGGGCAACACGGGAGAGGGAATAAAGTGAGCAAATGCCTGGAGGTGGGAGACGGAGAGTGGTGGGTACTTCCGTGAATCCTGAGTTCTTGGTGCAGAAGATAAAACTAGAAAGGGTGGGGCCTGATTTTAGAGAACTAGGCTGTAGGCAATGGGGAGCCATTGAAGGTGATTGAGCAGGGGAGTGACTTCACAAAGACTATGAAGCTAAGCAAGCACTGGAGGCCGAGGAAGCAGAGGAAGCAATCGAAGCAAAGGTTCTTGAACTACGGGCCACACCCAAAGCATCTAGGACCCAGGCCTACCGGAGAGGATGAGCCAGGGCTCAGGCTTTGCCAGCAACCCAGGGTCCAGTGGGGGCCTTGACCTAGAATTCATGCCCCCCACCTCCCTGTTTGCTGATCCTGGAAACAGGAGCTCCTTCCCCAGATGCACCTGATGACCTTCGCTGCTGGACTCAGAACCCCATTCAGTTGCCTTGAAGGACATCTGAGCCCGGCAGGGAGGATGCTGGCCAGGAGCTGGTGTGCCAGTGAGGTACTCCAGTTGCAAAGTTTCAGCCCCGGATGGAGCAGGGCTTTCCGTGGGAGCTTGAGCACCTGCAGTGCTTCGGTGGCCCCATCTGTGACCCGGGGGTGGGGCCCTGGAAAAGCCAGGGCAGCTGTGAATCAGAAGCCTACAGAGAGGGTCTCGGAACCTGGGCCCTGGGTCAGCATGGCAGAGTACCCCGTGCTTGCCCCATCTGCCCAGTGCCTTGGCCACCGTCCTCTTCTCAGAGCCGCAGAATCTTTGGCTGTAATGTGGGGACAGTATAGGGCATGGCTCACAGGCCTGGCACAGCCATGGAAGGTGGAAAAGCTTGTAAAATGCTTACTCACTAAAGAGTACCTAAAAAGAAAGGATTGAAAAAGAAAGCAAGGCTATCGACAGAGATGACATCAACTCTTCAAAACACCAAATGCTGGGCTTATCCAGTGCCCATTATGGAGAGGCCCCCATGCCAGGGAGACACTCATGGGGCATGTGTGTCGTCTGCGACAGCACCCCGGGGAGTCGGGAGTCAGGAGACCTGGCAATGCCTCCGACATCCTGTGTGGCCTTGGACCAGTCACTCAGCCTCTCTGAGCTGGCTCTGCGGTTTATCAGATGATGAGAGTGCTGTTCTCCCCATGCAGGGTTGCTGTGAAAGCTAATGAGCGCACGGGCCAGAGGTTGTCCTGTCCCCTGGGTGTCCCCTGCTGTTTCAGGTGGGGATTTCCACCCCAAGTGGCTGCTCAGGGCAGAGATGCTGCTCCATGACCGGACAATGTTCTAGAATGATGTGTATGATGGGTCCCACCACTGGATTCAGGCCATGCTTGGAAGACCCTCCCTGATCAGACCCCAGGGGTGTTTGTAGGGCCAGAGGAGCCAAGACCGGTGTGGAAAAGACTGGCTAATTCAGGATGCGTGGCTGGTGGGGGGAGGAAGCTTCCTTGGAGGATCTTTCCTCTGTGAGGCAGGATAATGTCTGTCCTTGGGAGCTGAAGGCAGAAGCAGAAAGAGGCAGCTCTCAGAAAGCAGACAGCCCTGAGCCAGGCACATGGGAAATACCTTATAAAGGAAGGTGTTAACCTGGTCTCAGTTTGCTCCTCTGTAAAATGGGGGGTAATATAAGAGAGGGAAAATAAAATGGGGAGTAACAATTACTCCCACCTCAAAAGGTTGGTGTGAGGACTCATTGAGTTAATCCGTGTGTATCACTAAGTACAGGGCCAGGCACATAGTAAATGCTCAATAAATGTACCTGCCATTATCTGCTGCCATTATATTATTTTCTTTTTCCTATACTGTGAGCATAATTCCCAGTCAGAATAAGATGTGAGATGTCTTTTAAAGTCACTGTTCATAATTTCATGCTTGGTTCAAGGGCCAGCCAAAACCTGGAGATTTTCGGAATGCCTGGGATCCAGGCAATCTCCCCTTTTCCCCCTCTTTCTCTTGCTTGTTGGGGGGCTTGGGTTCCTGATGAGACCCCCCCAAGCCCACTTCTGCCAAGCTCACAGCCCCACACCGTTTGCACTGTCAGGGACCCAGGTACATAAAGAAATAGTGAAAATGACCAATTCTAATCTGAAGGTTGGAGCTTCTCTACCACAAAGTCAATCTCCCTGGAAGCTAGGGCTTCTAGGTCCAGAAGGGAAAGAATTCTGGAAATGGATGCTGAGGTTAGGAGCATGAGTATGCTGTCACCAGTGGGCGGGCAAGAGGGCAAGGGGGCAAGCTCTCTCTGCATCTCTTGGGACAGTCCAGGCCTCCTTGCACCTGCAGTCTGGGTCTTTCATTTCACCTGTGAGGCCATGGTTCTGCTTTACACAAACTTCCAAGAAGGAGGCCCAAGGGGACACAGAGGCTAACAGTAATCGAAGCTCTATCTCAAGAGGAAAAGGAGGGGGAAGATGACTGGAAGGAGACAGGGCGAATGATCGTGAGCTTCAGCCTGGCACCTTAGCACTGATCTAGTTGCTGAAGTTCCCTGGATAATGGTGCTGTTCCGGCTGCTTGGCTGAGAGCTGGCTCATGGTGGGTGATGGCCGCGGCCCCCATGTGTCCCCTGGGACTCAGAGGCCCAAGCCCACTCTCCACCGCACCCTGTGTCCCCTGCAGTCTGCATCCTCCCTGGAGGCCAAGAGGAGCCAGATCTTGTCCTAGAAGAGGTTGACCCTCACTGGGAGGAGCACGAGCAACAGGACAGTGGCACCGGCCTGCAGGGCTCAGAGGCGGTTCCAGCTGATGAAGAGGAGAATGAGGCCGCGGAGGAGATACCCAGGTGGGAGCCAGAGAAAGCCCTGGAAGAAATGATTGTTTGGGAAGATAACAGGCACATGGTAGGGAATCCCAAAGGTACCAAAGGGCATATAGAACAGGAGCCAAACCTGCTTACACTCCTTCTCCTAGCTGTACCTCGCTCTATTCATTCAACAATAAACCCTTGAGGTCTTTCCATGCCCTGTGCATAGGAAGATCACCCACAGTTGTTTTTATAACTGTGTAATATTCCGTTGTGTGAATGTGACATAATTGGACTAATCTGCCCAATATGGACATTTATGATTCTAAAATTGTGTTATTATAAGTAATTGTGCAACAAACACTCTGGCGTGGGTGTCCTTACACAGGCACGTGAGTAGGTGTGCAGGACAAATTTCGAGAAGGGGGGCTGTGGGGTCATGGGACAGGGGAACGATGGTTGCCCACTTGCCCTCCATAGGGACAGCATGATCTTCATTCCCACCAGCGATCTTGGCGATAGCGTCTTGAGCTGGGAGGTCTCAGGTCCTCAGGCCCATGACTTCCGTTGTAAAGGTGGGCAAACTGAGGCCCATAGAGACTCAGGGGCTGACCTAGAGTTGCCACTAGGACAGCAGGGGCTGGGCCAGTCCCCTCGTGCCGTGAAGAGGCTGCTCAGGTGGGGTTCCCCAGGTCAAGTCTTGGTTAAGAAGTTCAGCTCTGGTCTCAGGACATCTTCCTAGAAATGAGGACAGGAGGGGGACATGGGGGGAGCTGCAGGTGGCCTCACTTCCTACTTCTGACCTCAATGCAGAGAGCTGCCTGGGATTCAAGAGGAGAGAGAAGATGAGGAGGAGGATGGAGAGGAGGAGGAGGAAGAAGAGGTGGAGGAGCCGAAGTAAGGCGATTGTGTGTTCTCCGTCTTCCCCCCAGGGGTGACCCAGGGAGGGTTACAGAGGGGGCAGCGGGGCTTCTGTGGGGGGAAGTGCCTTCCTTCGTTCTGTGCTGTGTGCTGCTGGGCACTGACCAGAGAGGCTGGGGAAGCTGGGGGTCTCCCACTGTGCTCACAATGACCCGGGACTCGTATGGCTCACCGCTTCACAGCCTCCCACATGCACAATACCCCCCCCCCCCGACACAGAGACACTAGAACGCAGCCTCCCTGGGGGTGGGGGATTTTATCTGTCGTGCTCACCGCCATGGCCCTAGATCCTTGGCGCCAAATAAGTGTGGGCTGGAAGGCCTCCCTGGATTCTGTCCTCTTGCCCAGAAATGGTTGATTCTCTAACCTCATCTGTAAAATTTCACCTGAACGCACAGAGAAGTCAGTTAACAGTAATGCTTAAAGAATGGCGATCAGAAACCATTTAAAGTTATAATCATCAAACTTGCTAAGAGACTAGATCTTAATTATTCCAGCCACTAAAAAGAAATGATCATTATGTGACCCAGCAGGGGTGCTAATTGTCACCACGGCGGCAATCACACCATAATCTATGAACGCATCAGATCAACCTGCTGCCCATCTAGAGTTTATGCAATGTTCTATGGCAAACATGTAAGAGGGAGAAGATTTTTCACAATGTGGGATGGGCAGAAAGCCAGATGGAAAGGGGGGCCCACGGGAAGATGGAGAGCAGGCAGCTGGACCTGAGGGGGGAGCAGGGGTGAGAGGTTGGAGATGTAAAGTCAGGAACTGGGAAGCACGGGGCTGGAGGGGATACTGGGGAGTCGGTGCGGAGAAAGGAGAGGCCCAAAGGCCAGATCAGAGCCAGGGATGTTTGAGGAACCAGAAAGGCCTGAGGACGAGGTACCAATGAGGGGGAGTGGGAGACGGGAGGAGCATATAGCCTGGGCGTTTCGAAGAGAGCCTCAAAAGCAGCCCACGTGTCTGGGGACAGTGACAATGCAGCTGGTGGACGTGGGGGAGATAGTGCTTCAGAGGTAGGGGGCCAGATTATGAAGGCCTTGGACTTGCTCTCCCAGGAGCAATGGGGAGCCACCGAAGGTTCGTGAGCAGGGGAGTGGCATGATCTGGCAGCTGCACTGTGGGGAGACTGAGGCAGGGAGAGCCATGTGGAGGCTGTTAGCAAGGGGCAGGCCAGATTGATTTAACCTGTCCTGTGCATCATTCCCTGTCCCTGTCACTGGGCCCTCTGTGGTGCCCCCTGTCCACACCCTTCCTCCCTGGCCTGAGACACGGGCTCTGCTTCTCCTGCTGGACTGACCTGGGCAAGTTCACACCACACAGAGCTTCTGCCTCTGCGTCCGTGGAATGGGGACACGCACAGCCCCCGCACAGTGGTGACAGGGCCAGCTGTGTAGCAGGCATATTAGGGCCTGGCCTGCAGTGGGCGCCCCAGCAAAGGTCGTTGATGTTCTCATCCTATCTGAGGGTCCCTTCCAGCCCCAGGCAGGAAATCCTTACACCGTGAGAACAACACAGGACTTCTGGGCTGGAGGCTTGCTCAGTGGCTTCTGGTTTTAGCCCATCTATCCCTAGTTCACATATAATTTTTTCATCCTTGGCAGGAGGCCACACACCTACTTGCCTGCCTCCAATGACAGGGAGCTCACAACCTCTTGAAGATTGTCCATCCTATCCTTATACACCTCTGACTTATGAAATTATTTCTTCCGCCAAAAAGAAGCATGTTTCCTTATGGTTTCTGTAACCCAGTCTGAATTCTGCCCTCTGGGTCCCCCAGGGCCAGGCTGCTCTCCCTGACAGGTGATACCCCTTCTCCTGGGTGAAGACGTAGGTGCAGCCCAGCCTCATTAGTGCAGCCCCATTTGCCATCTGCTTTCCGCCTCGGGGGCCAGCGAGTCAGTGTGCCCACACACATGCACATGTACCAGCCACAGACGTGTTCTCAGTGCACAGTACACACACACATATCTGCACTCTGTACACACCAACACAGACACCAGCTGGGTCACGTGCTGGGTCACATGCAGGCACACACACAGTTACAGCCACTTGCGGCCTGCACACACGCACACAACACACATGTCCACACGCAAGCACACAGCTACACACTCACACGTGGGCACGCTATGCCCTGTATGCATGCTTGTGCACACAAGCACGTGTATATAGCTACCCACAAATGCTGCAGACACATACGTATACACACAAATGTTTACCCAGAGTTTCCAACTCAGGGAACTTTTGGGCCTGGGCCCTAGGTTGGGATGAGGGCACTGGGTGAGAGAGTGAGTGATGCGGACAGAGGGCATGGGGCGCAGGCAGGGAGACTGGGCTATCCCTGGCTGGGGGAGGATGCGCATAGCGGGCTCCCCGGAGACACAGGGGTTACTGATGACGCGCGCGCTGGCCCTGGTAACAGGCAGACCGTCGCCTAGCGACCTGGTCTCTGCCGGCAACAGCTCGGCTTTTCCTAGCAACTGCAGCCTTTTGGTCCCCACCTGGCCTCCCTGGGGGCATTTCTGCAGAGTTCCCTGCACATCCCCTCAATCTGATTAGAAGCAGGAAGGATCAGTGGCTCATTGGCGACCCGAGCCACACTGGCTCCGGAGCCGGCCTGGCAGGCTTGGGGCTGGGCCAGGGCTCTCCCAGTTGTCTCCCTGTGCGCCCCCGACCCGGGGCTTGGGATGCATGTCATCGCCCCCAGCTGACCTCATGCATCATGGGAGTTCTTGTCGGCAAAGACAGCGAGACCCAAGTAGGTGGCTGCTTCTTCCTAAGGGCTCCCCTTCTTTCTATCAGGGCTGGGGGGCCTGGTGAGTGGTATGCTGAGGACCTTTGCTTAAGCTGTCACCTGCCAGGTGACTTAGGGGACAAGGAGCAGATAGATGGTCAACTCCCGGCTACTCCCTGCACCTTCAACTTGGATAGCCGGCTGGGGAGGTCTTCCGGGGGTACCCACCTCAGCCAGTCTGTCTGATCCTCTGCTTGGAAATCCCTGGGGTTGGGGAGGTTTCTAGAAGTGGATGGTCTGCGGCTTCTGGGCCAGGCAACAGGGGGCCTTGGGCACATTGCTGACCAGGGACAATGTGACGTTGGGTACAAAGCTCCCCAAGTAGCCCCTGGTGGTGTTGACAGGGCCACGGTAGGGCTCGTTAGGAGATGTTTGTGCAAGTTGTTCCCCAGTCCATGTGGGTGATTCCTAACCCCACAGACACTGCCTCCTTTACTATCAGTAATAATAATGACAACGGTGGCCATTTGCGTAACGCTTGGTGTCCATGCCAGACTCTGGGCACTGATTCATCCTGTTTCACAGGCGAGAGAACTGGGGCTCAGCCACAGTCCCTCCACATCCAGCATGCGCTGCCAGCAAGTGCAGAGCTGGGAGCAAAGCCAGCACTTGGTGCCCCACGAAAGGAGAGTTGCTTATCAGTGTTGAAAGGTGGAGGATCGAGAATGACAAGAGACATGGGAGGTCTTTTTTGACTTTTCCATGAGATTCTCACTGGCCTTTTGGACCTCCCTCAGAGAAGTCAGGCTGGACAGGCTGAGCGGTCCTGCCGATTTGACACATGGGCAAACAGAGGCAGCCCGAGGGCTTCCCAGTGACATGCTCAGGACCATTCAGCCACTTCCTGGCCTGATTCTGGAATGAGCAAGAGCCCTGTCCCAGACGGGGCTGCAGATGCTCGTGTCCTGGGCCTTTGTGCTTTGAGAACTGGGAGGGGCATAGTTCCCATCACACATCTAGGGGCCTTCAAGCACATTTTAATTTCTTTTAACATCAGACCCCAAAATGAACTTTTCGATGGAAGAGGATCGAAGAGGATATATATGGTATTGAATCTTATACGAATGCAGCCACAAAGTATAATTTTTATTTTTAAGGATAAAGGGGCCCACGAAGGCTAAAGTGCTCAGGCAAAGTCATCATGTGCCCCTGCTTTTGAGACTTGATCTCTTTAAGAAAATCTCTTTCTTCCTGGGCAGGGTGGGGAGTATGACCCTGACAGCTGAGGCCCCTTACATGGGAAATAGCTTCGTATTGATGAAGGGAGATGAAGAGAGTTGGGTGCCTGGGTCCTCAGGACACTTGCCTCACTCCTCTGTGTCCCATGGGGCCGTGTAGACGCTCAGAGGCAGGCAGCCAAGTATTGTATACATGGCCCTTGGGGTCCGGATAAAACACACACCCGTGTTTCATCCAGGCTCACCTTGGGCCAGCCGTGTAACCATGGACGGACCATCTGTGCCTTTGATTGCTGAGCTGGGATGGGACCAGTCACAGCCCCAGGCTCTCAGTGTGGCCTGAGTGAGGATGGGGGCCACTGTGACCGTGTGATCACTGACTGAGCCTGCTCCCCGGCTTCTGACTCCAAACTGACCGGGGCTGCCATCCCGTCCCCACCTCCTCACCCACCTCGGGAGGGCTGAGGCTGGGCCCACTGGGTAGGAGATGGTGAATCCGGGTTTTCTGGAAGGCAGACACAGCAGAACGCCCTCCGTGAGCCCTCGATGACTGAAGTCGGTGGGGTGGGGTGGGCCACCAGGAATCAGGATCCAGTTCTAACTACAGAAGTCCCATCGGCCCCTGGATCCAAGTCACCATTTTAGTCCACAGGCAGCACACGGGCATCGAAGGGCCCAATTTAACCTATAGACAGCCTTTTTTGTTCATCTATGCATTGCTGTGAGTCTATTAACTCGGATTAATTAGCAGCACCTAAAGATGGGAGATTTCGCCTTTAAAACATATAGTTCAGGCTCCTCTTGAAAATCGGATCTTCCAAGCCAAGTGGGGTTGCCGACTTGGATGGGTACATGTTCTCTAATTGGCCATCGTCCTCTCGGCACCCCTGGTCCCCGTCACCCGTGTATGCCTGTGGCCTGGGCCAGCGAGTGTGGCCAAAGTGTGGCTCTGATCTCACGGCCTGGAAAGAACCAGGGCCTGCATTTGAGATCCGTGTAGTGTCAGACAATCTGCTGTGTGACTTTGGCCAGCTCAGATCACCTCTCTGGGCCTCACTTTTCTCATACTCCCTGCCCTGCCTCGTCACCAGTGTCGCCTGGAGGCTCCCAGAGGGGAAATGCTGGGAATACATTTTGAACACCATCCAGTACCGTTTGGTCCCACCCCGCAGAGGATAGTTCCTCAAGCCATCCGCCATGCTTTTCTTTGCACATGCTCTTCTCTCTTCCCGGATACCCTTCTTCACCTATTCCTCACGGTCAACTCATTGTCCCTGAGGTCCCGCCCAGAGGTCACCTCCTCTGGGCAGGCCTCCTTCCAAGGCACAGTGGTGGTCTGCCTGCCCCGTGTGGGGAGCCTCGTGGGGGTGAGGACCTATTCTTGGCTATCTTTGTGCACCAGCTCCCAACAGCGGGGCTGGCTCTTGGCAGGCAGGGCTCAGGAAATGTCCAGCCCCCCTAACACTAGCCCTTTGCTCTTCCCCCTCGGGGTCACAGCGTCCTGCCGGATAGCTGTCTGGTGGTGCGGGCTGGCGAGGATCTGAGCGGAGGAGGCGGGACCCAGCCCCAGAAGGCCTCGCAGCAGGTACGGAGCAGCCCCCAGCCTGGTGCCCGACTCCTTCTAAGGCCTGGCTGGGCTTTGTCTCCTTTGCTTACAGGGGGATTTTGGTGAGATGGTGAGATGCCCCCCTGGACAGAGGGGAGCAGGGTGGTGGGTACTGCAGGGCTTGGCTTATACTAGGGGTCAGGTGGGGTCAAGGAGAGCCTGAGGTGACATGGCCATGGGTGGGGAGCAGCTGGTCCTGCAGGCCAGTCCTCACGTGGCTGTGTGACCCTGGACGAGTCACCTCCTCACTCTGGGCCTCAGAGGCCACCTTTGTAAAGTGGGGCTGAAAACCCCTCCCCAGGGTGTCCCATAGAGTGGCCCACTGTGAAGGGCGGCGCCCAGGCAGAGGGGTGCTGTGGCGGCTGCTTGGTCCCCGCATGCACAGAGCTGCATGGGAACACTCCCCCCATCTGTGCCAAGTCCCGGCGCAGGGGCCCAGGGCTCCTGGGTGCCCTCCCCTCCACATGGTGGGGGCTGCCTCCCCAGCTGCCCCAGCAGGTGAGGGGGCAGGGCCTGACCAGTCCGGCAGGCCCAGGAGGAGAATAGGGGCCCAGGAACGCTCTTGAAGACAGATCTCCCAACAGCGTCTGGGCTGGCCTGGGGCGAGGAGGGGTCCAGCTTTCGTCGTTTCCCCTTTTCTGTCCACAGGAGCTGCCGGAGGAGGCCGGGACTGTCAGCCCAGAAGGTAGGGGCGTGCAGGGGGTGGGGGTGGACACAGAGTGTTCACGATACTTTCAGGCTGGGGGCAGCCTGGGGACAAGAGCACTCACCCCCTCTCCCTCCATCCCTACCACCCCCACGCCCCTGCACCTGTCTTATCCTAGGGTGAAACCCATCCTCCGTGTCTTGGGGCCACATTAGCAGAGCTTAGTGATGCATTTCAAATGGCCCAGAGGAACTGCAGGAGGCCCCTGGGATGCCAGCAGGCCCGTGGAAACCCCACTCCCCGTCAGCCCCTCCTGCCCCGCTTTGCTGGGAACGCAGCCTCTGGGCTAATCCAGAGAGGGTTTGGCTGAAATGGAGCATCTCTGAGTGAAAATCGGGACCCACGTTTGCAAAGGGTGCATCCTAGATGCCATGTGTCTTTTTTTTTTTTTTTTTAAATATTTTATTTATTTATTGGACAGAGAGAGAGAGAGATCACAAGTAGGCAGAGGCAGGCAGAAAGAGAGGGGGGAAGCAGGCTCCCTGCTGAGCAGAGAGCCCGATGCGGGGCTCGATCCCGGGCCCCTGAGATCATGACCTGAGCCGAAGGCAGAGGCTTTAACCCACTGAGCCACCCAGGCGCCCCAACGCCATGTGTCTTGATGAGCTTTCATTATTGCCCAGATCCCGAGGCTGAACCCAGCACATGTACTTTGCTCTTACTTACCACCCCCAACCCCGAACCCAAGAACTCTAGGCTCGGTGAGGCAGTCTCGGAAAGGCGAGGCTAGCCAGGCTGGGGAGTCCCGCACAGATGGACACGGAGCCCTGGCCCTGTGGGACTCCATGCTCCTCAAGCCACCCTGGGAGGCAGTCAGACCATTTCGCAGATGAGAAAACTGAGGCTCCAAATGAGCAGGAAGTGGCTGAGTGCTCAAGGGCACAGACCTGCGCTTCACTCTTGGCTCTTCCCTCCGCCTGCTGTGGGACCTGGAACCAGGCTGTGTGACCTCTCTTAATTGTGGCCCCAAAGTCAAGAAAGACATGTCAAAAGTAGTACCCGCCTCATAGGGCGGTTGGGCAGAGTGGCAGGGGGGACAATGTGTTGAAGGTACCCAATGCTGTGTGGCACCCAGGTAGGAGGTCGTAATGGGGACCGTGATGCTTGCGTCCCAGCCAGCTGGCGACTGACACAGGACTGGACGCAGGTGTCCTGACTCCAGGTGTCCCAAGCTTGCTCCCCACCTGGTCGTTGAAAAGCACTTTTTTTTTTTTTTTTTAAGATTTTATTTATTTATTCGTTAGAGAGAGAGATCACGAGCACGGGGAGCAGCAGGCAGAGGGAGCAGCAGGCTCCCCACTGTGCAGGGAGCCCGATGTGGGACTTGATCCCAGATCATGACCTGAGCCGAAGGCAGATGCTTAACACACTGAGCCACCCAGGTGCCCCTGATTCAAACCTTTTCTGTCTGAGGTGGGAAATGCTACTGGTGGTTGGTTAACAGAGAAAGCTCAAGAAGTTGGGGGCCTAATGCTGTCCCTCGGAGCTGCTGAGGAGACCAGTCAACGTGACTTGGTGACACTTTCAGTGTCCACTCCAGGGACACGAGCAGTGTTTGGGTGTTGGAGCCGGCTGCTACAAGCACAGGCGGGCACTGGGCGGGTCCGAGTTGGCGCCGGCGGGGAGGAGCCCCCTCCTCTGCCTCCCCCAACCCTGTGTTCCTGGTTGCAGTCCCCAGGGTCCCACGCCTGCCTGAGCCCCACTGACCCCAGCACCATGGCTCAGCCAGGCCAGGACGTGGAGCTGAATCGCCTGGTCCAGGACCAGCCACCTGGCCAGGTGGCCCCAGGGCTTGCTCCCCGAACCCTGGCGGAGCACCTCCCCAATGTGCCCAGCTACCGCCCCTCAATCACCCGCATCCCCGTCCTCATCTCCCGGAGGACGGCCTTGTCCAACTCCAGCTTCGCCAAGGAGACCAGGAGTTCCGTCCGTCGCCTAGGTAGTGTGACCTCGCGCAGCCAGCATGCTTGCGCCTGTGCAGCGGGCTCCTGCATGGCTTGGGCTCTTCCCTGCGTGGGTGCCGTGGTCGGGGGATGGGATTGCCAGTGAACTCCTGGAAAACCACCCCCTCTTCCTCTGTCGATCAATGCCTTTGTCTTGCTTCGTGGTGACCCAAGGGGTGTCAGTCCCCTTATCTCTGTACCTAAAATCCCACAATTGGCAATTAAAATTTCTTTGGCTTCAACCTTGCATTCTGCAGACCATCATATTTTTTTATAGGTAGTCAATCACACCCTAGTTTAAATAAATCGCTAAGATTCTAGGCTAAGCGACTCGGGTCGGGGAAGAGAATGGATTGAGGGGAATAGGGCAGAAGTGGAACATGGGGACCCATTTCAGACAGAATCCGACGGATCCTCAGGATTTTCTGGCAGTTGGACTTTCTGAGGATTGTTGATAGCCCCCCAGAAAATCCCATTTCAGGAAAGGAGAGGCCCCCAGGTGGCTGCAGGCTGACTAGGAGGGGAAGCATCCTTAGGGGCCAGCGAAGAAGGAGGGCGAGTGTGGATCCTAGCAGCCTTTGGGCTTCCTGCCGCTTGCTTCTGGATGACAGAGGGCTCGGGGACGGCGGAGTGCTTCTGGACTAACCCCGATCACTTTCTGCCTTAACTCGAGCCAGACCTGCCCACTTTCCCTTTTCATTTGTTTATTTTGGGGGGGTAGTGTGCACGGTTGCCTGTGCGGTCAGTAGACAGGCAGAACTGAACCTTTCATGAGACCAGATCCACTGCCGTCCTCTCTCCCCGGCTGGCGATAGGTGCAGAATGAGGGCAGTCAGCCCCACCCCCAGGGTTGACGCCCCCAGGCTGGGTCTTCCGGGCAAGCCCTAGATCTACTCACTCCCAAGTGTCCCCCAATTTCCACCCTCCACCAGATCCCTTCTTAATTTTTGCTATGTTCTGTACCAATTCTACTTCGATTGGCTTGTTGTTTTTCTTCAGTGGATTCATTTTTAAAATTTAATTAAGTTTATTCGATCAGGAACCTTTACTATGCCGGTGGACAATCAGCATACTTGCCATGAATAGAGGGCATAAATAGAAGTAACCGCAAATGAGCTGAAAACCAATTTGTGCGGCTAGTCTCGGCGAAGGGTGATGGCCGGTGGAAGGCCCCCAGGGGACACCTGCCCTCTTAGCCACAAAGGTGTGAAGGCCGAGGAGCAGCAGGCTGAGACTTGGTCTCTGTGCATTCAGGAGCTCGAGAGAACGGAAGTGGGAGGAATGTTCTCATCCCACATTTCCTTTGTTGTGTCGGTGCCATCCAAAGTCACTTTGTGCCCTCCCGGTCCCCGGGAGCCTCCCCCAACTTGGGGAAACAGTCCCATGGCTGGGCTGGGACCGTGAGCGGATGCAGCCGTGGCGGTATGGCCCGCAAGGGCGTGAGACGAGGCAGGTACGGCACGGCAGCCCGTAGGAAGGGCGCTGTCCCCATGTCCCAGATGCTGCTTGGACCGGAGTGAGCTTTTGTTCAAAGAGAGGCCTCTGTGCGAGCGAGTCGCCAGCCTCAGGACAAGGGAAGACGATAAGTGCTAGAGCCGGGCTGCCTGGGTCCAAATCTGGGCTCTGCGGCCAGTTCCTTCACCTCTCTGTGCTTCAGTGTAGCCACAAGATAGGGACGGCAATAACAGCAGCCTTTTCTAGAAGGGCTGGCAAGGGGGAAAGAAGGAATCTGTATAAAGCACTAAGAGTTTAGCAAAAACGGATGGCAGGCACGTAGGAAGGTCTTTACTATAAATAGGACTTCTCTTTCAACCAATTTAATCATGCCGGGTTATTCTATTTTTCATAATATGATTCTCATTCTATAAACATGAAACACCAGGCTTAGGGGTTTTCCTCCACTCCTGGGGGCGATGGAGGTTGTGGAATCTTGCTCAGGGTGAGGCAGGGTTGGGGAGCACCTGCCCCCTCCCAAGCTCCCCGAGACGGCCTCATGGAGGCTCCCCAGTGCTGGGGCAGTGTGGGGTGCTGAGCATTTTGGGCAGCCCCACCCCCCAGCCTGGGAAGGGGAGGTGGGGTCGCTGGTGCCTCCTCCCCTGCTTTCCTCGACCCCCTGGGGTCCCCTGCTTTCCGCAGCCTGGGGGATCTCTTGATAGTCTGGCCACACCTCTTCCTTAAATGTTTAGAAACTTCTCTATTCTTGCTCATCCTCTTCCTCTGAGGGCTTAAGGCTTAGTAGAGGAAATGCCAAAAGGTCTTGCCTAGCTTCCCTCCTAAGCCACATTCCACGAAGTGCTGGCTTTTCCCCATGGCGGCCATTTAAAAAGAAAGTCGAGTCTCTAAGGACTTCAGATGCTCCCTCTCCTCATTCCGGGTACAATGGGCCTGGCTCTCAGTGGTGGTCCCCCCCAGGTGGGGCCGGGAGAGGGGACCCCGTCTCGGCCCCTCAGTGTTCTCTGAGCTTCGCCTCAGGCAGGCCTGTCCCCACAGCCCCTGGGGTGGGGGATGAAGCCTGAGGCAGGGCTACCCCCAGACTTGACAGGGAGGACCCCGTCCTCGGGACTCAGGACACGGCACGAGGCCTCTCAGGGGTCAGGAGAGGAGTTGGGCTGATGATTTTCAGGGGCTCCTGGCATGTCCCAAAACAAGGAGGTACCAAAACACATTTCCAAACAGGGGTGACGCACACTCCAAGGATAAGCTGTTATCCTTGATGGAGAGAAACTGCCCAATGTCTCCCTTTGAGGCCCTTCAAGAGTGTGAGGCCGTGTGCCTTCGTCACCCCTACTTTGGGATGGGGAAACTGAGGCCCAGAGAAGGGAAGCGCTGAGGCTGTGCTAGGCCAGGCACTCAGACTTGGGCTCTCTCGGCCTCCCCTTGTCCTCTCTGGGTGCTGCCCCCCAAACCCCCCGCCACTCCTGCCAAACCCAGGTCCTTGGGGCTTTGCTAGGCCCAGGGAAACCAGAGCTTGGGAGAGCTGGACTCCAGGCCGCGCTCCAGAGCTTCTGTGGCCTCGAAGGTGTCATGGCTTCATTTGCACCTCCTAGGCTGGTGTCCGGGGTGGCCAAGGCCCTCAGAGGCCCCCGGGCTCTGCCTTCTTGCACCCCCTGCATGGAGCTCTCCTGTGGGCCCTGCTGGGAGGGGGGCTCTCCGAGACCCCTCCAAACTTGCTTTCTGTGGCTAAGAACAGAACAAGACCCTTGGGACCCGGCTTTTCTCTCTCTCTCTCTCTGACCTCTCCTCCCTCTCTCCCAGTGCCGGCCAAGGAGGCGCTCCCAGAAGTCCAGGTGGAAGATGCTGACGAGGCCCGCCATCCCCTCATTGTGGAGAATCCACCCACCCCCGAGCTGCCACCACCTTCTGCCAAATCCGACACCCTCGCTGTCCCGGGATCTGCCTCAGGGGACGAAAGGTCAGCTTTTATGCTTCTCTGGGGCTTTTCACAGCACTGTGCCATCTGTCCATTTGGCAGAAGGGGAGACTGAGGCCGGAGTGGGGAAGGCAGGTGGCCCACAGTCACTCAGCGACTTGGTGTCAGAACTGATACTATGGGGGCACCTGGGTGGCTCAGTCGTTAAGCGGCTGCCTTCGGCTCAGGTCATGATCCCAGAGTCCTGGGATCGAGCCCCACATCGGGCTCCCTGCTCGGCAGGAAGCCTGCTTCTCCCGCTACCATTCCCTCTGCTTGTGTTCCCTCTCTCGCTGTGTTTCTCTCTGTCAAATAAATAAAATCTTTAAAAAAAAAAAAAAAAAAAGAACTGGTACTATGGCCCTACTTCCTGGTCCTCAACCCTGGTTTAGGACTCTAAAAACAGTTCTCCAAGGAAGTCCTGTCCCAAGTGCCCTCAACTGTATGATCGAAGGGGGATAATAAATGTGACAAGGCTAATTTCCACCCCCTCCTTGTTTTATAATTAAAATAAAGGAATGGAGATACCAAAAAAACAGGAGAAAAATAAGCATCCCTTGTCCCACTATACTGCCTGTCTACGGGCCCATGCTTTTGTGCGGTTTTAACTGGAGAGGTGATTTGGATCACATTTCATTTGAGACCACATCGGACATTCCTCCAGCTCCGTGTGCCAGAATGAACTTAACAGATACCTTCTTGTTGGGCACTGTCCATAATGGAGCTGTGGACATCTCTTTGGGCTTCCTTCTGTCCTTGGGGCTCCTTTCTCAAAAGTGGGAAGCCTGGTCAAGGTTGTGCATATTTCTATGCTTCTTGCTATAAGTTTGTTGCAAGATTAGAGTTGGCTTTGAGCAACCCGAGCCGGGTAAGAGTTCTCACGTACGGCTGTGGGCACACTGTGCGGCGCAGGGCAGTGCGTTGTGAGCGCCTGCCTTTCAGCTGCAGGGGGCTGCCAGTGCTTCTCCTGTGCTGGTTGGACTGGGACATAGTTCCTTTTTCTTGATTAATCTTTGCTCTCATCCACAAGGATGGATCGAGGACTCTCTCAGCCAAGGTAAAAAGCCTGCTGTAACAGAGATAGCTAGATAACGGCCAACTGAGGGCAATCTGATTTTAATGTGAAGGAAAGAGTCATATCTCATCTAGCCTTGGAACACAGTTCACTGTCCCATTAATCCTCTTGTTTTCATTCATCAAGCTATCCAGAACACAGAAAAAAACAGAGCTAATATTGTTGGAGACATCTGGTATACCTCTCTCTGTTCTCTTTTTACAGGCTGGGCTGGGGGCGGATATCAGGGTGCAGGGAGGGGAGTAGGCTCCCTTGGAGATAGAACCCAAGCCCTCTGCCTTCTGTTTATGGTCCTTATCATTCACTCACTCACTCATTCATTCGCAAACATTTATTGAACATCTTTATGTGTCAGGCTGTGCTTCGGGTGCTGGGGATGCATCCAGGAGAAGCCTGACAGGGGCCCCCTAGCACGGAGCTGATATTCTGGTGGGGCCGAGACAGACAATGACCAAGGAGTTAAATAAACAAACAAGACTGTCCCAGAGAGCGCTAAGTTGAACCTGACTTTGAGAAAGCAGGGGGACCTCTACCTGAGTTTCTGCCTGAGCTTGACCCCGAGAGGGGAGAATTCTGATACCTGACTTGGGAAGCCCACGGGGCTGCCTGTGGTCAGGAATGGAAAGATTATTGTGGGCAACTGATAGGCACCAAAAAGCCATGGAAATCACAGACCCTGACAGAGGGGCACGTGGGCTAGGCCGTGCCTCCTAGCTTAAAGCCTTGGTTTGGGGTGAATCCCAGCTCACCACTTACTGATGGGAGGCTCGAGGAAAGCCAGTGAATACTCCTAGTCCTCCGTGTTCCTGCCATAAGATGGGGGTAGACACACTCCTGTTACCAGATCACCGGAGGAATTCAGCTAACTCGTGCAAGGTGCTCAGCACAGGGCTGCACACCAAGCAGGGCTGTGGGAGCCTGGCTGCTGATGCGGTTCCACACTCTGGCATCTCGGGCAGCTTGTGCCCTGGCTCAGGAGGGCACCAGGCCAGGCCCAAGAGGACCGAGTTTGGGTCCCACCTGTGCAAATTCTGTCCTTGGTGTTCGTGGCTGGGAATTTTAATTAGAGTGTGAAGGAGGTGAGTCCACGAGTGTTGCCGTCCTCGGCGAGCTGGCCGAAGGTCGTAGGATAGTTTCAGAGCCTTCTGGAATAAAGGCAAAGGCTGCATCTCCCTCCATCTGTATCCCTCTAGAAGCCTCTGAGATCCTGAGTCGTGACCGTTGAGGATGGGAAGAGTGACAGGTGGATTCACACCCAGACACCATCAGCCAGGACTTCAGTGGCTCCAGATGAAGTGTCCTGTGGCAGACACGGGCTGAATGACAGGGGACCCCAGGGAGGATTTGCTCTTCCTTCCTCAGACAGGGAGCTTGGAGGGGGTGTGCTGGGCACTGGGAGGGAAGGCAGAAGAACATTTAAGCTGAGGCCCCACTGAGTTTCTCACCGAGATCCGGTCCCATTTTAGAGATGAAACTGAGGTGGCTCAGAGAGTTAAAGTCGCTTGCCAAGGTCACACACTCGTAGACAGCAGGACGGAGATGCAAACTCTGGTTTGCCTGATACCAAGTCAATGTTGTTACTTTCACACTAGGCCATTGAACAGATGAGGAGACCGAGGGCCGGAGAGCAGTTCATTCCTCCCTTCTCCCTTCTTGTCTCCCTGCAGGCAAGTGAGGACCCTTTGGCGGCACCAACACCCCTTGCCCAGGGTTCAGCTCTGAGTGATCTGCAGAGGTCAAGGCCGGCTCCCTTCCCCCTGTGGCTCCTGCCCTCTCTGAAGACCCCTCCATGTCTGTGTCCTTGCAGGAACAGGCTGCCCTCCCAAGATGATGAGGCTGAAGAGCTCAAGGCACTGTCACCAGCTGAATCCCCCATGGTCGCCTGGTTGGACCCGTCCAGCCCACAGGGCACTGAGTGAGCAGGGACCACCCCCAGGGTCTCAGAGGGTTGGAAGTCTGAGTGGGGATGAGTAGGCAAGGGGAGGGGGTTGGGTTGGGGGGGTGAGAGCATGGATGTTTCTAGAACCTTCCACCGCAACTTGGCCAGCAGCTTCCAAGCAGTAAGACAGGACTGGTCTCCTGTCCGGGCTACTTCTGGCTGGCCTAGGGGTTCTATGCAGTCTACAGAATGCACAGAGGCTTTGTTGTAAAGGAGAGAGGCTCCCGGCCCCCGGGCCGAGGTTGGCTCCTGGCTCCAAACCCCTGAGAGGGTCAGCAGGGGGAGTGAGGACTGCAAGGATCGCCAGGGGTCTGAACCCAGGGAGCTTGTTAAAAGTACAGATTCCCAGCTCCCAGCCCAGACCTGCTGGATCAGAAGCTCAGACAGTGGGCCCTGGGGAATTCACATCTTTACAAGCCTCCAGCTGATTTTGATTATAAGCTGGCCTGTGGGACAGTGCTTAGAGGCCACAGTGAGGGCATTGGGACCTGGGTCTCTGACATCTAACTAATCCAAGGGCTGGGCCAAAGGAAGATGTTTTCTGGAAGAGTCTTGGATGCCTGCTTGATGGTGAATCCCCCAGCGCCAGGCTCTGGCCTGGGACCTCCATCCTATTCCCAGCCTCAGCTCCTGGAGTGGTCACAGGAGGCACTGGGCTATCCTGCCAGCCTTTTTTCCCCCCCCTACCCATAATTTTATGGAGTTTGTTTTACAGAGTTGTGGAAAATTCAGAAAAGTTAAAGGAGGAAGAAAAAAAATCCAAACCTCATCCCTAGTTGACTGGTCCATGGGAGTATACGGCAGAATGCCATCTCATGCAGTGAGGTGGGGACAGGGTCAGAGTTTAGTATCAGAAAACAGGGTAGGAATCAGTTATAATAATAAAAATTACCCTTAAAGCCTCTTAAGGAGTTCAGTATGGGGATCCATACATTAGCGAGGTGAGCTCGGCCGCTGTAACCATTAGACCCCACAGACGCAGTGGCTTAAGCAACAAGATGTCTCATTTATCATGATCGTGTCACCAGACACCTGCTTCAGGTCAGTGGAGGGTTCTGCTCCAGGGAGTCATTTAGGGACCCTGCTGACAGCAGCTCTGCCACCTTTGTGCGGCTTCCAAGACCCCAGTGGTCGGCCCTAGAAGGGGAGACCGCCAGACACGGGGCCCAGAGATGCACATAGCAAATCCGCTCACATTCTCCTGGTGGGAGCCCGCCTGGCCACCCTCGCCGGGTGTCTGCGTCCCAGCAAGCACTCCCCATGGGTGGGAGCGGATGCAGATGAGCAGCTAGTGTCTGTCATACCTGTGTGCCCTTTCTTGTTGGGGCCCCCAAATTGCTGGTCTCCAGCTGCCTCGTCAGGTGAGCACCCGGGCACTAGCTGGCTCGAGTGCCGGCAGCCCCGTGTCGGGAAACAAAGAGATGTGAAAACACTAGGCTTGCGCTCAGCTCGGCACGATGGGCAGAGTGACGCTGCTCAGAGGACAGCCAATTTGTGGCCTGTCTCGGCCCACCCAGGGCACTTGCCCCAGGCTGAGTGGCGCGTTGGGCAGACTCACATTCATTCTCTGTCTGTCTGTCTCTCTGTCCATCTGTCTCTCTTGCTGCGAGTGCAGACAGTTTAAATTCCTAGAAGTTAAAAGGATATGGCATATGTCTGCACTGTTTTTTTCCATCAGCTGTTTCCTGAGTCAAAAGCGTAGCGCTGTCCCCTCTTTGATCTGTCCCAGACGCAAATCTCTTGGGAACCCCAAAGCGGGGCTAACAGTCCTGACCTGAGGTTCCAAGAGTTTCCCCCTAAATTGCAAGTGGGATCAAAGTTTTCTCAAAACCGCTCATCGGAATCAGATCCTGCGTGGTACATTTTCTAAAAGCTGGGCCCCCAGGTGTGAGCCCCAGACTGAATTTCCTCCTGGGAGCTATTAAAATGGGCTTGATGTTTCTGGTGTCCGAAGGAAACTGGGGCAGCCTCTGCCTCCTTCGGGCCGGGTGGGATACGGAGGCTGCTCTTGCCCGGAGGCGCGGGGGTCCCTTCCCATCCGGCCCACGCAGCGTCGGGTGGCCTGTCCACAGCGGTCAGGATCGTGCAGCCTCGGCGGCCAGCCAGAACAGCGCCATCATCAATGACCGGCTCCAGGAGCTGGTGAAGCTTTTCAAGGAGCGAACAGAGAAGGTGAAGGAGAAGCTCATCGACCCTGACGTCACCTCCGATGAAGAGAGCCCTAAGCCCTGTAAGCCCAGAGCTGGGATGGTTCACCTTACCAGAAATGGGTCCCCTAGAGCCCCTAGTAAGCTCATGGTAAGCCCGGTAAGCCCAGATCCCCACTGTCTGGATTTTTGGGTCCTGTATGTACAGCTTTAGCTATGGAACCAGCGGCGGGAATAAGGCCAAAGTTCTGACCGATGATCCAGTCGAACTTGGCTCCACCTCCCACGGGGCAAGTACCCTTCTCGACCCTTCTGGCCCTTTCCCACTGGTAGGCAGGTGGTCCAGCCTGGGTGGGATCTCGTGGCCTTACACACGGATGGTGTCCACGCCATGGACCTTTTCTTTTCAGTCTTATTTTTCAGAGGCCTCATTTGCAATAGTCTCATGGGGCTGCCTGAAAGTTTTGCGCTTTCAAAGTTCCAGGACGAAATGAGAGAAGTGCTCTCTTGCCAGGGAGGTTTTCCAGGTCTTTCCGAAGGAGGGCTGTACCTCAGAGCTCGGGGCACTAACAATGGACCTAGCAGGGCCTGGATCCACAGTCCTAAAGCTAGAAACACAGTCCTATTGAACCTACAGAAATCAATCCCTAGGTCACCAACGCCATTGCCTTCAACACACAGGGAGGCTGTGGTCTCCTTCAGTGTCTCGTTTCAGAGATGAAGGAGTTCAGTTTCCTGCTCTGAAAAACCCAGAGCAAGATTTCCCTGGTTTATGGTCCTCGGGGGCGGGGGTCTGGGGTACGAAACACAGTTCTCCAAAGAGAACCAAGGGAGTCTAAACGCAGATGCACAGACAGACTTTTGCAAACACCTAACTTGCCCAGAAACACTTCATTCTGGGCAGCAGAATGAGTAGCTGAGAAGTGGTTTCAGCCTGGCAGCTAGTAGGGGTGTCTGGCCGGGTGCTGCGGGCTTTGCTGCAGACAGAGCTGACAGCAGGGGACAGGGGAGCCCCAGGATCCCCGCGGGTGCAGGTCCAGAGTCTGTGGTCAGTTGCCCTCTCTCTGTAGCCTCTGGCCAAGCCTCGAGGCTGGCTCAGATGGCCTCCGGTGTCCTCCCCCAGCCCCAGCCAAGAAAGCCCCGGAGCCGGCCCCAGAAGCGAAGGCGGCTGAGGCCGGGCAGACCGAGGAGGAGCACTATTGCGACATGCTGTGCTGCAAGTTCAAGCGCCGCCCCTGGAAGACCTACCGGTTTCCCCAGAGCATCGACCCGATGACCAGTGAGTCCTGGGTGGGCCCCGGGCCAGACGCCGCCCCATGCAGGGTGGCAGGAGCAGAGGAGGGGGGTGCAGGGGGGTGGAGTGTGAGGGTGCACCAGAAGCAAACAAGCAAAGCCCCTGAATAGGAACCTACCCTCACCTCGACCTGACAGAGAAGGAAACTGAGGCACGATTAGTTAGTGGCAGACCTGGGAGCCCTGACCCTTGGTCTAGTCTGTCTTCTACTCTGCTCCCGAGGGCCCCTTCCTGGAGCTGCTGCTCTGAGCAGAAAAGGGCAGAAATTCTTCTGACACCTAAAGCGAATTCCCCTCACTGTACTTTTAGCCCATGTTCTCTTTCTCGGGAATGATAACCCTTCCTATGGGCACAGCGCTTTACAGTTTACGAAGAAGCTCCCAGCCTTTCTTGGCTGACCTCTCCTTGTGCCTTCTCTGGGGAGCAAGATAGGTGCCAGAGAGAGACCTTCCTGTGGTCGCACAAGAAGTCCTGGAGGGACAGGACGCCAATCCTGGTGTCCACTGGGTCTCTAAAATGACCATGTGACCCACAACATCCATCCACCCACCCACCTGTCTGTGTGCGCATCTTCTAGGCATTATTTACTGTTGTGTATTTACTAAAGCAGGGAATACATTTTTGGAAATATTTCAATGAGAATGAGAGCAAAAGTGTTTTCTAGTTAGCTGCCTGTTATTTAATAAAACCCCATCTCCCCCCTCCCCCCCGCTGAGTACTCTGGTTTATTAGGGCCTGGCAGTGATTTATTTTTAAATCAGAGATAGTTTTCCGTACACACAGAGGCATATGCACACACACAGGCACATACACACACACAGACACACCCATACATAGGCACATGCACACACACAGGCACACCCATACACACAGGCACATGAACACACGCACACACACACACAGGCACGCACAGGCACACGCACAACACATGCACACACACACAGGCACACGCCTACCCCAGTTATAGAAGTGCCACATCTAGGAACAGATCCATGGAAAGAAGGACGCCCTCCCCCTGATGCTGCTGTGAGGAGCCCTCCTCTGACTGACGTTCTAGAACATTCCCACCCCTTGGCTCCCCCACAGACCTGATGTACATCCTGTGGCTGTTCTTCGTGGTGCTGGCCTGGAACTGGAACTGCTGGCTGATTCCCGTGCGCTGGGCCTTCCCCTACCAGACGCCGGACAACATCCACCTGTGGCTGCTGATGGATTATCTGTGCGACCTCATCTACCTCCTGGACATCACCGTGTTCCAGCTGCGCCTGCAGTTCGTCAGAGGGGGAGACATCATTGTGAGTCCCGGGCAGGGGAGGGGGCGGCTCAGTGAGGGGGCAGCAGGGCCTTGGGGAGCCCGACCCCGGCTGCTGCTGTGACCGACGAGACGAATGCACAAGGTCTCGGGGACGTGTGCCCGTGCTTGTTCTAATTACACCAAACACTGCTCGTGGGGGAAATGGCTCCTGGACCACCTGGCAGAATTAAAGACGGAAAGCAGGCCAGAGAACGACTCTAGATGGGTCTGGTTACACCCCAGCTCTACCACCGCTAGCTCTGTAGCCCTCCTCTGAGCCTCGGTTTTGTCATCCATAAAATGGGGGGAGGCAGCGTTCCCACCTCACAGCGTTGCAGGGAGGGTGGATTGCGATGATGTCCGCAGAGCCCTTCAGCCCGGGAGCTGCTGGCGGATGACATTTCCTGTGGGTCCTACAAAGAGTGTGCTTGCACCAGCGTGAGACCCTGTGCCCTGGTCAGGCACAGGGGAGGAAACGGAGTCCTGATGTTGACTTGCCGAAGGCAGAGGGCCCCTGTCGCTATCTCTCTGTGCAGGTCACTTTCCAAAATGCCACCCTGGTAGGGGCCTGCTCCTCTGTGGGCGGGGGTTGTGTCTCTAGAACAGTTTAGAGGGAAAAGAATTCCACGGGCAGCCTCTTTCCCTGGCCTGATAAGAGCAGCAGCGGGTTCCTCAGAAAACCAGGTTGCAGATGGTCCAGGTACTAGGAGGTCCGTGTGCTTGGAGAAAGAGCTTAATACTAATGCTTCCCAGCTTAATCCTGCTGGGAAGTCGGAATCTAGCTAGATGACCTTAGGCAACTCCCCTGCTCCAGGAGGCACACACTCCACGCCTACAGACCTGTGGACCCTGAGGCTCTCTCTCCCCAAAGCTCAGCTGGTTCCCTCAGGCTGTTCCTCTGATAGGAAGGTGGAAACTATGTGGGGATGTCCAGGCGGCTTCCCCAGGGTCAGGAATGAAGCTTGCGGGCCATTTCACAGGCAGCAATCCATTTATTTCTTTCAGACGGACAAGAAGGAGATGCGCAATAACTACCTGAAATCTCGTCGCTTTAAGGTGTGTGCCAAGGATGCGAGGTTCCGCCGCTCCTGGGAAGGAGGTGTTGCTGGGGGCCCTCGGTGCTTTGGGGCCGATGCAATGTGATTCCCACCAGAATCCCACTGGGCAGGCGCACGGAGGCTTGTGGGTAGGATGTTCTCTGCCCACTCCGGGTACATTCTGACTTCCCCCTTCCACCCAAGGAAGAGACCCTGTCACTCCCCACCCCCAACACCCTGGGGCTGCCTGTTTTATACACTGCGCTGTCCCACTGGGATTTCAGATGGACATGCTCTGCCTCCTGCCCTTGGACTTGCTCTACCTGAAGTTTGGTGTGAATCCTCTCCTGCGCTTGCCCCGCTGTTTGAAGGTAGGCTTCCCGTCCAGGGCCTTCAGCTCCCCCCGCTCTGCCCTAGCATTGTGGTGTCCCCCCTGAGCAGCACTGGGGAGTGGGGACCGGGCAGGGGCATCAGGGTGGCCCCAGAGGGGATGGGAAGTTCCCTGAAAGTGTTAGAGCTTCTTCACTGTGCTGTGTGTTAGGGATTGTTCTGGAAGCTTAAGAAGTGAATAGTCTTTAGTCCCTCAAGATGAGTGTTGTTAGTACCATCATTTAACAGAGAGGTTAAGTAACTTGCCCTAGGTCACACAGGTAGGAAGGAACAGAGTCCGGATTTGAACCAGGCGGTCTGCCTCCACTACCTGTGCCTTCAGTCATTACAGAAGCACAACAGTACGACTTCTGCTTTATGATGGCCTGTGTCTCAAAGATGGGGACACCGAGGCTTGAAAGGCATGGGTGACTTGCCCAAGGTCACGGGAGCCCGGAAGTACTCGGGACAGATTTAGATGTGCAGCCCAATACCTGTCTCATTGTTGACTGCTGCTCAGCGTCGTGTCAGCCGTCCCTCCTGCCACTGGGGCAGAGCCGGTGTCCCAGTGAAGGTGGCACAGTGTAAAGGAGAGACCAGGCAGTGGTCAAGGGTCAACAGTCAGTCGGAGCTCTTGGGATCCCCCAAATGGGCTTTCCTGGCAGACCAGCTGTGGGCCCACAAGCCGAGTTTTACCCCCACCCTCATAGTGATGGGATTCATATATGGTGTTTAGCACGACTCAGGACAAAACTTAGAGCTGGGGAGAGACAGCCAAGCCCACAGCCCCTTGCATCCCGTGTAAACTCTGGAGGGACTTTAGAAGGACCCCCCTGGAGGATGACCCGCCCACGGCTCGGGGAATTTCCCTCATGGTCATTCTCCAATGTCCACAACACGCGTGTGGTGTGTCGCCGCTTTGAGTATGCTCTGGGTTCGAATCCTACCTCTGCCACTTAGCAGCTGTGTGCTTTGGGCAGCTGCCTCAATGTCACAAAGTGCCAGTGTCCATTCTCTGTAAAAGGAGAATGATACCACGTACCTCACATGTAAATTAGCAAGAAGGTAAGGAACAGAAAGTGTGGTTGTCAAAGGTGTTCAGTAAAGAACAGCAGCTACTATTATGCTTTTATTATAAGCCTTTGAAGGATCTAAGTAAGGGGTGGTGGGGATGCTGTTTCCTTACCAAATGGTTTCCTTTATAAGTAAATGTTTAAACAGGGTTCTTAACCCGAGAAGCATGTACCCCTGAAAATGTCACGATAGGCTTCGGGAGGTTTCTGGGAGTCCCCCATACATGTGCGAACTAAAGAGGGGTCCCGGTTTCCCACGGATTGGTAGAGGGAGTTTCTGGCCCCCAGCCCTCAGAGGGCTCCAGACCTCTGATGTTGGATGCTCACTGCCCAGCGTCCTCTGGGGGGCGCCTCAGAAGGAGCCCTCTGTGCTGGGGACCAGGGGAGGGTTGCACCGCACCCCACAGACGGTGGGCTGTCCTAATGCTCTGCTCTTCCTCCCAGTACATGGCCTTCTTCGAGTTTAACAGCCGCCTGGAATCCATTCTCAGCAAAGCCTATGTTTACAGGTAAGACCACACACACACACACACACACGCACGCACACGTACGCGTGAGCATCCATGACACAGGCCGTTTGCAGCAACAACAGCGCTAGGCATTCTCTGCTCATATTTCTTCCGCTTTTAAGCTCCTCTGGCCCCATGGGCCCCAGTGCTACCGGAAGCCAGGCCTCTTCCTGGCCCTTCTCTGAAGGGATGTTTGTTTTTCTAGAGAGCCAGGAATGTCTCATTTCCCCCAATTGTGAGGAGGGCACACAGAGGTTCGTGTGCACGGCTCACCGCTATTTCTATGGAGCCGGGCGTCATTTTGATCTCAGCTCGGGGAACTGGGCCCCTCAATCCAGCTTGATCACAATGGGGGTGATCGTAAGGACTGTGGGCCATCTCTCGATGTTGAGAAGGGGGCACAAGCCCAGCCGGGCCACACGCAGGGGCAAAGCTTCATGTCACTCACAGAGTGCCCCTTCTCTGCACACGTCTGTCCCTTCCCTGCCCCCATCCTTCACTGTCCTTCACTCCCCCAGAACTGTCGGTGCACGGGGGTCAGGTCCATCCCAGGCCCTGGCCTTCACAGCTTGCTGTTCTCACACCGCCATCCCTATCTCCAAAGAGCATGCGGTTGGCCCAGTCCATCCGGCCTCTTGTCCCCCCCCCCCTGCCCCCCACCAGGTGTCTTCCAGGTGTCCCCCCCACCAGGCAGTGGGGCCAGGCCATGATGTTCCATCAGTGGCATGACCAAGGCAGGTGTCGGGCGTGGGTGAAGGTGGGCTTGTTCCCTGCAGCCCCTACCCTTGGGGCAAGAGATCATGGCCGCCCACCCTGCCACTGTGCTCATGCGTTTCCTTCCTCTACAGGGTGATCAGAACCACGGCCTACCTGCTCTATAGCCTGCACTTGAACTCTTGTCTGTATTACTGGGCGTCAGCCTATCAGGGCATCGGCTCCACTCACTGGGTTTACGATGGAGTGGGAAACAGGTGAGCCACAGTCTCCTTCCTGGGGCTATAATTTGCTGAGAGTCCAGGAAAGAGGTCCCGTTGTCACCATGTGGCTGAGGCTGTCTTGCTCCCGAGGAGCCACTGACATGAGGAAGTTTGAGGACCACGTCTTTGTGTCCTCACTGAGCTAACATTTCCTGAGCACCTGCCACATGCCAGGCAGGAGCAAGACTTGCTAGAAAGATCCTTTCAGCCTCCTAAAGCCTAGGAGAGTTGGTAAATTCACCTCCCATGTGCCTCCCACTCCTCTATCCCACGGACAAGGCCAAGTGGGAAGGAGGCCAGAGCACACTTCTCAACATAGCTCCCAACATCGCTAGCCATGGGGGAGCTGTTGAACAAGGTGAGCCCTCCCTGCCGATCCGGAGAGCTGCCGCCTGCTGTGGGACATGCTCACGTAATGACAATGACGATGGTACTCCTACTAATCCTAGCAGCAAGCCCTTAGAGCAGGGAACGCTTATTCTCTGTCAGCCCTGCTTTAAGGACTTCACATAGTAACTCACTTCATCCCTTTGGTCATTACTTGAGACAGGCGCTGGCGCTGTCATCGTTCCCATCTCACAGAGGAGGTAACAGATGGGAAGTCACTTCCCAAGGTCACACAGTTAGCTCATAAGTTCCAGCGCTGGGATTTGAACCTGGGGCAGCATGGCTGCATTCTTAACCAGGCTACCATCTGCCTGGTGCTGGAGAGGCATGGGGAAGGTGGCATGGGACCGTCAATTCCAAAAAGGTGCATATGATTTTAGCCTTGGTAGGTGGAGAGAAGGGGCAGCTCGGGGGGAGGGAGCAGCTGGGAGAAAGGTGCAGCTGCAAGATGGCGGCGTCAAGGCTCTGGGAGCCATGTTGTATGATGGTGGGGAATGACCGATATGGTGGCCGCTGGTCACAGGGCGCCACCAAGTCCTTGATATCGGTTACATGTTGGAATGATATTAATGTCGATATTTGGGGTCGCTAAAAAACATTATCGAAATTAATTTCACCTCTTTCTTTTGAGTTTGCGAAAATGTAGCAACTGGAAGATTTTAAATTACATAGTAGGTGGGTCACATCGTATTTTTACGTGATAGTGTGGTTCTAGGCGATGGGGAGCCTGTGTGGGGTTCTTTTTTGCTGTTCTTTGTTTTATATCTGTTTATCCTGATTATTGAAGAAGAATCAGGAACATTCTACACTATATTTCTTTCTTCTAAGATGCAGTTCCTTCTATGACACATTATTGAGTCAGTGCAGCTTTTTGGAAAGAAGGAGAAATATTACAATAAACGGACACATAGATTGTAAGATCCATCCCAATTTTAGGAATGTGAAAATGTGGAAAAATATGTCACCCACAGAGATATAGAATAACATAATATGGTACGTATTTGCCCATAATTAATTTTTTTTAAATCCATGATACTAATATCCTCCCCGTGAAGAGAGGCCAGCGTTTATTTAATTATGCCCTTGTCCCTGGGCACTGAAGGGTCTCCAGACCCTCAGTCCGACACGTGATGCTGCAGTGAACATCTTTGTATCTGAATCTTTGTCCTCTGGCCTGATTGTTTCCTCAGGATAAATTCCTAAAGGGGAATGGCCAGGCCAAGGATGTGAACATTTTTGAGATTAAAAAAATTCTTATTCTTGTAATTAATACACTATTTTTTTTTAGAGCAGTTCCAGGTTTCCAGAAGAGTTGGTAGGAAAGTACAGGCAGTTCCCGTAGGCTGCCGTATTTTTAAATGCCAGATGGATATGGAAAGATAGCCTGGCTCCCCTCTCACCTTTTGCCTCCAAACCTTGGGAGCAGGAAGATGACAGGACCCAAAGGGATCTTAGAAAGACGACTCTGCTGGTGATGGTTGAGGGGAGGATGGACTGGGGGACAGGGGTGAAGCTTAGGAACCAGTTAGAGGCAAAGGGTTTGTGTGGTCCGGGGGAGGGAGGGCAGTGCGGGAAGGGAGGCAGAAGTACCTGGGTCCGGGTCAGGGGCGTGAGCCTGGAGAGGCAGGGCGCAGGCTTAAGGGGCAGGAGTCCAAGGAAGGGAAGAACAGAAGGTGTTCATTAAAACTCGCTCTGTGACCGTGGCTGAGGCCCTTCCCCTTTCTGAGACTCAGTGTCTCTTCTGTAGCCCAAGCATAGTATTACATGCAGATTTCTTGTGAGGAAGGATAAACTCATGTGTGTAACGTGTCTAGGTCATGCCTGGACAGGAGTCAGTGGCCATTTCCTAGTTACAGTCATTCTCAGGGAGAAACCAGCGTACTGGGAGAGGGGTTCCTGAGCCAGGGTCCAGAGATGTACGGGGGTCCCACCACCACCCTCCTGGAAACTGGAGCTAAATCTTGAGGACATGCTGGCTTCCCTAAGGAGAAGGTTGCTAGCTTTCCTTAGATTCTCCTAGGGGTTTGTGCCCCAAAAAGCTGAAAATCCAAGTCCCAGGACTGGGCCTGGCACCCCATCACGGGCAGGCCTGGGGGTGGAAGGGGAAGCAGGGAAGGGGAGGACAGGGGACAGCTGTCAGGGACTTCCTTCTTCCAACCTTGGAAGGGGCACACTGTCTTGGCAGTCCTACGCTTCTCCAGATAAAATCCTACAGGGAACCCCCAGTATGTGCAAAAAAGCGCAGAGTGAAGGATCCCTCGTGAGGTCCAATATCACTGGTAATAATCACTTTCAAAATAGTGACCATTTGTTATGAGTCCGCTCTGGCCCAGGGGCTTGGGGACCCAAGTTCTCACATATCTGGGGCCTGTTCTGCTTCTGCCTGGCCTGGAGCGTGCGGGGGTCCCCACGGGCCGAGTAGCATCGAAGACATGAAAGCTTTAGGGAGGCCCCTGAGACGTGCCATGCCAATAGAAGATTCCTCCAATGAGAAAGAGTTTGGGGGAGATCGCCTCTCTCTGTTGGGGGTCCAGGAGCACCTGCTCAGTTCAGTCTCTGCTTAAGGCTGCTTTGCACGCCCTCTGGTGGCCAGAAACAGTATGACGGGGCGCTTCACAGGGGAGCCGCGTGTTGTCCTGAGATTTCTATGCACCAGGTGGGGAATGAGATGCAGGCTGGCGCGGCGCCCCGCCCCAGGCCTCCCAGCTAGTAGTCAGAGGCAGAGCCCCCCTCCAACATAACTCCCAAGAGCCTCTGCTTCCCCCTCCCAGTGTTCTTGGTACCATTTCTTGCCGGTCCGCAGTAGATGGTGAGCTTCTTGAAGACACAGGTGCGTCTGTTGTTCCCGACTGTGGCTGTGTGGCAGGTACCAGCGACAGAGAAGGCTGAGAGCCCGTCATGTCCCAGGCATCTTCTGCTACCTCATTTTGTCCTCACGACCGCCCTGTGGTGCTCTTGCCATGTCCATTTTAGGAGAAAGAAGCAGAGGCTTGCTGAGATTAGTAATTTGTCCTCGTTAGGTGACTAGGAGGTGGCAGGGCTGGGTTTGAGCCCAGGCAGTCCAGTCCAGAGCCCATGTTCTAACTATGACTCTGCAGAACTAGCTGGTGAACGGAGCCCAGGGAAGGACCCACCTGGGGACATCCCCAGACTGGGTGATTTGCCAGCGGATGATGGTCTTGATTTTGGAGCTGAGCAGGGACCTTAAGAGTGTAGGTGTATCAGGACATTGGGGCCAGGGCCGGCTCTGGACACTGCCTGTGCGCCCAGGTAGGAAGATGGGAGGGCACAGGAAAGCCTGCTGGGATTGTCCTGTCGTTGAGCCCTGCTGACCTCACCCACTGCTGACCCC
The DNA here is from genome assembly GCA_028646535.1 of Procyon lotor. Lineage (NCBI taxonomy): Eukaryota > Metazoa > Chordata > Mammalia > Carnivora > Procyonidae > Procyon > Procyon lotor. The sequence continues at coordinate 21,623,286 of CM053620.1, forward strand.
TGGGAGGGCCCAGCCTGAAGGTGTGAGCAGAGGTATGAGTGACTCTTACTCTTCCGTGGTAATGAGAGAAGCTCGGGGCATCTCCTGTGCCCATACCTCCCTTCCCTGGCTCATGCGCCCATGGAGAGGCCTCACCAGCCGTGGGTGACGGCTCAGAGAAGCAGATGGCAGCCTGAATTCTAATGCCAGCTCTGGACCTGGCCCACTGGTGACCGTGAGTGTTTCCTTTGCCTTCTGGAGCCTCAGTTTTCCCGTCCAGAAAAGAGATGGGCAAGGGAGAGGGTCAGGAAAGGTGGTCCTTGAGATATCTTCCAAGTTTGACATTTCTCTCGCTTTTTGGGAACCAACATGGTGGGATAGGAAAGGGAAGGTAGTGGAAATTGAAAGAATATTGAGGGAGCCCAAGCATCAGAAGTCAGAAGACCCTGGGGCTACCTTCCTGCCAAGTCTTTCTAGCAGTCTCCTGAAGCCTCAGTTTCCCCGTCTGCCTCTGCGTCTGTGCGCGTGCCCTGCACCCTGTGGGTGTTAGGCTCTCTTCCTTGCACGTCGAAATAAAGGGTTTTCTTTTTTGCATACTGCACATCTGTCAGAGCCAAGCCGCCCACCTCACCAAATGGGGGCCTTTGCTGACCGAGGTACCCTTCCTTTTCCCTCTCTAGTTACATTCGCTGTTACTACTGGGCTGTGAAGACCCTCATCACCATTGGTGGGCTGCCTGACCCCAAGACGCTCTTTGAAATCATCTTCCAGGGGCTGAACTATTTCACGGGTGTCTTCGCTTTCTCTGTGATGATCGGACAGGTAGCTGGCTTGCCACCCGCCTGCCTGCAGGGCCCCTCTCCCTCCCACTGCTGCCAGAAATGTCACCAGCTGCGGCCATTCCTTTTGGACTAAGTCCAGGAAAGGCTGCAGGACTGGACCCAGGAGCCCAGAGCTCTGGGACCTGCTGGGTGAAGGGGCTGGGGGTGGAGGTCTAGGTCCCATCCTTCTCTACTCTTGCTTCCACTGGAAAGGTCGATTCCTTTGGGATATGTCTGGAGAGCTGGGCTGAAAGGCTTTCTGCAAAGGCTGGGGATTTGGGCTGCTCCCCTGGAGAGAAACCCCTGGGGGCATCAATGTGCAGGGGTGCATCTCCTATTCTAATCAGTGCATGAGGCCACAGTCGGGTGGCCTCAGAATCGGGTTCTGCCCTGAGGAGTAGTACACTGGGTTCACATTTCCTCCAGTGAGGTTGAAGTGGCCTCTGGTGCACTTGTGCAAAGTGCCGAGAGGCCAGGTCATACCAGAATCAGCTCGGCCCAGGAGGCATTTCCTCTTAGCGGGTGCTGCTCTCAGCAGCCTCACCCCTCCCTTCCCATATCCACCCTGGGGGCAGAATTTCTCCTGTTGGCAGCCTCCTCTGTGTGTGGACATGGGTCTCCTCTCTCCTGACCCCTCTTCCTCATGCACCCCAGGTCCGAGTAGATACACGTGCTCACAATGCACGTGCCCAAAGCCCCACTCTGCCCCTTGACGCTTCTGCCTTGCGCCTAGATGAGAGACGTGGTCGGGGCTGCCACTGCCGGGCAGACCTACTACCGCAGCTGCATGGACAACACCGTGAAGTACATGAACTTCTATAAGATCCCCAGGTCTGTGCAGAACCGAGTCAAGACCTGGTACGAGTACACCTGGCAGTCCCAAGGCATGCTGGGTAAGACAGGTGCCCCAGCTGCCACCAGCTATATCCTCCTCCCTGGCCCCCTCCCTCCCACCTCCCACCAGCCATCCTCTGCCCTCCTCCCTGGCCTCTGCTCCCTCCTCCCACCAGCTCTCCCCTGCCCCTCCTCCCTGGCCCCTGCTCCCTCCACCCACCAGCCATCCCCTGGCCCTGCCTCTAACCCGTGTCCCTGAGGTCTTGAGTACTGGGGCCTCTTGACTGTGGCCCCAACATATTCAACTGAGGGGGGCCCAGGGAAGCCCATGAGGTGCTCCAAGCTGGGCCATCAGGAGACCCCTGGAGGCTTGAGACCCTTGTCTTCTGGATGCTCTGGCTCTCCTCCCTTCCATTCCCCTGCCTTGAAATGCATCCCCATCAGAGATGGAAGTGCAGTTGAAATCAGGACAAATCAGAAGACCCCCTCTCTTCTTCTCTTTCCATAGACACACACACACACACACACACACACACACACACACACACACACACATTTAAAGATTGTATTTATTTAAGAGAGAGGGATCGATCATGAGCAGGGGGAAAGGTAGAGGGAGAAGCAGACTCCCCACTGAACAGGGAGCCTGATATGGGGCTCGATCCCAGGACCCAGGGATCATGACCTGAGCCGAAGGCAGAGGCTTAACCAACTGAGCCACCCACGTGCCCATACACATATACTTTTTGTAAATTTGTTGATGTTATGCTTTGCTTCTGAAATCCTTTGGCTGCAACAATGCTTATAACTCCCCACTGTTTCTGCTTTTTTGTCAGTGATGGGGTGCACTTAATAATTCCTGGGAAGTGGGAGAATCTGACCCGTACACTGTTTTCAGATGTAGTGACATTTTCCCGAATTCGAAATGGAATGCTTAATGAGATGTGAATATGCTACTTCGATGTTAATTAAATCACAATTTCCCCCCAGTCTCTCTCTCTCTCTTTTTATCTTTGGGAGCTAGTAATATTGTTTTCAGAGCTTAGACATCATTCCGGAGGCCCTTGACAAGCTGCTGGGTCCCTGGCACTATGTCTTAGGGTCCCTCAACTCACTCAGCTAATTCGAGGGCCCCCCCAGCTTCCACGGGTTTTCCTCTGGCCTTGAAGAAGCCACACTTGAGCTGCAGGGTCTCTGGAGCCGAGGGAGGACAGCAAGCGGTTGAGGCAGCTTTAGTATCCGTGGCTGACGTGCTCAAGTTGTACAAGTCCATGACGTCATTCCATTCCAGGGACAGCCCTGTGTCCCCTAAGTCATTGCCCCCTTCCCCAGGGGCACACATGAAGTACCAGAGAGGGTTTCCAGCTGCCCCAGTCATGTGGATCCACTCTTGAACCCATAAATGATTGTGGTGCAGTGGGAGGGGCATTGGGATTGGGTCAAGTTAGTACATTTCTCGTCCCTAGTACCGACATTCATTCCGTGCCAGGCTCTCTGCTGGGCACTGCAGCCCCCATCATGGGCAAAGCAGACTTGGCCCCTGCTCTTTTGGGACAGGCCTGGAGCCCCACGGCCCCGGGTGGGATACTGGCTCCCTTCTCCAACCCCCGGCTGTGGGGCTGTGGGCAGGTCCCTGCCCTCCTAAGCCTCCCTTTCTGTGAAGTGGGCATGATGGTAGTGGGCACCTGTTGGGTTGTTGGGAGGATTTAATACAACCATCTTTGTAAAGCACTCTGTAAAACCAGTGTTGGATATACTTTAGCTCTTGCTAACGTCCTCAGAGCGTGAGAAGCGCAAACTAGCAGGAACGAACCATTGCAATAAGGGGTGTGGTCAGCGCTGCCGCAGAGAGGCTGCGGAACCTAATAGCTGGTGGGGGGATCTCAAGGGAAGGCTTCCTGGAGGAGGTGACATTAGTACTGGGTTCTGAAGAAGCAGTAGAAGTTAACTAGGGAAGTACACGACAGTGTTCCCTGCAGAAGGAAAAGCCCAGAGGGAGACGCGTCCAATATAGTGTGGCTCTGGGTGGCAGAGGGACGGTGTGCCTGGGGCCCCGTGTGTGTGTGTGGGGGGGGTGGAGACCTGGATGTGCCTCTGGTCACGGCCAGCCTCTCCTTTGCAGATGAGTCAGAACTGATGGTCCAGCTTCCAGACAAGATGCGTTTGGACCTCGCCATCGACGTGAACTATAACATCGTCAGCAAAGTGGCTCTCTTCCAGGTAGGGCCCACCCAGCACCCCCGTCCCTGGGGTTCTGGGGAGCCCCAAGCCCCCACCCTCCTCTAAACGGGCCTTCTTTCCCCCTCCTCCTGGGGACAGGGCTGTGACCGACAGCTGATCTTTGACATGCTGAAGAGGCTCCGTTCTGTCGTCTACCTGCCCAACGACTACGTGTGCAAGAAGGTGGGTGGCCCTGGGCAGCCGAAGGGGGCGCCTCGGAAGGCCAGGAGGGTCGGCAAGCCCAGGGAGGGTGTTGTTGCTGGGGAGGGAGGGGCCGTAGCATCTGCCACCAGGCCTCTGTCCAGCTCCAGGCCTTGAACTCCGGTGCGCAGTTCCGGACTTTGCTGTCTTGGCACAGAACCAGGGGAACCCCACTTTCCAGAAAAGGAAAAGTGAGGAGCCTCGTGAGAGGTAGGGCCCTGTCGATGGAACTGCTTCAGGGTCTTGGTCTTCCTGTCAGAATAACGGAGCGGAGGGAGGGCTGGGGTAGGCCAGAGGCTGCAAACCGATGGCCTTCTCACAGGAGCCAGCCCATACATAGTTTTGTGGGGTTTTTTAGGTATCCTTTTTTTCCCTCATCTTAAAAAAAATGTTGAATTTGTCCCCAACCTTTAAAATTTTGAAGGTTTCACATAAAAATTCATATTTCTGGTTGAAAACGGAGCCCCACTTTCCCAAATAGCGAGAATCAACCGGGTGGAGAAGGGGCTGCCCCCAAAGGGGTTCGTCACCCTCCCTCCTGACGCCGCAGGCCCCACCCTTCCCTGCTGCCCCATACCAGGCTCTCTTCACTCCTTAAACCGCCCATCTGATCCTGGAAGACATTTGCATTTGAACCTGGGGCTACCCAGTATCGAGGGCCCTTTCTGCTCCCATTCCCTGGGACTCAAGGTGGGACCAGGGTGACCTGGGCGTGAGTGGTTCGGGCAGAAGGGCAAGAACTCAGATTTCGGCCCCCTTGTTATGGAGCTGTAAAGGCTGGGTGTGTACAGAGCTGAAAATAATGCCCACGCAACCCCTGTGAGACTCAGAAAACCTCAGCCCAAGAAGGCCCCCATCTCCAAGTTGTATGCTGTATAGCAGTGGGGTTTCTGGAAGCAGAGAGCCTGGAGAAATGGGAAAACAGTGCTACAGATGGTTGAAAACTCAAAGCTGCGGCCCTAGAGGCCCAGAGGGGTTTGAGAGCAATTGTCTGACACGGGCTGCTTCCTAGCTGTGCAGCCTTGAGGCAGTGGCTTACCTTCTCTGAGTCTCATCTCGTGGGTGAAGTAGGGATGTTGCTGGTACTCCCACATGGGTGGTTGTGAAAGTGGAATCAGCCGTGCCTACAGAGTTAGGTGCCCTTGTGCTGCAATGCTGGCAAATGAGGAAGACTGAACTAGGTGGCGGGAGTTGGCAGAGGGACGTTGAAGGGAACACTTGATGAGCAAGTGTGAATGGCGCCCTCTGCTGTCCGGCTTTGCTCCGGGAGGATCTTGCTGGGACACCCCCGGGGAAGCCCACGGCCGCCCACCCCAGAGCTGGTAGTGGGGCAGGGGTGAGCTCTTTAGACCCTTCAGCCCGTGTCAAATTGGACACAGAAACTTTGGACATGAAGCTTTCTTCCTGTTTGTTAAGGATCTCATGCATGTGTGAGAAGCCCGGGAAACGTTTGTTGAATGAATCCAAAATGTCATCAACTGACCTATCCTTGCTCTCTCCCTTAAACATGCCAGGTGTGACGGACAGGGAGAGGGGCCTTGTGAGGGCGTGAGGGTTGGAAGGTGCACGGCAGACTGGGTATTTCTTTTTTTTTTTTTTTTCAACTTTAAACGATTTTATTTATTTATGTGAGATAGAGCAAGACACAGCGTGAGCAGGGGGTACAGGGAAAGGGAGAAGCAGACTCTCTACTGAGCAGGGAGCCCAATGCAGGACTCGATCCCAGGACCTCGGGATCAAGACCTGAGCCGAGCGCAGACGCTTAACTGACTGAGCCACTCAGGAGCCCCAGCCTGGGTATTTGTGATTGCAGTCCAAAGCAAGCCATTCATGCGGGCTTGCATTCATTCATTTGCTCCAACTTGGGATTAAGACCATCGCCTTAGTCTGCTGCAGCTGCTCTAACAAAGGACCAGAGACTGGGCCGCTTAAGCAGCAGAAATGCGTTGTCTCTCAGTTCTGGAGGCTGGAAGTCCAAGACCAAGGGGTCAGTAGGGTTGGTTCCTTTTCAAAGCTGTGAGGGAAGGACGTGCTCCTCTCTCCTTGGCAGATAGATGGCTGTCCTCTCCCTGTGTCACTTGACATCGTCGTCTTGGTATGCCTGTCTTTGTGTCCAAATACCCCCTTAATAGGGACATCAGTCACATTGGATTAGGGGCCCACCCAACTCCAGTATGACCTCATCTCATTTAATGAGTGAAATCTGCAATGACTGTACCTCCAAAGAAGGTCACATTCTGAACAACTGGGGGTGAGGACTTCAGCGTATGGATTTGGGAAGGACACCATTCGACCCACAGCCCTGAGGTCTGAGACCAGACTGGGCCCCAATCCCCGCTCTCCACGGCCTAGCTTTGCGTCCTCGGGCAGAGTTCCTACCCCAGAGCTGTGGAGGTTTCAGCAGGCGCAGCACTTAGAGCAACGTCTCTCACAGAAAAATGTCGCACAAGAGCTGGACTTGGTTACTGATGTTGTTGTCACTCCTGTTTCAGCCAGCAATACTCACCAAGCTTCTGAAGTGACACGTGCTAGGCATAGGCATCAATTTATTGTATGAAGCCCTATTAGTTTTTCCCATGTCTCCAGCCCTCCGTTGGCATGTATAATTGGGGGTTTGCAGAATCCCATTACACCTGCGCCTTCTAGCTTGCCTAGCACTTTCCTTTCCATCACACCACTAACCCCCCTCAGAATCCCATCAATCAGGCAGGCCAGGGGCGGCCACTCTGTGGCCAGTCCACAGAGGGGGAGACTGAGGCCCCAGAGGGGGAGCGAGTGGCCCCGCTCCGGACACCACGGCAGTGGGGGGCTGGACGCCAGCCCAGGTTCCTCTGCGCTGCACCAGCAGCCTCCGGGCCCAGCCCTGCCGGTTTTCTGGTCACTCCTGAAGATGGCAGAGGGGCTCACCCCTTCTCTGTTTCAGGGGGAGATTGGCCGAGAGATGTACATCATTCAGGCGGGACAGGTGCAGGTCCTGGGTGGCCCCGATGGGAAGGCCGTGCTGGTGACGCTGAAGGCTGGATCCGTGTTTGGAGAAATAAGGTCAGGGGAGAGCTGGGGTGAAATGGGCGGACCTGGGCCCAAGCTGCGGGGGTGGTAGCCAGTGTGTGTGTGGGGAACCTCATCCTCAAGGACCCTTTGGCGGGTCTGAGGAAATCTGACATATGCAGGGTGGGCCCCAGCTCTCGGCCATGTGGGGCTGCCACTGTGCTCTGGGCAATGGGAAGAAAGGGACATTTTATTGGGATCCCGGCGCAGCCTGCTGGTTCTCACCCCCTCCCTTCTCTGCCCCAGCTTGCTGGCTGTCGGGGGCGGGAATCGGCGCACAGCCAACGTGGTCGCCCACGGGTTTACCAACCTCTTCATTCTGGACAAGAAGGACCTGAATGAAATTTTGGTGCATTATCCCGAGTCTCAGAAGTTACTCCGGAAGAAAGCCAGGTACATTTTTTTATTTAAAAAAAAATCTACATATACGTCAGTGCGCATTTCTTGAGGACTAACCCTCTATCTTATCTACCATAATACCTTATCCCAATCAGGAAATTCAGTATTGAAACGATGCTGTTACCTCACCCCCAAACCATCTTCAGATTTGGCCAATTGTCCCAATCATGCCTTTTATGGCCTTTCCTGTCTTCTTTTCTGTTCCTGGAGCCAGTGTGGGTTCCCCCTGTTTCATCGTGTAGCCTCGTATCTTCAGTCTCCTTGGATCTGGGATGGCCTCTCAGCCTTTTTCCATCTTTGGTGACTTGGACTTCCTCGAAGAGGACAGGCCTGTTATTTTGTGGGATGTCCCTTCATTTAGGGTTAGCTGATGTTCTGATGTTTTCTCACGATTACCTTCAGGTTCTACATGGAGGAAGGAATGTCTCAGAAGTGATGTTGTGGGGTGCCTGACTGACTCCCTAGGTAGGGCATGCGACTCTTGATCTTAGTGAGATCAAGCAACTCACTTAGCTTGTGAGTTCAAGCCCCACGTTGGGTATGGAGCCTCCTTCTTTTTAAAAAACAATGTTGTATTCTTCTTGGTGCAGTGTATCAAGAGGCACGCTCTGCTGGCTTCTCCCAGTATTGATGATTTTCCCTTTGATCACTTACTTGGTTAAGGTTTCTGCACTCTAGAGTTGACACTTTTTTCTTCATAATTAATAAGTAATTAGTGGGGAGTCAGTCCAAGGCTATCTAGACCCCCTGTTTCCCATCAAGTAAGCCTTCACTCGCTCCATTCCACATCCACTGAGCGCTCCTTGCTCAATCAGTGATTGCCATCATGGTTGCAAAATGGTGATTTTTCTGATTCCATCATGTCTTCTATGTTTATTAGGAGCCTTCTACTGTGAGAAAGAGCTTTCTCTTCTCTCCTATTTATTTGTTTATTCATTTATCTATATCAATATGGATTTGTTTTGTTCTGTAAATATCCTGTTATGAGCACTGTTTTGGTGCTCAAATTGTTCCAGATTTGGCCAGCAGGCACCTCTTCAGCCTGGCCCTTGTGACTCTTTGTTATGTCTCTGAAATGTTTTAGCTCTTCCTTGCTTACAAGCACAATGAGATGCTCCAGGCTCATCTTGTGACTTTCTCTGTCACATCCCTGGAAATGGCCGTTTCTCCAAGGAACCTTGATTCCTTGCAGGTGGGAATGGTTTTTAGAAACCAACATCTGAGCGCTATGTGTGTTCATGGCTACTAGGCTCCCAAGTGGACAGAGTTGGGAAACACACCCGCATGCCCACCAATATATACAAATGCAAATACACGTATACACATGCATATATGTAAGTATTAACATCCATTTTTCCATCTGTATATATATATCTGTATCTAACAATTTCAGTCCAACACCACAGGGTCCTTTCTAATCTTCTCCTTTTCCATATTTTGTAAATTCCTTCTCCAGTGCTGAGAAATTTGACTCTCTTTACCCTCATCACATTCACTTATTTATTTAGTCCCACAATTCAAAGAAATTTCAGAATTGCTATCCCAGAGCACTAGAGTGGTGGGGGAGGCTTCCCAGCAGACTTTAATATTTGGCGCTGTTCTTTTTGTCTTTAGCCCAAGTACCTATGAGGTAAGTGTTGTATTCAGAGTGATTTGGATTCGTTTTCTTCGGCCTCCCTTGAGTATGGTGGTTCATTTGAAATGTACCCAGGCTCGTGAGTTTCGGTTTGCATTCTGTTTTTTTATGATGCCTCCTGAGTTTCGGTTTGCACTCTGTTTTTTTATGATGCCTCCTGTGCCAATCCTTGTTGATTTTGTATTGTTTTGGATGTGTCGAGCATTAGCGTGGTACCAAAAGTCATAGGCAGTAGAATGGTGTGGCCTGGGGGAGTGTCCCGGCTCCCCCCGCTTGTTGCCCCCAGCCCTACAGGAGCCCAGTCTCATGAGTTTCTGCTGCTTCCTTAATGGGCTTCCTTTTGCAAAAATAGGCGGGTCGGTGAATATTTTGTTTTCCCCATCTTCCACAAAACGTAGCATACTGTAGATTTTCTTTTGCACTTCGCTTTTTTTCACATGACAACTGATCTTGGAACACATTCTCTCTCAGTCCATAGACCCGTCAGCTTCCTCGTTCCTCTGACAGTTGCAGAGCGTTCCTATGAATGGGCAGTTAGATTTCCAATATTTGGCAATTATAAACAGCGCCACAGTGAGTAACCTTGTGCCTCTATATTTTGTACTGTTGAAGAGTGGGTAACTTTTCAGAGAAGGTTTTTGCTTTCAGACCCTTAAGATCAGGTTTCCAGCTGAGTGACAGAGGCAGCCCAGGTGTGGGAGAAGAATCCACAACAGGCTCAGGAAGCTGAGGGGGCTCACACCCCGTCCATGTGAGGTACTGGCTGTGTGGCCTTGGAAAAGTTGCTTAACTTCTCTGGTCTCAGTTTTCGGCAATTCTGTAAAATAAGGGTATTTTAACCCCTTACTTTGTTTTTGGGAAAATTAAATAAAATAGCACGTGTGCGAATGTCTCCAGCAGGGTACCCGACATGTGGGAGAGCTCAGTGAATGTTCATAATCATAATTGTTCCTCTTTATCCATTAAACCCTCTCTGTATCCCGTTGGATGAAGCCTTTTAAATCTACATGTCTGGTTTTTCCTCCATTGCCTTTTACCCCATATTCCTATTTTCTACCTCATCCTATGAAATGACACCATAAATAAACTACACAGAGAGAGGTCATGATAAAGGGCACAAACTTACCAACATCCACTCATAGCTCATAATCATTTATCGAGTATCTAGTTCTGGGCCCCAGGGACACAGCAGGGACCAAATAAAGCTGGCATTCTAGTAGGGGAGGCTGGCCAGAGAGAAATGAAGGATTCTGCGATGTGTCAGCTGGGGACAGAGCCATGAGGAAACAAAGCCACACTGAGGAGACGGAGGTGAGGAAGGGAGTTCCTCGAAATAGGTTGCTCGGGAAAGGCCATTCTGAGGAAGGGGAATTTCTGCTGAGACCTGCACAGAATGAAAGAGTGAGCGGGACTGCTTGCAGGGAAAAGCATTCCAGCCAGAGGGAACAGCAGCTGCAAGGGCTCTGGGGAGAAGCAGCCTCGGTGTGTGTGTGCAGACCAGCCAGAAAATAAGCGGAGCTTGACGCGGGGCGGGAGAAGTCAAGGGGATGAGAGTGGGTAGGGCCTTGGAGGTGAGGCCTTGCAGTGGCTTTGGGTCTTGCTCTGAGGGAGGTGGCAGCCGTGTAGGGTTTTACACAGACTGGTGACTTGATGTGACTTCGGTTTTCACAGGACGCCTTTGGCAACCCCAGGTGTGTGGATGCTGTGTCGAGGTTAGAGCTTAATACACACGGGATGCCGGGGTCCCCTGAGGAAGGACGCTGCCCCCTAACTTAGTAGGGAAGCTACCGGGCCCTTCCAAAGGCTGGTCAGTCTGACCTTCTCCCACGGACTCTGCCCACTTCCCCTGACTCTCCGGAGGATCAGGGAAGCACAGTCAATCCTCAGTATTCACGTAGTTGAGATTCTGTATCTGCAATTCACCTATTCACTAAAATGTATTTGGAACCCCCAGACCAGCACTCATGGGCAGCCCCGGTAATTCACAGACGTGCATAGAGAGAGCAGTGAGAGATGTGAGTCGTCCTAAGTGCAGGTCGCCAGCAGAAGTTGACCGAGGGGACACTCTGCTTTATTGTTTCAGCCCAGAAGTGTCTGAACACTTGTCAAGAGTCTTTCCCTGGGCTATTTAGTGCCACAATGTTCACATTTCTGTGACTGTCGTCGGCGATTTCGCTATCTAAAATGGCCCCGGAAGTGTGGTGCTGAGGTGCTGAGTGCGTTCCCCAGGGCCGGGAGGTTGGGATGTCCTGTACAGAGAAGGCAAGTGGGTTAGATAAGCTCCGCTCAGGCATGACTCACAGAGCTGTGGGGCGTGAGTTCGATGCCAGTGAAACTGTAGATTCTCAGATGTCTTTAAACAGAAACACACACAAGTATTGATCAGTTGCTGAAATGTTGTCATGAGAGGCTCACCAGAAACGTAACCCTGTATTTGCACCAGAAGCAATGGTTTCAGTATTCACTAATTCAGCATTTGCGGGGACTCTGCCTAACGACACTACCGCGAATACTGAGAATCGACTGTTTCTGTCTGAGAGTATGTACCAGGTGCCCCCGCCCGCCCTTCCTCCCCCTGCAAGAGGAGCGAGGCCCAGGAAGCCAGGCTTATAGCTGCCACCCACCCACTCCTTTGGCTAGGTTAGGAGAGGGGTTGGCCAGTCAGCTAGGATCCTGCAGAGGCTGCTGACCGGTGTGCGGAGAGCCTGCTGCCCTGTGCTGGAGAAGGTGCAGAGAGAGGAGGAGCCGGTCCTGCTGCGCAGGGGCCGTGGGACCAGCGCTGCGGCCTGATTCATCAGAGAGCCGGGCTCCCTGGACAGGCAGGCTTCCAGACAGAGGCTGGGGGTCACGAGGGAGCTCTGCCCATCAAAGGAAAGATGTGGTCTGAGAACCCCAGGGCCTGGGACATCTGAGCTGGCGAGAGCCTCGTGTGGGATTCTCTCTCAGCTTCCTGCTTTACAGATGGGGGCCCTAGGGCCCCAGAGATGTGACGGGCTCAGCAATCCTGCTTGGCCAGTCCAAGAAGTGGGCCAGAAAGGTTTCACGTGTGCCACTCTCTCCAGGGATGAACGTGCGATCCTGCTTCTAGGAAAACACGTCATCTGAAAGTAAGGAGAAATTTCCTGACTCTGGAAATGTCCTAGAAGCCAGCGCAATGTTTCAAAAGAGAGATGGCCATTAGCCCTCAGCAGAGGTCCCACAGAGAGTTCTTTTGTGTCATTTCTGTACCACGCTGAGCCTTCCCACAGACTGTCATGCTGTGAGTTATGGACTGAATGACACAGGTGATGGTGCCAGGCATGAAGAGGCCTCTGATGAATTATCATGTTTGTGTTCTACTGGGGGAGCCCCAGCCAGAAAACGCAAGTCTTGGCCAATTCATATCAATATGAACAATTTAAACCCATTGCCTCTTGATTAGATAAGCAGCCAGTAATGGCCTCATTTTTAAACAAACAAGTTTTGCTGGACCCCTGATGAATGACTTTGCCAATTAGGAGTCTAGGCCCCTAGAATGCAGACGAAATTTATTTGTTCTTGAGCCAAATCATGCATCACGTAGCTATAATTTGAACAATTCCCTACCAGAGGCCGGGGCTCTCTGTTCGATGGAAGATTCTATCCTTATTTACAGAGCAGGGTGGCATGCTGCCTTTAGATATGAGGTGTCGTTTTTTTTTTGGTTTTTTTTTTAAGATTTTATTTATTTATTTGACAGAGAGAGAGAGAGAGATCACAAGTAGGCAGAGCGTCAGGCAGAGGAAGAGGGAGAAGCAGGCTCCCCACTGAGCACGGAGACCAATGTGGGGCTTGATCCCAGGACGCTGGGATCATGACCTGAGCCGAAGGGAGATGTTTAACCGACAGAGCCACGCAGGCGCCCCTAGATCTAAGTTTTCATTCTGCCCCCACCACTTCCTAGCTGTGTAACCTTGGGAAAATTACTTACCCCTTCAGATCTTCCATATCTTTATTTGAAATGAGGGAGAAAAATAGGGGCCTCCCTGAGAGGAGTCTGTGGGATTTAAATGACAAAGTGTGTATCAGTTATCTATTGCATAATACGCCACACGTTCAGGGGCTTAAAACCATGTATTGTGTTACCTCGGAGCTTCTGTGGGTCA
>CM053620.1:21661520-21672645 GCA_028646535.1 Procyon lotor
TCTAAAATAGACGTCACCCCACCCCCTGGGTAACCTTGGAAAAGTCTCAACACAGCCAAGCCTCTTGCCTTCCTCATGGGGATAATGAGGCTACCCCCGGGAGGACGTCTGGAGGATTAAGTGAGATTAAATGAGATAATACATGTAAAGCACTTAATGAGTTCTATTGTTAGAATGAAGGCCCCTGAAGGCAGAGATGGCAGACTCCGGTGTGGGTGCCACACTCCCCCGAGCCTAGGACAGCACCTGGGACACAGCAGGAGAGAGAATGCTGAGTGCACGAGGGGCCAGGCAGAGCAGAGTCTGAGTGAGGCTGTCGGGCAGGGCGTGCAGCTGAAGAGGCACCGGAGGCAGGGGCAGCGCTGGGCACCAGAGGAAGGACGCTGGCTTCCGCCAAAAGCATGAGCTGCTATGAGGCCTCAGGCAGCAGGGTGCCACGTGGGAATGACAGCCCAGAGATGCCATGTCTTCCAATATTTTCTGACAAAAAGAAGTCCAGATTTTTATGGGAATTTAGCCAAGGCTTAAAAATTGACAACTAGGGGCGCCTGGGTGGCTCAGTGGGTTAAAGCCTCTGCCTTCAGCTCAGGTCATGATCTCAGGGGCCTGGGATCGAGCCCCACATTGGGCTCTCTGCTCAGTGGGGAGTCTGCTTTCCCCTCTCTCTCTGCCTGCCTGCCTGCCTACTTGTGCTCTCTCGCTCCATCAAATAAATACATAAAATCTTTTTTAAAAAATTGATAACTAATCTAATTACTAAAAACGCAGTTTTTATTACGCAATTAGAACGAGTAAACAAACTGAGCAGAGTCACGGGATTCAAAACCAACACGTAAAAATCAGTGGTTCTTCAGGATGCCTGGGTGGTTCAGTCAGTTAAGGGGAGGACTCTGGGTTTCAGTTCAGTCATGATCTCAGGGTCACGAGATTGGGCCCTGCTTGTCCCTTTCTGTCCTCTGCTTCTCTCCCCACACGCTCGCTCTCAAATAAATAAATAAATAAATAAATAAATAAATAAATAAAATCTTTTTAAAAAAATGAGTTGTACTTCTACACACTAACAATGAACAATCCAAAAAGGAAATTTAGGAAACAATTCCATTTACAATAGCAGCAGGAAGAATAAAATAGGAATAAACTTAATCAAGGAGGCAAAAGATTTATACACCAAAAACTGTAAAATGTTGCTGGAATCGATTAAAGAAGACATTGATAAATGAAAAGACAGCCTGGGGCACCTAGGTGGCTCAGTGGGTTAAGCATCTGTCTTCAGCTCAGGTCATGATCCCAGGGTTCTGGGATCGAGCCCCATGTCAGGCTCCTTGTTTGGCGGGGAGTCTGCTTCTTCCTCTCCCTCTGTCCCTCCTCCTGCTTGTGTGCTCGCTCACTCTCTCTCTCAAATAAATAAAAATCTTTAAAAAAGAGAGAGAGACACTCCATGTTCACAGACTGTTATATTAAGATGTCAGTGTTACCCAAAGTGACTCAATGCAATCCCCATCACAATTTCAATGACATTTTTTGCAGAAAATAGAAAAATCCATCATAAAGTTCTTATGAGGGGTGCTTGGGTGGCTCAATGAGTTAAAGCATCTGCCTTCGGCTCAGGTCATGATCTCAGGGTCCTGGGATTGAGCCCCGCATTGGGCTCTCTGCTTGGTGGAGAGCCTGCTTCTCTCTCTCTCTCTGCCTACTTGTGATCTCTTTCTCTCTGTCAAATAAATAAATAAAATCTTTTTAAAAAAATAAAAAATAAAATTCATATGAAATCTCAAAGGACCCCAAAGAGCCCAAACATCCTTGCAAAAGAAGAGAAAGTGGGAGGTCTCACACTCCCTGATGTCAGAAGCTACTACAAAGCTATAGCAATGAAAATAATGACGTATTGGCACAAAGACAGACGGAGAGACCAATGGAACAGAACAGACAGCCCACAAATAAGCCTTCACACATGTGGTCAATTGCTTTTGACAAGGGGGCCAAGACCCTTCAATGGGGAAAGGACTGTCTTTCAACACACGCTGCTGGGAAACTGGACGTTCACATGCAAAAGAATGAAGTTGGACCCTTTCTTTGCATCACAGAAAAGATTAACTCAAAATAGATCAAAGACCTCAGTGTAAAAGCTAAAATTATACAACTTCTAGAGGAAGACCTTCACGGCACTGGATTGGGCAATGCTCTCTTAGATTGTGTGTGCCGACAGCACCGGCAACCAAAGACAAAATAGATAAGCTGGACTTCATCAAAATATAACCTTCTGTGCATCAGAAGACACCATCAACAGGGCAGAAAGGCGACCCATGGAATGGGAGAAACTATCTGCAAATTATATACTGATAAGGGGTTAATATTCAGAATACAGAGAAAACTACAACTCGACCACAACACACACACACACACACACACACACACACACACACACTCTCACTCTTCAGGAGGGCGAAGGACTCGAATGGCCATCTCTCCAACAGACACACGGCCAATAAGCACAGGACAAGGTGCTCACATCACTCGTCATCAGGGAGATGCTAATCAAAGCCACGATAAGATACCACTTCACACCCCTTATGAAGGCTATTATTTAAGAAAAAAAATCCTCAGAAAGTAACAAATATTGGAATGTGGAGAAACCGGGACCTTTGTGTACTGCTGGTGGGAATGTAAAATGGTGGACCCGCTGTGGCAAACAGGACGGTAGACGACTCAAACACTTTTAACTAGAACTGCCATGTGATCCAGCAATTCCACTTCGGGGTATTTACCCAAAAGGAATTAAAATATCTTGGAGTGATATCTGTACACCCATGGTCATAGCGGCCTTATTCGTAATAGCTAAGATGGGCAAGCAACCCGAGGGTCCAAGGATGAAGGAAGGGATAAGCAAAGCATGGTGGTTCCATTCAATGGAATATGATTCTGCCTTAAAGGAGGAGGAAATCCTGGGGCGCCTGGGTGGCTCAGTCGGTAAAACATCTGCTGTAGCTCAGATTACGGTCCTGGGGCCTTGAGATCGAGCCCGTTGGTGGGCTCCCTGCTCAGTGGGGGGTCTGCTTCTCCCTCTCCCTCGCTCCTCATCTCCACCTTGCATCACACACCCTCTCTCTTAAAAAAAAAAAAAGGGAAATCCCGTCATTTGCAACAGCATGGATGAGCCTGGAAAGCATCAAGGTTAAGTGAAATAAGTCACAAAAGACAAATGATTCCACTTACACGAAGCACCAGGAACAGCCACATTGGTGGAGACAGAGAGGAGGCTGGTGGGAGGCAGGGCTGGGGCAGGAGGTGTAGGGGGGCGGGGGGGTGGTGGATAGTATTTAATGGGAACAGTTTCAGGTTTGCAAGGGGAAAGGGTTCTGGGGATGGATGGTGGTGGCTGCCCAGCAGTGTGACTATGCGCAATACCGCTGAACTACATGCTTCAAAGCAGCTGAAATGGTAAATTTCATGTTGAGTGTATTCTATCACAATGTTTTTAATAGATTAAAAAAAAAAAAAGAAAGAAGGCCAGCAAACAAGACACATTTGAAGGCTGGATCTAGTCTGCCAGTTGGTGGCCTCTGAGCACAATTTTTAAGGTTCTAGCTTGAGGTTCTGGGACAATGAGAGGGGAGCGCAGTCTGGGCACGGGGAACGCTAGCAGGAGCCTTGGGTGTGTGGAGGCCGCTGCTCCAAGGATGTCCACAAAGAGGGAGCTTGAGGCCACCAGGATGTGGCCTGGGGTTGATGCTGCCAACGCTGGGGAGGGTCATGCAGACCGACTGCAGCCTCTTATCGGTTGTCAGGCCAAGACTGGTGGCCTCTGTGGCCTGGGTCAGTGGGATGGCCAAAGACAGAGGCCCTCTGGTCCGACTGCTCCCCACACGGCGCACAGTGGGCTCCCAGTAAATACAAATATCACCATCTGACACTGATCAGTAGGGACACCGCTAAAGACTCCTGCAGCCCCCACAAGCCCGGGTCCCAGCAGGATAAAGGAAGCCCCCTTTACTGAGTCAGCTTGGCCTGCAGAGCACCGGTCTCCCTAAGATCATCACCTGGAACCCCCCAATTCTGCAAGGGAGATACTGTTCTCATCCCTACTGTCCAGGAAGAAAAACTGAGGTTTCAAGAGATGAAGTTAAGCCTTCAACAACTCATTCAAGTTGGATGGACGACAGATTGAAACTCCGATCTGTGGGGAATCCCCAGGGGGCCCCTAAATTCAACTGCCAGGGCTACGCTGCCTTTCAGGAAGAGCAGCATGGGAAGGCAGCCACATTCAGAAGGCAAGTCCAGACAAGGCTGGGAACAAGGCACCGCGAGCATGAGGCAGAGTGTCCCCCATTTCTTTTCTTGGATGAGCAACACTTAGAAGAGCAGGAAGGTCGATCTGGGTCCAACCCCAGTGAGGCCAACAGGAGAGCAGAGCACGCAGATGCAATACCTCCCGAGGCACCGCGCTCTCCGGTTTATCATCTGTTTTTCTGTCCAGTCCCATGACTGATCTGTCTGATAGCCACGAAGCAAGATGCATGAACCCCGGGTCAGAGAATAGTAACCGAAGGCTCGGGGAGACGGTGACTTCCTACAGCCACCCAGCCAGCGTGTGGCCCGGCCAGAACTAGAACCCTGTTGCTGTGATTCCAAATCCAAAGCTCTTCCCAGTAAAGTCAGTGGTGGTCCCAACAACACCAACACTATTGGCTCATCTCATCAGGTGCTGTGATGTCCATTTTACAGATGAAGGGACTGGGGTGCAGAGCGGTAATTAACCTGCCCGAGGTCACACGGCTAATTGAGTTATCAGTGCCCAGAGTCAGGATTCGAACCTGGCTCCTGGCCCGTGTGGTTGGACAGAGCACAACAGAGTTGGACCCCATGAAGATGAGCCCAGGGACCTGGGGCTTCAGGGGCATCCCCTGAAATTTTCAGGAAGGAACTGTCAGTGAGGAAGTTTAAGGATCAAACTGGAGCAAAGAGGAGGAACCGTTTCGAATTCTCCCAATCAGCCAGGGAAGCCGGGGATGGGCGAGGACAGGGGCGGGGAAGGTCCAGAAAGCCGGGGTACAAAGTCACCAGAAAGGCTGAGATGCTTCACCTTCAACTTCCCCTGTAAAAAGTAAGGAGATTTTGCCAAATGGGGGCTCCTGGGTGGCTCAGTCTAATAAGCGTCTGCCTTTGGCTCAGGTCATGATCTCAGGGTCTGGGATTGAGCCCCGCCCTCCACAGGGCTCCCTGCTTAGCGGGGAGTCTGCTTCTTCCTCCCAAACCCTGACTCGTGCTCACTCTCTCTCTCTCTCTCTCAAATAAATAAATTAAAATCTTTACAAAAAAAAAAAAAGTAAAAGAAGAAAAAAAAGTTTAATTTGCTTAAAGTTACGAAAGGCCACGTATTATGATTTCATTTCTATGAAATATTCAGGAAAGGCAAATCCATACAAACAGAAAGATGTTTGTAGGGGGAGGGATAAGGACGGTGACGAAAATAGGCCTTTTCAGAGTAATGAAGATGTTCTGAAATCAGGTGGTGGTGATGGTCACATCACAGTCTTAATACACTGAAGTGTATTAATACACTTAATACACTGCCTTCAGCTCGGGTCATGATCCCGGGGTCCTGGGATCAAGCCCCGCATCAGGCTCCCTGCTCTGCGGGAAGCCTGCTTCTCCCGCTACCACTCCCTCTGCTTGTGTTCCCTCTCTCGCTGTGTTTCTGTCAAATAAATAAAATCTTGAAAAAAAAAATTGAAAAGTCTGGCTTATTAAAAAAATAAACAGCATAACGGGGTGAACTTTACGGTATGTGAATTCTATTTCTGTAAAGCCCTTTAAAAAAAATTTTTTTTTTTTCAAAATGAAGTGCCAGGACAGTCTTAATGTGGAGAAGGTCAGGGAAAAAAGAGCTTCTGCTAAGTTCTTGCCACGGGCCAGGCATGTCCTGCAGGGTGTGAGCCCTGGACCAGCCCCCAGCCCCACAGGGCTACCCAAAGCTTGGTTCTGCCCCTATATTCATCTTGCTTTTCCTGCCACAGTCCCTTTGCACAGACTGGTCTCTCAGCTCAGAACCCACTTCCTCTGCTTTGTGCCAGACCATAGCTCTAGCCCTTCTTTCTCAAGGAAGCTGTCCCTGACCTCCCCGCAGGTCCTGATGTCCCAGAGGCCTCTGGGACAAGCCCAGTGTCTCAGAGGGAGACATGGGGCACTAGGGACGCCTCCCCTAGGAGGCCCACCTCACTCGGCAAGGGCAGGTGGTCAGAACAGACAGATCTTGAGAAAAGGAGACACCAGTACGCTGGGGGAAAATGCCGTATTGAAAAAAATGCATAAAAGTAAACTGCTGCTCCCTAGAACCAAGAACAAGCCCCGGTACTCAGTGATGCTCCCCCAAGCAGAAGGTCCGCAGGCTGCGTCACCACAGAGGAAGAACTGGGCCCCACCTGCTGGCAGGCCTTCCAACAGACAGCCCTGGGCCCTGAGTTCAGGACACAGATCCGAGGTGGAGATGACGGAGAGACAGAGTGGGAGGTTTGGGGAAGTGGGGACGGTCGGACAGACACAAAAGACAGATGCAGACCATAGCGGTGGGGAGCTGAGCCCCCGGACGGGGGCCCCAGGGCCCACGTGCAGGTTGGGGAGGAGGGCCCAGGGTCAGCCCCAGAGGGCACAAGGCTCAGAGTGTGCACGAGTCCTTCTGGCCAGCCGGGGGGAAGGAGACGGCGCTGCCAAGGCTCCCCCTGGCTTCCAGAGACCCAAGAGCTCCTCCCCCAACGAGCACCCACACCAGCCTCTCCTTCCTCCCAGTCTTCCCTGGGCTGACTGCCACAGTGAGCTCTGTGTGCTCGGACTGCCCAGTCATCGGACGGGATGGACTCCGCCCCGGCCGCAGGGCCAGAGGCGTCCCTGTCCCCCCCAGCTCCATTCACACCTGCACACGTGGCCTGCACTTCTGGGAAGCACGAGGAATGGGGCACAAGGAGGAGCAGGAGGGGAGACCCAGGCCTCTGGCTCTTGCCACCTTGTCCTCTCACATGTTCCTGAGGGAAGGGAGGGGACCCTATCTGTCCGTCGTGCCAGTGGCCGGGTGGCTTGGTTCCAGGGGCCCCAAGCAGTGTCGTCTGTGCCGCTCCGCAGTGGGCGGAGGCATCTTGCCCATCCCAGCCTCCCCAGGTACCTGGTTCTGCAGCTGGGTGGATGTGGCTTGCTGGTCACTGTCGCGGAGGGCCAGCCTCTCGTGCACGGCTGCCAGCTCCTCCTGCAGCCGGGCTTTCTCCTCCTGCAGCTGGGACATGGCCTCCACCATCCTATGCACCATGGGGGCCGCACCCGGCGGCCCCCCCAGGCTCGAGCACCTCCCGCTGCCAAAGAGCCGCCCACCTATGAGCAAAGTAGTGGCCAATCAGCAGGGCGGCAGAGGACCCACCCTGGCTGAGGAGCGGTTGGGGGGCAGGGGGCGTCGGGCAGGGCAGACCATCGGGGATCTGGCAGGGATGCAAGCCGGTGGGCAGGGGCCGGGGACAGCAGCAGCACGGGGGAGCCAGGGGCTCCGGGGCCTGCCCTATGGGGAACCACATCCGTGGGCAGCTTCGGGGAGACAGAATCACCTGGATCAGGACTTAGGAAAGCAACTTTCACCTTATGTCCCTCAAAGCACGTGCCCTAGGTGTGACGGGCCAGCCTCTCTCTGCGGCCAGGCCACAAGGAATCACAGCGGAGAAGGATGGCTTCTGGCCACAGCTGATGAAGAGTCAGGGGTTCTCGCCCCAGAAAACACCGTTCTTGGGAGAATACGACTTCTTTAAGCCCCAAGCCCCCTCTAGAGTACAGAAGAGAGGCAGAGGCTCCCCAGCCTGTCCCCCGACCTCCGCAGGGAGTGGTCACCGGCACGCAGAGAAGGGGCGAGGGGAGGGTGTGCGGGTGCAAGGGATAGCCAGACCAGGACACACGGACACAGACACGGCACGTGAGCAGGAACACAGCCGGGCCCACTCCGGGGCCAGCGCCCGCGCTGAGTGCAGGGACCACACGGGCAGGAGGAAATGATAAATACCGGCGGGGGGGGAGGGGGGGTGCCTTGGCCTGAGTCCTCCTCCTCCCATGGCCTTCCACTGTCCTGTTACCAGGAGCAGGAGAGAGAGAGACAGACGGACGGAAGGACAAAGACACAGAATCAAGGGCCATGACCTGCCAAGAGGGCCTGGGATGCGTGTCATCGCTTGCTTGGAGGACACCAAGAATGGTCACCATCTCTGCGAGGAGCTGGGGGTGTGCGGAGCGGGGCAGAGGAGAGGCTGTGAGGGCCAGAGATTTGCCTCTCCCCGTGGGTGGCCCAACTAGGGACCTGGCCAAAGCCCCAGGAGGCAGAAAGAAGCAACCCCGAGTTTAGTGTGGCAAGTGGCACCTGCTGACTCCAGGCCTCCACCCCGAGAGTGGCAGGGGTTCTGGGCCCCCCGATGCTACACCCCAGGAGCCGCAGCCAAGAGGCAGGACTCCCAAGGGCTCTGTGCCGGAAGTCACACCCCTGCTGGCAGCTTCGACCCGTCAGGAGACAGCAAGCCCGCTCACTGAGACTTCAGAGAGGCCACAGCAGAGCTGCCGGGCTGGGCGGGATGTCTCGGCCCCATCCCCGGGAGGCTGGACCCTGGGGACGCACAGGTCCCACTCTCGAGAGAGCAGGCGAAGTGCACACAGGCTGGCTCCCCATTGCCCCAGTCCCTTGTAAGGGCGGCGACTCGAGACCCCCCGGGGAGCTAGAGCAGGCTAGTCCCCGGCTGGTTCGTGGCCTTGGCCGTGGGGCCTGCATGTGACGCAGTAGGGGCGTCACACACACCTGGCAGAGCTCCTGCTCTCTGTTCTAGAGAGAGTGAGGTCAGATGAATGCTTCCGGGCCTGCACGCGGGACTGCCATGAGCAGCACATGACCAGCAGGCCCTCGGCCCTGTGCGGACTGCCCTGGTGCAGCAGGGACCACGCCAGGCTCCAGGACCTGAGGGCAGGTTTCACCACCCACGAGGCCCTGGGGTCCTCCTTTGTGAAATGGGGACACCGGTCCTTGCCCAAAGAGGCAACCTTGGAAAAGGAGCCTGGATTCCATGAGGGATACATAGAAGTGAGGGTCACCCAACAGTCCACGGGGCTGGGGTGAGACACAGAATTGTTATTCTCATCCAGGACACCTGAGAAAGTTCTGAGACGCCCCTGAAGCCCATGCAGGGGTTCATCCTGACCTCAGCACAGGGCACGGCCAGCGGAGCTGAAATGGGGCCTGGAGAGCACTTGCTAGAGGGAGCACGTCACTCCCTTGAAGAAGCTAAGGGAGTTCAGAGGAGGACGCAGAGGTGAGATCAAAGGAGCACCTGGCGACGAGGGACTGAGGGGCCCTGGTGCTGAGGAGGCTGCCTGCCCCTCTTAGTGAGTCAGTTGTCGGTGCAAGTTATCAAAAAGGAGTGTGCCTCATAGACCCTGCCTGCACACTGACCCTCGCGGCCACTCGGGCGCAGGGACCCTGGGGTCCGGCCCTGGCCCCGCTGGCAAGACTCAGTCCCCACTCTTCACAGGAGCTGGTCTCTCTCTTCTCCACCAATCAGGAGCTGGCCTCACCGGCTGGACGGTGCACCCCTTCCCAAGGCCCGTCTGGCCATGCCTCGGCCAGATCCCAGCAGCCGCCCCCGAACGCCAGACAGGCGACAGGCGACCGCAGCTCTGGGACAACCCCAGACAAGGGAGGGACTCCTTCCACCGCACAGCAGGTTCAGAAACACCAATCGGCCCCTGGTGACGGGAGGAAGAAAGCAAGAAAGCTTTTTTCTCCACACGTTCTTAGCTGTCCCCTTCGGCTCTTTGGGGATGTTTTTTTCCCAATTACTGCTGTGCTCAGGCTTCCTACCAGGGAACCTCACAAAGAGGGCCCACAGACTCTTCCAGAACCAGTCATCCTGGACAGAGAAGAAGGGAGCCATCAGCTCCTCTACCCCGGCCTTGCAGCAGCAGGGTGAAACCCCATCCTAGGGGGCAGGTTCCGGCTGCTCTCTGCAGGCTGTGGCGTCTTTGAGGCCGCCACCGTTGGCCTGCTTTTGACGGGCACTGGGGAAAAGACAAAAAGCAGGGAAACTCAAGCCCAGCCCTCATCACTGGGTGGGGCCCTGGTGGCACCGGGAGGGGGCATCCCTGGAGTAGGGGTGGGCAAGCCGGGGTCTCTGAGTTCCGTGTCCAGGTGGCCAGGACTTGGCCAGGCCCCCTCCAAGTGAAGAGGACAGCATGTGGTGACCACTCAAATGCCACAGCAGCCTCCCCTCCACGGCCAGCTTCAGCGGGGCTGTCCCAGGTTGGCGGGCAGGCCTGCTTTACCTGTTTTCTCTACATTCATGGTGCCACCAGCTTCCTGGGCCTCCCGGTCCCGCCTGGGGGCCGGCGCCTGCCTCTTCGGGAGCTTTTCTTCCTTCGTCCCCTGACTCTTGTTCTCGCACCCCTTGTCCAGCAGGGCTTGCTGCCAAGACACAACCAGAATCCTCACGTGAAGGGGACCGCAGTGGGGAGGGGGCCCCCGAGCCTGAAGACGGTGTGCTCCTGGAGCTGGTGAGCACCCGGGCCCAGGGACTCATCCCTTGCTGTGGGAGTGGGTGAGGACGGTGAGGCCTGGGGTCTGGAAGAAATGTGCCCAGATGCCACGACAAGACAGTGGCAGCACATTTTTCTTGGCCTCTGATGGCAGCCAGCCATCTGCACCAGCAAAGAAGGTTCTCGGACACTTAAATGTTCTCACGTGAAGCTCTCTGGGCTGTCCCTGAGGGCTCTGTGAGGTACGAGCCCCTGGGGCAGCGGCCTGCTTGCTTCAGGCCCACAGTCCCACCATTCAGGGCTGTCCAGCCCCACCAGGCACCCCGCAATCTCAGGGCAACTCCCCCTTTGAGGTCGGCTGCCCCCACGTACAGACAGCACCAGCTCGGGATTGCCAAGACGGGGGGGCACACAGATCCACACGAGCAGGGGAAGGCCGTGCTCCCCCCATCTCCTGGCCAAGAAGAAACCGAGGCAGAGAAGGCTGGGGAGGAACAGGCCAGTGGACAGGCCGGGAGGGGGGGAGAGGTAGAAAGAATCATCCTGAGAACACCAACTGCAGCTCACACAGAAACACACAGCAAGCTGC
>CM053620.1:21672745-21695542 GCA_028646535.1 Procyon lotor
CAGGAGGTCAGGTGATACAGCAGCTAGGAGGAGAAATGTGCATTGTTTAAACTTTTGGGTGAGTAAAAAGAAGTTTAACTGTGAGAATGTGAGACTGGGAAGAAGGGAAAGGAATCTTTACATTTCCTTTTGAACCTTTTCTTGGCATTTGTATTTTCAGCCTTACAAGCAACTACAGTATTCTGTTTTACTCTCGAATGTCAATGGAAATTATCTGGGAAGGGGGATTAGACATATTCTATTTTAATTTTTTAGGTTTTATTTAAGTAATCTCTACACCCAACACGGGGCTCGAACTCATGAGCCCGAGATCAAGAGTCGCACGCTCTTCTGACTGAGCCAGCCAGGCACCTCTACAGACACATTTTTGCGTGTCTTTGTGCCTGCTGTATTTGAAGCCAAAGACAAATGCTCTGTTTAAAAGGATGCTCCGAGAAAGGGGAACCCTCGTACACTGCTGGTGGGAATGCAAGCCGGTGCAGCCACTCTGGAAAACGGAAAAGAGGTTCCTCAAAAAGTTAAAAACAGAGCTACTCTATGACCCAGCAATCGCACTACGGGGTATTTACCCCAAAGATACAGAGGCAGTGATTCAAGGCACGCCTGTGCTCACGTCCGTAAGAGCCAAACTATGGAAAGAGCCCAGATGTCCATCGACAGGCGAATGGAGAAAGATGTGGTGTATGTACAAACAATGGACCATTACTCAGCCATCCAAAAAAATAAAATCTTACCATTTGCAATGACGGGGTTGGAACTAGAGGTTATTATGCTAAGCAGAATAAGTCAGAGAGAAAGACAATTATCATATGATTTCACTGATACGTGGAATTTAAGAAACAAAACAGAATGAGAGGGGGAGGGAGGGAAACATCAAATAAGACAAAGTCAGAGAGAGAGAGAAACCATAAGAGACTCTCAACTACAGGAAACAAACTAGGGTTGCTGGAGGGGAGGGGCGCAGGGGAGACAGGGGCACCGGGCGGCGGGCATGAAGGAGGGCATGGAATGGAATGAGCCCTGCGGGTTGCACAAGACCCATGAATCACTGAACTCTATCTCTGAAACGAATAATACGTTAATTAATTGAATGTAAATAAAATTATTTACATTTACATAAAAAAATAAAAATGTTTAAAAATTTTTCTAAAAATAAAAGAATGCTCCAAGTCTGGAGTCCGAAAGCGCTGGGCGTGAAGGCTGCCCGTGCCTCGGGGGAGCTATGTGGCTCCGGGTGAGTCCCTTGCCTTCCCCGAAATTTCATTTTCCCCATTCCCAAAACAGAAACGTCATCAGCCGCCCGATGCGCCTGGCGCGAGGGGTACCTGCAGGAACTCGTGCGAAGGTCTCAGAGTGGCCGGCACACAGTCAGAACCCGAGGTCAGGTAGCCGTTAGCATTATATGCTTTCTGTACTTTTCCTTGTTGTTGCTTTTATTATTATTACTTTTGTAGCCCCACATCCAACAAACAGAGAAAAGAAAGAGGAAAGTCAGAGCAGCAGCCTCAGTGTGCACCTTGTCTGACTCCCTCTCCCTCGACCTCATGCTGTGCCTGAGAAGGGCGGGTGGCAGCGAGATCTCTTGGGTGTAGGAACACTGCCCCCGACTTTATGTGGTCCCCGCCCTCTGACCAACTGCCACACCATCCCCGAGCAGGCTTGTCAGCAGCGGCGGCAATGGCAGCAGCTGGGAGTTTCCAACTGCCGACCAGAGCACAGGTTACACTATTTCTGTACTGTTGGCCAAGCTGCAGGAAGGGAAGCCGCCCCCCCCACCCTTCCCCCGCCCCCCCCCCCCAGGGAGGGGGGCGGAATTCCTGCAGCGCCTCCTGAGGGAGCATCTCAGGTTTTAACCACTTGAGGGGCTGGGGCAGGGGGGCCGTTCCCTAAGCCTACCAGGTCACCCCACCGTGCCTGGGTCCCTCCTTCACCCCACAGCCCTGACCCC
This sequence comes from Procyon lotor, assembly GCA_028646535.1. Taxonomy (NCBI): domain Eukaryota; kingdom Metazoa; phylum Chordata; class Mammalia; order Carnivora; family Procyonidae; genus Procyon; species Procyon lotor. Next base: position 21,674,694 of record CM053620.1, read on the forward strand.
GGAGCACCTATAAACATAATGGGAGCTTCGCGGGGGCCCAGAAGGACACCGACATGCAAACCGACTGCTGACAGGAGCTTCTCAGAGATTCGCAGCAGATCTGCTGACCCCAGGACTCGGCAGCAACCACAACTCAACACCCCATAATCAAAATCCAAGAAGACAGCCACCGCCCAATTCAAGGCAGCCGGTTTCTGACCACCTCCCGATTTAACTACCAATGGCTCAAGTCAGAGGGGAAAAAAATGCGCTCTCTGGTTTCTTTAACTGTTCCCACAACAGACTTGCTTTTCTTGCAGACCATAAGATAAAAGAAGGACCGTTTGGTTCAGTTTGCACATGAACCACACAAGAAGGGCCAAGAACCTCTGAAGCAACACGAGACCCTGGGCCGTGTTCGGATCAGGACTCGGGGCTACGGGCCGCCTGGGCTAATGGCTTCCATCTATGCCCTCCCAGGGCACCTGGGTTTCTCGCACTCCATCCTGCCCCTAATTTGCCGGTGTCCCTTCAATGTGAGCTCTCTCTTATACCATCTTTCTTGGGCAGGGGGCCTTCACGACGTACCCCAAAATAACTGGTCCTTCATCCAGACGGTCAGGTCTATACTCTGCTTTGGAATGGGCCAGCACCTGGCACAGAGGCACTCTGCAGATAATCTGTTAACAGATGCACTCATTTAGAAAAGTGCAGCGCCTGGACTGTTCTGACATTGCCCTAAGCCATAGCTGCGTGGATGCAGAGATATTTAAGGAGTTCACGGCAATCAGAAAGGATATGGAGGACCGGTTAGATAATTTATGGTAAAGCCTGAAGTAGAATACTTTGCAGCAGTTTAAAAGAATGGGGGGGCACCTGGGTGGCTCAGTCGTTAAGCGTCTGCCTTCGGCCCAGGTCATGATCCCGGGGTCCTGGGATCGAGCCCCACGTCGGGCTCCTTGCTCGGCAGGAAGCCTGCTTCTCCCGCTACCACTCCCCCTGCTTGTGTTCCCTCTCTCGCTGTGTTTCTCTCTGTCAAATAAATAAAAAAAATCTTTAAAAGAATGGGGGAGTTCTCTATATGCGGACAAGCACGAAGAAATCACCAAGATTTACCGTTGAGGGAAAGAGCAGGACAGTGTGTACAAATAAATAATAAAATTGTATAAATATAAGTAAGTGGTTACATGGGAAAAATACATAATCACCCAACTCTAAATGGTGGATTTCTCCAAGATACAGGACTATAGGAGGCATTCGGTTTCTAAATATCACAGCCCTGTGTGGCTTCTTTACATCATATGTTAGAAAGCTCATTGTGTTTAGCTCTTCAGATCCCAGCTTGCTGTGTGACAAGTAGTGAGTTACTTAACCTCTCTGAGCCTCCGTTACTTTATTCCTCCAACTCAGATAAAACAGTAACCGGGTCTTGAGATTGCTGAGTACTGATGTGAGATACACAACACGTGGCCCCAGTGCCTGGTAGAAAGTCCGTGTCCAATAAATAGTAATTATTACTGTCATTATGTACTATCTCCACAAATTTATCTCCACAAATATACGTAAAATCTGTCTTTCAAAAATCACTTGGTGATAACTGCAAGAGAAAAGAACCCAAGTTTTGGCAAAAATCCTCTGTCTAGCTTTGGATTCCCACGTCAAATGGGAAATGCAAGTATCGCCCCACGGACAAACGTGCTCCGGCGGGAATTACCAGCTACCCCAAACCTGCCCGTTTTCCTAGTAGCTCCTCAGCGAAGGTCCCACATTTCTCACTTAAACACCTCAGCCAGGGTGTGGCCGAAAAGTTTCTGTCATCTCCGTGAGATTTTCCCCGAGATAACCTAATAAAGCAAGCGGCTCCATCCATGCGGGCGCCGGGCGGATGTGGTGCAAGGAGCTCGGCAAAGAGGCACCGGGCAGGTCCCCAGCTCCCTGTCAGGGCTTCCTTCCCCAGAAAGCCTGCTGGAGACCCAGCTGCCGAAGCTCACACAGCCTGGCTCGGCCCGTCACCTCTCCGAAGGCCCCAGTGCTTACCTGCACGGTCAGGTAGAGCCTGTGAGGGCTCCCAGGGCCAGCCCAGTCCACGCTGAGGGCTCGGCACTGTGCGAGGGCCGGGCGGGCTGCACTTCGGGCACCGGGGTCCTCGTCACTGCTGACCAGGGTGTCTTTCCCACGCCCTGTCCCAGGACAGAGAATACAGGTAAGATGCTAGGCCCCTGGCCGAAGGCTGCTGGCCAGGACCCCTGGCTAGGGCCGCCGCTGAGCTCTGCTTCCCCACGGTCCGGGCCAGCCCAGGCGTGGCCAGGAGGGACGCACACGCCCTCACACGCCTGACCTACTCGCAGGGAAGGCCTGGCACCAGGCAGGGGTTGTGCGTGCTCCTTTCTTCCCAAAAGCCACCCCGAGCTTCTCTTGAGGAAGGCCCCTGAGGCCTCTGGAGCGGGGGAGGGGGTGCTCCCAGCCCTCCACGGTGGCTTCTGGGGCTGGCACTTGCTCACAAATACCCTCTCCAGAGAGCAGCAAAGGGAAGCCGATGCCAACCCGGCTTCACCCAGCTTCCCAGGAGGTGCACCCCAGGGCCGTGGCTTTATTACCAAGGCCGCCTCTAGGGGGCACTTTGTCCCCTGCCTTCCTAAAGAGCAAGCCGGGCAAGCTCCAACAGCATATTCCAGACCAGCTAAGGCACATCCCCTCGAGCCTCTGACACACTGCCTCTCTCACTGGACGGGGGAGAGAGCTGACCGTGGTATGGATATCCCGTGCACCCCACCTCAAGCCCCCGCCAGAGCCCTCCTGCCCTGCCTGATCCTCAGTTTCCTTGCCAACACTATGGGGATAAGGAACCAAGCTCAGAGTCCTGGGCTGAGGGTTACACGAAATGACACACATAACGTGCTCGTTCTGCGCCAGGCACACAGAAAGCGGCCACGGATGCAGGCCCTTAGGACCACAGCCGAGGGGGTGACTAACTTGCCCAGGGTCTCACTGAGCCAGTCCTGCCGTCCCTTGGGCTAGCCAGCCCTCTGAAGGCAGAGGTGGAGTCGAGGTGGGGGTGGAGAGGCCAGGGGTGACCAAGCTGGCTGAAACCCTACTCAGTGTTAGGAACTCTGCTTAGCATTTCACCCACAGGATTTCATTTGACCTTTGTCTTAAATTGTAAAAGTGGATAAGCCTGCATGGTCTTATGATCTTCCTAATACTCATTTAATAGATCAATATGCGTGCATGCCCACATACACAAGCTCAGAAGGAACTATAAAAAATGTCCCCTAACAAACTTATAGGTGATTTTTATTTTCTTTTTTATACTTTCCTGTTTTTTATTGAGTGGTTTTTTTTTTTTTCAATTTTTTTAGTTTTTTAGTTTTGAATGTGTTTGGTTTTTTTTTTGTTCTCCAAAGGTACATGTTTTTGTCTTTTGCTTGTTTTTTCCCTTTCCTTCCTTCCTTCTCCCTTCCTTCCTTCTTTTTTTTTTTTAACCAGGAAAGCAATACTCACTCATATTACATCTAAAATCCTTAGGAAAACCTTGTGGAGCAGAGCCCATCTTCACCCCTTCCAGACAATTGAGGCTACCTGACCCAAAAGCCCAAGCTTTTCCCAGAGACAGGGCCATCCCCAGCCTCACTTGTCCCCTGCGGAAAGACTTTGGAGGGTATCACTCCAGCAGCCACCACTGGCACAAGTGTGGTGGGAGAGAGGGGACTGAACAGGAGTTTGCTGTGTGCCCTCTCTGGGCCTCAGTTTCCCCTTCTGTATGTTGTGTGGGCTTAGATCTGATGGCCCAGAGGGACTCTGCTAGCTCAGACAGACTAAACCTCTTTCTCTGTAGGTCAGGAATAACCGACAGCAAGCCCCTCAACACATCTGGACTGAAGACCCCTCTCTTCCCCGACGCTTCAAGAAGACTTGCCCGAGCTCAGCTCGGGAGAGAATCATGGGGCAGCTCCCTAGACCTGATGATCCAGCTGGCACCGGAAATCAGATGTGCCAAGCACTTCTTGGTCTGTGAGGTACCAGGGGACATGACCCAGAAAGGAGAGCTGGTGTTGACAGCTCCCCCAGGGGGACAGCGGGGGCCCAGGGACTCCTTCACTGCCCACCTGCTGTCAGAGCCCCTACAGGAGCCGCCCCATGACACCTGAAACCGAGCGCAGGGCACCCCAACTCGGCCGGGCCACGATTCTGGGGCAGCCTCAGTCGGCTTCTCGCGCCCCCCGCGGGCCGGCCGGCCGCGATCAGGTGTCAGCGCCGCGCAGGGCACCGGGCGGCCACTTCACCTACCTTGTTTACCAGCCGCGGGCAGAAACCGGAGCGAGACCGCGAGCGCTCGGCCAGGGACCAAGGACGCGCCGCCCGAGGAGCGCCCCCCGCCCGGCCGGGTGGAGAGCGCGTGGTTTGGGCGGCGTTGTCCCCCTGCTCCAGCGACCGCGTTGAAGTTTAACTCGGCGTCCGGGACCTCTCTTTACGGGCGGGCGCAGGGCAGGAGCGCCGGTGAGATTGACGCCCCGACTGCGGCTCCGCGCCGGCCCGCGGGCTGCCCGCCCGGCACCCTGTAATTACCTGACAGCTCTGACTGAGCCTAGGAACTTGCGAGAAAGCCCGGCCTCATCTCTGCTATCTGGAGGAAGGAAGGGAAATAAAGAGGCATTTTAAAAATGCGGACTCACCAGTTCTCAACCTCCCCGGGCCGGTGTATGGGAAAGGGCGGGCGGCCGGGCTGGCGGGGGCGGGGCGAGCCATCCCGGGCTCGGGCTCCCCGGCCCGGCCCACTCTCCACAGGCCGCGCAGCGAGGGCGTGGCTCCCAAGTTCCACGGCCGGCGGGACGGGACCATGGCCCGGGGCTCAGCGGCCTCCTCTGGGCGCCCGGCGGCCTGCGGACAAAACAGGGGAGGCGAGGCTGAGCCGGCTGCCTGGGCTGCCCGAAACCCGGGGCTGGGGACAGATCAGAGCCCGCCTGCGACAGGGGCCACCTGTTACCCGGAGCAGCAGCCCCAGCTCCAATGCCACCTCCACCCCCACGCCGACCCCACAAAGATCCCTGGGCTTTCCGCCGGAAACAGAGCCCGTCGCCATTTCACTGTGCTTCTTCCCAAGGAAGGAGGCTCAGAAGTGGGTGAGGAGCCCACCAGGTGTGCCGGCAGCACACTGTGGAGACCTCGCATCTCAGCCCCTCCACTGGCAGCCCGAAGATGAGCCAGGCCACACCCCACAGGGAGGGAGCCCGGGTCAATAGCATCTCCGTAAATCTAGTCAGAAGGGGCCAGACTGTGGCCGGGAACAAGACAGGCTTATATATGTCAAATTCTCTTAAAGTCCACTCATTCTATTCGAGGCACCTTCACTCTGTGCCTGCAACTCGGCAGGCAGTAAGATACAAAGATTCACTGCTTCTTCATCTAATAATTATTTATCTGGTGTCTGCCATGTGCCAGGCACCTGCCAGGGGTCCTCTTGGATCAGGAGAGATGGGAGCTCCCCGTCACGGGGGAGGTAAGCACTTCAACAAACCTTCAAGATCTGAGCAGGAAGCCAGAGACACCAGGTGGTATGGCAGAAGGGGGTGGGGGGAAGCACTGGTCTGGCGAGAAAGCCCCATGGGGGGATGCCTGGGTCGTGCAGTGGGCTAAGGTCTGACTCTTGGTTTTGGCTCATGTCGTGATCTCAGGGTCCTGAGATCGAACCCCATACAGGGCTCCACATTCAGCATGGAGTCTGCTTGAGATTCTCCTTCTCCCCAGCCCCTCCCACTTGTGTGCTCTCTCTCTCTCTCTCTGAAATAAAATAAATACATCTTTAAAAAGAAAGAAAGAAAGCTGCATAGGTCCCTCATGAACTGAGCGGAGGAACAGAAGAGACTTGAAGCATTCCCTGTACAAGTCTTTACTGAACACCTATGGTAGGTAAAGCAGCTGTGAGGGCATTTCAAGTACCCAGCTCCATTCCCAGACTCAGACAGGGATGCCATTAAACAGAAGAGGCCGAGTCAGCTCAGAGAGGCAATGCAGCTTTTTGGTTTTAAAATGCTTTTGGTTTTAAAATGGAGTTTGAGGCACCCAAGAACTTCCTAATGGTGCTGTCTGGGTTGCAGACTGCTTTGTACCAGACAGTAAAGATGACTGATTTGAACAGTGTCCACTCCCCTCTCCCGCTCTGGCTCTCCAGGGTGGGGCCCACAGCTCGTTCATTTCATCGGAGCAGCCCCACCCACACCAGACCCCTGGCAATAGCTTGATGGATGGATCGCCTGAAATACACATACACAGGGGCACCTGGGTGGCTCAGTGGTTAAAGCCTCTGCCTTCAGCTCAGGTCATGATCTCAGGATCCCGGGATCGAGCCCCGCATCGGGCTCTCTGCTCAGCCAGGAGCCTGCTTCCCCCTCTCTTTCTGCCTGCCTCTCTGCCTACTTGTGATTTCTCGCTCTCTGTCAAATAAATAAATAAAATCTTTAAAAAAAAAAAAAAAATACACGTACACAGCCTGGGCTGAAGCCGAGCAGAGAGCAGGGCTGGGGACTCAGAGCTGGGAGGCTACCGAGGGTCCCAGCGCTGCGGGGGAGGACACAATCACCGAAGGTAACCAAGCACAGAGCTCACTCTGGGTGGTAAGGAAAGCTGGAGAAGGACGGTCAGAGGTGGCGACACCACCAGGCAGGTGCAGAGTCCTCACATGTGACCGGATGGTGAGGGGGGGAAGGCGGGCATGGTCAGTTCCCAGCGAACAATGCCGTGGGGGCTCTGGAAGGGAGCCCATCCGTGGAGCCGTGCAGAGGGCAGACCTGGGTAGGCCCAAGAGGTGGGCAGGGCTAAAGGAAGCGGCCGCTTTCTTCTCCGTGGGGAAGTTTGGCTAAGGTGAGGTGAGGAGCGGAGCGGAAGCTGAATTGAGAGGATGGGGGATATAGAATAGGAGGGATCGGAGCTTGCCAGGTGGACAGCGCCAGGAATGAATGAAGCACGGAGAGGCCAAAGAAGTCAGAGTGCAGGGATGGGCAGCGGAAGATCTGGTGACCGCAGTTCACACAGCCAAGCGCTGGAAGAATGCCAGGCTTACTGGCCAAGGAGTCGTGCTCTCCGCCTTCCCTGCCTGAGGAAGACGACTTGGAGGAGGCTCCTGGGTACAGTATTACTGGACTGTGGGCCAAAGGACGGGGTGGAGGCTAATCCAAACACGTGGGCCAGCTCCATTAAGGGAACGAAGGACCCATACGGAGCAGAAGGAACCAGAGGAAACAGCCTGATGCCCTTTTCTCTAGGTTGCTTGGCATGGAGCTGGGCACACGACCAACCCCAAAGACCAGCAGCCTAATGGAGCAAAGAGGGAGAGAGACAGGCTCCACCTGCACACCAAGCTGCTGGATAGGTGAGCGGGGCATTGAAGGTCGATTCCACGTTTAGAGAGAGAAGACTGTTAAAGAGATTAGCTTAGTCTGAGGGATAGGGACAAGAGATAATACTTCTGGGACTTTCTGGAAGGGAAGTTGGAAAGGCAGCCAGGAAGATAGCAGGAAGAAAGAGGAAGGGTGTGTGCAAGATCCTGAAGAGGAAACAGCAGCTGAATTTAGCAGCCAGTAGGGTGGGAAGGTCAAAAGTATCCAGGAGTCAAATAAGCCCAAGGCTGGGGCTTCTGCCAACTTAGGACTCAAGGGGTGGGACAACGGGGACATGGTGTGGAGTGGCTATGACCAAAAGCTGTTTCAGACCCAACTCTGCCACTTCCTGGATGTGTGACCTTGGGAGAATTACTTTGCCTCTCTGTGCCTCATTATCCCCATCTGAAAATGGGGAGAACTCCACCTTATAGGGTTGGGGTAAGAATTAGACAATGCACATATAAGGTGTTCAGAACAGTGCTGGCATATACAAGGAACTCAATATTTTTATTTTTCAGTGACCGCCCTCCCTCCAGTGGTGGGTGAGTGCAGAGGGGCTGGCTTGGAGAGAGGGACAGATCTACCCCTCTTTGTCTAATAGAGCCGGACCACCCCCCACCCCCCGCCCCGTCGCTCTCCGCCAGACCAGGAATATTGCAATGACAGAGGGACAGATTTGACAAGTGCCCAGATACTGCTGCTGGGGAGGGCATTGTCTTCCTGGGACAGAAGGTCAGGGGAGTTGGACAGGGGCTAGGCCCTCGTCTGCACACAGTCACAGGCCCTGGGTCTTCCAGGACAACCCAGACTTCAAAACCTCCAGTCCCATAAGAACAGCAGAACTCATCACCCTGGGTCCCTGAAAGTCCAGTCACTGCAAATACAGGGCCCCATTCCGAGGCTGCATTCCTTGCCAATGACTCTGCCCAGCCAAGGAGACAGCTACTTTATCAAGGGCATGGGGAGTGCGCCCGGGCGAGGAGAGGTGCCCCCAGCCTTATGGCCCAGGGAAGGTGAAAGGTCAGGGACAGCGGGGACCCACAACCTTGAGACAGATATGCTGGGCATAGGGGGAGAGTATGTGAGAATTTAAATACAGCTTCCTTTTGAAAAATCTCCCAGGACCAGGCCCTTCACTGCACCAGAGTTCTGTTCTAACTCACAACAGGGGGTTGAAGGAGGTCGCTTCTGGCTTGCCTTCCCTCCTGGGATCCCCCAGGCTGCTGCTCTCACTGTCTCAATTTCCTACTGCCCAGGAGGGCACCAGCACAGGCCTTCCTTCCAACCTCAGGGCCGGCCTCCCCTCCTCTGCCCTGTGAGGGGGAGAGCGAACTGCCCAGGGAACATACGTGGTGGGAGGGCTGGAAACTGCAGCCTTCAAGGGATCCTTCAGGGGCGGTCGGGGGAGGGGGGGAATCTCTGCAGGGGGAGGGGGGAGGCCCTGACAGACACGCGGTTTTCCGGGTCGGTTCGGCTCTCTCCGGCCAAGGAGATCGGAAGGTGGTTCTCGAGGCTGCTGCGACCCCAGGGGACGTGCCGCCCCAAGCCGTGCTGCGGGCAAGATCCTCAGCTCCGGCTGGACGGCGCGGGGGTCCGCGGGCCACCGCACAGGGCTGCTTCTCCAGGGCCCGGCCTTCCCCGCGCCCCGCAGCGGGTCCGGGCAGGGGAGGGGGTCCTGCAGGCAGGGCGGGCCCGGACGCGGCTGCCGGAACGGCGGGCCGGGCGGACCCCGAGAGCCCAGCCCGCCCCCGACCCTCCCACCGCGGGCCCCCCGGCTCGCCCGGGTCCCCGACTCACCCGCCTGGCGGAGGCAGGATCCCGGCGTCGCCGCAGAGCCCGGGGCTCGGCCCGACCCGGCCCGCCGGCGGGAGGCAGCTCCACGCCGCCGCCTCCTCGGCCCGCCCCGCTCCCGCCCCTCCCACACACTTTCCACAGGAAATGATTAACTCGGGCCGCGGCGCGTTCCCATGGCAACCGGCTCCGGCCCAGGCGGGGGTCGGCGGCGCGCCGGCAAGGGCGCTCCCGTGCACTCTCGCGCGCGCGCGCTGGCTCACCCGCTGGCTCACCCTCACCCCTCACGCGCGCGGCCTCCCGGCTCCGCCCAGATGTTCCCGCCGGGCCCTCGGGGCCCCACGCCCCGGACACGCTGGTGCACACGTGTGCGCACACCCACTGGTGTACACACAGCGTCATACGTGCTCGTGCTTTCGTCTGTGGGCTCTCGCACGCCGGGACACACGTCCCTCACACATGCCTTCACACATGCTCCGGTCCGCACACGCGAACACGTCCAGTGTTCACACACGTGCCCACGCCGGTCCTGCGTACCAGCTTTTGCACTTAAACTTACACTCCGACGCGCACATCCACTAACCCTGGTGGGACAGAACTTCCGCACATGCTTGTTACTCCTTACACACACATTTCTCCCACGCTGTGCTTCACACGCTCTCACACACCAGCTCGTTTTCTTGACCTTCTAACACACGCTCTCACACACTCTAGATGGCACATGTATACACCACACACTTTACACATGCGCTCGAATTATCCTCAGGTGCTCAGATGCACACATGCTTCCCCACACATGGTCCGCGTGCAGTGGTTCGCGTGCTCCTTGGTGCACACATACACTTGCTCTCCCTCACAAACACACTTGCTCTCCCTCACACACTCAACACCTCGTCCTCCGATGCTCTAGTAGACACATCCTTTGAAACCCAAGTCCCGCTTTCACTCACACTCTCACTCTCTGGTAGCACGCGTACACACATCACACGCTGTCACTCATGTTTACACACACACATGCTCTCACTAGCTCTAGTAGGAACACACAGGCCGGGCTGCCTCCCAGCCACGGCGCCACCCCCGAATTAACATCTTCCAGGCCGTAGGGTTTTTTAAGGTAAAATATTCCTTCAAGCTGCAGTGAAAACATGTCCAGAGTGCAACCCCTCAGGAGCATGCAGCCCTCCCAGTGCCAAGCAGAAGTCCCTCCTTGGGGGACGTCTCGGAAGAGGCACAGGGGAGGCCAGGGAGCCTGCCAGCCAAGGAGAGACAGCTGACCCAGCGGAGCCACTCTGTTCTTTGTCTCCCAAACAGAGGCTGCATTTTACTCCCCAGCCTGCGCCATCGTCCCCTCCGGGGCACAGGAGGAGGAGAATGAAGCTCAGAAGCTAGCCCAGTGCAGGCTGATGGTTCCACGGATAGTCTGAGAAGGATGGGCACTTGACTCTTTCCTGCGTCGCAGGGAATGGCCCAAGAAGTTCAAGGAGGGGACTGGAGGGGGACATGCAGATCGACCAAGGTTCTGTCTCCTGCCGCTGCCCAGGCACTGGGCTGGCAGTCAAGAATCTCAGCCGGAAACAGAGCCAAGGTCCTGGGCCTCAGATTGTTCTGATGCCAGAACAGGATACTCACAATCCCCCTACTGGAAATGGGCTGATGTGTTTTATTTTCTGAGACGCCAAAGTAAAGGCCCAGTAGCGGATCAATATCCCTCTCCTGGAATGGTTCCCTGGAGAGTTACAGGTTTCAACTACAACCCCCAGATAACCCTCCCAACAGGAGAGAAGGCTATAATTTGAGAGTTCCCTCTCCGAACGCCCCTGCCTGCTTTCCAGAGGAGAGTGGCCAAGAGGACTACAGGGTTGGATGAGGGCTGAATGTCTCTAGAATCCTGACCAAGTATCTCCCTATTATCCGACTGAGGCAAGTCGTTTGTGAAGTCCTGGTAGAAAACGGAGGCCTTGCCTGCCTTGTCGGCCGGTAGAGTGACATTAGCTGCAGGTTCCTTCCGACAAAGCCAAAGCCAGATTTTTAAATTAATAATAACATTTATTGTTCGTTTTCTCTGACTAGAAAAGTAATAGATGTTCATTGTAAGCATAATCCCACCCACTGGAGATAAATGCTGCTAACATTTTAGTACAGTCTCTTTTTTTTTCGTATGCACATAATAGCTACCATTTATCAAAAGCGAACACTGTGCCAAGCAGTGCGCTAAACCCTGTATAAACAAGATCCCATTTAACCCTGAACACCCTATGAGGTGGACACCAGTGTATGCCCAGTTATCAGGAGAGGAAACTGAGCCTCCCACAGTTCATTCATAAACATAGTGTGGGGTAGAGCTGAGATAGGAGCCCAATGGGTGTGTGTGTGTGTGTGTGTGTGTGTGTTTATACACATTGTACAAGCAAATAGCTAGTCCTATCATATGTAATGAGTTTCAGATACTAGATGCAAGCGTTTACTAAGATCAAAGCACTAGCAGAGAAAAAAAAAGAAAATCGAGGTATTAGATGGAGACATTTTTGAGGTTCTTGCAAAACTCTGACTCGAAACGTAAAAGCAAATTGCTTAATGATTGTTGGAATTCAGCTGAAGAATGTATAATGCTACCAGGAACTATACACTAATGACTTTAAGGTCATTTCTATCCCAGAAACTTCACTGATGGCTCGGATGTGGAGGCTGCCAAGTGTCCCCTGGCCACAGGGAAGGTCGAGATTGACCAGAAACCTGGCCATCCCAACACGGAGGACCTGAATCCATAAGTGAGGACTCCTGGGTTCAGCCCTTGGCCTTGACCTTTTGCCCACCTTCTGGCAGAGATATAGAAACAGAGGGAGGGCCACACAAGAGGTAGTGGCCAAAGCACCGCAGCTCCATGTCCACATCCACCCTGTCCCCCAGGTGGGGGTTCACAGAGCCTGAAACCCCTTCACTTTCGGGCCTCCATCCGAGAGATAGCCAGGGGCCCAGGAGGTCCATTGCCCAGAGGGAAGTAAGGAGGGGGGAATAACATGGATTGTGTTCCATCTGATTCTCACGGTGACCTAGAGTAAAGCACTGCATAAGATTTACATGATTTTCCGGTTTTAATGATTTAAGTTGAGATCTGATCGCCTCCAGGTCTTTGCAATGCTATTCTCCCTGCCCGGAGAGCCTCTTTCCTTCCCCTTCTCCCACTTGCCTCCACCCACCTTTCCCTGGCTGACTCCTGTTCGTTCTTCAAGTCCTTCAAGCTTAGAGGTCATGCTCCCTGACCCTCCTAGGCACCATCTCTCCCTGCCCCCTGCCACACAGCCCCACACTGGATTGTAATGGCCTCCCCTGTCCACACAATAGCTCTTGGAGGGCAGGGAACTTTCCTGACTTGAGCACAAGGAAATCCTCTGCTGGTGCCTGGTATCATATAAGTTTCCACAGACTAAATAAATAGGTCATGTATAGTTCAGAGGGGGGGAAGAACATGTACCTTAAAGCACATCCAAACCAACTTTCTTCTTCTTTTATTTTTTAAGATTCTACTTATTTATTTGAGAGCAGAGAGAGAGCATGAGCGGTGGGGAGGGGCAGAGGGAGAGGGAGACAAGCAGGCTCTGCGCAGAGCAGGGACCCCTCCGTGGGGCTCGATCCCAGGACCCTGAGATCATGACCTGAGCTGACGGCAGACGCTTAACCCACTGAGCTACCCAGGTGCCCCCAAACAGACTTTCTTCTTGGGTAAGTTACTGATAATTCTTATCAAAAGGAGGTAAGAAATGGATCCGTAAGCAACCATTTCAATGCAATGTGGTCAGTAAGGAGCACCCTGCAGTCGTGAAAACTGTATATCCTTGAACGATTCTGGGTAACCGTTTCTTGAAGTTGGAGAGCAACATTCCAGGGGTAGGAGTCGAATATTAAGTAATCCTGACTCAATCGGCCACTGTTTCGAATCCACATACCCCAGTAACTCCTGAAATAGTTCATTATGGACAGCGCAGAAAGAGCCGGGGAGGATCCCGCGGAGGGAACAGGCAGGATGGGAACTCAGCCGTGCAAACATGCATTTCACTCCCTCCCAGCTGTGGAACTTGGCTGCTAAACCTTGGAGTGTGCTGGGAGCTGGGGGGCGGGCGGCACTGGCTCCTGGCTCACACCTGCCAACTTTCAGGAAACCACACTCCTCAGGGGACACGAAGGCGCGGGGTTCGGACAGCCCTTGGCCACGCCTCTAAGTTCCTGTCATTCTCACCTGCTATATGCTACGCTCTTCCAAGAGCCAAGTGCTCAACAGATAAATGAACAAATGACACCTTTCTCTCTCCAGCCCCTTCCAGCTCCCTCCGTGCCTTCCCCATCCCTGCCCAAGGGTGCCTGCCTCCTTTCTAAAAGCTGTATTAACAGGGAAAACAGTTCTCCTCGTTACAAAGGTCTCTGCGGGGAAACTGAGCAACCCTCCCCTCAATAAAAACACCTTGCCCTAAAAGCTCTAGACCGTGACTACCTTTCTGCATTTGCCAGGGAGACTAGACTAGGCAGTGCTCCCCCAGGCTCTCAGGTGAGGGAAACCTGAACCGTCTTCATGACCTGAGAAAGAATTCGGCAGCTAACCCTCCCAGCACTCCTGGGTAGAAAGCTAACAGAGAGGTGTTCCCTCCACCCCCGTCCCCCCAACCCCCCCTTATCATTTCCTGTTGTCTAAAAAATGAGAGGAATGCAGGCACTGAGAAGATATGTACTCGGGCACTAGGTAATAAAAAGATTTAGTAAGAATGGCCAAGAAAGATAAGCCCTTTCCCCTGCCTCTCCTGCGTGAGTCAGAGGCCCCCCCCAGCCTGAGGTGCAGAAGCCAGCCGCCTGGGCTTCTTCCCCCAAACACTCCCTCCCCGGCTTCACTTCTTGCTCCCAAATCATTCTATCTCCTTGTTCTAAGCCAAGGCATGCATTATTAACATCGTTCCCACTTTTTTTCAACTTCCCCATTCATTTCTACCCATCTGCTGCAAATTCTAGGTGGCTGGGGTTTTTTTTGTTTTTGGGGTTTTTTTAACTTCTTTTTTTTTCCTGCACCAATGTAATAGAAACCAAAAGAGGGGGAAGAAAACCCACAAAACCCAGGTCCCATCATCCTTATCTTATTGTCCCTGACCCAGATTTTCTTTTCAGTGATTCGACCTTGAAAGATACGATTTCTATTTTAAGGAGAGACAGCGTAGGACAGTGGTTGAAACTGGGTTTAGGGGTCAAGAGGTCCTGGGTTTGAACGCTGGCTCAAATCACTTCCTCCGTGCCTCAGTTTCTTCCTGTGACAATAGGAGTAGCCTTAGCACCTAACCCATTGGGTTGTTGTGAGAGGTACATATGAGCCCAGCATCCCACACAGGGTCGGTCCCCCACAAACACGAGCTTACAGTGGGAGGCAGAGAGTGAATGCAATTTTCAGCTTTGCCTTTTCTCACTTTCAACTGTATAATGAGCATTTTTACAAGTTACTTTTTCTGCTCTGTCCTGTTCTTTTCTGTACTGCGGGCCTCAGACTGAGAATAAAGCCAGGTCCCATTCAGCTTTGGGCTCCCAGGGCCTAGGAACACACTCAGCACCGATTAAAAATTACTGGAAAGAATAATCATTCTCCTTCTCTTTCTTTCTTTCTTTCTTTTTCTTTCTTCCTTTCTCCCTCCCTCCCTTCCTTCATTTTTTTAAAGTAATCTCTACACCCAACGTGGGGCTCAAACTCACAACCCCAAGATGAAGAGTCGCACACTCTACCAACCGAGCCAGCCAGGCACCTGAAGGAATAATAATCATTTCAAACGGCTCTGCCCTGGGCTGACCATTCGATGAGATCAGACACGTGGGTAGGTCCCATTTCTTCACTTTTATAAACAGCACGGCTGTTGACATCTCCCCACGCGCAGCCTGTTCATTCCCAGGGGAGGGGGGTGTTGTTAATTTCATAAACTCTTTCTGAATAAAGAATCTGAGCATTTTTGTACACTCTCTAAACATATTGCCAGATTGCATTCGGAAGGGCTGTACCAAATTTACACTTTCCACTGTCGTTGTCGTCGGTAGCAATTTTGACGAGAACGACTTCTTGGGCTGATTTACAGTTTTTCTCTTGGATCTGGAATCCGGGCCCGGCTGGTTCCCCGGTGCGGCAGGAGGCATAGAAAAAGATAGTCTGAAGGATGGCTGTCAAGAGAGAGGAGTGTCGGCTTTTGTTTGTCGGTGTTTCTGACGATTGGGCTGGGCCGGGCGGGGCTGGGAGCACTGAGTCAGTGCACCCTCTCCCTGCCTGCCCTTTGGCCCCCAGACATCTTCCCAGGTGGGTTCTGGAACATTCCACAAGCCTGGAAGAGTCTCTTCTGGTGACCATTAGTGTTACCAAGGTTATCCCTACTCTGACGGTCCATTCTGGCTTCTCGCAGTAAGTCAGTCAGTCGCTCCTGGAAAGAGAATCCCTCAAGAGACTCTCTAGTCGGATTTCTGTTCTTGGGGTCGGAGGAGAGGTGGGGGGGCGGGGGAAGCAGCCTCCAGGTCATGGAATCCATGTGTTCCGGACCTCGGCTCTGGACCACCTGCCAGGCTCTAGGCACTGCCTGCATCGCTCGCCCTGCTTCGAGGCAGCCCGGAGGCCTCTCCCCCTGCCCCCTCGACTCCCGTCCTCCTCCTCTGGGGGTGGCCCTTGTTTGCAAACAGTCATGGGAAGTTTTGACGCTGCTGATTAACCAGACTCCCACGGCTCCGGGTTCTTAGTGATCGTGGCAAGTCTCAACCCTCCGCCGGCCTGGCCGACAACCCGGCTTCCAGGTGATGGGGAAGAGGTGACTAGGAGCTGTCTAGTTTCAGTGGCTTCCATCTGTCATCTTCGGCAGGGGAGGGGGCGAGAACCTCCACCCATCCCAAAAGACTGGAAATCCACACGGGGCCTGAATGCTGCCGCAAACAATTTGATTTAGCTTGCCTTTGTTGGGAGAGCTACGTGTGATTAAAATGAAAACTGACAG
Source organism: Procyon lotor (assembly GCA_028646535.1). Taxonomy (NCBI): domain Eukaryota; kingdom Metazoa; phylum Chordata; class Mammalia; order Carnivora; family Procyonidae; genus Procyon; species Procyon lotor. Next base: position 21,690,832 of record CM053620.1, read on the forward strand.
GCCCGAAATGTCGTCACTCAGGTCAGGGGCCCTTGATCAGTTAACCAAGACTTAAACCTGATCTAACTATAGTTTAGTTTCCTAAACTCCCTCCCACCCAAGAATGTAATCTTTAACCAGTCAATGTGGGAATTTCCTGGTCAGCACTAGACTTACGGATAGACCCCTGCTGTATACCTCAGAAGGGTGACCTTGCCTAAAAGGGCATTCTTTGCTAATAATTTCCTTTTTTTGCATTCCCTCTCGGCCTTTAAAAACCTTTCTTATCTGTAGCTCGCCTGGAGTTTGTTTCTGTTTGCTAGATGCGATGATTCACGGATTATTAAGTAAAGCCATTTTGAGCTTTGTATTTACTCAGATGAATTTTGTTTTTTCTTAACAGTGCTAACTCTTTACTTGCAAGGTTGGCTGCCTCGGGGTTTCATTTAATCCTCTGACCACAGGGGTAATGTTATAATCCCATTTCACAGATGGAGAAACTGAGGTACTAGGCTTTAAGAACAGCAGGGGGCGGCCCCTGAACCAGTAGGGGACAGCTGTGGGAAGATGGCTTTGGGGTGCTGGAAAAGGCAGGTGCTAAGGGCCAGGAGCAGCATTCCTAATCCCTGAGTGACCTCGAGCAGATGTCTTCCCCTCTCTGGGTTTCCTCCCTGGGTAAATGAGGAGGGTGGGTGGGCTGGAGAGCTTTCCAGCACCAAGGCCACGAGGGAGTGAGTGCGCAAGATGGGAGGGATGACTCTTGAGATTCTGCCTGCTGAAGGCCTGGGCCCCGAGGGGGTCACTCCAGCCTGAGGCCCTGGCTTCTGTTCACAAGTCACTGTCACAAAAGAGTGCACCAAAAGTAAGGAGATTAGTAGTTGGGGGCCAGGGTGTGGATGGGGAGTGACTGCTAATGGGGTTTCTTTTGGGGGTGATGAAATATTCTATAATTAGGTTAGGGTTATGGTTGCACAATCCTGCGTATATACTAAAAACCATTGGGTTTTATACTTTTTTTAAGATGTATCTATCCGTTTGAGAGAGAGAGCAAGAGAGAGCGCAGGAACAAGAGGGGCAGAGGGAGAGGGAGAGAGAAGCAGACTCCGGGTTGAGCGTGAAGCCCACAGTGGGGCTCAATCCCATCAGCCCAAGATCACGACCAGAGCCAAAACTGGAAGACGGACCCTCAGGTGCCCCACGCTGTACACTTTAAATGGGTGAATGCTACGGTATGTTAATTACATCTCAATAAAGCTGTTTAAGAAAGAAAGGAAGAAAGGAAAGGAGGAAGGAAGGAAAGGAAAGAGGGAGAGAGGGAGGAGACCTACAGAAAGCTTGGGGCAGAGCTGCCTTTGGGATTTGCCTCCCGGGAGTGGGACCCTCGGCACCCAGCCCGTCCCCAGTTCTCTCTCCTCCAAGCACCCACATTCCAGAGCCTAGGGACGGTGTCTGGGAAGACACCCAAGCGGCCAGCGATGGCTCCAGATTCTGACCAGAAGTTTCAGGAGCTCCTGGGGTCCTTGGAGGTGAAGGACCCAACTCAAACAGGTGTGGGCCCTCTGGAGTTGGGGGGGAGGGGGAGGGGGTGGCCAGGAAAGAGACAAAGGCCAAAGCAGGGGCAGCGTCCGGGGGAAGGAGGAGGCCCTGAGCTGGGGCCTGGAGCTGCTCTGACGGGGAAGGCCTGGAAGCAGCCCCTGGCTGGCAAACATGGGGCCAGCCGAGGGCTCTCTTGGTCGCTTGGAGACGCGGTGGCACGCCAGAACGCCAGCCCGAGAACTCCCTGCCTCTCCTGGGCACCCCCTCCTGCCCCCGCAAACGGTACAGCTGTCCTCTTGGCAGCAGTGGGGGACACAGACAGATGCAGCTGTCCCAGAGGCCACGTCAGCCCAGACTTGACTTGACCCCAGGGGCAGGGGACCCAGAATGAGGGCCAAATTGGCCAGAGCTCAGTCCGCTCCTGCTGTTAGGGCAACTTCCTGTTGGAAGAGGAGATTCCCAGGGGGTCGGGGAGGCTCAGCCTCGTGGCCTCAAGCCCTCCTTGCAAGCACCTCTCCCAGGGAAACCTCAGCCAGCACAAATCCTCTCCGCTGGAGCCGCCCGCGGCACATGGCACTGGACGGCCCAAGCGTGAGGGACTGAGGAAGTTCCATCCTGGACACGATAACCACCTTTTGAGGGTTCTCGCCGCCGGGTCAGACCTGCGTGCCTGCCAAGCACCTGCTTGTCAAGAATTAGGATTTTGCTCCGCTCAGAAGCAGACCCCCAGCCTGCCACGTGCTCATGACCAGCAGCTGCTGGCCGCTGGGAACCTCTGGCCCAGGGGGGCGGGGGGGGGGGGGGTGCTCAGTCCTCTGCAGCGGCCTTCTTCACAGGGAGGAGACCCCAACGCTTGCTTGGCATAAAAGCCATGCTGTGCCCGGCATGCAGGCTGGCGGAGGCCGAGGGAATACATCCCAGCCCCAGGCTGAGGGCCCCTGCCTTCTTTCTACCAAGGGGTGCGTGTGCTCTTGGCCTTGCTCTGTAGCCTTGACCCAGGGGGGCTGGCTCTAGAGTCCGCGTCTCGAGCCACTGCACCACACTGCCCCTCGAGGGGATTGCCAGTGGGGGCTTGCCCAGCCTTTGCTCTCATTCGCGCCCTGCAAGGCACCTGGCTCTGTTCCTTCAGTTTACCAGGTGTCTGTGCCTTCCCACCTTTGTGCCTCCAAAGTGATGGCTCATTCTCCTTGGGAGGCCCAATGGAAAGGATGAGACCTTCCTGACTCTGCCCAGCCGGAACTCCACCAGGACCAGCGGCCCTTCCCTTAACTCACTTAGTACCCTGGGTTGGAGCCTGTGGGGGACTCATCAGTCTCCTCCATTAGACTGGAGCTCCCAGATTCGGGCTCCCATGCTGTGTGACCTTGCATAAGGCATTTGACCTCTCTGAGCCTCGATGTCCTCCTAAATGGCGGCCGTTACGGCTAATATTACTTAAGCATTTATTGTGTTCCAAACTCTAGGTGCCCTGTACTTCATGCACACGAGCGCAGGTGATCCTTACAGCACGCTGGGAGGTGGCTACTACTCGCCCATTTTACAGATGCAGACACCATCACTATTGTCACGATCATCATGATTAACATGATGGCCGGGCTTTGTCCCGAAGCCTAGCACGCACCAGATGCTCAAATCCTGTTCCTTAAGTTCCGATGTGGTGAAACCGGGAGGCGACTTGGAGAGAAGAGAGTTCCAGCAGATGCTGGAACACCCTGCACGTGCTCGGGACTGCCCAGGCCTAGCCCTGTCCCGGCTGGGGCCCTACCAACCTTGGAGGCTGATGCCAGCAGATGGTGGAAGCTGGGGACCTGGGGTGGTTCGTATTCCAAGCTCAAACCCCCCAGGGAATTCTAGGACCCCCCCCAACTTTTCTCAGAAGCCCCAGGGGCTATTTTGCAAAGGTCTTCGCCCCCCACCCCCACCAGCTGAGCTGCGACCACATCAGAGCTCCCGGCCCGGCTGTCCCAACAGGGACGCTTGAACCCCCTCACCAGGGAGGCTCCTCCAAAATGGGTGCTGCCCCTGATGATGGAAACACCAGCTCCCAAAGCTAAAGTGGGGAGAACTGCATTTGCCGCTGGGAAGAAAGGGGGGTCGTCCGCTACCTCATGGGTGTCCAGCCTGGCTTGTCCCACAGCCAGGCTGCCTAGGTTCACGGCGTCACCGTGCTCTGGCTTACCACAAACAACCCCCAAGATCCCCACCCCCCTTTCCTGGCCGCTTCCCCCACCGGGGCGCACACGTGGTGCTCGGCGCCTGGGTTAAGTCTGTGCCCCAGGGCCCGGGCGTCCATTCATGTGATGGACTTGGTGGGGCTGCCCCTGCCCAGTGGACTGGCTTTTACATCCTTGAACTTCAACTGGGGTGGTCAGGAGTCCTGTCCCTTCTTCCCCCGGGGCCTCCGAGCCTCCCGATGTAAATGACTGGACACAAATAGGAAGGAGGTGGTCAAACTGTCACCAGCCATTTGAGCTGCTACTAATAGTCATTTACAGACGTGCCTGGCGCCGTGGGACAGAGGGGAGGAGGGAGCCCGCAGCTTCTCATAGCTCCTCACACCCTCAAAACATCCCCATTTACAGGTGAGAAAACCGAGGCCCTAAAAGATAAAGCGGCCAGTCCAACAAAAGTGCCAGAACCAGGCATCCTGAGGCCACGTCTCTCCCCTGCCCACCTGAAACCCAAAGCCTGACTCTCCTGACCCCAAACCCAGAAGCCACGCCAGGATCCCAGGGAAGGCAGGGTCCTCATCCCAGGGGCCCGTCACCCTTGCTCAGAGGACCCGCCTTTGGTCCCTGAAAAGGAGCTGGGCAGCCGCAGGGGAACCTCTGGGCTCAGTGAGTCACAGCTGACATTCTTCGTCTACGAGTCACAAAAACTGCAAGGGGCCGTGAGGTGACAGCCGGCTGCTCTGTCAGAAAAATGTTGCTGCCAGACGGGTTCATGAGGCACCTGCCAAGCTGGCCTCCAGAAACCACACCTGGGTGGCTCCCACGGGGCCTCGGCTACAGGGCAGCCACCACCCCTGCCCACAACAAGCGCCCAGGGAGACCCACCCTCAAACCTCGCCATAACCCCCAAGATGAGCGGGGACCAGCCCCCCAACCCCCACGGGCAGCCAGCTCATCCAGGCAAGGGCTTTCCGGGACTGTGGCCCGGACAGCCACCCCACCCCACCCAAGCCTGGAGGGCAGAG
>CM053620.1:21696042-21765217 GCA_028646535.1 Procyon lotor
GAGGACCTAGGAACAGAGCCTGGGGCCCAGGGGTAAGCTGAGACTCCGGCCAAGGAAGCAGAGCGCCCTCAATGCTGTCCCCACTAAGCACTGTCTGCCTCCATGCACACGTGGGGAGGCCAGGCTGGGCCGGGGGCTGGGTCGGCACAGGGGGCAAGCCTCACTGATGCTGTTCTTGGGCTGGAAGATCTCGTTGTACTCCTCGGCGTTCTGGATCTCAGCCCGAGACTCCCGCTCGTCCCGGTCGTCCTCGCTGCTGGGGCTGCGGCGCTCGCTCTCCGAATTCTGCTTCACCCTGTGGGGCAGGGCCAAGCCGACAGGAGGCCAGCCCGGTGAGCCGGGGCTGGGCCTCCCAAAGCCTTCCCGGGGCCGGCCCGCCTCCTGAGCCCTCTGGGGCCCTGAGCACCCCACCTCTGAGGCTTGCTGCAGGCTGTGCCGGGCCGCTCATAGATGCGCCGAAGAGGGGCACTGGGGTGGGCCGGCTGCTGTGCCAGGGGCCGGCTGTCCTGCACGGGGTCCTGGGCCACCGTGCCTGTCCTGGTGACCCGCGTCAGGTCCACCACATAAGAGGAGACGTTGCTCTGGGAGAAGGCCACACCTATCTGCAGGAAGCAGCAGAGCTGGGGCACACGTGGGCAGGACCCCAGCAGGGCTCATGGGGGACGTGGGGGCCGAAGGTGGGGGGGGCGGGTGGCGGCGCTCTCACCAGCTGGTCGTTGCAGACAGCCAGGTCGGCCACCTTGCCCCAGCTGACCAGGACCACGTCAAAGCAGCGCTCAGGCTCCCAGCCGTAGACGCGCAGCGAGTCCTGGCAGCCGCTGTACAGGCAGCAGCCATCGGGGTTGAACAGGACGCTCCTGGGCCAGGCAAGAGCGGGCCGTGGGTCCCGAGCCATCCAGGGAGGCTGTGGGGAGCCCCGGACAGGGAGAGCAGGAGCAGGGATGGGAAAGGCCCACCCACACCCCAAACCCACAGCCCGGTGCCCGGGACGAGGGCCCACCACCCAGCTGCCTGCGTACCTGACGGGCCCCGGCTCTCCTTCGATGCAGCTCACCACCTGAAACTTCTCCAGATCCCAGAACCGGATGGTCCTGCAAAGGCAGTCAGGCTGTGCTGGGAAGCCGGCGTCCCCGGGAGGCCTACTTCTCTGCAAACGCCTGGCCCCCTGGCTTTGACCCTGCACTGCAGGCGGAGGGGCTTGGCTGATGGGAGGGGAGCACGGGCTTTGGGCCTGGAGATGCCGTGACAGCCCAGGACACTGAGGCCAGGGGCCAGGGTTCAGGCAGAGATGGGGCCAGGGCCCCAGCGTGGCTTGGGACAGAGACAGACGGGGACAGAGATGTGAGAGATGGCAGTCACGGGCAATAATAGGCCTTGCTCTTCACCTGTCCGAGCTGCCAGAAGCCAGCAGGTACTCATTGGGGTGAAACTCCACCACATTGACAGGCCCCGTGTGGCCAGGGAACTCGGACATCATCTTGCCAGCAGTCAGATCCCAGAGCTGGAGCAGGACGGGCTGGAGGTCAGGACCAGGCCTAGACCTCGGCCGCCCGTTGTCCCGTGACAGCTTCTCCCCCCACCCCCCATCCCCTTGTCCCATCTACAAGCCGCCTTCCCCTGTGGATAGTCCTGGGATGTGTGAGCCCGATCAGGAGGGAGGTGCAGACCCGGCCTGAGAGCGCTCAGCAGATCCCAGTCCCCCGTCCGGGGCCCAGGGCAAGCCAGGAGCTACCTTCACTGTGTGGTCATCTGCGGCCGATGCCAGCCACTTCCCATCGGGGCTGAACCGGAGGCACCGCACGGCCTGGCTGTGTCCCTGAGAGGACAGAGCGCTGAGCTCACCTGAGGGGCCGGGGCCTGATGGGCTGCCCTTCTCCCCACCCCGTTCCTTCCTGCCCTTGACCGGCAGGTGAGGCGGAGCCAGATGGCCGTGTGCCGGGGACGTCCCGGAGGGACACCTCTCCACACAGTCATGAGGCCCAGGGCTGCGGGATGCTCCAGGAAATCCAGATTCCCTGCTCAGATAGCTTGGGAAACAAAATATCTTAAGCCTCTTTTTGGAGAGTCAGGTGTCTTCCCTTGATGTCAGGGACCTAAGTATATCCAAAATTATGTATTCAACTCAGTGCTTCCAAAACGCGTATAAACAGGAACCCTCTTCACCTAATGTCACCTGTTACCTGCCTACAAACCAGAGCACGGGGCAGTTTGGTAAACGTGGTGCTGGGAGAGCTCGTGGAAACCAGGGGATCCGGGTGGACCCCCTTCCACGGCACTCCTGCTCTGCTTGAGATTCCAGCTTCCCCCTTGGCCTCCTGTTTCTCACATTCTCCCCCAGGCTGGACAGCCATCCCTTCCAGCCCCTGCCAGGGTCTGGGCACTACCGCAGCCTGCACGCTGCGCACCGACTGGTAGACAGAGGGCGCCGTCCTTACCCTGTATCGGAAGACGCAGCCTTTCCTCCGGATGTCCCAGAGCTGCGGGGAGAAGAGCAGGGGGCAGAGTCAGGACAGGTCATGACCAAGGTGGGCTTGGGTGGCAGAGGCCTCACCCAGCCCCGTCTGGGAGCCCGGGTCAGAGCGTGGTATGCGGCCACGAGCAGAGAGGGGCTCCGGACACCCCAGGTCGTTACACCTCAAAGTGACAGCAATCTGGAAGCTGCTCGTGAGAGCTCGGCGTTCTGAGCAGGAACGTCTGGCAAACGTTTCCGCGTCCCCCTCCCTCGGAGGCTGTGGGCACCACAGAGGAAAGAGGCCCGCCCACAGCACCGAAAGGCCCGCTCCTCATGCCGGACACACGGCCCGGGGCCCACAGCCGGCCCAGCAGGGGACACAGGGCACAGGCAGGGTCTCACTTTGATGTTCGTGTCCTGGGAGCCCGAGGCTACGAACTCGCCATACGGGTGGAAGTCCAGGCTGCAGATGTTGGCTTTATGGCCCATAAGTGTGCGAAGAACTGCCGAGGAAGAGAGCAGAGACCTGCGCGTGAGGGCCAAGCCGGGCACCCGGCAGAGGAGGGCCGCAGTGGTCACGGGCGCGCGGTTCCCTGCTAACTGCAGAGACCAAAACAGCAGTGATTTTAAAAACGGGGACGTACATCAACCGAAGTCCTGCCACCCCAACACCCGACCTTCCTATTTTTGTCCCGAGAGAGGACAGCCGTTCCTGCGCCCCCTGTAGCTTGCGCCCCTGGGCTCGTCCCGGTGTGCTCTCGCGAGGCCGCTGCCCCCGAGGCAGCAGAGCTGGAAAACCACTACACTCAGTTCACGGGCAGACAGACAACTTATGTTCCGCTGGGCACCCCGCCACAGCTGAGACAGAAGAGGCAGGCAGGAGAGGTCCATGCTGACGGAGAAGTGGCTTGGTTAAAACAGGAAATCCAGGAAGGCTTTTTGGAGGCAGTATTCAAACAGGACATGAATGAGTGGAGGGCGAGAGAGGATATTAGGCAGAGGGGAATGGTGGGCAAAGGCCCCAAGGAGGGCAACACGGAGGGCGTGCCTGCATCGAGCATGGTGCTCACACCAGCCCCCTGTACAAGGGATCTTGAGGGGAGCTGTGAGGACGAGAGGAGGGGCTGTACAGACCGGGAGAACACACAGAGGATGTGACTGGGGCCGGTTACCTCCTGCTGCCACGGGAAACCGCAGCTTCCACTGCAGCCCCGTGGCCAAGCCCGGCCCGGCCCGCAAGCAATCCCTTGCGTTTCCCTCTCCAAGTCTTCCCTGTGACACTCACATCTGCCTCTTCTCTCTGGCCTCAAGTGTCTGGCTTTTTAAGAGATTTAGAATTCCGCTATCTGAAACTGATCACCCCCTAAGTGGAGGGGCCAAGGGCTTTGGGAATCCAGTCATCCTCAGGTTTGAGCCAAGGTGAAACAGCTGCCTTGTGAGGTGATGAGCTCCCCATCGGAGGAGGTGTTCAAGCAGACCCCAAATGCAAGGCTTCAGGACCAAGAGAGGTGAGTTCCAGGCACTGAGAGATTTAAACTCTACTATATGAGGTTGTCTCCATCCCTCCAGGTCCAGGGCTCTGGAGCCAGTCAGAAATGGGAGTTCTGCTCTGCCCCTCGCTTGCTAGGTGACCCCGGGCAATCCCTTCCCCTTCCTGAGCCCCATTATGGGTCACTGAAGTAAGGGAATGGGACAGAAGGTGCTTAGCATGGGCGTGCATACAGGAAGTGCTCAATGAGTACCAGCTAGTTATTCTGTCAGTCCTTCCTGCAGAAGAGCTGCTTCCTGTCCCCCAAAGCAGATCTCCTCTCCTCCGGCCTCAGAGCACCTGTCCTGGTCCTCGGTCTTCTGGCGCCAATGAGGACCACTACTCGGTGTCATGGCCATTTGGGTGCCTCCCTCGTCCCCAGGACGGCTGCTGAGCACGCCTGGGGTGCCGAGGCCAGCCTGAGTGACTTTGGCACATTAGCTGCCCCCCGCCCCCCGCAAACAGCTCCAGGAGGCAGGCATGGGCCCGAGGCTCAGAGGCCGAAGCTGCCTGCCTCAGGCCGGTCAGCAGGGCACAGAGCCAGAAATTAAAGCAGGCATCGGAGTCCTGAGAAGCAGGCTTTACCACGTGACCCTTTGCCTGCGTCAAGGGAACTCATCCACCTAGGGCCTTTAAGCAGAGCCAGGCACACCCCCGGGCAGGAAAAGGTGAGCTGCTCTGGGGGTTCCCTGCCTCGAGGACATTTGCATCCCTCTGCCCGTGGCCCCCCACGTCCACCCGTCCTACCTGGGGCCACCCCGCAGCAGGCCCGGCCTGCCGCCGAGCCAGGACAGAGGCCTTTATTTACATCCTTCTCAGAGGGGGACGAGGTGCCACCACATCTGTCGAGTCGCTAACTCAACCACACCGAAACCTCAGCCGCTCCTCCCCCACACTCTGGGGCGGTCGCACGCCACTGGGGGCTCAAAGGCTGCTGTGTGGGCCAAGCCCGGGGCCCGGAGGGGGCCCGGAGGGGGCGGACGCATGCTGGCTCCTGCTTCCGTCTGCGCCCGCCTCCCAGCCCCACTGGCTTTGCATCCCACAGCAAGGCTTCCAAAATCCTGCCCTGCCCTGAGAGGATGCGGCGGGTTCCACCCCCGTGTGGGCCAGATTCACAAAACACGCACTACCTTCCCGTGGGCTGGCTGGGCTGGCCCACCCCTGCCCTCCGGCTGTGCTGTGGAAAGCAGGCAGGACCGCATTCTTCCGGCGTGACTTCTGCCCTTGCTCTTCTGTCCCAGGAGGGCCCTTGGAAAGCCTCCTACGGCAGGACTGTCGCAGGAGCCAGGAGCGACAGGCTGGAGGGGCGTCCGGGATCTGCCCGCCCTGTGAGGGAGCGCTAGGCCCTCCCAGCTGATCGCTGTCAGACCTCCACCCAAACGCTCCCGTGATGGGCGGCTTTTCAACGCCACCCACGTGATGATCAGCCGCCCCGTTAGGAGCCTCTCTGCACCTGGGCGCCAAGCTGCCCCTTGTTTTCACTCAGGCTGTGGTGGGTGGGGGTGGAGGTCGGCCTGTGCTCTTAGCTCTTCCTACCATGGCTGCTGAGGGCAAGTTTCCATCCCATCACTGAACTCCTCAAATGGCAGCATGAAGAGCACTGTGAGGGGAGTCCTGACACCAGGATTTGAGTCCCAGCTTCTACCACCCCGGCCACGGGGTCTTTATCAAGTTCGGGGGTCCTCTTTAGGCCCCCGTTTGCCCATATGTCAAATAAGGGGGCCTGCCAACCCAGCTTGGCATCAGAATCATCTGGAAGCTTGGTGAAAGCCAGCTTTGGGGCCTCCACCACTACCGGATCAGGTTCCCCCGGCGTGGGGTCAGAGCCAAGTGTTGGAAACGAACTCCTTAGAGAGTAGCCAACCCTGAGACCCCAGGGCCCAGGAACTCCACAGGTGTTCGGTTTTCATTCTTTGCCCGCCCCCAGGAACTCCTCCCGCTTCCCTTCTGTGCGACATAGTCATGGCTGAGGGACAGTGGTACCCTTGGATTCTCATTTTTGTCCCTCGCTCCTCAGTGAACAGTGAATGGCTGGTGCTGTCCAATGGGACTCAGATCCAGGCAGACACGTCCCATGAAGCAAACCGCCTTATGCCCGAGCCTCTCTGCCCCCTCAGCCAGAGCCTGGCCAGCAGGGGCTTGCTCCCTCCCCCGCTGGGCCCTCGAGTCCGGCAGCGCCCCGGCTCCAGTGTGTGGCCGGCCAGGCAGCGGGAGCGCTTGCTGACACGCTAAGCCTGAGGCCCGGGCTGGCGACTGCACGGACTCTGTGTCACACGTGCACCCATCCCCGGGCCAGCAAGCCTCACCCGAGAGGCCGGGGCCAACATCTCTCTCGAGAACCATCTACGCTACAAGAGCACCATCCTGGCGCAGACAAGCCCCGGCCACTGGGCATGCGTGGCTGGTGGCTGCCGTCCTGCCACAGCAAAGAGCACACAGCCCAGGAGAGGCCCGGAGAGATCCCGAGTCTCAGCCAGGCAAGGGGGCTCTCTTCTGGAAAAAGCAGCCTCCGCAAAACGCACACCACCGCTTCCTCTCCCGTCCTTCAGGCAGCGGAGGGCCTCCGGCCTGGTTCGCGGGGAGGCCTAGGCTAGATGCCAGCAAAAAGCAGTGAGCGAGCAGGTTTTACTTGGACCTCTCAGGGCTGCTCAGCATAGTGTTCTGGAAAAAATGTTGAATTAGCTGTCAACATTTAGAAACAGGGGTGGGAGATTTCCACTTAAATGTCCAGATCCCCAGCTTCTCTTGAAAAACCCATACGGCTGGCAACACCAGACCCACATTGCCGTGTGGCCGCACCCACGGAGACAGAGTCCCCCCACTTTTGGGCAGGCGAGACTCCCCACGTGGCCCAGAACCAAAGGCACGAGTTGACACACCAAAAGAACCGAGTTAGGATCTAGCATAGGACCAGGGGTCATCACTGCAAAACCCCAAGAACTGGGACAAGCAGCCTATGAGCTTACAGAGATGGAGAAGCAGGTCCCATGAGAGGGACCCAGGGGGAGATAGCACAGATCTCCCAATGGCCACCCAACAGGAACCTCACATGCAACACAGATGTACCTTCTAATTTCTGAGTGAAAGTAATCTCCAATCTAGACTTGTACCGACTCTAAAACAAACAAATAAATAAACAAATAAGGAGGAGGGTAGAACGAAGTCACTTTCAGCCACGGGTGGTCTCGAAAACTGTGGCTGTCATGCACTACTTCTCAGTAAGCTACGAAAGGATGTGCTCCAGCAAAGAGAGGCAGAAAACCGCGAAAGATGGTAACGTGGCCTCCGGAGCAGCAGAGATGGCAGAGCGCCCCCAAAGACAAGGTGGACCCGGGGGAAAGAGGCTCTGAGAAGAGACACCTCAATTATGGGATGGCTTCAAGGGTAGCTCAAGGAGGAGGCTTACTCTTCAGGCAGAGAATCTGGGGATGGATTAGTAACAGACGTAGGACACTGACAGATGGAAAAAGAACAGCCTTTAACTCCAGAAGAAACACGATCAGCTGTAAGTGACAGCTCTGTGGGCCTGCTGCTATAAATGCTAACTATTTACACGGTGAAATTAGGAAAACAGCGGGGCAGATGCCGGGAGTGACAAGGGTGGGCCCGCAGCTCTGAGAGAGCTAACTTCTTTAAGATTTTATTTTTTTAAGTAGTCTCTACACCCAACGTGGGGCTCAAACTCACAACCCTGGAGGTCAAGAGTCACATGCTCCACCGACTGAGCCAGCCAGGCGCCCCTAGGAGAGCTAACTTCCGGTCTTGCACGGGAGGAAGGCAGCAAGCGACAGGAATTACCATAATACCATGTTGCTTCGGAAAGGGGAGGTAGCAAGACACCAGGTCCAAGGACAGAAGGTTGAGGGATCTGGAGGACGGGAAAGAGTGGGGTGAAGGCTTTTCCAACGTGCTTATTTGTAGAATGACCAGCATTTGACTTTTTAAACTATGTGTAACTTCTATAAGGATGAAAAGCAAATGTAAACACAGCTCAAGGAGACAGAGGATCTGGCGACCCTAGGCTCTATCCCTGCAGGCAGGCTAAGAGGCGGCCGCCCCCAAGTCAGGGCACCCCAGTTCTCTCCGCAGGCCCCCTTGTTTACCTGTCTTGTGTGGCCCTGACGTTCTTCTAGGTTCTGAATCTACACAGACACCCACCCGCACATCCACAGTGGTCCATCTGGCCCCTTCCTGCTGCCTCCTTTCCGGCCCTTCCCTGTTGGCACTCACAGACAGCAAGGGGGTGGAGTGGTCATGGTCTCCCGGAGGGAAGCACCCACTGTAGTCAGGACAGGCTTCCTGGAGGAAGCAGCTCAATAGCAGAGCTTGAGACAACAGGGCCGCAGGCGCACGCGCGGGGAAGGCGAGCACAGACACCTACTTTTGGCAGCTTCTAGGTCCCAGACGCGGATGGAGCCCGACTGGGAGCCGGCCACAATGAGCTCCTCCGGGGTATTGAGGCGGACACTCTCCACTGGGGACGTGTGACCCGTCAGGCTCTGTGGAGAGAGGGTAGCAGCTTCAGCAGCAGCCAGAGGAGGCTCAGGTAGGGAGGCTGTGCCCCGTGGAACCACGTCTAGGCTTCTTGCGTGCGGGGTGGGCAGCTGCTTCTCTCGGCCTCCGCTCCCAAGGCTAAAAGCGGGCCAGACCCCTGTCATGCTCCAACCTCCTCCCACAGCCCACCGTGCCCCTGATGTGGGCAGCATTTGCCAAAATGGCCCTGGGCCTCCCCCCACGCCCCCCCAGGGGGAGCAGCTGCCCCTCCAGCCCTGAGTCCAAACCACCGCCCACCTAGGCTCTGCTTCTGCCCCACTCTGCCTGGCGGAGCCCCTTGTGGGGGGGAAACCCTGACAGAACCGAGGCTTGTCGGTGTGTCAGAACACATCTTCCCCCGCTGGGATGCCTGGACCCCCGGGGGCTGCCCCTGTTCCCAGGCGGGGAACTGTGGAACCCAGAGAGAGAGAGACTACAGTGACTTTACTGAGAAAAACTGTTACCCGACTCAGGGCAGGCCACCGCCAGAGCAGGGCTGGCCCAGGCCCTGGTCCAGCCCGAGAGGTGTGGGAGGTGGTGGCATTTCCAGCTTTCTGGAGAGAAGGCCAGAGTCTGAAGTCATGGCATCTGTCACTCCCCGCCCAGCACTGGTCACCCCAAAGCACCGTGGTAACTCCAGTATTTGCTAAAACAGCGTTTGGTGGTGGTGGGAGGGGGCAGAAGGGGAAACCCGTCCCCAGCAGAACTGCCCAGAGACCAGACGCTCACAAGCAGCTTGCGTGACCCCCAGCCATCTCCGGCAGGGGTATAAAGGGATATAAACTCCATGGGGGGCGACTGGGCAAAAATCTGTCCACGTTTAGAAACGCACAGCCTCTCCAGGCCAGCAACTCCACCCCTGGGAGCCTACCAGGCACGCGCTCAAGCACACGGCAAACAAAACAGACCCAAGGTCACTCACCACAGTGAACCTTTTTCACCAAACACCAGAAGCCATATAAACGCCCGCCAGAGGAAACTAGTTGGCTAAGCTGTGGTCACCCTTGCAACGAATACTGTTTGGCTATAAAAATGAACAAGGCGACCACCTGAATATGATAAAGACTAATCTCCATGACACTTTTAGGTAAAAAAAAAAAAAAGGGTGGAGAATGGTGTATGTAGCATACGGTCTGTGTAAACAAACAAAAGTGGAGAGGGAAGGGAACAGACATACATAATTGCTCACAGACACAGAAAGTGATTCTGGAAGGACACAGGGTGATCAGGGGCCATGGTTGTCCCCAGGGATGGATGTGGGGGTCAGGAGAGGAAAGAAGACTTCTCACCTCTTACCCCGTGTCCCTTGGACGCTGAGCTGTAAGCTCGCGTGTGCTCAGAACACACAGGGACCTGCAGAAGTGGAGCATGTGCACGGGGACCGGTGTGGCTAAATCTGAGGTGAGCAAGAAGGCACTAGGCCGGGGTGCCTGGGTGGCTCAGTAGGTTAAGCCTCTGCCTTTGGCTCAGGTCATGATCTCAGGGTCCTGGGATCGAGCCCCGCATCCGGCTCTCTGCTCAGCAGGGAGCCTGCTTCCCACCCACCCAGCCCTGCATGCCTCTCTGCCTACTTGTGATCTCTCTCTCTCTGTCATATAAATAAATAAAATTAAAAAAAAAAAAAAAAAGCGCCGGGTCTGCGGCACCTTAGCGGCGTGGGCACGGGGTGAGGCCTGCAGGTTGACCCCTGATTACGCAGCAGGACGAGAGCATGGGGTCACTTCAGACCTGTTTGGGGCAGTGTTTGTTGGCTCGCTTTCCATCTGTACGTGTTACTTGGGCATTTTGGGGGGTGGGACACATTGGAACCCTGAAAACAAAGTGAAACAAAACAAAGCAATTTCGATTCGCCAGAGCCCCGGTTCGGCTGGGATCTCAGTCCTTGGCTGCATCTCGCAGAAATACAGAGGTGATTAAGTTTCTGCTAAAAAAATAAATAATGATTTCCCATCCCTTTTCATCTTTATCTTTCCGTGGCCAAGAATCAAAAGAATGTTAATACGCTGTGCTGGCAAGGTCGTGAAGGGGGACAGGGCGGGTCCCTGTGCTGCGGGAGAGAATGGAAATTGACCTCTGGATGGCGATTTGGCAATATGTTTCGAAAGCTTTTTAAAAAGTGCGCACCCTCAGATAATGCAGCCATCACAGACCTGCTCGAAGGCTGAGGGAGATGAGGACGTTCACCCCCGTGGCCGAGCGGAGCCAAAATGCTGGGAACGACTACTGACCATCGAGCTGGGAACAGGGCGAGGTTAAGCTAGTTCCGATGGTGGGACACCGCGAAGCCATTAAACACCCTGTTGTAGAAGGTGTTTGTTGACACCGGAAAATGCTCCCGAATGATAAAGATTGTTTCCTTCAAAACCCAAGCTATAGGAGAGTAAGTAAGACAGCGTTCCAAATATATACTCTCCTACAGACCTGCGGTGCACACAGGCGCGTTTGCACGTGTTTGCGCGTGTGTGCGTGTGCGCACGTGTGCATGCATGTGGACCTACGCCGGCACCTGGAAGGACACAGACCAAAATACCATCATCTCTGGATGATGGAAATGGAATTCATTTTTGTACTTTTCCCTCCTCTATGTTTTCCTATATTGGAAGACAGGTTTTGGCAAGGAAATTGTTGTGTGACCAGGGAGAAAGTGCGAGTAAAGAACCAGCTTTACTCGTGGAAAAGTGGAACCAGGCAGGGGATGGTGCAGAGAAACCTCCGAGTGCAGCTGACAGGTGGGCTGGTGGGCAAGCCTCCATCTTGGGCCCGTGGGCTTATTTTAGCTTTACTCCCACGGGCACCCCAGAACTCTGTCCACCAGCAGGTGACTTCCCCAGTCCTGAGGGCTGGCCATGGTCCCAGCCATCCCGGGGGCACTGATGCGGCCCTGTGTCCCCCTAGCCCCCTGCTGGTGTGCGCTGGGCCTGACAGAGCCTGCAGAGCCGCCTGCCCCCCAAGACCCTGCCCCGCCTACAGCCCCCTCCCTGGGCCTCGGCCCTGTCCCCCACCGGCCACTGAGTCTCACCATGATGCAGTTGGGTTTGTTGATGGACCACAGGTTGACACGGCAGTCATCCCCACCGGTAGCCAGCAGCCGCCCGGAGGCCTTGCCCAGCACCAGCGAAGACACATTACTGGCATGGGCGACAATCTCCTCTACACAAGGAAGGACAGGAGGAGAAGGCAGTCAGAGGGCTAGTCACGGCCACGGGGAGGAGGGCTGGGCCCTGCCCAGGGAGGCCCTTGGTCCTGGCACCCGAAGCCCAGGGGGAAGGTGGGAGGGTCTGGCCACCTCGGCCCCCGACTGGTGCCAGGCACGCGGCACGACCCAGAAGGCTGGCTGCCAGGCCAGGCCCCGCCCCCGAGGCAGGAATGACTACTTCCCAGCCCCTGGTTCTCCCATCCCACACTCAGGCCGCGAGGTGTGCTCTTTTTTCTGCACGTCAACTGGTAATATTATCATGCTTACTCTGCTCAGTTTAAAACATTGACTCGCCTTCTGTATTTAGCTCCACTAAAGACAATTAACCAATAAAATCCATAAAATCACAAGATTGATACGTTCATTATACTTCTTCTAGAATATGAAACAAAACCCCAAAACAATCTTAAAATGAAAAATCCTGACCCCCTGTAACCCCCTAAGCATCCTCTGCTGCGGCTTGCTATACACGTAGACCCACTTTGGGGAACAAACTTTGAGAACCACTCAGGTCTAGACAAGCTGCCTCCAAGTGAGCTCACCCAGGGCTTCAGCCCACAGCTTCAGAACCACGGACCGGGTTCTGGTCTGAGCGCTGCTACTGAGGGCTGTGTGGCCTCAGACCAGCCACTCACCCTCTCTGAGGCTGGGCTCCTCATCTGGTAAACGGGGATAGGAACAGTGCCTGCTTCACGGAGATGATGAAGAGCCGCCGAGAACACAGTGTAAGCCGTGCTCGGTGGTTGTCAGTAAGGGTAAGGCCCAGATGGTGGGTGACGGGGACCCCAGCAGGCACAGGAGGGTAGGCTGCAAGAAGTGGGAGGCAGGAGGCAGCCGACTGAGGCCCGGGTAGGAGGGGCGGGAGTGAGGACTGACCAGATGCGGTGGGCAGCATGGCCACGCGGTCAGCCGTGAGGGCCCCTGTCCGGGGCCGCTGGGGGAGCAGCACGGGTGGCAGAGATATATATATATATATATATATATATATAGAGAGAGAGAGAGAGAGAGAGAGAGAGAGAGAGAGATAGATAGGCTCCAAAGAGAACAAACATGAGCAAGGGGCCAAGAGGCAGCCCGGGCCTCCAAGCCAGGCCCTAAGCGAGTTCCTCCTGGGAACGACGAGAAGAAAAGACAGGTCTCCCCACCCCAGCAAAGGGAAAATCCCGCCGACACCCTGGGCAACTGGGAGGCTGGCTTGGGTGATGCTGAGGGCAAGGGCTTGTGTCCTTCCGCAGATGCCTCTCCTGCGCTCCAGCTCCGGCCTCCGCCCCGCCTGGCGGTCTCTGCGCCTCAGACTGCAGGGTGACTGGGAAAGGGGGCCCGGAAGGCTGTTGGTCAGGCAGTGTGGCTCCAAGGGGCTGTCAGGACCGCCTGGGGGGCGGGGGGCCAAGCCCAGGCCGGATGTCACAGACGGCGCCCCACCTCGGGGCCCAGCCTGGCCAAGGCCAGGGACGGGCAGCGCCCAGCCCCAGCAGAGGCAAGAGTCTCCCACAGGCCCCAACATCAGTGAGGGGGCTCGGGCACCCCATCACTGGACCCGAGGGACCTGAGCCCCTCCCTAGTCCTCATCCCAACTGGGGAGCCGTCTGTCCTCTGGACACTTAGGGACAGATGCCTGAGGTGCTCAGGGCCTTTGGCCACAGACTCCTCCGTTCAGGAGCTTCCGTTGGGCCCACTGACCGGCCAACTCGGAAAGAGGGCAAACCACCTTCTCCCTGAGCACTCTGTTCCCAAGCCTTCGGGCTCTCTCCCCGTCTCTGGAAACACTCCCTGGGTGCACTGCCCCCCACTTGTGACCCACCTATAGGTCTGGGTGTCCGCCCTGGCTCCCACCCTTCCCAGGGAAACTTCCGGCTGGGCCCCACCTCCCCAGGCCTCCTTGGGCACACTGCCACTCCTCTCTGGGCCTCAGGGCTACTGCCCCTGGAGACAGCCCCAATTCACAGTACCACACATCCTGGGTATCTGCTCTAGGCCCAGCACTGGGGAGCCAGCGGGGAAGGACAGCGACAAGGTTCCTGTGCTCATGCTACAGCCTGATCAGATGGGTCCTGGACATCCAGCCGAAGACCCACAAACACAGGGGTGAGAAGGATTTGGAGGCTGGGCCCTTCAGATCACTCCCCTTTAAGGAGACTGCCTAGTGTCTCCTTAAGGAGACTCCATCCTGACTGAAGCCCCTGGAAGGGCCAGGGACCACGGAGAGAGGCAGGTACACCACAGGCACCAGGCCTAGTAGCTTCTGATCCTTGCTGGACTCTATAGGCACACGGAGCCAGGGGTCATTTGGCTTTGGGCTCTTCAGACAGCTTATCATCATGGAAACGGCTATACACATGAACTTGTCATCAGAGCCCAACATGCCTGATCATATTACCTCTTGTTTGAACCCTCCGATGGCTTGACTTTGCCTTTAAGATAAAGCCAAGGCCTCAGAAGGGCTGGGGTCCTGTGGACATATACCCCTGAAGACCCAACAGCTTCATGTGGCACATTCTCTCCACTGCTATGTGGCAGCCCATGGGCACCTTTGAGCCCTTCCAACATGCTGAGCTTCCTGCCCCAGGGCCTTTGTATGTGCTCTTTGCAGCCTATAGCACTCCCCTGCCCCTCCTGCCAGCATCTAGTTAACTGATTCAAAGCACGTGTCCCAGCTTGGAATCAGACAAGGAGAAATAGAGGGGTGTGGTTACCTGGTTGTGCTCCTTGCTCTCCCCAGGCTCTAAGCCCCGGTGCACAGGGACCTCATCTGCTTTGCACCCTCATCCCCACCCAACTATCTCCCCAGCGCCTGGTTCTATGCTCAGGAAAGACCAGCTATTGAAGGAATACATAACCCCAATAAATACAAAGCCACTCTGTCCAAAGTGTATCCTCCTTGGGAGCCCATAACAGGGTTCTCTCTGAACCCTAGGGCTAAGAAACAATTTGAAACTACCCAAACCTCTCATTTTACCTGTGAGGACACTGATGTCCAGCAAAGGGCTTTGCCCAGCTTCTGAAAACAGCCCGGGGACAGCTCATGGCAGATGGCAACCAGTTTGGTCACACCAAATCCATGCCAAGCAGTTACTATAGGTGGGGCATGGCAGTTCCCAAAACATGATCTAGGGGACCTTGGGATCCTCAAGATCCTTTCTGGGGGTCCAAGAGAACAAAACTGTTTTCATAACAACCCCAAGATGATATCTGACTATCTACACTCTTGTTTGCTCACAAACATACAGAGGGATTTTTCCAGAAGATACAAGACATGTGACGACACCATCATGAATGGCACGTTTGTATACTCTTGTGTCTTAAAACCCCTGAGTATTGATTTCTAACATGTAAATAGTGATAACTCCCATAAACAAAAACTCCTTGGGGTCCTCAACAATTTTTCAAAGCCTAAAGAGGTCCTAAGATCAGAAAGTCTGGAGCTGCTAGTGGAGAATAATGTGAGGGTGGGTGGTGATGGAGCTCGGTGACATTCCGGAGCACTGCCAACATCCCTCAGCCTACCCGCTCACCACCGCCCCCCCACCCCCCACCGGCTCCGAGATGCCCAAGATCCCGCAGGGGAAGCCTGACCCGTGAGAGGTCTGCAAATGCCAGGATTACCTCTCAGCGTCTCTGCCCCAGGCCCGCCCACCAGCCTAACTGCACCAAGCGCTTCTCTATGTTCACCACGCCGCCCGGGTCTCACAGCAGCTCTACAATGCAGGTGTGATTAGTTCACTGTACAGACAGGAAATGAAGCCTCGGAAAGGTTAAGGCACCTGCCCAGTGTCACTCCGCTAAGAAGTGCCAAAGTCATGATTTGCGTCCTGGTCGATCTCACTCCAAGGCTGGGAGTCTCCTTCTGTGCCAAGAACAGGAGATAAAGCCGGAGATTCAGGCCACCCGGCAACAAGCAGCTAATCGAATAAATGGAGTGAGAAAAAAAAAAAAAAAAAAGACAACCACTCACGTAATTTCCAGGCCGTCTTGGTGACCACAGGGGTAGCCATCCTTCTGTTGGCTCGCACCTGAAGCTCCACCCACTAAATAGACTGTGCTTTGCTCGAAGGGTGGGGGTGGATCCCCCCCAAGATCCACCAATCAAGTTGGCACGGAGTTCCCACACATCCAGGCAGAGGGAATGCCTCCTCTCTCAACCCCGGACCGCCTCGTGGTTTTAGATCATTCACAGCAGCCACAGCAACGGCCTGTGTGTGCTCGTCAGGATCCCGGATTACGGAAGGTCAGGCTCGAGCCATGTCAGTTCAACAACGGGCTGGAACACAAACAGAGGCGATGGCTTGTCAGAAAACATTTGGTGAGAGTTCAGGGCACGCCGGGCTTGCAGAACGACAGCGCAGCTCCCCGGGTCGCCAAGGCTACTGCATAGAGAGACACCCACCAGAACCACCAGAGCCAGGAGCTAAACTGCAAATCGTGTTTGAGAATCTGGAGGGGGCACCTCAGGCAGGGTGACTTGGAACACAGGGAAAGAGAGGTCCTCCCAGAGGCCAGGAGGATGGGACAGGAGGAGGCGCTGTTCCAGGAGGCTGGCCAGCCGAAGAGCAGAAGAGCAGCAGCAGCCGCCGCCACCGCAGTGGGGCGGGGAAGACCACATGTCTGCAGTTCACATAGATTTCTGGGAGTCACTGTATCTGACGCTATGGGAAGGGGGTGGAGTCACAGGCAAAGCTTCGGGGCCCAGGAGAGGCACTCCAGAGGCAGGCATTTAAGCCATCTCTGGCAAGAATGTCAAAGAGGGCCCTGAGGGTCCAATCCCTCCGCTGGCAGCAAGGAAACTACTCCTGGTCCCCTCAGTTCCCAAGGACAGTACTGGGAACTAGGTCTCCAGTCAGGGCACGAGTCGGTATGCCTCCCCAACTCTAAAAGGCCACCTCATGAAGCTTCTACCCTTTTCCAAGCCTCTTTCCCATGAATGCTCTCCTCTCTGCCCCCTCTCTCCCGGATGCCCCAGTTCTGCCTCTCTAGTCCTTCGTTCATTCCCCTTCTCCTTGCCGCCTGTGCCCCCCATTCGTGCACATCCTGTCTCCTGAGCTCCTTAACTTGACCCCTGCCTCGTTAGACCCCCTTTATTCCCCTTTTCCTTCTGCTATCAGTATCCTCCATTCATTCACTCTCCTGCTTCCAGTGTCCCTATTTATCACTCAGCCTCCTGCAGACCCCCGGGTCCGCTTCCGGCTTCCCTGGTTTTCCCCTCCGGCCCTCACGCCCGTCCAGCCCGTCTCCCCTGTCCCGAGACTGGGGCTGGTCCCTCGGCCTCGCCTGATCCTCCCACTCCTCTCAGCTCGCGGGGCACGGGCTCCAGCTTCCCCCCGCCCGGAGCCCTCTCGCCCCAGCCCGGCTCGGCCCCGCCTGCCTCGGCCCAATACTAGGCCCACAGTACCCCTCGCCTCCTCGTCCCCTCGCCCACTCCACCTGCAGCTGTGGCTCCCGAGGCCGAGGCTCCGCTCCAGGCGCGACCCCCACTTGCCTCCATCCCCTGCCCTGATTGGCCGCTGCTTGACAACCGACCCTCACAACAAAACCTCCGGCTCAGAGCCCCGCCCTCCTTACCTCCCGCACCAATCAGCCGCCGCGAGCGCTCCGCCCCTCGCCAGGTTTGACCAATCGAAGCAGGCGCTTCTGCCGCTCTTCCTAGGTACTCGCCCCCTTTTCCTGAATTGGACTAATCACGAGGAAGAAGAATTCAAGAGCCGCCCCTCAGCTTTTCATAAACCAATGAGGGCTGCCATTTCCTTGGTCCCGCCTCCGCCTCAAGCTTTCCCTTTCCTCTCCTTCCCTTCCTCTCCTTCTTAGTTCGCGTTTGAAAACAGTGCCAGACTACTCCAATGCCGTCTGCACCAATCACTTTAGCAACCGTCCCAGTTTAACCAATAAGCACTCGCCTTATTGGAAAACCAATTCCCAGGTAGCCAATGGTAAGGGAACGTCAGGAGGAATGTGAAGTCGCAAACCTTCCATCTTGGAGTGGGGCAAGGGGAGACGCGGTCTTTCCTTTCTGCCACAATTCCTACTTCTTCTCTTTAGCCGGGAGCGGTGCTTCAGTGGCCTCAGGACTTGGCTCCTCTTCTTTGGCTCTGACAGGAGACCTACTGGGAGACGGAGCCTGATTCCGGGTCCGAGCCGGGAGCAGAGCCCCGGAGCGCTGCCCCAAGGCTGCGGCGTCCTTGAATGGATGAGTGGGCTGCCGCCTTAAAGGGCCCGCCAACTAGAAATCCGAGAAAGCCCGGTTTTATTGGGCTCGTGGGTAGGGTTGGGCTTAGGAAGGGCCCTAACCGGCTGGGGCCTGGGCCCCACGCGTGGCTGGCCCGCCAGGGAGCGGCTTAGGAGGGGCTGGACCCCACAGGAGGTGCCCAGGGCCTGGTGCCTAAAGACCCCCGAATCTCCCTATTTATCCGTCAGCTGCTCCCTGCAGCCCCGACAAAAGCCTCCGACAAACCTAAGACATAGGAATTCCTCTTCCCGTTTATGGATAAGGAAACTGAGGCCTAGATTAAGGCGCTTGTAATGGGCCACACAACCAAAAAGAACGGTTTAACAACAACTGCTTGTTGTTAAAGCAGTCTGTGGGTTTCTCCATTGAACTGCACCGGCTTCCAGAGATAGGCAGGGGGTCCACCCCTCAAATTGTACTTTTAGCGGGTGGGTCGAGGGACAAATATGGGCACTATCAACAGAGGACTAGATTAGCAGAATAAAATCCGATCAAAACTGTGCACTCTGTATTTCCCCTCAACTTTTTATTCTGAAAGCTCCGTAGAGAAAACTTAAAAGAATTCTACGATGATGTATAATAGTTTGATAGTAGAGTCAACCTGGTGGATAACCCAACATTTGCTAAGGTTTTCCATATTTGCTTTGCACATGTAGGTGTTTTCTCTGAGCGATTTCAATTGTCAACCTCAAGACATTTTACCGGTAAGTGACATGAAATATGGAGCATGTACCTCTTAAAAATAAGGCCCTTGTCCTACCCAACCATTGTAGCACCACACCGAAGAAAACAGAATTCTCTAATATCCAGTCCAGATTTCCCCAATCATCCCCAAAACCCATATCAAGCTTTTTTTTTTTTTCTAACTAGGAAACAAGAGTCAACACAATCTGCTCTTTTAAGCTCATTCTGTTTCAATCCCCCATTTTTTTTTTTAAATGACATTGCTCTTTTGAAGAGATCGATTGGAACTTTTCCCTTGCAGACTGCCCTATATTATGATTTTTGTCTGTTTCTTGCTAGTGTCGTTTACCTTGTTGCTCTCTGACTTTTTTGCTAAATGGAAGCTAAAGGTTGATTAGATTCACGATCAGCATTTGAAAACCCTTTGTACTGAAGTGTAATACACCTACCCCAAAGGGCACGGACTGTGTAAAAGTGAGTTTTCACACACTGAAACACTCAGGTCCGGAAGAACATGCCTGGCCTCCCAGAAGCCTCCGTCGTGCTCCCTTATACCCCAAGAGCCACAACTATTCTGATGCCATTGATTAATTAATCAACTAATTAGGGCATTTTTCTATATGAATGGAATCATGCAGCATGTTCTTTTTTGTATCTGGGATCTTTTGATATCGTATATGAGGAATCCACTGTGTTATTCCATGTGGTTATAGTTCACATTTTGTAACCTACTGCCGATACTTTAGGCTAGTTGTTCGTCATTGCAGGGAGCTGCCCTGGGCACTCCGTAGGATGTTCAGCAGCATCCCTGGCCTCTTGTGACGACCAAAAATGTCTTGAGACCACAACTTATGTCTCCATTCTACTCTTGATGGGCATCTGGGTCATTTCCAGCTTGGTATTAATACTGCTGCCAAGAACATTCTAGTACATGTCTCTTAGGGGATGTATATAGGCATCTTGGCTGAGTTCTTCATTGTTCTTGTTCATGGGGATAGACGGTTGAGTAGATGGATTAGGGGAAGTTTACGGATGGGGGGATGGAGCAGAACTATCGAGCCAAAGTTTAGTTTTACAAGATACAGCCGGTTTCCCAAAGCGGTTCTACAGGTTGACCCTTCCACTGGGAAAGCGACTTGAGAGTTCCAGTTGCTTCTCATCCTCCCAACTCTTACTCATTTTATACATACTAGTGGGTGTGTAGTGGCATTTCATATTTCTGATGACTAATGAATTTGACACTTTCATGTGTTTATTGGCCATTTTTTAAGCTAACATTGAGTGCTTTCTAGGTGCCACTTCCGCTTCTCTCTGCTTTACGGATCTTCTTTCAGACAACAACAGTGCTGTCCCATTTCACAGATGGCTAAATAGTGGCCTGTAAGAAGCGGAGCTGGGATGCTGTTCTTTGCAGTCTGATGTGGAGCCCCCGAGTTCTGGGGCGTGCGCCCTTGGCCTTGTCACTCACACTGTCAGCTGGGCCACCTTGGCCACACTGTTGAGATCTAACTGGTTGTTTGCCGGTGGCTGTGGGACCATCTGCGGAGGTGCCGCAAAGACTCAACGTTCCAATGGGGAGGAGAAGGAGCAGTTGAGGAAAGGGGCCGAGGTGGGTGGGAGGGCAGAGTCTCAGGCTACAGAGAAGGGAAGGAGAGGAAGCCTCCTCCGGAACTTGTGGTACATGAGGTATGGGCGGCACATGAAAAGTGTATTTATACGCAACTGATGAATCCTTGTACCCTATATCAAAAACTAACGATATACTATATGTTGGTTAACTGAACGTAATAAAAAAAAAAAGAAAGGAAAGTACATTTATTTACAGGGACGTCGTGAGAAGCAGGGGCAGACAGGGCTGCTGGGAGGGGGTGTGGCAGTGAGGTCGGGCACCCGAGGGGACGGGGAGGGTCATTTGCGGGCTGTAGGGAGCTCAGGGGCCAGTCCCCGTGAGGGGCCTCAGACGAAGACTTTCAGGAACTCCCATCAGGCGTGGGTCCTTGTGGAGCTTTTCCTGTAGGGCCAGGTACTTGAGCGGGGCCAGCTCCTTGTGGCTGAAATCCGAGGGAGGAACAGGCGGTGGCGAGGGCTCACGAGGCCCTGCCCCAGCCCCCCGGGGGTCCCCTCCTGGCTCCCCGCCACCCCCTCACCGGTTGAGCCGCTGCTCCAGGATGCGGATGCGGAACATGGCCTGAGAGCAGTAACTCAGGTACCAGTCCTTGTCCTCGGGCGTCAGGGTCACCTGGTTCTCCTGGTACCACTGCTGCTTCTTCTGCAGCTCCCGGGTCTCCTGCGGGCGTGGGGAGGAGAGAGCCGGGGTGGGGTGAACAGGGCTGGCCCTCACCCAGGCTGCCCGCTGAAATCCCGCTGGTTCCCGGACAGCCTCCCGAGGGCTGGCCCCGCCGCCACCACCCACAGAGGCCAGAGCGCCGGAGGCGGGGACCACAAAACGTCTCGCGCGGGAACCAGTGGGGACATGTTTAGGGGGATAGCGTGTCCAGGAGGAGCAAGGCTCAAGGCAGAGACAGGCTGGTGAACGAGTTTCCAAGGTTTCCAGAGCTTGTCTGCAAATGAAGGGCCCTGTCTGCTCCCGGTGCCTGGCAGAGAGCATGTCACCAAGATTAAGTGGGGTAATGCATGCCAACCCCATGGTATGTAGTGGAGAGAAATGGGCAAGGACTAGGAGTTGTTGTAACGCACCCCTCTTCCATCCACCCCTCCGGCCACCCTTCCACCCAACAAGCAAGAACGACAAAGGAAATCTCCGCCTTTTGGAAACTCCGAGCACTGATAAGACTCATCCCCTCACTGGTCCCTCCCAGGTCTTGGAGATGATGAGCAGATAGCCCTGGGTCCATCTTCTGGAGGCGGACCCCAAGGTTCCCTCCCCTGCCCCGGGGGGGTGGGGGGGACTGGCCGCACCTTCTCGAACCGGGCCTGGATGAGGTTGGCCTTGTCGATGAGCCGCTGCTTGAAGTCACTGAGGCACTCGTCCTTGACCCGCAAGGCCTGCCAGCGTGTCAGCTTCTCCCCAGGCGGGAGCTGGGCCAGGAACGGGGCCAAGTAGTCCAGCTGGGCCTCCACCTGCCGCAAGTGTTCCTCGTGCATCACGCGCTCCTGTGGGCGGCGGGGGCGGGAGTCAGCTGGGCACACGCGGGCGGCAGAGACCTCCCTGATTGATCGGCTCCACGGCAACACGGGACCACCCAAAACAAGGCCTTAAATCCAGAACGGGTGCCCGGTGCCTCTGGGACGGAGGCATCAGAGGGGACCTCTGTGCTGTCCCTGTCTTTCGTGAATTCACGTGTCCGCCTGAGCCTCAGCGTGACACTCATGCTCAGCTTGCCCAATAAAGGGTGGTTACAGCTATGTTAGATCGAAAGCCGCCAGGAACTCACTCCCTTCCCCCCCCAACCCCTGGGCCTTCTCGCCTGTGTCGGCCGATGGGGCCAGGAGGCTGGAGATGTAGGGGGCAGCACCCATCCCTGGGAGTCTGAGAGCCAGTTATCTAATGCCCTGTCCTGCCTCGCCAACCCCAAGCTATTTTTAGAAATCTCCACTTGGTTGGTGTAGGGGATTTAGAAGCTGGCCTCTAAAACCCCAGCTGGGCCTCGGGCCCCAGGGTGTGACCCGGATGTCCTGAGCTGCAGGTGCCTGAGAACTGCGGCCAGAGTCCGGTCATTGGGGCTACGGGCCCAGGCCCTGACCTTGAGGGGAGCCCCAGGTGGAGGTGGGTACCGGATTTTCCTTCTGCCCCATGCAGTAGAGGCCTCGGCTTGGCCCCAGCCCCTGGAGCTGGGGGGACCTGGTCTGGACCCTGCAGGCTCTTCGGTGTTCATCATAGAAATGGCTGCCCAGCCAGGATGACCACAAGGATGGCCTAGTGGTCAGTAATGTCATCCCCTATAAAGGGCTTCCCGGCAGAGTCCCTAATCGCCCTCACCACCCTAGAGGCCGGTGGGGGAGGAGTCCAGGAAAAGCCAGGGCCCTGCCTCACCATGGCCTCCCGGTACTCTTTGCTCTTCTTGTTGCGCTTGGTGTCATAGATGGAGATGGTCAGGGTGTGTGCCTCATCCTCTTCTTCTCGAAGCTTCAGGATCTCCAGCACCTGAATCAGGAAGTGGGAGGGCACGGTTAAGACACTGGCCACCCTTGCCCCCTCCCGCCTGCCCACGCTCCCATGGGACCACCTCCAGCTCCGACTCCCAGGCCTGATGTCTAGACAACTTCTCCTCATTCTTCAGCTTCATCATGGCCTCGTACTGGTAGAGAAGCTTCTTGGTGTGCTCCATGGGCTCCACCTGGGACAACAAGCACGGGGACATGGTGACAAGGACAGGCAGCAATGGCTAGGGTGGTGGGCAGACTCTGGAGCCAGACTCCTTGGGTTCAAATCTGCCTCTGCCATTTTCTAGCTGTGTGACAACAAGCAACTAGCTTAACCTCTCTGGGCTTCAGTTTCTTCATCTATAAAAACACAGGTAATTAAAGATGTACTTGGGGCTCAGAGGGACTAAGGAATGTGCCAGCAGAGAGAGGGTTTAAACGAGGAAAGTCAGCCCCGTAGGGGTGGTGGGACCCTCTCCTACTCCCGTTGGTCCTAGGATCTGGGGTCGGCTCTGTCCAAGACTGGGGGGAAGGGACAATAAGGAGTAGTCTTGGCTTGCTGGATGGTCTTTCTTGGTGGGAAAGGGGAAGATTTTCAGAGGAGCTGCAAAGACGAGGGTCCCCAGATGGGAGCTCTTGATTTTCCCAATGGGTGGAGATGAATTTCCGGGCTGGGAACCATGAGTTTCCATCCCGGTGTTCCCAAGTCACGGATATGGCACAAGGGGCCCCCGGACCTTCTCCCTGCCCACCCCCCCGGCCCTGCCCACCATGGACCCCCCAGCCCCACCTCAAAGCTGATACACATGTCGGGCGTCATGATGATCTTGTTGCCCTTGCTGTCCACCTCCGTGCGCCGCAGGAACTCGCGCTTGGATGCGGTGATGTGGTCGTCTCGGCAGTGGTAGCGCAGCTGGATACGCTCCTCCAGGATCAGAAACACACGCTCCGCCACGTCCTCGTCCGCGGGCTTCTCTGGGTTGCGCAAGAACCGCTCTGTGATTTTCTGGGAGGCCAGAACATCATAGGATGGGAGGTGGGAAAGGGGATGCCTGTGCGTGCCCCTGAGGGCAGAAGTAAAGGACACCCAGGGACACTGGACTCTGGGGTCTCTGGGAGAGTTTGTGTGGAGCAGCCTTTCGTGGCCAGACAACAGCTCCCGTGGCCCCCTGGGTTCTCAGCACCAGGCCATCTCAGCCCTGTGTGGTGCTGCATTTCTTCTCCAGCTCTCTCTGTGAGAGTCTACTTGCTCACCTCCAGAGATGGGAAGCTCACCACCTTTCCAGGCACCCTGCTTTATCACTAAACATCCCTTACTGCTGGGAAGAGCCCCTTTGGTACACAGCCATTAAACATAGTTGCCGAACCATTTGTAATAAGTGTGGAGAAAAAAATGCACAATTTGATGTTAAGTGAGTGATACAGGGATCTATGTTCTCTTTCTCTCTCTCTCTCTCACACACACACACACTTCAAATAAATTAGAATAGATTCCCCAAACTGAACCTATTAACACATGTTAATATTGGAGAGATACCCTTCTGAGGGTGCACTTATAACAGGAAGGAAATAACACATTCTTGGCTCAGTGGCAGAGGGCACAGTCTGACGTCAGGCAGCGTCGGACTGTAGAACAGGACAGGGCCCTTGGGAAAGGTGCATTTTTCCCCATCCCAGGGTGACCTTAGCCTGCCGGAGAGAGCGGGCACCCCGTCCCCAGGCCCAGCGAGAGCTCACCACCATCGGCCGGGGGTTTGACTCCGCGCTGTTCAGAGCCAACTTCTTGACCCTGTCCCCAAAATCCACATGGCGGTAGGAGAGGAAGTCGGACCGTCCCTGGTAGTACTCCGTCATTGTCTTGGGTGTCTCCTCCCTCTTTACCAGGCCGTCCACACGGGCCATTTCGTAAAACTCCATGACACGGTCCATCTCAGGCTGCATGGACTTGTACGAGTGCACTGCGGTGGGAGGCGGGGTCCCGGGAGTCAGCGGGGTGAGACCAGGCGCCCTGGCCCCCCGCCAGAGGACCCGACCCCAGGCCCCAGGCAGAAGGCATGTCCCCGAGTGCTCATGGACGAGCGGGAGTTATGTAGCCAATGCCCCACTGCTGGGTGTTTAGGTTGTTTCTGAACTTGTCATTATTATCAACAACATCTGCAGCGTCTTCTGTAATTCTTTTTTTTTTTTTTTTAAAGATTTTATTTATCTGACAGCGAGAAACACAGCGAGAGAGGGAACACAAGCAGAGGGAATGGTAGCGGGAGAAGCAGGCCTCCTGCAGAGCAGGGAGCCCGATGCAGGGCTCGATCCCAGGAACCTGGGATCTGACCTGGGCAGAAGGCAGACGCTTAACGACTGAGCCACCCAGGCGCCCTGTCTTCTGTAATTCTTGCCCATTATTTACTCAGGCCAAAGTCTCAGCAGTAGCGTTGCTGGCCAAAAAGCATACATATTTTAATATTTAATTAATTTATGTGACAGAAGGGGAGCACGAGCGGGGTGAGGGGCAGAGGGAGAAGCAGACTCTCCACCGAGCAGGGAGGCCGATGTGGGGCTCGATCCCGGGACTCTGGGATCATGACCTGAGCCACCCAGGCAACCCAAAGCGTACATATCTTAAAGCTATTATCATTTTGCCTAAGTGCTTTCTAGAAAAGTCACACCAAATAGCTGTCCTACCAGTAGTGATAGGAAACCACTCTCTGCTGCTTCGCTCATGCCTCACGGGACCCTTTTTGTCATCTTTGCAACCTGAGGCTTGTGAGACGGTTCCTTATTTCCTTCGTTCCTTCCTTCCTTCCTTTTATTTCAACCACCAAGTGAGACTGATCACTTTTTGAGATCCAGACTGACACTATGTTTCTCCGCTGTGCGGGCTATTGATTCTCTCTCAAGTCATGTCCTTTCCTTGCTTCCCGGCCTCTTGGGCTCATGGCCGCATCCCCGCTCTCTGCATCGCCCTTGTGGGAACGTTTGTTGGCTTTGTTGCTCCACATTCTGACCCCTTGGAAAGCCCCCGCCCTGTGGGCCCAACCTTAACCACAGAATAGGCAAGTGGCCCTGGTTTTTTACTTTCCTGGAGGGACATTTGTCACATTCTCCTGGATTTTCTGCACTTCCCCAGACCTCCCACACATCTGATCTGCACCCTGGGAGGCCAGGGTGGCTTCTGTTACCTGCCCCCCACCCCCCGCCCTGGGCTCTGGCTGGACTGGCAGTGGGGTCCGCTCACCGCGCAGAGCCTGGGGATGGCCCGGCTTGAAGTAGTCGATATTCAGGCCTGTGCTCTTGTTGATGTGTTTCAGTTCCAGCATGTCCTCCCGGTGCTGGTACCACTCCTTTATCTCCAAAATCTCTGTACCTGTGGGGCCCGATCGGTGCTTGCTGTAGCCGGTCCAGCTCCCCCAGCCTCCGTCCCCGCCTCTCCCCAGCACACAGCGGCCAGCAGGGCCCACACTCACACCAAGAGCCTGGTAGTGACGTGCCCAAGGCCGCACAGCGTGCTGGGGAAGCCGGCTCCCCTGCCCCCCGCAGCCGGGGCTGCCCGCCTTACACTCCAAGTCCTCATAGGTGGTGAGGCGGCACACGAGGCCGTTGTTGTTGAGATACGGGGCCCACTTCTCCAGCTTCGCCCTCTTGTAC
Organism: Procyon lotor; assembly: GCA_028646535.1. Taxonomy (NCBI): domain Eukaryota; kingdom Metazoa; phylum Chordata; class Mammalia; order Carnivora; family Procyonidae; genus Procyon; species Procyon lotor. The sequence continues at coordinate 21,722,399 of CM053620.1, forward strand.
TGGATCACCTTCTTCCCACTTGGGCAGCGGGTCTCGAACGCTGCGGATGCAGAGTGGACTGGTCCCTCCTCCCCAGATCTGGCCAGTGGGGGGGAGGGGGTGCGAAGGGAGAGCTGACCCCGCCCAGCCACTCAAATGGTCACTGCACTGAACTCCTCCAGACCTCAGGCCCACTCCAGGGAGGCAGAGGGAATTAGGCAGCAGAGTAACTGCTCCCCGGAGCACTTCTCAGGCTGACCAGGGGAGCTGGGCTGGACCACTCCGCTCGCTCGCTGCCAGGCCTCTGCCTGTGCGGCTCTCTCTGCGGGAACCACCATCCCCTCTTGCCCTTACTGGGCTGACTTCTGATCCCTCAAAACTTAGCTCAGACTCCTCCTCCTCCTCCTGGAAGCCCAGTCCCACAACCAGGGGCCTGGGCTGGGTGCTCCTCCCCCTGGTTCCCATGGAGCCCTCTCTAGCCCTTCCCACTCCGTTGGAAGAGCCCGTGCTCTCCCTGTGGGCCTAGAGACTCCCAGATGGGAACCTCAACAGCCAGGAGATGCTGGCATGGAACTCAAGTGACCCTGCCCGGCTTCGTTCTTGGGCCGCTGCTCGCTGGTCCCGACACCTCCACTTCCCTGTGCCATCTCGGTGCCTATGCTGCTTGGCCTCCTCCTGGCCGGGGGTGGGGGTTGGTGAGGGAGGGGAACAACTAACTGGGCCCTGGTCCTCCGTCCCTTGTTGCCCACACTCCATCACCCAGCCCAGGTTAACCGAGCCCCCACCTGCACGCAGGACCAGTGTCAGGCCCTCGGCCACAGAGCAGAGCACATGGGGCAGGAAGGAGATGGAACAGAGTCCCCGCTCAGACCGGGGTGCACCAGGAGGCAGGAAGGGTGGGAATGAGGGGCCCAGGCAGCCTCTGCGGACACCCCCTGAACCGGTCCTGGGGAGGCACCGGTCCTGGGGAGGCGAGGGAACAGAGATGCGCATATACCTTCCGGGGAGATCTCAATCTGTTCCACCCAGGAGGGCGGCATGTCGAAGCTCTTATCCTCATCCTCCTTGCCCTGTTGGGAGAGGTGGGGAGGGGCAGGCTCTGGTCAGGCCTGGTCCTGGGAGCGGAAGCTAGAGACAGAGCCTCCATCTTGCCCCCCAGGGCCAAGCCACAGGGGCCGTCAGCTCCCCCGGGGGAGCCAGAGGTCATGGGCAGTTCTGACCTGGTAGAAAGGAAGAGAAGGCAGCTCAGGATCCCTGCCTGGACCCATCTGACTAGGACAGCGATCCCCCGCCCTGTGCGCCCACCCTTCGGTCAGCCGGCGTGGGCATCAGGCGCAGCCACTGGTCCTTCCTTGAGAGAGAGGCTTCTGGAATCAGGTGGGCCCAAGCCCCACCCTCCAGGACCCAGGACCCAGCCCCTACCCGCTAGGGGTCCTGGGCAAGCAAGGAGCCTATTTTCCTGTTAACTGGACCCCAGGGGAGGATTAACTGATAGAATGTATAAAAACCACTTGAGACACTGCCTCACTCCTGTTTGTTTTTGTTTTTCTTTTTGAGGCTTAGTTTCCCCATCTGTAAAATGAGGCTTAGTTTCCCCATCTGTAAAATAAGGACAAACGGTCCTCAGGCTAGCTAACTGCGGAAACCTGGAAGACATTTTTCTGTTTCAAACGGCTCCACAAACGTTGCTTACACCTGCAGGCCACCAGGGGGTGCCGGTGCCCCAAGATTTACTGCTCAGGAGGCTTTCTGGTCTCCAGAGATGAGGACCCTGTACCAAGCTCCTCGTGGCCACGGTCTCATTTTATCCCCAAGCTGTCCGAGGATACAGAACAGGGTCACTGTTCAGAATGCAGACTTGGGAGCCAGACTGTCGGATCCCAGGTTCGAGCCCCAGCTCTACCACTCACTGGCCATTGACCTTTGGGTAAATTACTTGCCCCCTTCTGTGTGTAAGTCCTCCCGTCTGTAAAACAGGACGACAATCATCATAAGCAATAATACAAACACCCACCTCACCTCAAAGCTTTGGACAAGTTAATTCAGGCTAAGCACCTGCTAATTCAGGTTAAATGCCTACTGGCACTGGGGGCCGTGGGGGTGTTCCTGACTGTGATGGGCTCCATTGTGTCCCCCTAATCAGGTTCTGACCCCCAGGACCTCAGAGGGTGACTGTATTTGGAGTCAGCCTCTCTCAAGAGGTAGTTAAGGTAAAATGAGGTCATTAGGGTAACATAACCCAGCGTGTCTGGTGTCCTTGCTTGAAGAGATGAAGACACACGTATAGAAAGGCCACATGAAGCCAACCATCTACAAGCCAAGGAGAGGGGCTCAGAAGAAGCCAACATGCTAATGCCTTGATCTTGGACCTCCAGAACTAGGAGAGCATTAATTTCTGTTGTTTAAGCCCCTCAGTGTGTGGCCCTTTGTCATGGCAGCTCCGGCCCCTGATATCCCTGGTCCTATTACTGTGGATTTAATTGATCCCCTTCCCCCCACTTCCATTTTACATACAGATGATGAAACTGAAGCTCCCCGTGATGGGGCAGGTCGCCCAAGATGTCACGGCCAAGAGCTAAGGCCGCTGGGCCCCTGACTCCCAGGCACAGGGCCTCGTGGAGACCCGCCTGGAAGGGCTCCCGACTAGGAGATGGGACAAGGACGCTGACGCCATGGGGACGGCCCCAGGCCAACGAAGGGCTGAGAGGCCAGACAAGAAAGGCCTGGAAGCATGTGACGGGGATCATGGTGGCTACTCAGGAAGGGCTGCGGTCAACGTCTTCTCGCCTCTTTTGCTAGGACCTGCACTTTACGGAAACGAGGTGACCATCGACCAGGGTGGACCGCATGTGGGCCAGGAGACCCAGAGGCAAGTCCCGGCCCTTCCCTACTCCCTGGGGGCTTCCTGGGCAGGTCCGTGGACTTGTCTGGGTCTCAGTTTGCCCATCTATAAAATGAGAGCATGGTCCAAGCCCCTCTGCTCTGGGGAATCTACAGTGGGTCCCTCTGGCCTATTCCCCTCCGAGACACACACGCGTGGTGGGCCGTTGGTCAGGTTGGCCTGAAGCAAGACGCGGTACGAAGCCCCATCCCACTGCCCGGCCCCACGCCGCGGAGACCCACCAGGTTCTCCACATCTTCGTCGTCATTCGTGCTGTCGTCCTCTTCCTCACCCACAGACAGCTGAGCTTTGTCCGTCCCCAAGAGCAGGTACTCCCACTGCACGGGGTCCCCCAGGTCAAAGACCAAGTCCTGGTGGGGGAAGGGTCAGCTGGGCACACCCCACGGCCAGCACGCCCCCTCCCGTCCCCCAGGGGGGCCAGGAACAGCCGCACCCCGAGTAGAGGAGGGACCTGAGCCTGGGTCTCACAGGGGCAGAAAGCTGGCTCCCAGCAGCCTCTGCAAGTCCACGCCCATCCTCCTCATCTCAATAGGGAAACTGAGGCCCGCCCCTTTGGCCAGACTCCCTGTGAAGAAGTCCCACTGTTGGTCTCGGTGAGGCATGGCAGCTCTCTGGCCCGGGATGGGCCTGGAGGTGGAGGTTACCCCGCACTGTCAGGGGAGCGTCCCAAGCAGAGTTTAGAGCAGGCACAAGCCAGCAGGACTTTACGGGACAGGGAAATGGTTGGTTCGAAAAAGGGCCGCCTCACAGTTTTTCCCCGTGCTGGGGAGAGGGGGACTCTAGGCAGACACACGAGGCATTGCACAGAGGCGGCAGGTGGGAATTTCTTTTCCGTGGGGTAGGCCCCCCACCTGCTTTTCATCCAGCCTACCTGAGCTCAGGTGTGCGGCTCAACGAATTTCCATAAATTGGACACACCCTGGTTCCCTGCACCCAGATCAAGAAATAACATATTGCCCACACTGCAGAAAGCCCTCTTGTGTCCAGTTAGGACCCTTCCCCAGACGTGTGTGTGTATTTCTAACTTGGGCTAAGTGGCGCTGGGCTTTATTTATATGTATACACACAGACATATACATATGTGTATATGCAGATACAAATTTATGGAAATTCACTGCACTGTACACTTAGGGTGAGTGCACTTTTCTGCATGTATGTTGCACCTCAATACATTATTTTTTTAAAAATCATTCATACAAACTCACAATCCACGCTTTATAAGGATGCACACATCCAAAGAGATATTAATCATATTAGACGTTAGATAATAATCATGCTAGAATGGTTACGTCTGGACGAAGGAGCGGGCTGTGGGGACTCAGCTGGGGGGAAAGCCTGGAGCTGGAGCTCTGGGGCAGCCAGCTTGCCCCACAGGGGACCCCACCCCGACCCCAGGGCTGCCTGTCCCACCGGCCCCGCCCCCCGGCCCAGGACCTTGCAGCCGTTCCAGCAGTCCTGCATGTTGACCCAGTAGTTCTTATGGTTCCAGAGGCTCTCGATGCCCAGGAAGTGGTCGTCCTGGGTGCTGTAGCTGCGAGCCGTGAGTGAGTCGATGAAGAAGCTCTCGGGCACCTCGCGCTTCCCCGACAGCACCAGGACCCAGGAGTGCACCCGGAGGCCGTGCAGCGGGTCGATCTTTGCTTTCTCTGCCTCCTGCACAGGAAAGCTGGGTAAGCAGGTAAGCATGGACCTCTCCCCAGGGCCAGGGAACCAGCAGGAGAGCGGAGTTCCAGTCCAGAGTGCAATCTGCCTGGCTGCACGACCTTGAGGACATCACCCCACTTCTGAGCCTGTTTTCTTATCAATACAGTGGGGAGAGTCTGAGTTTATCTGTAGTTTACACACTGGGTCCTTTGGCCCCCTAGAGTATCTGGGATTTACTGGCTTTCTGCCTCCCGATTCGGGGTGAGATTTCATCCCAAGGAAGGTAGGGACCACTGTGGGGCTTCCTCGTTTGCTTCCCTCTGGAGGGAGGGTGACTGGGTCCCGTGCATTATTGCATCCACAGAGCCTGGACAAGAGGAGATGCTCAGCAAACACTACACGGAAGGAAAGGAAAGGGAGGAAGGAAGGGAAAGAGCGGGAGCAGGGCAGAGATGACAGCATGGGTGGACAAAAGGAGAGCTGGAGGACGGATGGGAGGATGGAGAGCAGGGAGGGTGGATGGCGAGTGTGTGCAGGTAGATCTTTAGGGAAAGAGTCTCCAACCAGGAGAGCATCAGAGCCCAGCATGGAATGAGTGGGTGGCCTCAGGCAGCAGAGCTCTCTGATATGAGAAATCTCTCGCAGAAGCTCGCTGACCACCGGCGAGATTCCCACACGGCTGGGCAGAGGTGGGGGATGGCGGGGCATGGAGGAGGGGATTTGGACCTGGGCTCCGAGGACACATCCCCTCCCTGACCCGGGTCCGTTCTCAGCTGCTGCAGCCTCTCCTCGAGCGCTGAGCGCAGGGACTGGAGGTATGCACCCACCAGGAGGCGCTGTTCCTCCTCCTTCCGCCGCCTCTCCTCCTCCCCCTTGATCTCCTGCAGCTTCTTTATCTCCTGCTCCTGCTCAAACCTGCTGGTCAGATCTCTGGGAGGTTTGATGGCGTACTTCTTAGGGGGTACCTTTTCTTCTTCCTGGACCACCTGTCACCCAACGAGAGAAGAAGGATCAGCCGCCCTCCATCGCCCAGCCCTCGGACCGGGAGGTCGCAGCTGCTCCGGAGCCTCCCCAGGCTTTCCGGTCCTAAATGCAGGAGCTTCAGCTCCCACTTCCCTAACTTCAGGCCCTTCTGGAGAATGGGACGGGAACAGTAAGAACCTTCTCCCCAGGCTTGTTCCAAGAAGCAAAGACAGGGAAACGCCTGTGTGAGGTGCCAGGCACTGCAGAGATCAGGGGATGTGATTTTCTCCCCTTTGTTGCCCACGGCCCTTTCTGCCCACGATCTGGATCTGACCTACAAAGTGGGTGTATCGTGGGGAGCTGGAGTTCCCAGATTCTGTCATTGGAGGGTTTCACGCACTGAGAGTTTGCAGGGCTCGGCAGGAGAAGAAAGCCTGTGTGCGCGTCCTGGAATCGGTCCAGTCCACAAACAGCATCTTCTGTCTGAACTGTGGCTAGTTCTCAAATGCAAAATGATGCTTTTTGAGTCCTAAAATTAAATCCATTTAAGAGTGTTTCTTGGGGCGCCTGGGTGGCTCAGATGGTTAAGCGTCTGCCTTCGGCTCAGGTTATGATCTCCAGGTCCCGGAATCGAGCCCCAGCTGAGAGGGGCATCTGCTTCTCCCTCTCCCTCTGCCTCTCCTCCTCCTTATGCATTCTCTCTCTTTCTCTCTCTCAAATGAATAAATAAAATCTTTAAAAAAAAAAAAAAAAGTGTTTCTTGTGTCCACAGCAGCCTCTAGCCATGGGGGATGTCAGTCAGCAGAGAGAAAGACACGGCCACGACCTGCTGGAGGGTTAATGATAATTTTTTGCTGTTAAAAATTTTTGAAGGGGTTCCTGGGTGGGTTAAGCATCCGACTCTTGTTTTCGGCTCTGGTCATGATCTCAGGGTCGTGAGATCGATCCCCAAATCGGGCTCCATGCTCAGTGGGGAGTCTGCTTGGGATTCTCTCTCTCCCTCTCCCCCGCCTCAATTAATAAAATCTTTTTAAAAGGGGGGGGTCTTTTGAATTGGGGGATGGAGGGGGAAAAAGAGCAAACAAAATGTCTACCCATTTGTCTGTTTTTTCCTTACATGAAAGCGGCTGTGGGGATTTTATCACGCCGCGGGTGAACCTGGGGACGCAGCGGGTGAATCTGGGGGAGAGTGACCTAAGACAGAAGCCATGCAGCAGTCACAGAATTCACCCCGTGGGCAACAGTAGCTGAAAGTGAGTTAGGACAAGGGAAGCGGGGGACAATGGTTTGGGGAAATGGGCTGTGTGTGCCTAACTGCCAGGGACAGACCCACCCGGGCTGGACCGGACCGAGGGGCAGCCGGCAGCGGTTCCGTGTGCGGTGGGGCGGGGCCGGGAGCCAGGGGGACGCACTGCGACAGGGAGGGCGCGGCTTGCGGGATGCCCAGGGCCACACGAGACCGGCTTACCTCCTTGCGCTTCATGGTGAGTGGGCACACGTCCCGCGTCAGGTCCATTTGGCACAGGTCCTGCGAGCCGTAGCCGTTGACGCAGTAGGCGTCGTAGCCGGCACCGATGAGCATGGAGCAGAGCAGCGTGCTGAAGTCGAAGCAGTTCCCCTTCTGGTGCTTGAGCACCGTGGTGGAGGAGTACAGGTGCGGGGGCTGGCCGAGGGTGGCTGGTCAGCACGGCTGCCCCGCAGCCCCCACCCCATCCTCCCCACCTGTTCTCGTCATCTGTGCTCCCCGCCGGGCCTCCCCACCTGCCCTCCCCATCCGTCTTCCCCACGGGCCAGCAGTTAGACATTAGGCCAGTGCGCAGGCTGGATCCCCACCCCTCCCCAGGCTCCCCTGCTTTGTCAGGTTGGGGGGGCTGCTAGGAATGGGATGGGAGCCACAGCCCGTGTGTAGAAAGTACAGTCCACCTCTGCCTATAATTTTAAGTGCCTGTGGACTTCCTGATGGGAAAGACCCTATTGACAATGGAAGCTTCTGGTCTAATGCTCTCTGATTGGCCCTTTAATGGTTTTTATTCCAAAGTTCTCCTCACCTTCTCTTCTGATCCTCTCCTTTTCTTCCCTTTCTCAGTTCTCTACTCTGTACCTATCCCTTTCTCCCTCACTCCCTCCATTCTCAATTGGGAAGTAGACTGAGCTGTACAGAAATCCAAAGATGGTGCCGGGGGTCACAGGCGGCTGGGTCCTCCCCCTCTCTCCTTTCCCATCTCCTGAAGTCTTAAAAGGAAGACTCTGAAGGCAGAAGGAGGCAAAGGAGGCAAAGAGGTAGGAGCCAGGAGACCAGGCTTGCTGTGTGACCCCAGGCAAGTGTCCATCCCTCTCTGGGCCCATTTCCCCACCCACACCCCAGCGCAGGGGTGAGCCCTGAGGGACTCAGACCAGATGGACCATGGGCTATGGCCTGACACCGAGCCTCCCTCTCCTTACCTCCCTGGCTTCCCATCTAAGCCTCAAGGGCATAAGGATGCCACCTGGGGTGGCACTTACCGGCTGGAGGGGGTCAGGCAGGGGCACCATGGAGAGGAAGTCTGATACGAACTGGGCACAGCTGTCCCAGTTGTAGAGCTCGGGGTAGGGCATCAGCGTGGGCCGGATGGTTGTGCTCACGAACTTCTGCAAAGAGAAAGACCACAGACCCCCGAGAGGCCATTGTACCTGGGGGAGGCCGGCGATCCCTGAAGGCCAGAGCCCTGGGTGGAGAGGGAATGGGGAAGGTTCTCCGGGCCTCCCTGGACCTCAGGCTCCCCTCAGTGCCTCAGGAGTTGGAGAAAGGGGTCCCTCAGCGCCCCTCCGGGCCGGATGTAGAATAAGCTTGCGCCCCATGGAGCACGGCCAGCCCAGACACCGCCTCCTGCTCCCCCAAAGGCCCTGTATGTCAGGCCTGCTGGCCGGTGGGGAAACTGAGGCTCCGAGAGGTGAACTGACTCGCTCAGGGTCACCAACGTCAGCAGCACTGGTTTGTCTGGCTCTCTACCACCCCCCAGTGTGGGGGGACTTGTGGTGGCAGGACGGATGGTCGGTGGTCCAGCAGCCCCTTAGTTGGGCGTGGGGTCTCCAGGCCACCACAAGCCCCCCGACCCCGGGGTAATTCACGTCAAGCCTGCTGGGCCCGCTGGCATTGGAGTTTCTGTTGTCCCCAGATACGAGCTCTGAGCCCACCTCGCTCCGCCCCCCGCTCTCTGGCCTCCGCCCTCCCCTCCACAACCCGGCCTTACGGGCACTTCGCACTCGTTCAGTGGGTGCAGGAAAAGGGGCACGCGGTCCGGGCACAGGTGGCCATACTGGCGGGCGAAGTTGTCGGCCACCTGCAGCAATTGCTCCTCCTTGAGCGTGTTGCTTTGGTAGGAGAGGGGGAGCTTGGCGATGTCGATAGTGTCCTTGGCAATGGTCCTGTGCCCACGAGAGGGGAGGCATGAGCCCATGCAGGCGAGGCCTGGCCCCCAGGGAGCCGTCCGCCCACCGTAGCTGGCTCTATCCCTTCCTCCTGGAATCCTCCCGATTGCCCAGAAAAGGGGTATCATTATTACCACATGCACTTTTAAATAGAGAAGGAAACGGAGGCCCAGAGACGCCAAGTGACTTGCCCAGGGTCAAACAGCTCGTGACGGGCAGAGCGGGGACTCGGCCCAGGCAGACGGAAAGCAGAGCCCTCACTTGTATCTGCTTCCCTTTACCTCCCGTCCTGCCTCCCAACCCTGGGGCCGCTATTCTGTCTGGCTCCCCTCTTGCCCGGCCCTGGTCGGAGCCTCGCCAGGACTGCCGGGCCCGGAGCCCTAGCCCCGACACGCACAAGGGCTGCTCCGGAATGATGATCTCAATCTCTGACAGCCTCTTCTCCAGGTCTCTGAGCATCTCCTGTGTCATGGGCGGTTCCTCCCTCCGCGTCTCCACAGGCCTCGTCATCTTCTCGCCCCTCTCGGCCGCCTCTGCCCGCTCGGCCTCCTCCTCCTCCTCCACTTTCTCCTTCAGGACCTCCATCCCGGCACGTCCCTGGCTGTCCCAAGACAGAGTCCCCGTGGGAGGGATGAATGCCCTCAGAATGGCCCACTTCTGCCCCCGAGACCACCTGGGTCTCTGGGAGGCGGTTTAGAGCAGGGAAGCGAGCCCCTCTTCACCCGCCCTTCCATCAAGGAGAAAGCCTAACTTGGTGCCCGCACGTCTGGAACGCGTTTCTAACATCTGCGGATCTCCCGCTAAGACAAAGACAGAGCAGGCTGCAGGTTGAAAGCTATGGTCTGGGCTAGAGTGGGTGGCCCAAAGTTATCAACTTGCTTTATTTATGTTAATTATTCAACACTATCTTCTCTTTATGGCAGGTGAGGCTAAGGAGGTAGGCATTAGAGAAAAAAGGAAAGAAAGAAAGGTAACATCACCAAACTTGGAGCCGAGGCACCAGGAAGGCAAGAGCAGGCTGCCACCGGGTGCCAGGACAAGGGACAGGTGTGTGTGTGTGTTGGGGGGGGGTGACATAACCTGTGCTCTCCGGGTCAAGCCCTGTGTCAGTTCGCAGGACGGAGGTCGCAGAGAATGGCTTGGTGTGGGGAGAAACCCACACATTGATGTCAGGGCTGACGTGTCCCGGGTGAGAAGTAAAGGACATGGGACATCAAACTGACTTTTTCCACTACAGACTCAAAGAGGCAGTCCCTACTTTGGTACCCACTTTGCAGATGAGACCATTGAGACCTAGAGAGGTTAAGTGCAGTGCCTAAGGTCCCAGAGCTGGTAAGTAGCAGATCTGGGCTTTGAGCCCATATATGTCTGGCTCTGGAAACGCGTCAGGGCCTGCTGGTGCAGGGAAGGCCTACAAGGGATGGCACAGGGGCAGAGGTAAGTAAAGAAGGAAGTGGGGACAAGGCCAATGTGTCTGTGGGCAGCAGGGGTTACAGCTGTGACCCGCACCGAGACGGGCCCTGAGCCTGAGGTCCCAGAACACCCTTATCAGAGGGGGCCTGGGCTGGAACCTGCCACACATATCGCCCACGCCAGGCTGCCTGTGTGCTACAGCCCAGGCTGGGGAGGGCAGACCCTGCCCAGAGGCCCTCCCCACCCCGCAGGCCCTTTCCTGCCCCCCTCCTTGGCAGTGACGCCCCCCTCCAACACCCCCTCCCCAGAAAGATGAGGGCTGAGAGCCCTCAACAGAAAAAGCCTCCTTCCCACCTCCATCCTACCTCCTACCCTGCCACCAGCTACCTCAGGTCCTTTGCTCCCTCCTCACCCCTCTGAGGATAGCTTGGGCCATCTGTTTGCCCATCTCCATGGTAACAGCTTTCGAAGCAGAGGGGGGTTCTGGGAGAGGAGGCTTCTGGGAAATGTAGTCTTGGGTCACTGTCCAGGTCTGGGCCCCGAAGACCATCTGTAGTAGGTCACTCAGCAAGTGACAGGCTGGAGCCAGTTTTCACCTGCTCGCAGAGCTGATTGTTAAAATTTCAGAAATGTTTGCAAGCTAGTTGACACACTGCCGTGATCACACATTAAATTATAAAAACATAAATAGATGATATTAAAAGCAAAGGTAATTAAAACTCATCACTTTTTAATTATTTGACTACCTTTTTCTAGCACGTACGTTTTTGAAGTGACTTATGACTACAGTATCTGTATGATCGAAATGTTATTTAATGGCTAGCTACTCTGAATTTCTTCCCAGCTTCTCTTCAGTGATGTCATGTCAATAATTTAAAATTGGCAAATGCTGGGGCGCCTGGGTGGCTCAGTCAGTTGGGGGTCCGACTCTTGAGCTCAGCTTGGGTCTTGAGCTCAGGGTTGTGAGTTCAAGCCTTGTGCTGGGCTCCATGCTAGGCATTGAGCCTACTTAAAAAAAAAAAAGGCAAAAAAACAAAACAAAACAAAACCAAACAGGCAAATGTTATAGATCAGGGCTTTTTCCTCCTGTGAGCACGTTGTTAAGACTTACCAGATGGAAACTGGTGTGGGTCCTGGCATGTCCGCTCATCATGGTGGACAGTACCGGGCTGCCTAGCTGAGCCCCGGGTTCTAGTCCAGGCTGCGCCTCTGATTTTATCTATAACTCACGAGACAGAGAAAACTTACCCAGCAGGTTAGTGCCCATGAAAATTAATTTTAATCTTTCAAATTCGGAAGAAAAAATGAATAGACTAATGATACGTACATAATTATGAGTCCACCCCGGATTATATTTGTATCACCGCAGTAAAAAATATATATATATTTTTATTTCTTCGTTATTAGAGGAAGGTGGCCATGAATGTCGCAGAGCAGCCCTGCGGGGTATGGTGGGGGGGGTGTCTAGAGAAACCCCATCCTGACAAAGTTGGTCGGTCGCAGCCACTTGGGGGAAACAGCCATCACCTCAATGCTCACCAATAAATAATGATTTTAAATTCTGGCTGGAATATTACTCAGTCATGAAAAATACAGTGTGAAGGATAAATGCAGCTGAGGTCAAGGTCATGGGGCAGCATGTCCTACAATTACTTGGGGAGAATTCCCTTGGGGGGAGGGTGAACGAGTGGGGAAAGGTAAGCAGGCGGTGTGTCAGGCTGATCTCATTTCCTCTGCGTATTTATTTATTCCCTTTTATCCCTATACCTAACCCCATTCTCTGACCTTCCTGGGTGCCCATTCCAATCCATTTTTCCCCCCAAATGAGTGCTGTTTTACATGCTGCTGTTTTTAACTCATGTACACCATACTGTGTTAATATCTCCTGTTTCTTCTATTTTCACTAAGAACGGTGTTTTTAGTTCCATCCATGTTGCTATGTGTCCACGGTAAAGATCCGCTCTACTCTCCCAGAGATGGACCCCATCCCCAACCCCCTTTGCCACCAGCCCCTACAGATAATGCCGCACACGTCATCGGCCGTGTCCCTTCTAGACCTGTAAGAGAGTTCCTCCCGGATAAAGAACCAGGAGCGGATTTGTTAAATGAGCAGCAGCTCCCTGGTTTTCTCCAGGCTGTGCAACCTACACTCTACCCAACGTCCACAAGGCCTGAGAGAGCCTAGTACCCTCGCTCCCCACTCAGCGGTTGACCTTATCCAGCTTCCCGTCCTGCCTTTGGCCAGTTTCATACAATGAGGACACCGTGAGGTCCCCCCGTCATCTTCAAATGCAACCCTGTGATCACTGATGCTTTTAAACGTGTCTTCATGGGCTAACTTACCATGTTTAGCTAGTTCCTTCTCTGAAATTGCCATTTAAAATCTCAGCCCGTTTTTTTGTTGTTGTTGTTGTTGTTTTTTCTATGAGGGAAGTACCCTTGTTTTGATTTGCAGGCCTCCCAGAGGTTAATTCTTGGTTTCAGATGTTGCAAATACCTACCCCCCGTCTGTCCCATGCCTGCTAATGTTGCCTACGCTGTCTTCCACGGAACAGAAGAACTCTTCATTTTGACGTAATTAAATGTACCAGCTTTTGGTCTGATGTTTTGTGCTTACGATTTTTTATTTGAGACGTCCTACCTTGTCCTCAGGTCACAAAAATATTTTACTTTTTTATCATTTTGCCATTCCATCGAGAAACTTTACTCTGCCTGGGGCCCCTCTCTGGATGAGGAGTTAGGGAGGGGTCCTGTTTTATATTTCTTCATACAACAAGCCACTTTTCCAACATCATCGTGAGACTATCTGTTCTTTATTGGTGATGTCACTTTTGCTGTCACTATTGCTGTGCCGTAAGACCCCCAGGTGGGTATAAATCTGCTGCTGAGCTCTTTCTTCTGTTCCACTGTCTTCATGCCTATCCCTGCTCAGGCCCCATGCTGGGTTTACCACTATGACCTTTAATATCTTCACATCTGCAGGTCAAGTCTTCTTTCTACACCCTCTTTCATTAAGGTTGACTTAGGTATTTGAGGCACATATGCCTCTGTATGAATATTAGAGTAAATTTTGGGGAAGTCTAAAAAAAACCATTTGAAATCTTTATTGGAACCACATTGTTTTCTTAGGTCAACTTGCAAAGAAATGCTGTCTTTTGACATTAAGTTCTCCATCTGGGAGCACAGAACCAGTAAGTCTTATTTCTTGCACATTTGTTGTAACATAAGGAAAAATACAAGGAATGAAGAAGTTAGGGCAGAGCAGAAAGAACCAGGCAGGGAGGCATGGCGGGAGGCCCTCCTTGCAGATGACCACGGCAGCCCGGAGCAAAGCTGTGGCTTGGTCACTTTCACGCTGGGCCGGGGGGTCCAGATACCCGGCATCCTTTCTGGACAGAATCTCCCTGAAGCCTTCATCCGTTCTGCGGGGTAGTTACTGCTCGGCCTGCTTTATGGGCTCAGTAGGTGAGGGACTGGCCCAATGCAAGTTGCAGAGGAAGAATGTGGTCCGGACGGGCTGACCTTGGAGTTTGTGCCTTTAGGGCTGGTCCTGCCCACCTCCTAGATTGCTACTGTGGTCCTGCGGTGATAGCGGAACTCCATCCATCTGCACTGGGACTTGAGGTGTCTTTTTGCCACCTGCCCTTAGCATGTGCTCAGCTTGGCACTCGAAACCACTTTTAGGGTGACCCCAGGTAATGAGGGACCCCAGCCCCTCTGCCCCTGGGCGAGACAGCCACTGGAAAGGGACCCATTCCACCATTAGCCACATTTCCCCATCTTCCCTCTCCATCGGCACCAGGAAATCCAGCCCATTCGGTGGCTGTGGTCCTGTTGCTCCTGCATCCAACTGGGAAAGCTGGAGCCCAGAGTTTCCCTGGGGACTCAGGGATTGGGGCTGAGGCAATAGCTCTGGAACCCAGGAAATGCTCTGGGAGCAAGAGTGGGCAGCCCAGAGGAGCCCAGCTCTGTGTCAGCCCCGTGTGCTGAGTAGCCTTGGGCAGGTTGCTGGACCTCTCTGGGCCTCAATTTCCTCCTCCCATACAGGGGACTGGTCCACTTGGTGGGGCTGTAGAAGGAATCTAGAAGGGAGCTTTAACCCTTCTTACCCCTCCCATGTTATGCACAGGTCTCAAAAGTCAGGGTTCACACAAATGTGCCACCTGCCCCTTTCTTTAAGCTGCAGGGGTCTCTAATACCAGGCTCTTTACTTTTGTCACCTCACTCAACACTCTCAGGTCGAGGCAAGAACTTGATGACCTCTATTTGATGGACGGGGACACTGAGGCTCAGAGAGGTGAGTTGACATGCCCATCATCACACAGCCCCTAAGTAGCAGAGCCGGGATTTGAACCATCAGACATGGAAGCAGCTGCAGAACACGCAGGTTTGTGTTCAGAAACTCTGAGACTTCGGTGTCAGGGAGCCTGGCCCTCCAGCGTGAAAAATAGATGTCTGTGAACGTAAGTCCCCAAACCCACCAAGCTTGTCCACAAAACCTGATATGATGTGGCTCTACTGTTGCAATTGTCCACACCCTAGAATTGCTCTTCCAGGAACACAGCGACTTGCATAAAGCAAGGGCCTCTGCCTTCCTGTCTTTCCTCCGTTTGCTGGGTGGGAGGAGGGAGAAGAGAGGGTATCCACCGGGCACGGGCATCGGGCACAGCAGGTGGCTGGCAGCCCAGGGGCTGTGGGGGACGGTCTCCTAATAGTGGCTTCTCATCTTTAGGAGGTGCTTGACCTCGGCAAAGCTCGCTGGCCAGGGCAGGGGTGAGTAGGGAAGGTGAGATGGCCCCAGGGGCTGGGAACTTAAGCCTGAGTTGGGGCAGGATTGTGTGGGGTAGGGCCAGCCAGGGGGCTGTGGTCTTTCTGCCCCCTCCACTTGTTTTTCTTTCTTTGTGTTGGTTTATCTATTGACACACACTCTCTCTCTCTCTTTCTCTCTTATCTCTGCCTCTTTTGTTTCCTACCAAGGAAACCAGCCCGATGTTGCAAAACGGAGGCCAGCCACTGGAGGTGACAGATACCGGCACTGAGTCTGGCCTGAGACACTCCCGGCTCGGAACCCTGCCTGGCTGATGCCAAGCTCACACATGTAGCTCTTCAGATGTTTATTCGGGGCCTGAACCGTGCCAGGCTCGGGCTGGGCAGAGCTGGGGAGTGAGGCCGACGTGCTTGCTGGATGGGAGCTCAGATTCAGGAGGGAAAGCCTGCCCTCTCTCCGCTCAGCCTGCCTTGGCCCTTGGCCCTCCCGTGTGCTGAGCTCTGGACCATTTGCCCTCCAGCCCATGGTGACAGCGGATCGAAGGTCAGGACACACATGTGGCCATCAGCATGGGGGCGGTGGGGCGGGGAGGGCGGCTGCTAATGGCATGACACCCACTACTGAAGAAGTGCCATTCTCTGAAATTCCATGTCCCCGGACAGCTGGAGGGGGGCAGCCCCCTGAATGGCGGGGACTCATCCGTGAAGATAGACCGGAAGTTATAGTCCACAACTGCCCCAGTGCCTGAGCGGGAGGGGACGGCAACCAGAGGGTGGAGGTGGGGGAGGACAGTGGGAGGGGGAGGAGGGCGAGAGGCCAGGCTCCTTCAAGGGGAGACCAGTGCCCTTGGCCACAGCAGAGATGAGCTGCTTTGCGATGAAGGCAGGAGGTGGGGGTGGGGAGAGGAGGCAGTGCTGTGGGGGGGTGGGTAGGGGTGAGTGGGGGGGCACCGCTCTGCACTGGCAGGGGTCTCAGGGGAATCGGAAACTTAGACTCCTCCTAGCCTTGATTCGTGGACTTACGGACTGATTGGGGTATCTGGACTGAACCTTTGAGGCCGGGCGGTTCCTCCTGGTCCCCATCTCCTCCCTCCCCAGCCACGTTGTACAAACACGGAAACTGAAGCCCAGAGGGAGACAGGGAGTGGCCTGCGGCCACACGGGAAGTCAGAGCTGAGTCCAGAATGTGGGGCCGGCTCCCAGCCTAACCCCACGGAGACCTCCTATTCATGAGACGTGGTGTGGACCTGGTCGGCTCGGGCCGTGCCAGAAAAGGAGGCCACGGCGCTCCGGCTGGGGAAGTAGAGCGTGGTGAACCAGCAGAAGATGAAGACACCTGTCGGGAAGGAGGGGGCCTCCGTGAACCTGTGTGCAGACCCCTGGGGCACTGGGCCGCCTGGCCAGCGGCTGCACAGAGACGCCATTGCAAAAGTTCCAGAACTGATGGAAAGAAACACTGGGCAGACACGAAACCGACGCCGAACCAAGAACAGAGTAGAAATCTTGGAAAAGAGAAACGGAGGTCTTGACAATCACATAGGCATACAACTATCACAGAAAGGGAAGAGCAAAACAAGGGCATTTCCAGGCATATCCAACAGCTGGCCCAGCCTCCGCTGCGCTCCACTAAGGCTTATTCTGGGACTCACACCAGCAGGAAAAAGCGGGAAGGTGGGAGGTATAAACATTACAGTAAGCACAGAAGTCGATAGAAAAGTCAAAACACTGTGTGGGCTTAAAAGGAATTTACAACTAAAACTTGAAACCACCACCAAACTATGGAGATGCGTTCAAGGGCAGGTCCAGTGCACTAAGGACCATGGCATTCAGGAGGAAGAGAGGTGCACTAGGCGCTCACACTCAGTTGAGACAACTCTGAAGAGTGAAGTTAAATAATAAGGGTGGCCTCCGGAAGAACAACGACACAGTCTAGTTTCAGGGTGCATCCCTCCCCAACCCCGGGATGCCCCAGATGTGGACTCATGATTCTTCCCCAGGGGACCGTCTGTGTCTCCCACAAGCATTAGCTCCGTTACTCATCGCAAAATCTGATGAGAAAAATACCAGCATTGTCCCAGCTTTAAAGATGATCAGAGGGGCTGGGGGACTTGCTGAGGTGGAACCGGGGTTCCCTTCGGGGTCTGCTCATCCCCAGGGCCACCCAACCGCGATGCCAGGTGGGCCCCTGCCCGCGGGCTGTGAGATTTGGACCCAAAGTCAAGACACACCTCATCACTCCCTTCTCAGCGGTTGCTCTTAGGCTATGATGCTTTGTAAAGCGGTGTGTGTGACACAGTGTGAGGAGCGAGGAGGAGGGGGAGCCATGACCCACACCCTGCGCGCCTGGCCCTCCGACGGATATCAGAGCAAGGACCCCCACGGGAGCGGGGAACACACCTATCAATCATTCCCTCCGCTAATCACGTCCTTCTGCTGCCGCGATTCCTTCCAGACCATTAGCGCCCTATGCCCGTCATGTCTCATGCCCGTGACCTCACGGTCACTGGACCACTGATGGACACCTAGCCCAAGATGGCCTGAAACGATCCTTGACTCTCCTAAGAACATGGACCAGGCTCAATCAGACCACCCGGCCCAGCCAGGGCAGGTCACGTGGGGTGGAAAAAGCCATTTGGGACCCTGGGTAGGAAAGGGCCAGCGGAGAGGAGGGAGTTTGCACAGAGAGAAGACGGTGAGAGACTACACCCAGCTCCAGAGGAAAAAACAGGGGAAGTATCTGCTTTGGTCTGGGTGGCTGGTACCAGCCTCCAGGAGGTCAGCCAGCCTGAGCGGGACCCTGTGTTTTTCCATCCACCCCTCCTCCACCCCCGAAAGACACCCCACCACCCCACCCCCGCCTGTGAGGCCAAGCATTGCGTCCCTGGCCCCGGGAGCCTCACCTTGCAGGGAGTTGAACAGAGCGAAGACATAGATGGTAGACCGGCCCACGGGTGTGAGCACGGCCAGCCACCACGTGACGCCCACCAGGCTCGAGAGCCCCAGCACGGTGAGGACCCCCTTCCAGTTCGGCCCCTGCTCTTTGCCTGCTGTGGCCCTCGGCAGAATGAAGATCTTCCAGGCCACCAGGCCCAGGACCACGGCGCTGAAGAGGGAGGTGACGAGGAAGTAGCCGTGGACGGTGACGTAGAGGGCAGAGAGAGCTGTCTTCTCCTGGAACCAGCACCTGGAGGGGGCAGACGGCCACCGGGGCTGGACACACGCCCCTGCCCAGCAAGTCTCCGGCAGTCTCCCCGGAGGGACGGACTTTCTGTGACCAAAAAGACGCCTCCCTCCTCCACACCCACCAATCCCCCATTCTCCTGGGAAGGGGCTGTCATGAGGCTCCAATCCCCTGTCTCTGCAGGCCAGCAAGTGCATAGGGGCTAATTTGGCTCCAAAGATAGGTTTTGTTTACCCTACATCGTGTTGTAAAAAAAAACTGAATTAATGACCACCCTTTAAAAAGCAGGAGATTTGGCATAAGCATCCAGATTTCTGCTTTCCTTATTTTTTTTTTTCTTTAAGATATCATTTATTTATTTGATGGAGGGTGAGGGAGCAAGCGTAAGCAGCGGGAGGTGGGAGAATGGAGAGGCCGAGGGAGAAGCAGACTCTCCACTGAGCAGGGTACGTAGGACCTGGGGCTCGAGCCCAGGACCCTGGGATGATGACCCGAGCCAAAGGCAGACACTCAACCACTGAGGCACCCAGACGCCCCGCTGCTTTTCTTATAAAAGCATTCACCTGGCAGCTGTGTGTGTACCTACCCGAGGGCCATTAGGTAGGTATATGACTGCCTGTCTACTACAGTCCCCACGTGGGTCCCCGCGTGCACATATGTTACCCCCTCAACGACCCCTGTGGCCCCTGCATTGGAGGCCCTAGCGACAGGACCACGATCCCACCAGCCTCTCCGAGCACAGAGCCGTGGGCCTGGGGACAGGCACCTTGGAGGAGGCTCGCTCAGCCCCTGCTTCCTGCACTGCGGGGCAAAAGGCCCAAGAGTATGTCCATCACTCCCCCCACTGCACAGATGAGGAGACTGAGGTCCTGGGGGAGGCCAGGATAGCCCACACAGCAATTCAGAGTCAGCACCTAGCTAGAACCAGGCCCGCCGCCAACGTTGGGCAGGTTGTGTCCTGCATAAGGGCACTTGGCTGAGGGGGCGGGTAGGGCTGAAATGCAGCTCACCTTCCATTCCCCAGGCTGAGCCCCCGACACGGCAGGTTGGCAGAGTGGAGGGGAGGGGGTACATTTTTAAATTTGCCCAAAGGTGCCGTGTGGGTTGGTGGTGGCCCAGGCTAGAGCAAGGCATCCTGCCTCTGCTCACTCTCCCCCTTCTCAGAACCCCCCCCATTGCACTTTCTCCTTCAGGTCCTCAGTTTACCCCTCCAGACCGTGAACCGTCTGGGGGGTCCTTTGCCTTGACGTGGTCTCTCTTCCCAGGATTCCCTCCTCTCCCCACATCCCACTGGCCCAGATGTGTGCAGCCAGGGGCCTGACGTCACTGCTGCCACCCTGCCCCCACTCACAACTCCAGCGTGGTGGTGTTCTTGTCGCGGATGGCATAGGGGCCATAGCTGTCTGCACTTCCGGTGCCAATGACGATGAGGGCAGGCAGGCCTGGGCACAACGGGAGGAGGTATGGCCTCACTGGGGCTTCCTTGGCACGTCCTCCTCCAAAATCCCCTCCAGCTGCCTCAAGCCCTGAGCCCGTCCGAGAGAAGGAGACACCTCTCTGCCCTAGATGGTTCTCTATCCACCCCCCACGGTCAGCCACACTCTCGGCCCGCCCGAGCTGTACCTACCCCAGCCCACGAGGCTCAACTTCAGGAAGTAGTGCCCAAAGTAGGTGTTGAAGACCTTGATGACGAGCAGGTAGAGGTGGAAGGCTTCCAGGGCCATCCAGGTGAAGGTGCAGAGCAGGAAGTAGTGAAAGATGCCCGCGCGGGCCCGGCAGGCGGCGGCCGGCGGCTCAGGGCCATGCCCCATATTGACGAAGAAGGCAAGATTCAGGAGAAACAAGCTCACGCTCAGGGCCACGTGGATCTTGGGGGCATCTTCGGACTTGAACCTCTGTCGGTAGAACCTGAGGTGAGAAGGGCCAATGAGAGGCGGCAAGAGGCCGGGCCACAGCTCCTCTTGGACAGGACCTGCACCCCGGCTTCCCCACCCCACCTGCTCTGCCCCCCCCAAAGCAGCAAGAGGGTGAGTGCCGTCAGGCTGGGGCACAGGAGCTCTCTCTCTCTCCTGGTCCACCTCCCGCCGGCCTCATTCTTCACTCCCGGCTCTAGGCAAACCGCACACTTCAGTTCCCTGAATGCATCCTGCTTTTCCACCCCTCCCAGACTTGGCCTCTGCTCTTCTCTCTGCTCTCAAAGCCTTTTCCTACTCTTCCTTCAAAAACTTCCCTGGGCATTTCCTTCTAAGGAAGCTGTCTCTGAATGCCACTTAGCCCAGGCTGATCTGGAAGTTTCCTGCAGCGCAGGGCAGCCCCCTCCCCTCCCCTCTGGCTGTGACCACGAGCTGGCGTGACAGGCAGCAGGGAACCCTGCCTGCCTTGTTTGAGTGAGTGGACTGACCATCTGGGCACAGATGCAGGAGGCCAGGACATAGTAGGGAGACTGAGGCCCTGAGAGGGGCAGAGACCCCCTCCCTCTCTGAGGAGCTCCCACTCAGAATTCCCAGCAAGTCAGATCCCAAGGGCTCTCACTGGAGGGATGGGAGCCCCGGGCAGCTGGATGGGAGCATGAGGCATCATGTCCTCCTCACCTGAAATGCCAGGGCCCACCCGTGACAGTCGGTGACGAGTCATCCCGGCGCGCCAAGCCCGGCTCATGAGGTCCAACAGTGTGGCCAGCTGGCAAGTCACGCTCACCTTGGGGATGGGGGCTGTGCTCCAGGCCCGGGCTCGGTCGGGGGCAGGGCTGGCACTGCTCACGCTCATGCTTTAGTCTGAGATGGAGGGGTGAGGCCAGACGGGGCTGCAGCCCGGGGCCAGATGGAGACAGAGGCAAAGAGGCATGTGGAGAGCCCCAGCCTGGACCCAGAAAGCCTGAACACTGGTCACAGAGATTTCTGTCTGTTCTGCACCTGCTCCTCCTGGAAACAGACCCGCATCTCCCCGAGGAACACCCTTGCCAGCTCGCAGCCCTGATGTTTGGGTGAGGTTGGCTTTTTGTTAGCTCAAATCCAAGAGCAAGCACATAACCTGGCCTGGCCAATCAGTCTAATTCATCTCTTGACCACAATGGCCTGTTTGATCATGGGCACATGACCCAAGCGAGACCAGCAAAACTCCACTCTGGTATTCATGGGATGAAATGGCACAGAACCACACACACACACACACACACACACACACACACACACACACTTGCACACTTATAGGAATTGTCTTCTGGTTATTAGCACTATACAATGTCAATTTCTTGGTTTGGTATGACACTACAGTTCTAGAAAATGTCATCATCAGGAAAAGCTGGATAAAAAAACAGGGGACTCTATACAGTATTTTTACAATTTCCTGTTGATCTACGCTTATATCAAAATAAAATGTTAAAAAGAAAGAGGCTTCGGTGTTGGAATTTGGCTTAGGAAATTCACTGCCTGGGAAGCTAAGAAGCTGTGAGACAATCTCAGGGCTCCCCAAGGCCCCTGAGGGTGAAAAAGCTGCCTGACATGGCTCACAAGGAGAAAGCAAAGTTGAGAGAAGTAGAGGGAGAGCAAGTCCTGGGGACATCCTTTGACCCCTGGATCCAACCATGCCTGAAGGGAGAGCTGTACCATGAACCACATATTCTCCATTGTGTTTAAGCAGATTTGAGTTGAGTTTCTGCCCCTTCCAACTGAACTAGCTCTGACACCTTTCAACCCTCAACCCCATTTTATAGATGACGAAAGTAAGGCTTGGAGAGGCTATCAATATAATGCTGCAGAAGCAGAGGGCTTTCTAGCCTGTTCTGCTCCCACCCTTGAGGACAAGAGGGAGACTTGGAGTGGGGGTGGGGGATCACCCACCTTAAAGCAGTGTAGAGGACAATGGTAAATGCCAGGAAGATCATAGAGGCTCCACAGCCAGCCTGGGAAATGCGAACGAGGGACTGCACGGTGGCCCGGTCCAAGATCGGCTTCTGTGGGCAACCCCCCGCCCCAAACCGGGACCCCATCAGCCGGAGGCCAGGTCCCACACATCCCAGAGGCCCTGGACCCTGCCAGGAAACCTCGGTGCCTCCAGAACTGCCGGGATCAGGGTGGGTGGGTCTTTACCAGCAGCAAAGCGAAGAAGGTCAGATGGTCACAGCGACAGATGGTCCTCTTGGCTCTGAGCTCCGTGGAGCAGCCAGTGGAAGACCAGTCTCCTGTTGACCCTGGAGAGGAAGGGAGGGGAACGTAGGAGAGTGTATGAGAACATGGGGGAGTGGGGGGGCCAGAGAGGAAGGGAGGGAGGGGAGGGGCCCTGCCAGTGGAGCTCTGCCCCACGCCCTCCCTGCCTACCTTCAGCAGCATCCCAGAACACACAGCTAGGGGCCATGTCCTGAAACCAGAGAGTGGGAGTCAGGGGGAGCCAGGTCGAGGCAGGGGGAGGTTGGGAGAGAGGAGAGCGGAGCACGGGGAGGGGAAGGGAGGGGACAGGGGGCCCTACCCTGCCCCCGGTGTGCACTGGGTAGGAAGCAAGGCTCACTCCACGGGTCACGAAGGACCGTGAAGTGCACCATCTGGTGTGCGCAGATCAGCGTGGAGCGGTGTGGACACTGTGGGGCTGCGGGGGCAGGGCAGCATGTCTGTGCACGCGTGCCTACAGGGGAGCGTGTATGCGGGCGGGCGTGTAATCCCGAGTGCACGCCCGTGGGTTTGCCAGATCCTCGGTGCTCCTCCGTAAGCACAAATCGGAGGGTGTCTGCGGGTGGAGTGGACATCCGTGTGCAGCTGGCTTGGGTCCCTGGGCGCCCCTGTGTGTGTGGTCTTAGTGGCCGGGGAGGTGCAGAGCCCTACTCCTGTCTATCCACATGCTTGCGCGTGACCCCCCGCCTGTCCGCCCCCCAGAAGCTGCCAGGCTTGGGCCCGGGGCTCACGGCGGGTAGGCGCTGGTGGGAGAAGGTGATCTCCAAAGGCTCAGTCAGCCTGCTGACAGGTATACTGCCCAAGCTCAAGCCCACCAGGCGATTGTTCAACACATGGCTGCCGTCCTCCAGGCTGAGCCGGGGGCCCTGTGGAGAGAGATTGGGGGGCCAGGCTTCAGAAGCGGCTGTCCCAGCCCAGACTTGTTGGGGGTTCCTGGGAACTTCCAGGACCCATGGCCCTTGCCTGGAGAGTAAAGTCTGTGGCTAGGGGACCAAGGGACCCAGGGGTCATGGGCAACCTTCTCGCTGCCCCCTGCTGTCTCCTGCCCAGGCTGGATTGTGGCCAACTGGTGGCAAAGCCGTGCATCCGACAGCTCTCCACTGCTGGCCCCAGAGCTCGTCTGCCCTCTTAGCTGGAGGAGCGCAGGGCTGGAAGAAAGATCAGCCCCAAACAGAGGGCAGTGGGTGCCTACGGTGGGTGAGCACCCGCCCGCCCAAGTACTCGTGGCGCACTCTGTCCACACGTGAGTGCATGACACACCTCTGAGGATGCACGAGGCCCGGGAGCCATTTGCAAGAACACGGTCACCCAGGAACGCGCATGACTGCATGTGCACCAGGAGTGTGGAAGAACACGCACGTTTGTCCAGGCACAAGGACACACGGGGATACGAACACCTGGGTCACACACACAAGTCCAAGGACAGTGATGAGTGGGATCCAAACATCTGAGTGGGACCAGTGTGAGTGTGCAGTACATAGACTCCAGAGACAGAAGGCTGGGGTGACTTCATGCTGCTTTAGAAATGCTCTCCACAGGCTCCCCTCCTCCATCCCCGTGGGGACCAACAGCTGAGCTTTGACCCGTGGAGCTGCTCTGAGCCTCCACCGCTCCTCACCTTGAACAGATGCCCCAGACCGACGTCCAGGATGGTGATGGCCAGTAGGACCTCCGACCTGTTGCCCTGCAGGGATTCAAAGAGGCTCCTGGGCAGCCGGACTCTGTCGGGGTGTTCACGCTCATCCTCTGTCACCCGCTGTGGAACCTGGAACCACAGACCCCAGAGTTCCCATCTCTACCCCAGGCTTCCAGCCCCCAACATGGGGTTCTTGCCATTCCCCCACTTGGGAGGGGAAACTAAGGCACCAGGTGGAGGGGAGGCACATGGGGGCATCACTCTGAGAGGCAGGAAACCTGGGGGCACCCTGCGAGCTCGGCTCTGTCCAGGCTGTGAGCCCACAGACAAGCCACAGCCCTCACGGACCCTCAGTTGTCCCACTACGGAGAATGGGGCTAACCGGGTGCCTGTGTGACCAGCCGTCAGGGTCAGGGTCAGAGTGAGCTGTGAAGTTCAGTGTGTGTGAGGGAGGGTCGGCTGGGCGGCACCTTAGGCCCATGTCCTGCCAAACAGGGTCATGGTGTCTGGTATCTGACCTGCGGATAACTGGAAAGAATAAAGCCCCCAGGAAGAGAAAGTAATTTTCTCTTTCTCCGCTCAAAAGCAGAGGTAGAAAATACAGCTCCATATAATCACATAAAATGTGATTTCCACCCCTGCCCAAAACAGATTTTATAAAAGTGAAGAATGGTTAAAATAGTAAAATAAATTTCACTGGTGATTTGTTCGTTCTTGACCTCACTGGCCCACTGGGTCCTGCCTCAAAGGCATCCCACGGGCGCTGGCTCAGGAGGAGCTAAGGGTTGGAGGCGAGGGACCCAACTTTCTCCTTCCCGGTCTGGACCCTTGTCAAAGGACGTGGGGTGATCTCCGGGGTCAGCAGGTGCCCCCGCAGAGGGCTCAGCCGCTTGGGTCACATCAATAAAGGCCCTATCTTTCATGTCCCCTTTTCCAGAAAGATCTAGAAGGATCTCAATGATGGCCAGCTTGCCTGCTGCCTGAATCTCCACCCTCAGCTTTACCCCTTAAGGGAGGCCACACCCTCCCTGTGCCCAGCACTCCCTCTGCCTTATCTTCCCGGAACCTTGAAAGTGGGCCATACCCACACCGTCTTACAGATAGGGCAGCCGAGGCTCAGAACATTTCCGTCATGTACCCGACATCACGTTAGCTGGTAAAGGGCAGAGCTGGGGCTTGAATCCAGACCTGTGTAAGTCTAGAGCTCATCTGGGCTCTGGGGCCCAGAAAGGTGAAGGGGTTTCCTGGAAAACACCCAGTAAGGGGGAGGGGAGTCCAGAACTAGAACCCAGATCCCCTGACTCTCAATTGGGCAATCTTCCAAATCGTAGCAGCCTCATGCCCTGGGTTATCTGTCACCAGGATCCATCCACCCAAGCAACTCACAGGCACCATCAGCAAAGTGACAGAGCAGTATCAAATGGGCCACATGAAGGATAAGCTCTGGGGGGGCACCAAACACAGACCAGGGGTCTCTCAGTATTCCGAAAACTACGGCGGAGGGAAATGGGGCCAGAACCAGCCAAGAGGGATAGGGAACTCTTCACCTGGGAAGGCATCAGGGAGAAGAACAGATCTTCTGAGACGTTGGTGCTCACATTCTGGACAGCGGCCTTCAAAAAAGACATATTCACTATGCCCGACTGACTCTCCAGCAGGTGGTACTCGAATTTCAGCCAGTACCTGCAAAGGGCCGGGGATCAGGGGGCAGGTAGGGTCTTGTAGGCTGAGTTACCCACGCCCCTGGCCCCCAGCCTGGACTACAGTAGGAGAGATGCCACGAGCAGCTACCATCAGGCTCTTGGGGTAGGAGGCGTGACCCGGAATATCAAAGGAAGGATACTGGGATCACTGCAGAAGGGGGGCACGGGAGAAATCAAGGCTGGTTCAGAAGGATTCCAGCCAGGGGTCCCTCTGAGTAGTGTATGTATTTGTCTTTTTTTAGTAACGAAATATATATAACATAAAGTTTACTGTTTTAGCCATTTTAAACCATACAATGCAGGGGCATTGAATACATTCACAATTTTGTGTGACTGCCACTGCTATCCAGTTCTAGAATATTCTCATCACCCCCAAAGGAAACCCTGTCCCCACGAAGCAGTCACCCTTCCCCTCCTCCCCCAGCTCCTGGCAAACACCGCAAATGAATCTGCCTATTCTAGAAGTTTCATATAAATGGGATTGTACAGTCTCTGGTCTTTGTGTCTGGCTTCTTGAGCTAAGCATGTTCTCAAGATTGATCTCTGTTGCATAAGCATGTGTGAGTGTTCCATTCCTTGTTATGGACGAATAACACACTGTTGTGTGGATAGACCACGTTTTGTGAATACATTTATCCACTGATGGACGTTTGGGTTGTTTCCGCTTTTTGGCCGTTGTGAACAGGGCTGCTTATATTCAAGTCCAAGTTTTGCTTGAAGACTTGGAATCGCCGGGTCATACGGTCATTCTGTGCTTAACTTCTAGAGGAATTGTCGAACTGCCCTCCCCAACAGCTGTATCAATTAACATCGTCACCACACCTGTTCAAGGGTGCCCATTTCTCCACATCCATGACAACACTTGACGTTCTTCATTTTGCCTTGTTTTGTTTGCAATTGTGGCCATCCCAGTAAATGTGAAGTGCTCTCTCGTGGTTTGAATTTGCATTTCCCTAATGACTCCCGATGTTGAGCATCTTTTCATGTACTGATTAGCCTTTATATACCTTTATATATTCCTCTGAGTATCTCCAACTGCGGGAGGACGATCGTGTGTCATGAGTGCCAACTCGCACTTATTGAGTGCTAACTGCATACTGGGAATTCACGCTTTGAAGGCTGAACTCTGCGGCAAATGACTTAGGGGAACTGAACCGGTGTTGACAGCACAGGGGACACAAAAGTTAATTGCCATTTATCACATCCCCTGTGCCATAAGCTAAAAGCATCACTCTCCCCATGCCCCCAACCCCCGCTCTCCATGGTACTGAAACTTCTCCGTGGCCGGAGTTCCTTTTCCCAAGCTGGGATCCTAAGACGTACTGCCTACCTTTCCTTAGCAATTCTCAACAGGTGAGGGCTGAGGCAGCAATGGGAGAGAAGGGGAAGAAAGCACACAGAGCCAGATTAAGGCTGTTGGAAACGAGTAGCTATAGAGGGCTTGCCAGGGAGACAAAAGGGAGGCTTGTATTTTCATATCATTTTGAACAGTCGCAGTTATCAAGGGAAGAAACCCAGAGAAACCCCAGAAAAAATAGCGTACAGTATAAAGAGTAAACCATGCAAATACGTGCAAAGGTACGTGGGCGGGGCAGGTCATTAGAACGCCAGCCAGCCAGAAACAGCAGGATGGGATTGTTGAAATCCACTGATTGAGCTACACAAAGCGTTTAGCTTTTATTTACCTTTTAAAAATCTAAATAAAGAAGTATTGTGACTTGCACTGTTACCAAATATAACAGTGAATTATAATTGTATATATATGCACTTAATTATAGTTCTTTCTATAGATAGGTACACACATATATATGCACTTAAAAATTCTTTGGCCTCACAAAGCAATGCAATTCGCTTTCTTGAGGGAAGATTTCCTGATCTGGTTCCCAGAGCCCTTTAAAAAATTATTTTAGTTGTGAAATGTAACATACAGTCAGAACGTCTAAAGCATAGAGGTAAGATTGAATTTTCAGTGACAGAGTTGACACCCGTTTCAACATCATCTTCTTTGTCTGATATTAGCAGAGCCATGCAGATGTCTGTGGTTCATGTTTGCATGAGACATGTTTTTCCACACTGTCCCTTTTTTTTTTTTACACTGCAAATGGTGTGAGGTTCAACAACTTGCCTTCTACCTGGGAGGGGATATCTCGATGTTCTGCAGACCTCTGAATGCCCAGAAAATTCCCTGAGGTGAAGGGCCCCTGAACTCTCGTGGGGTTTACTTCCCATCCTCTAGTCCACATCTGTCTTCCTAAGGCATTTTACCTACTTTCCACTTGCTGCTCATGAGATCTAATCTCCACGATGTTGCCAACATAGTGGGCTAGCGTGACAGTGCTCTGTAGACCGTCACGATTACTATGGTCTCTGTGAACTGAATGATGACAGAGATCAGGAGGATTGACAGAGCCCAGAGGAAACCGTGGCAGTCTACCATTGGCTCTGCCAGGCCAAAGTAAACCATTTCCAGTAACCCTTGAAAACTGGTATAGAGGATAATGCATTAGCCATGGAACATGTCTATTGCCGGGGGTTGTGTTGATTTCCACCGGGACAGCAGCTGCAATTGGACCCACTGCCCCATTTAGTGTAGGACGGTCCACAGGCATTCCCCAATGTCCGCCTGACTTCCGGTGAGTTAAGATAGGCAGTTACCAAGTTATGATAGGCATCACCGCCCCCGCATCTCTCAAGTCTTTTATGGGGGCGTTAATCTCTACACTTCTCCCCAGGGATGTACTTTGGTTTCTGGTTTACTATCTTGGTAGGAAGACATTCCTACCAAGCCCGTCAATGGAATGCCCTCCAGAGGCAGTTAAATGGAAAAAGCATTCTTTTTAATAAATGTTGCTGAAACAATTAAATATCCAAATGCAAATAATAATAATGACAACAATAATATAGTTAGACATCTGCCTCACACTGTGTATAAAAAATTAACTCCAAATGTATAACTGATTATAAGAGCTAAAACCACACACGCTTACAGAAGAAAACTTGGAAAATCTGTAGCTGGATGAACGTTTCTCTGATACGATATCAAACATAAACACACATTTAAATTTGACTTCCTCAAAATTAAGTGCTTTTGCTCTTCGAAAGACGTCATTGAGAAAACAAAGAGACAAGACATACACTGAGAGAAAATATTTGCAAATCAACATCTGATAAAGGACTGGCATCCAGAATACATGAAGAATTCTTAAAACTCTGGGCGCCTGGGCGGCTCAGTCGGTTAAGCATCTGCCTTCGGCTCAGGTCATGATCTCAGGGTCCTGAGATCAAGCCCCGCATCAGTCTCCCTGCTTTGCAGGAAGTCTGCTTCTCCCTCTCCCTGGGCCCCTCCCCCTGCTTGTGCTCTCACTCTCTCTCTCAAACAAATAAATAAAATCTTTTTAAAAAGTAATTCTTGGGCACCTGGGTGGCTCAGTGGGTTAAAGCCTCTGCCTTCAGCTCAGGTCATGATCTCAGGGTCCTGGGATCGAGCCCCGCGTCCGGCTCTCTGCTCGGCAGGAAGCCTGCTTCCCCTCTCTCTGCCTACTTGTGATCTCTCTCTCTCTCTCTGTCAAATAAATAAATAAAATCTTTTAAAAAAATGCTTTAAAAAAAGTAATTCTTAAGATTCTGTAGTGAGAAGACAATACCCAATTTAAAAGGAGAGGGAAAGATTTGAGTAGTCATTTCTACCAAAGAAAAGATACAAATGGCTAATCGGTGCATGAAAAGACACTCAACGTCACTGGTCATTGTGAAACACAAATTAAAACCACAGTGAGCTACCACTGACCCTCGCTGGATGTCTCTAAGAGGCAAGAAGACTGACGATGTTGCCAAACGGTAATAGAACTACAGTCCCTTTTCACGCCAGTGGGAAAGCAAATGATGCTCTTTGAGGAATGCTGGGCGTTTCTTACAAAGCAAAGCATGGCACATATCCCGGCAATTCTATTCCTACGCATTTACCGAAAAGAAATGAAAACAGACATCTACAAGGATTTGAATTCAAACGTTCGTGGCAGCATTATTCTTGATCGCCAAACTGGAAACGATCCAAATGTCCATCAATTGATGAATGAAGAAACAAATCATAGTATGTGCACACAATGGAAGATTACTCGGTAATAAAAAAAAAGAACAAGCTACTGATACGTGCTAATGCATGAATGTAACTCAAAAACATGGTAAGTGAGAAACAAGGCTCAAAGGACAGTGCGTTGTACGATGCCCTTCTAGAAAATACCCAGAAAAGGCAAATCTATGGAGTAGAAAGCAGATCCGTGGTGGACTGTGGCTGTGTGTGCAAAACAGGGATAGCTTGCAACCAAGACACGAGGGTCCTTTGGGGGCGGGTGTAAGTGTTCTTATTAATGGTTTCCTACACTATATTGTACACCGTAATTTTTCAACGGTACTCTTAACGAGGTGCAGTCTAGATGGTATGTAAATTGTACCTTCATAAAGCTATCAAAATTAATAAAAATAATGAGATACCACCATATCCTTTCCAGAAGGGCAAAAATTAAAACGACTGATAATACCAAGCATCGCAAGGACTCTCACACGTTTTCAGTGAGAGTATAAATTAATGCAGCCACCACGGAAGACTCGGGCAGCGTTGACTAAGATTCATCATATGTCTGCCTTTGACACAAATGCCGCTTCTAGGCAATCACCCAAGAGAAATGAATGTATATGTTCATGAAAAGACGTATACAAAAATGTTCCTGGCCGCTTTATTCATAACAGCCCCTGTTAGGGACGACATGTTTACGCCCTGCCCACAAATTCTTATGCTGAAATGGGATGATGCCCAGACCGACCTCATGGGGTTGGGAAGACAGAGAAGGTAACTTGGTTAAGTGCTAGATTTAGGAAGAGAATCCACATCTTCTGACCCCAGAGTCCCTGCTTGTTCCAAAGTGCTTATCCCCACCATAAGGCAGAGGAACTAGAGAGGAACTCCCAGAACAGCCTCCCGGAGCCAAGAAGCTACTGGAACAGTTTTGGGGTGGGGGGGATAGCAGCGCTCTCAGGCCATGGAAATGACGTAGCTCAATCAGATTGCTGTCCTAACACTGAGCCTGCGAACACTTGCTTTCCGTTCATTTTTCTCAACAAACATGCCCTGAATGCCAACTATGAACTTGTCCCAAGTATCTTAGAATGACGGCCAGCTTTGATTCCAAGGGAGAGGAGGGGAGAGAGGCAAAAATATTTTTGGAGCTGATTCTTCGAGATGTTGCATTCTCCCTCATCCCCATATCTCTTAACCTTTTCTTACCAATCTCTCGGTCTTATCGATTCTACATATGATATGATATCATGATATCATATGATACTATGATACTTCTAACCCATCCCTCCTTTCCAGATGTGTGGTGCCAGTTGGTGGTGAAGGTGGCAGTTCGGCCTTCACTCCTCCCCAGACCACGCTTGTATCCTACCGGGTCACGGCTCCAGCATCGGCACCCTTGCGCCCTTCCCTGAAGCCTCAGCAATCTTTCTCGAATGCAAAATTGACCATGCTCTTCCTCTGTTTAAAATATATCATTGCTCTGCCCCTTCCCACACTGGTATAGCTTACCTGACCCTTTGCACTTTGATCCTGACTTATATTTCTAGCCTATCCCCTATCCAATCCACTTCCCCATTGTTGCCTCCATCCCCAGCGCTCCACCTTTTCACATTTCAAAGCACTGCCATTCTCCCCCAATACTCCCTGAAGTTCTGAAGCCTGTAGCCCCTAACATTGCTCGGATCCAACTAGAAAACTCCTATGCAGTCTTCAAAGCCTTTTTGTGAGTTACCTCCTCTGTGAAGCCTTGGCAGTCTTCCTTTCTTTGAGCTAACCCTGCACCTTGTCCACCCTTTTCTATGATTGCACTCTAGAATCATCATCGTTCGGGCCCGTGTCTGACCTTCCACGGTGGTAGGGATGGGGGCTGATTCATCTCTGCAACCCTTGAAAAGTCTCAGTGAGTGGATCGGAGGGAATGTGGGTGTCAATCAAGAGGGTGAAAAGATGGAGGGAGCAGCATTTTCAGAAGCCATAGGGGCTGAGAGCTTGGTCCCTTCCTAACAGCCTCCCTGCCACCCTTGAAGAAGCCCCAGATTCCTGCTCTAGGTCAGAAGGGCTTCTTACCTCTGCAAGTTTTTCAGGTCACAGGGTTCATTCCCTGACTCCGTGCACTTTGTGAAGCAGTCAGCGGTGTTCTCCAGGTGGAAAGGTTCGTACTGGCCCTCATTGATGAGCCCCAGGCAGACATTTCTCGATGACTCGGGTGTCTTCTGTTGCTCAAGTCTGTTGCTAGAATTTTCCATACCTGAAGGAGGGATGCAGAAGGTGTGAATGGGCTGAATGGGGAGGCAGCAAGGGCAGTGGGTTGGGGGTAAGATGCTCAGGCTCCAGGGTCTGGTGATGTGGGCTAGAATTCCAGTTCCATTCATTCATACTATGTGTACTCGAGCTGAACTCACTCAATTTCCAAGGCAAAAGGAGATATGACCATCACCACCCCCACACCTCATAGGGCCAGTGGGATGCTTTGCGAAAAGTGCGTGCAAAGAGCTTGGCATATGGCTCTGTAGATTAAAGAATTCATATGTTAGTCTCATTCCCCTCAACCACCTCCTCCAGGAAGTCTGCTGGGCTTTCCACAGTTGTTCCATATCAGACATTCCAAAGTCCTTGCAGCTGCAGCCCCATGGTACAACTTTAGGCGTATCCTGTCTCGGTCTGCCTCTTTCTCCCCCATTCTCATTATGACCCTCACAGGCTACCTCCCCCTCCAGAGCTCACCACCAGCGACAGCTCCCTGCACAACCTTCTGGAAGTTTTCATTACATAGGCAAGTATGTGGATGTAAATCATTTAAAGATTTACATGAACGGGATCACTTAGCGAGCCATCTTGAGCTCTCCACATCAGCTCCTACTGATCCCTCTTTCCACTCGGTGGGTATCGTAACACTTTCTCAATGGGTCCTGTTAGGGAACTTTCAGGATCATCACTCTTCCCGCCCCCTCCCCGATTTTGAGCCACACCCTTACATCTTTGTCAGCTTGTGTTAAGAATTCATAGAAAACGTTAGGATCCTAGGAATTTCTGAGTCCAAATGTATGAGCTTTAATTTTTATTTTTTTAAAGATTTTATTTACTTATTTGACACAGAGAGATCACAGGCAGGCAGAGAGGCAGGCAGAGAGAGAGGGGGGGAAGCAGGCTCCCCGCTGAGCAGAGAGCCTGATACGGGGCTTTGATCCCAGGACCCTGAGACCATGACCCGAGCCGAAGGCAGAGGCTTTAACCCACTGAGCCACCCAGGCGCCCCTATGAGCTTTTAAAAAGGAGTAGGTAAACTGGTGCCAGGGTGGCTCAGTGGGTTAAAGCCTCTGCCTTCGGCTTGGGTCATGGTCTCAGGGTCCTGCGTTCGAGCCC
Organism: Procyon lotor; assembly: GCA_028646535.1. Classification (NCBI taxonomy): domain Eukaryota; kingdom Metazoa; phylum Chordata; class Mammalia; order Carnivora; family Procyonidae; genus Procyon; species Procyon lotor. The sequence goes on from CM053620.1 coordinate 21,755,596, forward strand.
TGAGTCAGGCTCTGTGCTCGGCAGGGAGCCTGCTTCAGCATCTCTCTACCCCTCCCCTCATGTGCACACGCGCTCTCTCTCGCAAATGAATAAATCTTCAAAGAAAAGGCCTTCGTGACACTGTTTAATGGGAAAAGCAAACGCCAAATAAACATATATGTAATGGGGTCCTCATCTGCTTTTTAAATAAAGGAGGAAGGGGGAGAGAGAAGAGGGAAGAAGAGGGAGAGGAAAAGAAAGGAGGGCAGGCAAGGGGAGGTGCCACTTTCCGTGTAATCCGAGCCCTCTGGTGCCCGAGGGATTACAAATGGGGGATGGCGGGGCCCTGACAGGTGTTTGCAGAACTTCCCTCCTGCCCTGCCACCATATTTCAGCACAGTCATATATGTGAAACTTTGGACAAGTGCAGAAAAGAGGACTATCTTTTTTGTGATTATTTTTCGAAGACATTAGGCGCATTTAGCCCAGACGGAGAGAGCCTGGCCCGGGCATTGATTGGGCGGAAGGATGCCAGTCCCCACTTACGACCTGCATCACCCTCCCCCATCCCACTCTGCCCCAGAAGCTGCTCCTGGGACCACCTCAATCCAGGCTCAAGTGGGGAGTGGGGCCGGAAGTCAGGGGGCGCTACCTGCCTGTCCCTTCGGCTCACCACGGGGGGCCTGGTTCTCTCTGCCATGGCCACAGTGTCCTCAGCACAGAGCCTAGCACGGCCCAGAAGTCCCCATCAGCGTTTACAGGATAAACGAATCCAGGCACAGACCCATAAACGTCCATAAAAGGAGACTTACCTTTACTTACAAGCCTCTCAAGCTTCCTCACGCTCTTCAAACAGCTGGCACTTTGCCCAACCTGGAACTTCCCCATCACCATAGGTCACCTCAGTCACCGGGGGGAGCCTTGAAGTCCCAACCGGTGTGGGTACGTGAAGGGCCTTCCGTGAAGGGCACAGGGTCCCCATATGCCCGCGGAGACTGGACGATAGCCACCACTGGTTATTGAGGGAACGAATCTGTGGAGGGTTTCCTGATGGCCTGCGCCGCCAGGAAGACAACTCTGCCGTTTTGCCCCTTTTTTGAGCCAAGGACTGAACTTTGCACTCTACCGAAGAGCGGAAGATTCTTTGAATCCCAAAGAGGTGGATCCGTGTGCCCGAAGCCACGTGAACCCCGGCAGGGCTGGCAAGCAGGATGCTCCACAAATCAAGAACAAAACAGGAGGAGCACTCCAGGCACTGCAATGGGAGCACTCCCTCTGGCTCAGGGGGTCACTACCGACATCATAGGGCCCCAAGGAGGGTAGGTGAGAGCTGGCCAGCTGGGCCAGGGGTGGGCTCGGCTTTCCTGGGAGGGAGGACTGCCAAGGGCCAGGCCTGGGGTCTTCAAACTGCCCTGGAGAACCCCGCATGTGTGTGTGCAAGGCCGACAGTGGAGGTGCAGGAGGGGAGTCTAGTTCCCAGCTCAGGAAACTGGGGACGGGGGGTGGGGGGTGGCATTTCTCGGACCAAGAGAGGGGAGCTGGTGAGGGTGTCAAGGTGGAGGGAGCCAGACAAGGGGTTGGGGGAGAGTAGTACGAGCCCCGGCTGGCCTCAGCCTCCAGAGACTCCTGACCCCCGTCCCTAGAAGCCAGCTGGGTAAGAGTGTGTCCAGGGCCCGCCTGTGTCCCAGAGCCAGGCCTGTGAGGGAGCCACAGCCTGGACTGGGGGGCACGGGGAGCTCTGTGGGAGCACAAGACACCTGAGACCCGGCACTGACCCAAGTTTATCAGGATGACAACTCACTCAGGAGACGGGATGAGAGAAGGTGCGAGGCCACCGGGGTGGGCTCCCCCTTGGACAGACATGCTCTAGGCAACCCCCACCCATACCCACTTCCCTTCCCTGGCCCTGGGTCTCCCGGGGTACGAGGAACCAGCTGCTCACCTGAGGCCCAGAGCAGGAGGAGCGGGAGAAGCAGGACCCCCAGGGCCCTGGGCGTCATCATCCTTGGGCGGTCTTGCCCACGCTGGCCAGAGCCCTGCATCTGAGCGTCCCTCAGGTCCCAGGCTCTGTGGTGTGGCCTGTCCCCACCCCCACCCCACCCCCCGGCTACTCAGCATCGCGCTTCCTGTGGCCTCTTTCTCAGCCTTCCTGCTCCACACCACCATCAGTTGGGTTGTGAAAGGCTAGTGTGGGGAACTGGGCTGCGCTCCTGTCTCACCCCACCCGGTGACTGCCTATAGAGGGGGCAGCTCAGCCCACCCAGGGATGCTGCTAAGGGCTATGAAGTTGGGGTCCAGCAGCCACAGAGGCCTCCACACCCAAGCAGACCCCTGGGGAAGGGTGACGAGCACAGGCTTCAGAGTCAGACACATCTAACTCAGACCCTCCTCCCAGTAGCTGAGGACCTCCCTGACCCTCGGTTTCTACTTCTGTAAAGCAGATACGGCAATAGGGCTGCCATGTAGGGCCGGGTTGGGGTTCGAGGAGACCCTTAACATGCCAGGCATGAGTCCGGCTGTAGGGATGTGGGGGGGTGCTCACGTGCCTTCACTCACCCCTCTGGGTTGAACAAGACTGGGACTGGTATCAAGCCCATGACTGCTGGGGCCCCAGGGGGAGAGGACAAGCTCTCAGCCTTCCCCAGTTGCCCCAGCCTTCCCCGCCCAGACCGGATGACAGGAGAGGTGGGCCACAGTGTGCAGGGGCGTGGGCTTGGGGGTTGGTCAGGCCCGGGTTGATGTCTGTCCTGGCCACGTGGTGGCCAGGCGAGCTTGGGCGAGCTTGGGCGAGCTTGGGCGAGCTGTCTGCCTCTCGCAAGACATCATTTGAGCCCCTTGCAAAGAACTCATGAGATCATGCGAGTGGCATTGTCCAGACCGCCGGGCGTGGCCACGGTTGTTATCTCTTTACGACTGTCAGTACTGCGCAATCACTGTCCTATCGCCCAGCTGATCACTGGCGGCCCAGACGGGAAGTGGGAGCAGCGAACACGCATGGGGGGCAACACGAGGGAAGGGGAGGGGCTGACCACGCGGGCCCCAGCTCCGATGGCTCTGCGGAAGTCGTGTGGATGAGGCCAGGTCCCTTGGCGCGGTCCCACGGTCACTGCAAGATCAAAGGTAGCGAGCACCCGGTCAAGAAGGCGCATCCTCCCAGCATCCCCCTGCGGGGCCTGAGCCAGACAAGCTCTACCTTGGGGGTCTGAGGACCCACCCAGCCCCTTCCCCCTTCCTCCCACGCAGTGTGCAGACAGGATTCGGTTCCCCGCTGGGCCCTCTGGACCTGGGGAGGGTTGGGGAGAGGATGTCGGGTCAATCATGGGCCGTGGAGGGCAGGTGGGGATCTGGCATGGTGCCCAGACTTGGGGACCCACGGGAACCACAGGGCCTGTCCTGCCTCCCCCCCCAGCGGCAGCCAGGTGAGGTGAGATGGTGGACAAGGGCTCTGTGAACTGCGACCTGCTGAGCCCACGGCTGGAGGCGCATCCTGGCACCAGGGCCCTCAGAGGGGCTCACGGGGGCCTATTTGTGAAGAAGGGCCTGGAAGGAGGGACCCAGAGCATCCAGGACACCTGGAAAGACAAGACTAGAGTGGGGAGTGTGCAGCAGGGAAAGTGGCAAAGTTAGCTGGGCGGGCCGGGGTGAGCGTCGCCCCTCCGAGGCCCCACTGGCACTGGGGGCGGGCCTGGAGCCACATGTAAAGCCCTGAGCCCCCCAAATCCCAGGGCAGACGCAACTGTAGCTTTGCTTTCTGCTACCTCCCAGCGGCGCCAGCTTGTCCCCAAGGCTCCGGGAGGGCCGGCTCCGGTCTCCAGGGACAAGGCCTCCAGGCTTCTGGCCGCTTCAGTCCATTTTCCTGGTCTGCACGCGCAAACTTGGTTGGGTTCTGAGAACAGCGGTCCTGCTCTCCAAGGCCTTGCAGCCCAGTGAAGTGCACGGTCAGAACCCTCATGTGGCCGGGCCAGCACCCGTCGTGAGGAGGTGGGCTCCAGCCCGAGGCCCTCTCTCCTACTTCTTGATTCACCTGGTGTTTTTAGCAGTGACTCTTGACAGAAGCACAGAAGAAAGTGCTCCAAAAGTTTACACTGGTTTATTAGGTGATAACAACAAGCTGATTTTTATTTCTTTTTCTGTGTGCTCTTTCTACAGTTTCCAAATTCTCTACAACGAACATCTACTTCTTTCAATTCAAAAGACAAATGAGATAGTACTTAAAAAGGAAGTCCTCCCCCATCTTTAAGGCTGAGATCCAGATCAAATGTTGTCTCCTACAGGAAGTCTTCCTGGATCCCCAGCAAGGAACAGTGGCTCCCCTTGTAGTTCCAACCCCTCAAGAGCACGTTCGGCCTTCGGCCAGGGTCATGGGGGAGGCACACCTCCGTCTTCCCAGTACTGGGGCAGAAACAAATTTACACCGCTACGCTCCACAGTTCTTACCACCAGAGGGCTTTGGGAGAGGCTGGGGGTCCCTGTGATGGGTGGGCTTGGCAGTGGTGAGCAAGGGCAATGCAGCTTATAGAAAGGCCCAGATGGACAGACGGACCTAGCCCAGCCCAGAACGTCTACACTAAGCCTGAGTCAAGGGCGGGCAAAGGCCCGTGCAGTAGAGAAAAGTTTACAGCAGGCACCAGGGGGCTCTTGGAAGCTACAACCCAAAACCCAGCACTGGAATCAGGGCCCTGCCCAGGGCTGAGTGGGGGGCTGGAGAGCTGGGGAGGCTGACGGAAGGCCAAAAGCTCAGAGGTAGAGGAGCTGCTGCTATGCTCCGGAAGGGGGTTCTCCTCCTCCGGGGATCTGGCTCAAAGCTCTGCCCCAACCCCACGCGCCCTGAGTACCACTCTCAGGCTATAACGACAGGACCACAGAGTGTCCTCGTGGCGATCGCCAGACCAGAGTGGCTGGGGTCCGGGGCCCAGGATGCTGCCAGGGCTCACAGGACCAGGACCCGACCTTGGGGCCCGTGGGCTCCCACACGCAGCCATGAGGGCTGGGCCCAGTGGTGGGGAGTTCAGCCGGACCTGCAGCCCCCAGTTCGGACACAGGGGTACGGTCCCTCGCCCGAGCCCCTGTGAGCTGGACCCGGGGGGCCGAGCAGTCCGCAGGCCAATCCAGAAGGCCCCGCCTGGGAGTCTGGCTGCCGAGGGCAAAAGCCCCCTCCCCCCGAGGGGCTTGGGCCTTCTCCTCGAGTCTCTGGCTGACCCTCAGGTGTCGGGCCTGGCTGTGGGGGTGCAGGCGGGGGTGAGGCGAGGCCGCACCTCTGTTTCCTCATGCAGCTCCCGGCGGGTGGCGGCGGCCTAGATGCGGCTGGACGAGGTGCTGCCCGAGCTGATGGGGAGCCTGGCGCTGTCCGAGCTGTTCTTCAGCGGGGACGGCCCGCCCTGGGCCTGCAGCCGCATGGACCAGTACCAGAGGAAGATGAAGAAGCCTGGGGGCAGTGACAGGGCACGGGGTTCAGTGGGTGGGGGGCGGTCCTGCCCCTTCCCCTCCTCCCTACACAGGCTACTGGCACCCCTGTGACTGGTAGGGGACCCCGCCATGTACCAGACATGGGCAGTGGCCTGAGCCCCGTCTCATTTTATTCTCCCAAGGGTCTCATGAGGTCAGGTCTACTCATTACCATTCTGTCTCACAAATGAGGAAACTGAGGCCCAGGGAGGTAAGGGGCCTTGATAGAGCCAGGAGTTAAACCCTGGTGTTCAGGCTCCAGAGTACCTGTTTAAGCACCTCTGGGCCAGAACAGAGGGGGGGCTGTGTGTCCATGTGTATCTGTCTGTCCTTGGGCGGTGGGCTGTGTAGAGGGGTGCAGGTAGAGGGACCCTGCTGGAATCAAGCCACGGCCCTCATGGTCCAGCCCCGCTGCCCCACTCCCCTCTCCCCCTCAAGCTAACCTTCAGCCTCACTGCCCCTCAGTATTCTTCCATCAGACAACCTAGCGCTAGCCTCAGGACCTTTGCACTTGCTCCTCCCTCTGCCTGGCACACTTTCCTTAGACCAGACCTCTTCAGCCTGCGCTGCACATATGCACCCTGGGTATTCAGTACAATGCAGATCTGATTTGGCAACTCTGGGGCGGCCAGAGCCTACACTTCTAGCAAGCTCCCCACGATGCTGAGGCCCACGCCCTTGGAACACACATGGAGTCACAAGGCCCTTGATCTCTCCCTGGCTGGACCCTTCCGCTGTCCTCAAATGTCTCCCACGGAGGCCTCCCTGGCCACCCTTCCCAAAGTCAGCCCAGCCCAAATTGTTCATCACATCTTCACTCAGACTGCCCTCCTCTCTGAGACCCTCTCCGATGGCTGCATGCTTACTTGTCACCCTTGGTCTTTCCCACAGGAGATGAGCTCCGTGCAAGGAAGGCCCTCACCCAATCAGTTCACAAAGGTAGCCCCAAGGCTTAACACAGGGCCTGTGCATAGTAGATACTCAATAAAGACCTGTCAACTATGGCCAGGGGGACCATGTTACAGCTGGGAAGACCGAGGCCCAGAGAAGGGAAGCCTTCAGTTGGAGTCCGTATCTTCCCTGCCCCGGAACCAGGGGGTGAGGTCTTCTCCATGCCTACCTTGGAAGGAGGTGATGATGCTGAAGAAGTAGAGGACGACAAGCTGGAAGGTGCCCGAAGCAAAGGAGAAGAAGATCAAGGCCCAGGGCAGACCGAGGACCAGGCTGAGACCCAGCAGCGTCAGCACGTGGGGCCACTTCTGGGCGTGCGGGCGTAGCCGCAGGATCTGCACCACCATGGTGCCCAGCATGGCCGTGTTGAACAGGAACACCAGGCTGAAGAGGCCCAGGTTGGTGACGTGACTGACCAGCGAGTCCCGGATCCAGCACCTGGGGGCAAGGACGGGAGGGGTCAGCGCATGACGGCGGGGCTGGCACCTCAGCGAACCTGAGCACCGGAGACACCGCGGACTCCTGGGGGTCGTTACTTTCTTTCCACTTCTCCTCCGGGTCTTCCTCCGCTCCAACCTATATTCCCATTTGCACTGAGAAACCCAGGTGCAGCACAAGGTCGCCGGCTGGCGATGGGCAAATCCGGGCCTGGGCTCCCCCTCCCTGACCCCTCTCCCCAGCCACCGCCTGGCCGTCCCCTCCAGCAGCCCTGGGGCCCGGGAGCCATCAGCCCAGGCCACTCTCTGGCTCTGAACCCCGAGGCCCACATCCCAGCCCCCAGCACACTCAGCCACTCACATGGAAGGGTAGATGACACTCTCCGGGGTCTTCTGCACAGCCAGGATGATGGGGCCGTAGTTGTTCACGTCCACGAGAGCCACCAACATCACCAGGAAGGTGGGGAAGCCTGTGGGCCACCAAGCACAGAGCTCGGGTCTCCCACCCTCTATGGCGCACCCCTTCCCTGCCCTCCAGCAAGACCTTCTCCCAGGCTTATGCTCAGCTCCATCTGGGGAGGGTCCTCCATGATCAGACCTTCCCCTTCCCCCACTCCAGTTTGGGTTTCCCATAGGGAGCCCCATCTCCCCTGACCTTCCCCCTTCCCCCTCACCATCCCAGGGGGCCGGGGAGAAAGGGCCGGCACTTCCCTGCCGAAAGGCAAGATGTCACTAGGGGAGATGGGAGGCTCAGACTGGAAGGGTGGGGAACAGCTGAAGGGGGGACTTCTAGAGTCTGCACTGGGCCTTGACCTTGTCCATGGGCTGGAGCTTGAGAGCTCTCCAGAAGGGGTCGCCCACCACCAAACACTGGGGTCTTGACACAGAGTCAATTCTGAAGGAATTTTATGTAAATCAATGGAGTGAGCCAAGAAAGGGCCAGATGAGAAACACGGGAGGAGCAGCAATTTGGGGGAGGGACATGGGGAGCTTGGAGGGCCAGTGCAACATCCGGAAGGACTTGTGGTGTGCCCCTGAGCCTCTAGGTCCGACTGAGAGGTCTGGGCCATGGGTAAATTGGGTGGTCTTTGCCAAGAACGAATGCCAAAGCTATGCAGAATCGGTTACTTGAAGCTTAAGAGAATCCACAGACAGAGCCACTGCCAGCCTAGGTGAATTAGGTGAGTGGAGGACTGGATGACAGCCCACTCCTCCCCAAAATGGGTACCTTTGAGCAGTGCACAACCTGCACATCCATACCCGATGGCTCTGTCTGCAAACCCCCCTTTTAGAAGAGTGAGCAGTGTGGAGAATATGTTTCTTGGGGCAGTGCTTACCATTCATTTTCCTAAAGGAGACCTTAGCCCGGCCAAGGTCAAGAACACCTTGGATGGGTGGGTGAAGGAAACAGTGAGGGAACAATCAGAGAGGTAAGCAGAGAAATGGAACCAGATGCCTGTGTTTTACCAAGTAGAAGAGGTAGGTCTGGGGGGGTCCACTAGCACCCTCTACCAACTTACCCCAGCCCATGATGCTCAGCTTGAGCAGGTAGCCAGGGACATAGGTGCCAAAGACCTCGACCACCAGTCGGTAGAGGTTGTAGCCCTCGAGGCCCATCCAGGAGAGGCAGGCGAGCAGAGAGAAGTGCAGGAAGATGGCGCTGGCACGGCAGCCAGCCTCGGAGCCCGTCAGGGCCACCGGCTCACTCAGCAGGAAGCTCACATCCAGCAGGAAGACAGCCAGCAGCAGGTTCATGTGCACTTTGATGGTGTAATCCCGAGGCTTCCTCCTGCATGGGGGAGGGGATGGGGTCACACTGGTGGCTAGCTCGGGAAGGTGGTGGCCAGACTCCTCCTCCAGGCAGCCTTCCCAGGGTACACACACCACACACACACACACACACACACACACACACACACACTCTATCCTATCCCTATAGCTGCAGCCAGGTCGTTGCCCACGGGTCCCTGTGCACCTACCCTGTGCCCAGCACCCACAGACTCAGGCTCTGTACGCACACTGAACAACAGATTTAGCCACAGACAGAGCAAGCGTGACAAATCCAGCTGCTACAGTCAACCAGATGCTCCCAGAGCTAGAGGGAAAAGACTATGGATTTGCTGCTCTTTTTTGGAGAACCCATGTCACTTGTGTTCTGTGTCCACCCGTCTGTCTGTCTGCATAACCATGTGTCTGCGAGGCCGATTGTGGGGCGGGGAGTGAATCTGTCTGTCTTCAGGTTTGCAAGTCTGTGCACACATCCCAGCACCCCACCTACCCCAGGACTCTACCTGATCCAGGGCACTGCTGGCAGTTCCTCCCCGGCCCCCCACACCCCGACCTGTGCTCTGCCAGGCACCATCCGGCACCTGTGCCAGAGGGCGTGGCGGGACGGCCCTGCCCACACGGCCCTGCCCACACACCCCTGCCTCCAGCAGCCTTGGGCTGCTCCCTCCGCCAACAGTTCACTCCTCTATGAAGCGGGAGGACGGCCCCCTCACGGGGTAAAGCGCCGCTCCCTAAGGTTCCCTGTCCCTGTCCTTGGGCATTTTTGTGATTAATGGGTATGGCTGAGGGGCTCGGCCCCTGTCCCCCCGCCTCCCCTGAGCCTGCCAGCTGTCCTGTCACCACTCCAGCTCCACCATGTGTGTAGCTGTGGGCTCACACAACATAATTCCTTACGCGCCCGCAAGCGCCAGGCTCCACCCCTGCTTTCTTGCACATGCGCGCAGTGAGGGCACTCCAGGCTCGCACCCACAGAATTTAGAGTGTCCCCGCTTCACGCAAACGGGCCCAGGCCTGGACTGCAG
>CM053620.1:21765317-21783397 GCA_028646535.1 Procyon lotor
TTAAATCAGACACCGGATGTATGTACGCCTGCCTCTGCCACTTCCTTGCTGTGTGGCCTCAGGCAAGTCACTTACCCTCTCTGAGCGCTCTTTCCCAGGGCCCTCGTGAGGACTGAACCAATTTCACACATGTGCAGCCCTCCGAACAGTGGGTAGCGTGTGGGAAGCTCCAAGAATGTGTTAACCATGAGTATAATTGTCAACATCCTATTATTATGGGCCCCTGGTGGTGACACATCTGATTCTTCAGAGGCAGAAATTTAGATTTTTATGTCACCTCTCCCTGTGCTCAGTGTTGGCAGATAATAAGGCAAACACCATGGATCTGAGGAGGAGACACAGCCCCAGGGGGTGATGGGGGGGTGACCACACTTCCCGGGGCTCCTTTCTGCAGCCACACACACATTCTGGGGTGAGTCAAGCCAATCTCCAGAGTGGGTCTCCATGGTCATGGGGTCCCGGCTTAGAGGCCCAGAATGAAGGTTCTACCTTCTACCCCGGCCTTTTCCCTCCCCCTCCCCGCCCCCCCACCCCCCAGCCAGGCCCTACCTGGAGCAGAGGTAGGTGGCGATGGTGAGGACGCAGGCCAGAGCGGAGAGGACGCAGCCCACGTAGGAGACGAGGGTCAGGTAGTGCTTGTGTACGGCGTCCACCTCCACAGAGGCGACCTGGGCCCACAAGACGGGGGGGGGGGCGGCTGGCCTTAGTGTCCCCAGCTTGACACCGAGGGTTTGCCCCAGGTGAAGGGCCAACCTGAGCTCCCCGGGTGGGTCTGGGGTGTCTGTGAACCACCACGACCCCATACTGAGCAGAGGCTGGTCCGAGAGTGCAGTCTTCGAAGGGGAGGGGTCTATAGTTTTCACCACATCCTCAAATCAGTGCCCACCTGCCATGGTCAAGAACCCTCCACTAGAGGCACTCTGGGTGGCTCAGTCGGTTGAGGGTCTGCCTTCCCCTGAGGTCATGATCCCGGGGTCCTGGGATCAAGTCCCATATCGGGCTCCCTGCTCAACAGGGAGTCTGCTTCTCCCTCTCCCTCCCCCCCTCCCCCCTGCCCGTGCTCTCTCTCTCTCGCTCTCTCTCTCAAATAAATAAATAAAATCTTAAAAAAAAAAAAAAAAGAACCCTCCACTAGAGAATCCCTTTTCTGGCCTGGAATTCATTTTTTTTCTCTAATTTTCAACACCGGAGTGAGCGCCCCACACCCAGGGAGGTTTGGAAGACCACTTTGATCCCTCAGAAGCTGGGTCCCAAGATTCTGGGGGAGTGAACGTCAAACACAAAGCTTCTGTGATCTTGGGGACACCGAAGTCCCTTGTGAGGCCCTCCACAACGGGCCTCGGGACCCCCCCGAGGGCTCTTCGGGAATGTGCCTGTGCCCTTCCCCAGCCTGTGGGATCAGAATTCTACGTTAGGGCCAGGAATCTGCATTCTTATCATGCACCCAAATTGGGGAATAAAGAGCAAAATCTTTAGTGACCAGCTCTTTTGCTTACTAGCCGTGTGACCGTAGGTAAATTGCCTAAGCTCTCTGAGCCTCGGTTTCCTTATCTATGAAACAGGACAGCAGCAGGGGACGCGCCCCAGGGGTTGGTGTGAGGATCGAATGGCATATATGTGGACGGTGGCTGGCCAAGCCAATCCAGGGTCTGGCTGCAGGGCAGGAAGGGGACCGCTCACCATCAGCACCGCAAAGTAGGTCAGGTGGTTGCAGCGGCAGGACGTCTGCGTCTCTGTGCTGATGGTTTCACACCCAGCATCGCTCCAGCTCCCCGGGCTACTCACTGAGGAAGGGTTCCATGATGCTCTGATCAAGCCCAGTCCCTCAGGACCGCACTGGACCCCCCCAAAATGCATCATTGTGTCACTCTTCTGAGCCTTTGCTTCCCTTGGCAAATATCTAGTCTGCCGTCATTCCTTCTTCAAAGCCCACTTTCTCCAGGAAGCCCTCCCTGATTAACCCCACCTCCCCCACTCTCCAGGACCCCCCTTCTCCTCCAGATACCCACCCAGCTCAGAGAACCCTCCACACTCACATGTCAGATCTTCTACCCAGAATACACACTGGAGAGTCACATTTTTCTGTAGGGACAAGAAAGGAGAGTGGACCCCATGACAGCCTGCTCCTCTCTGGGCCAAGCAGAGGAAGTCGGTGTCAGGCCCACCACCCCATGTGGACCTGACCGGCTGAGGTCCTCAGCCAGCTGGTCATTTTGTTAAAGACAAGCGGCTCGGAAGGCAGGGCAGAAAAGACAGGGGGGCCTTGTCTCCTTGGCCGGTTTGCCGGCACTCACCGGCTGTGGCCGGTGCTGGAAGGCGAGCACCACGGGCTCCGAGAGGTTGGCTACTTTGGTGTTCTGCACCACGATACCCAAGACCTTCTCACCCAAGACTTGACTGGAATTCTTGTCCTAGATACACGGGGTGGGGGAGGAGAGGAAGCAGGTGAGGGCTCAAGGCTGAGACGGCGCAGACATCCCCTAGTTTCTCTAGACCCCTGTCTCTCCCCCACCCATTGCTCTAAGATGCGGAGTCTCCCTCTGCAGCAATTCTTGCACATGTAGTCATTCACACCATAGCGAAAACAACGTAATTCAGCATTCCCCGGGGGAGGCTGGCACATCACAATCCAATTTCTGACCTTACAAGGAAAGGCTCTGACTTCTGGATGAGGGGGCTTGGCTCTATGCCTGCCTTCCACCTCCCCATCAAACAGAAACTGCTTTCCCCGGGGCTCTCCACCTGGAACAGAGCTTGGCTGCTGAAGTCCACCAGGAGGAGTCTCTTTTCGGCTTCTCCTCTCCGGCCTTTGGTCTTCTGGAAGAGCGTGCCGGGCAGTAGCACCGAGTACTCCTGGATCTCGCTCTGTTCCTCCTGCAGAATCCCCGTGAGGCTCAGCCAGAGGTGGGCTCCCAGGCCTCTGCACACCCCCGCCCCCAACACCTTCTGGGACTCCGCCATCTCAAAGCCTGTCTCCTCCAGGAAGCCCTCCTTTCCTTGGCTCCAGTGCTGGCTGGGGAGTCTGGTGGGTAGAGCCCAGGGCTCCGGGAGCAAACAGTCCCGGGAGACTGCTGTGCCATCTGGGCTTCCCAAGGGGGCAGGATGAGGGCAGCATGGGTGGCTGCTGGCTGCCGGCGGCTGGGCCCGTGCGAGTGGCAGTCTCAAGACTGACATGCTTGCACAGTGCTTTGGGGTCTTCTGTTCACACGGGGGTACCGCATGAGCCTCTGATGCCATTCCCCCCGCCCCATCCCCACCACTGTGCCAGGAAGGGTCCTGCGCCTCGGGGCAGCCGCTCCCAGGGTATTTCCTGGACCCGAGACCTTCCTTGGCAGCACAGATCTGGCTCCCGGAGGCCCCGGGGAGGGGAGCGTTCACGCCTCTGCATCTGTTTCCTGCCCCGACCAGCTTGGTCCCTGACTCCCGACCCCTGACCTCGCGCCTGGACTGGATGTGCAGGCCCCTTAGGCTGGCTGTGGGCTGCAGCTTCCACACCGTGGCGTTGACCAGATCCTCCTCGAAGGACAGCGTGTCCCCAGGGAACTTCACAGAGGTCAGCTTCGACTCCAGGCTTTGCAGCCTCCTGGCAGGGGGAGCAGGGGCGGGCAGGGAGATGGAATGAGACGAGGACTCTGGGCAGAGACACAGGAAAGAGACAGACCGAGACAGGGAAGGAGGGTCATGGGCCAGCCGGGATGGGGCTGGAGAGAAAACGGCCCTAGGACGGTGCTGGTGCGGGACAGAGAAGGCCTGTGGGAGAGCAGGGGTGGGGGATGAGAGGAAGCTGGAACATCTGAGCAAACAGGAAAGGCGGGGAAGGGGGGGCAATCCCGAGCACCAGGTTCTGGGCCCGGCTATGCCAGGACTGACCCGCCCTGTGGCCAGGAAGCAGCCCCCCCATCTCCCGGCCTCAGTCTGCCGACCTCTCAAATGGGCCTGTCAGTTCTCTTTTGGTGGGGAAGAGGGCTTAGGTGGCTGTCTGGGGACGGTGATATTTGTTCTTACAAACGTCAGGGGTTTGTCCTACGGGCTGGATTTCAATTCCTCTCTAGGAGGAGGTGGAAAGACGAGGGGAATGTTCAGGCCCCAGCAGAAGCCTCCATCCAGCCTCTCGCTCCAGGTCGCTGCCCTGCCTACGTCCGGGTCTGGGGGCGGGGGGTGGCCACACTTACTCGCTGGCAGGCGTGGACGAGGGCCTCCTCGAGCTCCTTCCGGGGTGCCTCAGAAGCTGGCTGAGCTGCTCGAGGTCCTTTTTCAGCTCACACATGTCCACTGAGGCATTGTGGGAGGCCTTCTGGGGAGGATCTGGAGCAGGGAACGGACAGAGGTCCTGAGGCTGCTGACCGAGGAACCAGGAACCGGGTGCCCGTCCTACTCCCATTTAACCCTCCGGTGACTGTGAAGGCCTCTCCGCCCAGGTTTACGGAGGCTGAAATTGAGCCTCCAAGACGTGGGGTGGACCCCCAAGGTCGCCCAGAAGCTGGCCAGATGGGGGATCTGCCGCACAGGACCCCCCAGCAACTCCAGCCCCAGCAGAGCCCGCTGGGACACACCCGCCCAGGTGCCCTTCCGCCTACACCCCTGGAGCAGGGAGGGCCCACCCCGGGGGAGAGCTGGGGGGGCAGGCTCGTGTGGCTTTTGGCTTCTGACACCCAGGCCCATCTTTCCACACTCTGCTCCCATCCCGGGCAGGCCTCATCTTCCTTCACCTGGACCTTCCCTGCAGCCTCCGGATGGGATTTCGCCCCTCTGCCCTCACCCCTACCTTCCCACCAACCTTCCTGAAGCACACCTTGGATCGCACCCCTCCCCTCCTCACTGAGACCCAGCCCCCTGCCCGGACTCCAGGCATTTGTCCGAGCTGCTCCTTCTGCCGGGAGGGCGCCTTACTGTGGAAGGAGAAGGTGAAGCCGGTCGCACTGGGCAGACTGGTGTTCTGGGGGCTCCACCAGGAGCTGACAGAGGTGGCGAGCAGCGGGGGGCCCAGAGCCGTGCTCTCCTTGTGGTGCCGGAAGCACAGGAGCCCAGAGGCCCGGTTACTCAGCAAGAAGTCCTTCTTGCCGTAGCGGAGGTGCAGCACCTCCTCGTGGCGGTTCCAGTACAGGCAGAAGTGGTAGAGGCCCCTGGGTTCAGGGAAGAGCTGGGAGGCCGGGAGCACCGCCAGGAAGGGCGCGTGGATTGTGAGGGCCCCCTCCGAGTTCCTGATGGAGATGTGCAGCTCTGACGTCTGCTTATAATGGAGGCTGCTCTTGTGTGTCTGGTTCCTCTGGCCGCAGAAACGGAAGTCTTCACGGGGGCCCCCGCCACAGGTACCTGAGGAGGTAAAGATTACAGGTGGGACTCTGTGGCAGGGAGCAGCCAGGGGCAGGAGAGGGGGTTAGGCCTTGGGCCCAAGATACTGGATCCCAGCGCCTGAAATCCACACGCGTTCCAAGGGCCTATACCTCAAAGGTCTGCAAAAATGTGAATGTGCCCTACTCACAAATCACTAGCTTAGAATTATGACAAGAACTAAAAATTAATAATAATTTCAAAGGCAAAGAACATTTCAACAGCAGGAAAGTACTTCACGAGGCCACATCTGCCATAGACCGTCGTGCAGGCTGTGCACTGCACAAGGGTGCTCTGGCTGCAGAGCTGAGTGAGACCAAAACCTAGTCCATGTTCCCCACCCCAAGCTGTGCACTGTGGGGCTGCATTGGCATAAGGGAGGGATTTTTTTTCTGCAAGATACCATCCACTTGCTAAAATGTGTCTGCCCAAAAGGATTAGTGGATATGCTGGCAGCTGTCCTACATGTGGGGGCATTGCAATATAAGTCACAACAGTCCCAGGACATCCCCAAGATAGCCTACCTTGAACCAGGAAGAGCAGACCTAGCAGGAACAGCGCCATCTGCTGCAGCACTTGAGCGGCCATCTTCCTCCCCAAGGTCACCCTGAGAAGTCGGCACCTGAAAGAGGCCAGGAGTGTTAGCTGGGGCCAGATCTGCAAGGTGCTTGGGTCAGCCCTGCAGAGGGGGAGGCCGGTGTAGCTTGGGTGTGGGATGTGAGATAGGGAAGCAAGTGTGGAAACAGCCTGTGGATCTCTCCAGAGCTGCCAAAAGCTGATCATCAAAGGTCAGTGGCCATCCGGAGCCCAGCTGAGTTCGAGTCCCGGCTCCTCCTTGCACTTGCTGCGTGACCCAGTGCAAGTCACAGAAAATGGGGCAAATAATAGTACTTGTGTCTAGACCCAGCAGTGCTGGGGTCATCTTGGCTAGAATCTGGTGAGGAAGGCTCCACAGCACAAGCTGGTACCACCCCCACCATCCTGCCCCTCCAGGCCTGGAGGAGATGCAGGAAAAGGGGGGTTCTACGGGTTCCCCTCAAGGAATCTCACCACCATCATCCCCAAGACTGAGCTCAGAGAACATCTTCGGGGAGCCTTTCCCGACTCCCTCTATTGTCAGTCCTGGCCTCCTGTGCTTCCCACCACTTCCCACCACTGCACTGGGGGGTTGCTGGACAAAGGCTGGGCGGTTGGACCGGTGAGTGAAATGAAGGATCGGCGCTCCCGCAGCGCCCCCTGCAGGGAACGATGGAGAAGGGTGCTTCCTGTCCTGACCACCAGGGGGAGCCGGTTCCCAGCCATCGCTCCCTACCCCTCCACCAACCACAGCAGGAAAAAGACGGAGGTGTGTTCCAATCTGATAGGGAGACCCTGTCAGTATGGGGGAAGTGAGGGGAGGTCCAGTTTCCCCCCGCCCGGTACCACCCCGGTGTGGAGTGGGCACTTCTGACTGCCCCCATGGCCTCCGTTAGCTGAACACCAGTCTGCCAGCCTGTGCTCTCCCACCGCACCCCTATATCTGTATTCATCGTCACCTCAACCCTGTAAAGTTGGCCCCCCTGTTGGCGCCTTTCCCAGACAGGGAATCGGAAGCCCACGGGGTTCAATGACCTGCCCAAGATTGTTCCAGAGGCCAGGGCTTTCCCTGCCTGGCCAGGACTGTGGTGCCTGGCCGGGACCTGCATGCAGGAGCCAGGTGGCCTCCCCACGGCCCGCTGGCCCCGTGACTGAGCCAGGCGCAGCCTTCTTCAGTTCTCGGGGAGCTGCGTGTGGCTGTGGCGATCCGTGCCATCATCTGCCACAAGCCAGACGAAGGGAAGTTGGAGACCTGGGTACTTCACGAGAAGTCTCTGTTTAGAGGAAGCCAGAGGGGGCTTTCAGAAAGACGTGGTTTTTAGACAGAATATTGGAGGGTAGCGTTAAAGGGACAAGGGGCAGGGGAGGCCCAGGCAGAGCTTGCTGTCTCCTTCCTTGAACTAACTTGAGCCCCTGAAGCTAGAGCCAGTCTCCTGTGTCCCACCATGCATAACCGAAGCCCAATTTCGAGGACCTTGTCAGTCCAGTTATTGGTCAACTGGGCTCATTAGCTTGCCTCTGTGGCATCACAGGATCCCTTAGAAGAAGCCCGTGAAAGTGTTTAGGGAATGGTCCCTGTCATCCAGGTTGTCATTTTAAGGTTTCGCTCTGTGTCCCCTTTTGTAACGGCACCCTGGCACCTCAGACCACCGGGAGGAAACTCAGCATCCGGAGACAGACACATATCCCTCCTGGGCCCCCTTTTCAACCCTCCCTGCTGGTCCCTGCTGCTAGCTACCTCTGATCCCTCATCCAAATGTGACCTCCTCTAGGCAGCCTCCATCTCTGCAACCATTGCTCTATGCTTATGAACTTGCAGCTGACAGATCACAGATATAAAATTTGGATTTGGTCCAAATTTTGTAGTATTTGGATTCAAGGCCCAGAGAGGGCCAATGGCTTCCTGACATCACACAGCAAGCAAGGATGCAGCTGGACAAAAATCCATGTGCCTCTGTGGCCCGCTGACCTTCAAAGTGAGCTACCCCTGTTAGTAGACGAGGGCCCTGGACAGGGCAGAGTCAACCATTTTGCATCAGCCTTCCTGGATTGAGCTTTGAGAGCAAAAAGGCCGAGACAAAGAAGTGACCTTCCAGTCACTGGAGGGGCACCAGCGAGGTTGCGAGAAGTGCCGCAGAGGGGATTCCAACACGGACGAGGGACCAACTACACGACTCTGACCCTTCCAGGCTCATCTCCACTCTACCCTGTTTCAACAGCCACTCCAAGGTGGACCACCTTGTCCCCAAGGGCATTCTTGGGATTTCAGCGGGAGGGTCTGCCTGGCTTCCTTTAACCCGCTCTTGGGCAGTGGAGCGGACTCTGGAGCCAGACTGCCTACGTTCAACTCCAGCTTCTCCTGCTCGCTGGCTGTGTGTCCTCGGGCTAGTTTCTCACCCTCTCTGGGCCTCACTTTCCATATCTGTACAAGAAGTGATACTTGTAAAGGACTTAGAACACAGCCACACATGCGGTCGGCACCACAGATGTCAGCTAAGTATCTCTGTGTACTTTCTGACCGGCTTATGCCTGCCCCTAAGTCAACCCCTGGGACTGTCCCAGGGCCCTACTCTCTCCCCTCCCGCCCTCCATGCCCCCTGCCTTGTGGCCCTGGCCAACTCAGCCTCCAGAGCACCTTGACGGGAAATTCTTGGGGCATGAAACTTCCCTTCCGGGAGCGCAATGGGAAGCCTAAAACCCCACCCAGAAAACCTCCATCCTTGCAGCCCCAACCTGAGGCTGCTCAGAACCCTCCGAAGGGGCAGGAGAGCAGGGCCGGGGACAAAGAGAAGATTTCAGCCCTTACCGGGAAGGGGGAGGGCACCACACAGCTTCTCTGCTTGGCACCTTCCCAGCCCCATTTCACACTTCAGAGAACCTTGCCTGCTCTCGTCGCACCCTCTTCCTTCCCTCCATCCCCTGCCTGTGCTGGGGGGAGGGGGGAGGCTTGCCCCCCACCCCCGTACACGCACCCTCCGACCCACACAGCCAACTCAGATGCAGTCAGCATCTGTGATGGGGGCCACACTCTCCCAGCACCTCCGACAGGGCTGCAGAATGCCCTGGTCACACCCCGGGAACCCTCTACTTGGCTCGACCAAGGAGGGAGGGGTCTTGTCTCTGGAGCCAGGGGCCCGTGCAGGGACCTTGACACAGACCACACGGGCCGAACCCCAGAACCAGGAGCCCATACATGGACCTTGACACAGACTACACAGGCTGAACCCTGTCCCTGGTCTCTGAGCCGCAGACTGGCAGATCGGGACGGGCCTCAGTTGTCAAAGGCTCTTAAAACCAGCCAACGGCACGCAGACAGGGCCTCCACCAGACCTCACATAGCACTAGGGCGGAGCCAGGGCGCTGCTAAGATGGGGACTCCAGCGGCAGCACCCCGACGATCCTGGCAGGAGCGTCACATGAAATTCCCAGAGCCACTCCATGAGGCCAGTCCTACTGGTTTGCCATTTTACAGACGAGCAAACTGAGGCTGGAGGAGGGTTAGCCATCCAAGATCACCCCAGCCAGAGCCAAGACACAGACCTGCGGCTCACCCTAGAGAAGCCTTTATGGAGCTCATACGGCATGCAGGCCCCCCGCCCCCGCTTTGGGAGGTCCCCCAAAGAGAAGGAGCTAAGAACGAGGGGGCAGCCGGGACCACCGGCAGGTGTCAACCCCAGCTTGGGAGAGTCTGGGGGCCAAGTCCCCCAGGAGAGATTCCCCCTCCCACCTCCCCTCCTGGGGCAGCTGCCCTTGACTTCAGGCCTTCCGTAAACACACGCAGGGAACAGAACGGTCCAGCCCCGCTTGACACAATGGGGGCCACCATCCCAAGGTCCCCAGGGATACAGGCAGAGCAGAGAGGATGGCCAGGGCTTGTCTAAGCCCACGCTCCCCCCACCCCACCCCAGGACTGGCTGGGCCCAGGAGAACGAGCTCTAGCTCCCGCTCAGCCCTGCCCATTCTCGTGGTCGGGGAGGGGGGCACTGGGCCGGGGACCTGTGGCTCACTTTCTCCCTCCGGGGGCCTGAGTCACTTCCTCAACCACCCGTGTGGAGCCACGAGTCACCACTGGCCCAGTCCAGACTCCTGGAAAACCCATTTCCTCGGAGGATGGAGGTGGAGGTTGAGTGGACAGGACCCGCTCTGGTCGGCTTGGGGTTAACCCTTCGCAGGCAGGTACCTCTCCAACATACGCAGCAGGGCTGATGCCCAGAGCTGCCCCTCCCCCCCACAACCGCTTTTCTAGAAGTTCAGAGGTGCCCAAACTTGCCCGTGGGTCAAAACCACCCCAGGGAGCTCACAAAAATACAGATTCCCCAGCTCCGCAGGCTGAGGATCAGAGGCAGCAGGTCTGGGGCGGGGCTCGGAGTCTGGCTTTAACAAGCATCCCATTGATGGACACTCCTAGGGCTTGGAACCACAGGGTTTCAAGCCTGGATAACAGTAGCCCTGTTTTCCAGAGAACGTCAAAGATGAGGGGGCCCGGATCCAGATGGCTCAGCTGCTGAATGGCACAGCATGGGCTGGGGGTGCCTCTTCACCTACCAGCAAGGACACGCTGAGCCTCTCTACCGTTTGCTTGGTGCTGAGCGGGGTGCCAGGAACCTGGAAGGGGCTTCCCGAAGGACAGAAGGGAAGAGGAGGGCTGGAGTGGGTTTTCGGGTGTGAGCCTAATCTTGTCTTCATTGCCGGCGGGACAGGGGGGAGAGGACCCAGCCCGGCTGTCCCTTGGCTGCTCTCCAGCAGCGGGGGTGGGGACAACACGAACCTGTAGCTTAGGAAAGAAGGACGTGACCCAGGGCAGAGACAGGAGAGGGGTGGGTAAGCGGAAAGCCTTGAGAATGTAAGCACGTGTGTGGGTGCGGGTGTGTGTGCACGCGCGCGTGCCCGGGTCCGCAGGGCAGCAACGGGAAAGCAGAAGGCGGCTGGGAGTGGGGGCAGGTTAGCTCTGCGGGGGAGGAACACAGGGCTGCTCAGACCTCAAAGGGCAGCCGAGGAAGGCAGTTAGAACATAGCGGAGAGCTCGCAGGTGCTTCCTCCGTGGGGGGTGGGGCGGGGGGCCCAAGAAGACCCCCCACCGGCACTTTCTGAATTATTTGAGAGAAGTAAATCTTAACTGAGAACCAAAGGAGGGACCCCCATCAGAGCTGGGAGGGACCCAAGGCCACGCCCCATCCTAGACCAGCCCCCCCAGACCCTCGGCAGGGCCCACCCCCTCTCTTCCCTCTGCTCCCGTTCTCCAGAGGGGTGGCCAAGCTCAAGCTAGGTGACCACCTCGGCTAGAGCTCCCCCCGGCAGGGTGTTCTGGGCTGCCTAGGGGAAGCAGAGTGACTTCAGTCTTCAGGAATTCTCCTACAGTAAAGGAGAATAAAAATTAAGCTAACTGCCTGCCCCCAGAGGCCAGCGGATGCCAAGGCCGTGCCCACTCACTGCCCGGGGTGAGCCTCACATTCTTGCACCAGACCTGCTGGAGGGCCGTCCCTGCCCGCGTGGCCCCACCTCCCCGCGGCTTCTGGTCCAGCCAAGTCCATGGGCAACGACTCCCTCTGTGTACCCAGCCCGGTGGGGAGGCCGAGGCAGGGGAGAAGGGGCGAGTTCTCTGCTAGGATGGGAGGAAAGGTTCTGTCAGTGTGAAAGGACCCTGAGTCCTCCCCAAGAGCCTTACCCAGAGCCACCCACCCTGAAACCTGTTTTATCTAGCTCCAGAACATTCATGGAAGAGACCTCAGAGAGGCCAACGTGTAGTCACACAAGGGACATGAGCCCAGGCTGGATGTTCTTGTCTCTAAGCCTTTCCACACACTGGTCCTCCTCCCCGGGATGTCAGCCTTAAGACGTGTCCGATGCCCTGGGCCTCCGGCCTCCACACCCTGCCCCTCACGGCTTCTGCACTCCAACCCACAGTGCCTGGCCGGACCCCACACGGGGCGGGGGGGGGGGGGGGGGGCAGGGTCTGTCTGGCACAGGGGGAAGGACTCTAGAATCTAAGGAAGGGGAGGATGGCAGCTGCCTTTAGCAAGTGCTCAGTTTGTGCTGGTACTAAGCAAAGCACTTTGCACAAATTACCATTCGGTCCTCACCATGAGTCTGGGGAGCGAAGGCTATTATGACCCATCAGTTTAAAGAAAGGAAAATTAAAGTCCAGAGAGGTTAGGTGAGGCCCAAGATCACACAGCAAGTAGCCAAGCCAGAACTCAAACCCAAGGCCACCCAACCTCAAAGCCATGCTTTTTGTCATGGTGGTCCCCAGAGTCCCATCCCTTCTCTGAGACTATCTCCTCATCTTTACCAAGTGGGTAACTTGCCAGAGCGCTTTCTAAGAAGCACCAGTTCCCAAGTTAGAGAAATACTGCAGGCCCTGCTTGGTCTTGTGTACTAGCATGTCGAAGGTTCTGATAAGTCCTGCAGAAAGAAAATCCACAGAGCTTGGTTGGGCTTTGTTTCCCAGCCCACTGTGATGGCACATCCTTTTTAGTATGGGTACCTGTTATCGACATGAGAAACGAGCTCTCAAAAATCTTGCGGCCACACAGATAAGAAACCTGTCAGCACCCTTGCTCCCAGCCTCCAGGCCCTCCCTTCCCCTCAGAGGCCATTAGCTACCAGGAGATGGGCTTCGAGAGCCATTTAGACTGTGATGTTCCCCCGGGCAACTCATCACTATCCTTGACACTTCCAGGCAAGAGGTCCCCGAGGAGCCTGGGGTATGTGCGGGCCCCATCCCACCTCCCTTCTGCGGGCAGCAGCTCTTGGGAAAGGGCACTGCCAGCCCCGTCCCCAGCCTGGCCCTTCCATTAAAGTCAGCTACAGCCAGCTGGGCCCGCAGCCTCTCCTCAAGCAGCTGGGACACTTAGAAGGCTGGAATTGAGAGGGAGGGAGGGAAGGAGGGAGCAGAGAGCAGAGAAAGAAAGAAAGAAAGAGGCAATAGGAGCATGCCAAAGCTTTTAGAAGCCAAGAATCAAAGCCTCTTAGAATTCGAGAATGTTACAGGGACTTGGAAACTAAAAAGAGAAGCGATCAGGGAGGGCCCCAGATCTGGCCCAGGCTGGGGTCGGGCTCAGGCGCCAGGGTGTTTCAGGGGCAGTTCCGGGAACCTGGTGCAGGCTCCATGCTCCTGGCACAGTGAGGGCCCGGCCCCCCCAGCCAGTATCCCCGCAGCCCTCTCCCCAGGAAGCTGCTGAGGCTGGGCTCCAGGACCTCCAGACACAGCGCCGTCAGCACCTGCCCGGAGAATGCGGACGCCCAGAGCGGGGGTGGCCGGCGTCAGGTGTGCTTGGTCCAGAAGTAACTTTGCAGCCGAGTGGCCCCGGGAACTTTTGGCCAGCCGGTCCTCTCTCTGAGGCTCGGTTTCCCTCTGTGGGAAGTGGATGACTATGATCCCTGTCCCCACCTGTCTTCTCCATGGAGCAGGGCTTCCAGATGCTTCCAGGGAAGGCCAGGGCTTAGGTGCCAGGTGGCAGCAAGGAGCAAAGAAGGTGCTAGGCCAGCTCCTCCTCCTGGCCAGACTCTCTTTCTTCTCAAACCACAGGCTGACCTCAGCTGACTGGCTGCAGGGTCCCTTCCCCATCTGGGTTCCCACACTGCCCAAGGCCAGGCCTACAAGGTCGGTGCAGTTAGCACCCTGCTGAGGGCTGCACATCAGCTACTCTGGGCCTGGCCGAGCGCCCGTCTTTGGAGTATAGGGCCCTAGTATTCCCAAGGCCAGCCGTGAACCCTCCCTTTCTTTCCTCCTCCTCTGGGTCCCAGATCCCTGGCTGAGAGGCACACGACACGCACGGCCAGGTGTCCTCACCCAAGAAAGCTGGGGGCCTGGGAAGGACAGTGGAGGCACAGAGCAGGATCCCATCCAGCTCACGGAGCGCCGCCGCAGTTTCTTCCATCGCTACTCACACCCCGCCCCCCACCCCGCCCCCCACCCCCCGGGGAAGCGTGCTCACCCCCTCCAGCAACACAGCTAACATTGATCAAGCTCTTGGAAAATGCAAAACTCCAGTCTAAGCTCTTTACACAAAGGAACACATTCATCCTCCCCGAAACCTTAAGAGACATGTGCGGTTACGCTCATTTAACAAATAAGGAAACTGAGTCCCCGGAAGGTGGAGCTACCTGCTGGAGACCGCCCAGCCGGCGAGGATGGACACGAGATGCTGCCCCCGTGCCTGGCTCCAGAACGGATGCCCTTGGCTTTGGGGCCCATTTCCCCTTGACCTTACCTGACTGTTAGAAAGCCTTTTCTTGCAAACTCCCAGGAAAGGTGTTTTCAGATGTGCCTCCTTGGGGTTCTGAACAGCCTTCCCCTGAGGGCCCAGGTGACCCTCATGCTGGGGACGCAGCCTCCCAACACCCCTGGGAGGCTTCTCTGTATTCGTTGTGGGGGCAGCCCGGAGCTGCAGTGTGACTGAGGAGAGTGGCGTGGAGCCCTTACCCCCCAACCACTTCCTCCCTGTGGCTGCTGTTCGAATCCCCCTCAGCGTAGCTCTGCGCTTCTCCCAAGGTCCCTGCTGCCCCCTAGCTCCACCCCCACCCCGTCCATCAGCTACCCTGGCGGTGCTGGGGAGACAGCGGAGATGGGGAAGAGGGATTGGGGGAGAGAAGAAAGGGAGGGGGAAGGGGAGGGAGGCGGGAAGGAGCAGGGGAAGGAGAGGCAAAGGAGGGGAGGAAGAAGAAGGGGAAGGGATGGGGGGGAGGGACAGGGAAGCAGGACCAGCAATGAGAGGGACAGAGGGAAGAAAGGAGGGGGGATCGTACCTGGGCTCTTCCTTTGTGGCCTCAAGCGGACTGTCAGTACATAAAGAGCCAGACGGAGCGAACGAGGGAGCAAAGGGCGGATCGGGGATCGGTTTCTGGGGAGGAGAACTTTGAAGCCGAGCCGCCCCAGCCCCTGCCCCCTCGCTGGAGCTTCAGACAAAGCGGGCAGCCAGGGAAGACGGGCTGCGAGCCCCAGCCACCAGCCTGGGAGAAGGGGCGCAGGTGACAGCAGCCCCTGGCAACCGTTTCCCTGGTAACCGTTGGCAGCTGCAGGAAGGGAACTACGTCACTGCCCGGCTCCGACCCAGCACAGCACAGGCGCCCTAACTTGTCCGGGACCCAAGCCTCCTGACTCCGACGCTGGTCAGACCCAGCAGGGGATGCGTTACGGAGAGCGGCCCGGACACCTGCCTAAGTTTGTCAACACTGACTTCAAACCAAATCCTTTTAGGACGCAGTGGGGGCCACGCTTGGGACCAAAGATGCCTATCAGCCGCTGCTTTTGCCCCTGGAGGCGGCCAGGCTATGGCCTTGACCTCGTCCCGGGCTGGACACCCCTCCAACCCTCATCACTGGCTGTCACAAGTGCTGAACATCCCTAGAAGCCTTTTAGGTTGCCACAGCCCACCAGGAACCTTCCTTCTGAGTTATCCCTAGGGCCGGGGGGTTCCCCCTGGCTTCCTTCCAAAGAGTTTCCTGCAGAGTGAGTACCAGGGCGGGAAGGGAAGAAAACACAGGCAAAAACCTCTGAAACCCCTTCTACGTGCCTGGTGCCCCACTAGGCATTTTGGAGATCTCTTTCTCCCGCTCTCCAAGGTTAGCCCGTTGAAGCTATCCTACAGATAAGGAAACAGAGGTTCAGGGAAGTAATGGGACTTGCTCAAGGCCATGCAGCTGGTAGGGAGGGGGGTGAACTTCAAACCAAGATCTCTTCTGAGACACGAAGACATCAAGACCAAATGTCCATCTGATGCTTGACGGATCTTGGCCCCCATCCAGTGCACATCCAGACTTCATTTGATCACCCCTAGTGACAGGGAGCTCCCCTCTTCCCAAGAGGGCACATCCCTTTGACCTCTAAAAAGTCCTTCATAGCGACTGAGTCCAAGGGGAAAGGACATCGAAGACGGGGTGGCCTCCACGTGCCAGACAGGGCAGGAAAGAGAACCAGGGGCCCCCGCCTCCACGGCTCCAGCGTCAGACCAGGAGACAGGGCGGCGCTACTCAGGAGGCTAAGGGGCTAGGGTCTCAGCCAAGCAGCTATGAACACTTTCCCAGAACAAGCAGGGAACCCCCTTGGCAATTGCACTCAAAGGGCCCGGAGGCGGCTCTGCGATAGTTTCTGGCAGAGGCCATGGGAAAGGCAGCAGGGGCTTGGGCCCGGGGCCGCTGTGCCCATGCACCCGCACACCTCCTCCCCCCACTCCCAGCCCTGGACCAGAGCCAGCGGGGGGCGGCTTCAGTCAGGAGGCAGCTATTGTCTTGCTGCTAGCCCAGAGCTGTGTCCCATTCAGGCACTATTTTTGGCCCCCGGAGGAACAGGAAAAGAAAGCAAAGAAAGAAGTTGCTGTTCTCGGTGGAACCTTCCCCCGGAAAGGATTCCAGGGCCTGCTGGGCCAGAGAAGGCAGTCACTGTTGGATCAGAAGCTTCTGTGCTTAAAAAGCGCTTGCAGGGGGCTGCAGTTCAGGGGAGCCGAGGGAGGGTACAGATGGTACAGACTCTTACATACACGTGGTGCTCACTAGATGCAGGGACACGCAGAGAAACAGAGGCACAACATCGCAGGTCCCACCCAAAGCCTCCGAGCACTTGTAATGAGAAAAATACCTACAATAGCTCATATGTCACTGCTGCCAGAGCCAAGTCTCTGCCAAAGACATTGACAATGCTCACGACCCTGCGGACCAGAGCAGAGTGTGGGACAAAAGTGATGAGGCTCATTTTACCAATCAGACAGCTGAGGCTCAGGGAGCAGCATGACTGCCCAAATAACAAGTCAGTGACCCCAAACCCCCCCCCCACATTCACCAACTCCAGCACACTAGCCTTCTTTCTATCCTCAGATGCACCTCAGGACCTTTGCATGTGCTTTCCTTTCAACATAGCACATCCTTTCCTGGACCCGTTCCCTGAGTGATTTCTTCTTAAGTCCTTATTTCAAGTATCTCCTCCCCCAAGAAGCCATCCACGATTACCCGGCCAAAATTATCCTCCCATCATCACTCTTGCATGCCACCTTATCTTCTTAATTTTACAGTACTCAATGCTGTCTGAGATGACCCTTCAATTTGCTTACTTGTTTTCCATTTCTCAACACTTACTGTCTGGCTCACCACTTGAATCTCTAATACTAGTGCTATCCTTGGTCCATAGTAGATGCTGCATGACTGCTAATCAAATACATGAATGAATGAGACAGAGCTGGGATTCTAACTCAGGTCAGGCTGGTTCCAAGCCTCTTCCCAATAGGAGCCAAATTCCTGATGCTGTGCTTCTGATCCAAAAGTGCCACTTGGGGCAGGGGGTTCCAGCACTGAGCCATCCCGACTCCCCAGCCTCTTACTGGCTCGGGGACATAAGCATCTCTGCCAAAGTGCTTGGCCAGAGAGGGACTCCCAAGACTGTGTACAGCTTAAGAGTAGGGATAGGACCCTAAATGCCAGCCTTGCGTTTCCTCCAGTACACAGCTGCTGGTTAAGGCTCTGAAAAGTCCTGCAATAGAGAAGCCTGGGAGCCCAAGCCTTTCCTAAATCACTAAGACCACAGACAGACTTTCAAAGTTGCTGGATTAGACGATGTCTGAGATCCCATCTGAATTTGTGATCACCGAACCTTGGGTTTTCTCTTGACATGAAGGCAAAGTTACTACCCCAGGCCCCTCAACAGCCTACTCCTATGGCCCAGGGCTAAGAGGGGACCCAGGAGGGAATTTGCCATGAAAGTGGGTCCCATTCCTACCGCTGCAAATGCTAAACTTCCATCTGGACTCCTGCAGGCTCCCCCAAGGTGGAGCAGGTAGGGGAAACTGCACATGTCTGTGGCCAGGGAGGATCCTGGGGTCTAGGAACCTGGGGGTGGGCATATCCCAAGGGCCAGCATGCAGAGACTCACAAGGCAGCTGCAGCAGGGAAGGGAACCAGGGAAGGGAAGCACAGACCATAGGAAGTGCACCTGACATCTCATAATGCAAGTGCCTGCCCACTCCACGAGGGGGGCACTATCATGCCCATTCCACAGCCAAGAAAACTGAGGCTCAGCCAGAGGAGAAGCTGCTTGCCCAGGGCTACACAGCTGGCAACTGGACCCCAATCCAGTTCCATACACTCCTTTGCCTGAGCCCCCCCCCCCCCGCCCCAGACTCTCCAGGACATGGAACGGAAGCGTCAGCCCCTCTAGGGGGGTGGATAGGCTGCTCCACGGGGCT
>CM053620.1:21783897-21803747 GCA_028646535.1 Procyon lotor
GACAGCGAGGCACGGGAGGCTTCCCCAGGAGGAACTGCTTGTCTTTGGGGCTCCAGAGTCTGCGATCTTGCCCACCGGGCTGTCGCGGCCCCCTCAGTCAGGGGGGGGGCTCCTGGGCCGGCCGGGCTCGGCGCTGGGTGCCAGAGAGTCTGAGCCCTTGTCCAGGAGCCCAGCCCCTGCCGAGCCCACGCTCTCCTGGGGGGTGTCGGGGACCCACGGAGAGAGTGAGGCCGTTCTTCCTGGGGAGAGTCCTGGCTTTGTTCCTCTCTGGTGGTGTGACCTGGAGCCTCTGGCCCAGGGTCCTCATCTGGAAAAAGCGGGTGACAATAGTGTCCTGTTGGGAGGCTGTTGTAAACGCTAAGGAGTGATTGCAGTGAGGCATTGGGAGCGGCGCTGGCCCGTGTAAGTTAGCCTTTATCCTAAGATCTCCACATCGGGCAGGCGGAGGCACTTGGCCCCGTGGCCACACTTAGCAGCCAGGGAAACCAGGCAGTGATATTCTGGGAGCTATGGGTCCTGCTAAAACCTGAGGCTCTATTCCT
Organism: Procyon lotor; assembly: GCA_028646535.1. NCBI lineage: Eukaryota > Metazoa > Chordata > Mammalia > Carnivora > Procyonidae > Procyon > Procyon lotor. Next base: position 21,784,440 of record CM053620.1, read on the forward strand.
CCAGAAGGGACACGTGGCTATTGGACAATGTCCACCACGTCTGCCCTGGAATCTGGGGGGTGTCCGCTGGAGGCCCATGGGTCCCTAAATGGGTTTTGACTGATTCTCAAAGGGCTTTAAATCCATGTGAATCCATTCTCAACTTTTAACCATTCAGATTTTCACATAAAAATCAGGTTTCTGGCTTCTCTTGAAAAACGAAAGGATCAGGCTACACTGGGCCAAAGCCCTCCAAGGGATGGTCGACTGAAGTTGAGCGTCACCCCCAGCATGGCCCATGCCTGCCCGCCCCACTCCCTCCCTGCTGTCACGGGCTTGGCTTGCTGGCCCCTGCGGGCTACATCGTGAGTCTGGCCACCTGCTATTAGGACAAGGAAGCTGAGGCCCACAGAAAAGAAGGGGCTTGTCCAGAGAGCTGGATGGAGTTGGGCCACCAGCTCCAGCCTGCAAACTCAGTTTCGGGGTGCCCTCTGAGGTTTAGCCAGCTGTCCCTGTGCTCGGTGGGGAGGATGGCTTAGTGCTTTGGCCGGTAGGTACCGGTGCCTGGCAGGCCTGAGTTCAAATCTCGGCTCTGCCACTTTCCAGGGCAAGTAATCTCTTCGCTCTGAGCCCTTCCTATTTTGTTTTGCCTTGACCGTGAGATGGGATAATAACAGCCCGCCTCCTGGAGTCACAGAGGGTTAGAGGGAGGTCAGGGCCGTTGGCATCTGACAGCGGGCACCTCCTTACACTTGCCCCTTGGGCCCCTCCCTCGGCTGCCGTGCACAGGACCTGCTTACCATCGGGGCAGGAGCTCAGACAAGTGGAAAAGCACATTTGGGAGGGCGTGGCTGCCCCTTCTGTGTCATAGGACAGACTCCCTCCTCCCTCCCCCCACCCGGGTCACGACCCCCTAAGTTGGAAGAGAATCTTCCCCGGCCCGGGGCAGAGGAGGACGTACGTCGTGCCCGTGCTGGGCTGCCCCGCCGACACGGATACCCTCTCTGACTCAGGAGCTGTGCCCGCTTGCCTCCTGTTCCCTCCAGTGAGCTGCCCTCCCAGGCCTCAGGGCTCACGTGGGTTGGATAACCTCAGAGAGGCACCAGTGCCTTCTGTCAGCTGTTCTTAACACACCCCTCGAGGAGTGACACGCGCTGGGCCGGCCACAGCGTCCGGGCATTGGTGCCTAACACCACAGCCTGACATTTGGTTTTGGGCTCTATTTATACACACCGATGTACATAGATACCAAGGGTTTTAGTTTTGTTTCGCTTTTATTGTACAAACGACACTAGAGCAGCGATAATGGAAAAAACTCTAAAACTGAAAGAATCCCCCCCAATCCCGGCAGCGGGCTTTGCTTCGACAGCAGCATCGCTTATGTGCCTGCTGCGTGTCAGACGCTGTGTTTCCCGGGGTATCCTCACTGACGCTGTGCGACCACCCCAGGAGGTGGAAACAGGCTCCAGATGGGGAAACCGAGGCACGGAGCTGTTAGGTCATCTCCCCAAGGTCACAGCCCTAGTGTGCAACAGAGCGGAGATTTGAACCGGCTCCGGGGTCCCGCGCTTATCCACCCCTCAAACTGGCTTCTCCTTTTCCCACATCTCTGCCGCCTTTAGGCTTGACCTAGAAACCCACCAGCGACAACCTCGTCCACTTTGTACAGAGCATTTCTGAGCTGCCCTGGGACCGGCCCTGTCTCAGAGCAAACCCCGAGGCAGGGGGAGATATCTCCTTCGCTTTCTGCTTATTTACACCGAGTTCCGCATTAAAAGCACTTCCCTTTTGGTCTGGCCATGGGACCACGAGGTGAGAGTCACCAACTGTCCCCGTTTATCCAGGTTTCCCAGGATGCCAAGGCAGGGGCGGTGTATTTGCTGCCCCAGGCAGATGGAGACAGTTGGTCACCCGACGGGGACTGAGCTGGCTATGTGATCTGAGCGATTTCCTGGTCCTGGGCACTTGGCACTGTTTCCTTTCTGGGCTGGTGAGGCGGGACAGCCCTGTGACCATAGCTTGTCACTGTGCCTTCTTTCCTCTGGAGCCCCTCCCCTGTGGGAGGAGACCAGACTTTGGGGATGGAGACTAGAGGAGCTACCCCAGCTCTCCCTACCTGTCCCTCCTCTGAGTCTGCAGGAACATCAGCCAGGAACCTGGGGCAGGCCGAGGGCCGCGGCCGGGACCTCAGATGTGCTGGTGCCTGCTTGTGTTGGCGCGCAAGAATTGGTCGTTAAACAGCCTCTGTTAAGAATGAGATCACACAATGCTATTGTCGTAGCTCTGCGTAGGGGCGGGGTGGGGGGGTGCGGCGACGCTTGGCATGGTGAACACTGAGTAAGGTGCAGATCTGTCGAATCAACGTGTTGTGCCCTCGAAACCCATATACGTCGTCTGTCAATTATATTCCCAGTTAAAAAAGATACGTGAGAACCATCATGTCACATAAACTTAAAATTATATTAAAAATGGTAATGAGGCGCCGTCAAGAAGTGTTACTTCCAAATTACGCCGTGTTCTGCTGCATCTGTTGTTAAGGGTGGAGTTGTGTCCCTCCCCGCTCCCTGTCTGTATGTTAGAGTCCTACCTCTCAGAGCCTCAAGAAGTGACCTTGTCTGGAGCAGGGGTCTTTCCAGGGGTAATCAAGTTATTACGAGGTCATTACGGTGGGCGCTAATCCAAAGGACTGGTGTCTTAAGCAGGGAGGAATGCAGATATGGACACGCGGGGCAGATGCCACTTGAAGATGAAGGCGGACATCAGAGAGATGCTTCTAGAAGCCAAAAAAAAAAAAAAAAAAAAAAAGCCAAAGACAGCCAACGGTAGAGTAAGGGGAAAGCGTGCAACAGATTTCCCCTCCCAGGTCCCAGAGGGAAGTGATCCTACGGAGACCTCACTCTTAGACTTCCAGTCTCTAGAGCTCTGGGACAATAGGGTTCTGTCATTGAAGCCGCCCAGTGTGCAGTCCTCAGCTCCGGCGGCCCCAGAGCATGGATCATCTGCGCTCCCACGGTTACCGACGCCTCCGGTGCCCGTAGAGCAGAAATACCGCAGTGCGGTGAGCCGCGGCTCTTCCTGCCCCAAGTCCACGGTCAACGCTTGGGTCCTGAAGCTGGCCCTGTGTGCCTACTTACAGCGCGGAGCCCAGCAGATGCTGCTCTGTGGGCCCGGAGTTACTGTTTTGCTGGTTGTCCAGAGAGACGTCGGGCAGCGGCGGAGAGAATGGTCACGAGGCACGCTCGCGGCCGCCTGTGGTGCCTGCGGTCACTGCGTCGTCATCAATGGCCCCAAAGACTGAAAGCGGTTGTCCCCTCCAGCAGTGCAGTCAAAAGCCGGGATCTGAGTCAGCCAGGATTCCAGGGCTTGAAGGCTATTGTCTGGTTCTGTAGAAAATCACTCGCGTCCTTGATGAGTAAGGGAGGTTCTCACGTGTCTTTGTCATTTGGCTTTTCTCGGACGCGGCAGCATCAAGGGACGAGATCCGCGCTTGTGCCCGAACAGTACTCAGAGAGCCAGTTGTCACCGCTTGAGCAGCTTGACACTGAAGAGGGCGGAAGACCCGCTCTGGACCCGAGGTCATCGAGGGCTGATGGGTAGATGGACAGACAGATTGCCTGACGGACGGACGGATGCCTGCCTTCCAGCTCTGTGGACGGATCAGAGTCCCGGGCAGGCTGGGGGCCTCCCTAGGCTCTGCCCCAGGGTATTTCTGCAGGGTTCCTGCGTGGAGCCTGGTGCCTTTCTCTCCGTTGGAACCCGAATACAGCCGGATACCTGACCAGGCCTGGGTTGCAGGAGAGGCAGCTTGACCCAGCCTTGACCAACAGCCTTGACCTAGTCAGGGCAGAGTCTAGTCCTTCAGCTGCTCTCCTTGAAATGTATATTGATCCCTTCATCCCCGTGTTTATTTTTATTTTTTAAAGATTTTATTTATTTGACAGAGACACAGTGAGAGAGGGAACACAAGCAGGGGGAGTGGGAGAGGGAGAGGGAGAAGCAGGCTTCCCCGCTGAGTAGGGAGCCTGACTTGGGGTTCAATCCCAGGACCCTGGGATCGTGACCTGAGCCGAAGGCAGATGCTCAATGACTGAGCCCCCCAGGCGCCCCTCATCCCCCTACTTAAACCCACCCATGGCATCGAACTGCCAGGGGAAGAGGATTGTACCTCCATCCCTGTCTTCACAGTGCTGCTCTCTGGCCTCAACTCCCTTGTCCCTCTGCTTCAGCCACACTCTGCGGCTGCCTGTTTCCCCAACACTATGAGCTCATTCACCTCTCCATGCCTTTGCCTATGCTGTTTCTTGTGCCCCAGGCCCACTCTTTCCAAGGCTGGCTCCTCTTTATCCATCAGGACCTTGTTACAAATGTCACCCCCTCCAAGAAGCCATCTTTGATTACCCAGCTAAAGCAGGTTCCCTGTTGCATGTTATCTTTGCCCCCTTGGTTTTTTGGTTTGCTTTCTTCATTGTCCTGACATCATACGTCATTATTTGTCTTCATACTTATTGGATTACTTAGTTAATTACTTCACTGACTTTTTTTTAATCCCTCGTTCCAAACTATAAGCTCCGTGAAGGCAGGGGTGGTGTCTATCTCCTGTCCACAAAAGCCAGTGTGAGACCTGGCACTTAGTGAGCCCTTAGACAATGTTTGTTGGATGAATGAATCCAATACATTTACTGAGGAGCTGCACAACACAGGGCTAGATTACGGTCCAGCAGAGCTGTGGGTTCAAATCCTGACTCTGGCACTAACTGGCAATGTGTTCTAGGATAGGTCACTAAATCTCTTTGGCCTCAGTCTCTCTTCTGTAATAAATAGGGATTAAATGAGTCAACCCATTCAGTTTTTAGGAAAGGGCCTGGCACACACACCGGGAGTTGGATATTAGTGTCCTTGTAGGTAAAACGTAGGGTTTTTAAGGCTCAGAGGTTCAGAGGCTGACTTGCTATAGGTAAGAATGGGATAACTCCAAGAGGACTTCCTGGAAGAGAAGACATTTGAAATGGACTATGGAGGGGGTATTTCTCTAGGCAGAGATGGGGGTGGGGAGGTCAGGAGAGGTGAAGGACCCCTGGTCCCAGGGAGACCCATGGGCAAGCCAGCCCTGCACTGGGGCTAGATGCTCACAGAGACAGGCCCAGCACGAGCTGTGATCTTCTCAACCCGCAGCCTCCCTGCCCACATGGCCTTGACATTTCATTTATACCCATTTCCTGTGTTTGGTTTGTATACAGCCGAGTGCTGACTCTGGGGAGACACGGGGAGGCCTGGCGGAAAATGCCTCAGGAGGAGATGACTCAGTTGTCCCAATACCAACCCCAAGTAGACCCGAGTCAGTCTGACACGGGGCAGATCTGGAGAGGCCCCAAGGGGCTGCACCAGGACCGGTCCTACGTGTCACGGAAGCTAAGGATGTGGCCTGATACCATCGGCTCACATGGGCTTGCAAGAATTGGTCTGACTCTCTGGGGTGCCCTCAGTCTCCTCACCTGCAAAATGGGGGCAGATGCTCCTCGGACTTGCTGGGGTCACCTGTGCTCAACACATGAAGGCGGAGGTGAAATGAGTCTTGTGGACCAAGTGCATTTCAGAGTGGCTTCTGCTCTGGTTCCTCATGTCGCTCTTTTGAAAATACTGTAGGCTGGGTCCTTTTATTACCCCCATTTCACAGATGGGGAGCGCCGAGGCTCAGAGAAGGGCCCTGAGCTGCTCTGTACCACCCAGCCAGGGAGCGGCAGACCCAGGACTGACCTCTAGACAGGGTGCCGGTGATCAGATAATAGGTTGAACTTGGTGGGGGAGAGTGACCACCAGATGCAGCCAGTGGAGGATGAACTCATCAGGGGAAGCAGGGGAACACCGTTGGCTATCATTCCAGGGGGACCCCATCCCCAAACAGTAAATATCAGGTTAGGGAAGAAAAAACATGAAGTAGTACAAAATGGCTCTTGTGAACCAGCCTGGGAGTGGAAAATGATTTTAAAGACCAATTAGTCTTTCCCACGGATGTGGCGGGTGTTTTCTCTGTGATACCCCGCTGAGCTCCACCTTGATTCCTCCCAGAGATGGGGAGCTCACTGCTTGCCTTTGTGGGCAGCATTCACTCTGAGAGGGAGTGCGGAGGCCGAGCTCGTGGTGCCACGAGAGTGTGAGAGGTTATAGCTGGGGGACCTTCACTCCCCAACACACTTCCCTCCTGTCCAGATAAAGGAGTTTGCATTTCCTAAGACTCTCCACTGAGCAGGCCTGAGGGAGAGCAAGGGAGGCTGGGCTTACCCAGGGACAGAGAAAAGGTCCCAGTCCTGGATCAGACCTCGTGGGTATGACTCAGATGTGTTACCTAACACTCTCAATCCCCCATGTCCCACCTTTGCCTGTAAAGCCTGCATTTAAAAGGGTCTCCTGTCTCATAGTGTGGAACGAGGAGTCCTGGATGGTGGGGGAGGGGGCTCCCTGAGACCAAGCCCCCAGCCCTGCAAATGCCCCACAGATAAATTCTCTGGCAGGGCACATTGCTGACCCCATTCCTTTTCCTCCAGAAGGCAAGCAGGGCAAAAGCAGATGATGTCCTCATTTAAGACATGACCTAAGGCACAGAGAGGTTAAGCAAGGCACCGGGGAATGAGGGTGGAGCAAGGCTCCAGTCCCCACCCCCGCTGTCTGGGTAGAGCTCCGTGATCGTGATCGTATCACTGCCAGGGCCCCTGAGGACAGAGTGGGGTGAGGGGACTGGAGCATGGGTGTTGGGGGCACAGGAGTCGCAAACTGGGACTCCCCTGGTGTTCTTATCAGGGTGGGCAGCATCTCGGTCACGGGCAGATGCAGCTCTCAGGGCCCTGGGGAAACCCTGGGGCTTTAAGAGTCAGGCTCTCTTCCTGCAGGCCTGCTTGTCTCTCTGGGGTCACCTGTGCTCAGCCCATGAGGGCGGAGGGGGCCCACGGCTTCTGGCTGAGCCGAGCAGGCGTGCATGCCCATGGGCAGAGAGTCTCGCACTTGGCAATTTGCCGGGGGAACAGGGCTTGGAGGTGATCTTGGGACCAGCAACCCCAGTGGGTCTCAGCTGTGGCCAACAGATAGGGCTCTCCCTTGCAATTGGGGTTCTCCGCCCCATTTCCTTGCTATCCATCTGTCCATCCATCCGTCCTTCGCCTCCCTCATCTCTTGTCTACCTCGACACTTTTTTTTTTTTTTAAAGATTTTATTTATTTGACAGAGAAACACAGCGAGAGAGGGAACACAAGCAGAGGGAATGGTAGCGGGAGAAGCAGGCTTCCTGCCGAGCAGAGAGCCTGATGCGGGGCTCGATCCCAGGACCCTGGGATCATGACCTGAGCCGAAGGCAGATGCTTAACGACTGAGCCACCCAGGCGCCCCTACCTCGACACTTTTGTTCAGCTCTGCCCGCCTCCTCATTCCTCAGGCACACCTAGGGCCCACACACCACCGGGCCTTTGCATGTGCTGTCCAGGCCACCTAGAATGCCCTCACTCCAAACGTTGTGAAGTTTGCCTCCCTTGCCACATCCAGGCTGTGCTCAGACAGAATGGAAACCAAGCCCTCTCATCTCTCTCTTTCCCCTCCGCTTGCTTTACTTTGCTCCATAGTTCTTACCACTGGATATATTTCACATGTATTGGCTTATTAATTGTCTATCTCCCCCTCCAGCTCTAAGAGGGCAGAGATTTTTATGTTTTGCTCACTGCTGTGTCCCCAACATTTAGAACAGTGCCCGGGGTGCAATAGGCCCTCGGTGAGCACGTGTTAAATGCATGGCTGAGTCCTTCACCTGTCCGTTTCCCCATCTGTCCATCATCCATTTTGTCTTTCCACATTTCCTTTATCACCCATCAGTCACTCAGAATTTCTCTGCACCAGGCCCTATGCTGGGGCTTAGCTTTGGTGACCTGGTAGGGACACAGACAAGAAAGGAAGAATTCTGACTCTGGGGTCCCAGGTAAGGGGGATCCCAGGGGGGCTCTGGGGGACACATGGGGTCGGGAGAGGTGAGGGAAGGTTCCCAGGGCCCAGGGTGGCCCACAGAGGCACAGGAGACTGTTGAATGAATGAATCCACGCCTGGGTGACTTCTTGGAAGGAGTGGTATCTCAGGTCTCAGTACTGGGGATACTGGGGGTAGGGGTTGGAAACAGGAGCCACCTGGGGGGAGGGCTCCTGGCTGTGAGAACTTTGAAAAGACTCCGCCCTGGGTGTCCCTCGCCTGAGAACTGCTAGTCTGAGGTGAGGCCAAAGGATGAGGCAGGGGCTGGCCAGGCCGGACTGGGGGCCAGTGGTCCAGGAGGAGCCTGGGAGGGTGTGCCCAGGGCCCCCTGGGAGCCTCTTGTGGGGACCACTTGCTTCTACAACCCCTGGGGTACCTGCCCCAAACCCCTCCTTAGGACAAAGCTCCCATCCCTGTGCCCCTCTTTTGTCTGTCTCACTTCCTGCTTTGTGTCCCGCAAGAGGCTGGAGGTTCTCAGGGTAGAGACTGGGTACCCATTCCCCATCCCCCTGTAGCACTGCCTTACCACCCCCTCCAGCCAACTGTAGGCTGTTGACTTGTTGACTTGTTTGTCCCATAGGCAGGTGAGCCCGGGCCCGGGCTGCAGGTGGGGCCCGAGCACGGGGAGGCCGCAGGAGGGCAATCACGGAGGTGACAGTCAGGTAAGGTGGGCCAGCACCCCCAACAGTGACTCCTCCAGGCTTGTCCAGGGCCCCCCCGGCAGGCCCGCGGCCCACGCACTGGGTGGAGGTGTTGGAAACCCACAGAGGGCTGAGGCCAGGGGTGAGGGGCTCTCAGCACCCAGGGGGCCAGGGCAGCCCCTACAGAGAAATCCCGGAATGAGAGAGGGAGGCGGCAGCCAGCCGGAAATTGAAGGCAGGCAGGCGGAGCCTTACCTGGGCCAGCCTGCCCGGACAAGCTCAGCCTGGGTGCCCGTGAGCCCTGGGAGGAGGCGGAGGGGAGGAGGCAGAGTCTGGCCAGGGGACCGCCGAAACTCGGAGGTAAGAAGTCGCTGTTCCCTATTCACGGCGGAGGACTGGGCAGGAAAATTCAGGGAAGTTAGACTCCCAGCCTGGCCCACCCGACCGACGGACAGGCCCTCAGGTCTAGCTCCGTGCCCTGAGGCCATGCGGGAGGCCTGGGCCTGGGTCTGCTCAGGGTTCTGGGCAGATTTAGAGGCCCTGGTTTTGCTGGGGTTCCCCTTGCTGCTCTGAGTGTGGGCGGGATGCACTGATGTGGGGGGCCGTTTTGGCACAGGGTTGCTGTTGGGGTGCGGGAGGGACTGTGAAGGTTGAGGACCCAGGTGAGGCTGCGAGCCCCAGGGCTTGGATGGGGAGGCGGGAGACAGGCCCCGGGGCCTCCGCCCGCTTCATCCCCCAGCACCCAGAGCCTGTTTCCTCCTGGGATCCCAAGGGAAACCGGTTTGGGAGCAGGTTGGCCCAGGTTGTTTGACTTTTGACAAGGAAGAGAAAGGCAGCCTGCCCTGGTCAGCTGAGCGGAGGGGACAGGGCCCGGGCACGGGGACATGCCTGCCCTGTCTGGCCAGCACAGGATTCTTAGCCTTTCCCCCATGTCCCTCAGGTCTCTGTGATGAGACTCCTGCAAGGTGGCAAAAGCCCTGGGAGCTTCCCTGCGTGCTTTCCCTGTCTGCACCCCCAGGGGGCTGGACAAGGGCCGAGGTGTGAAAACAGACTGGAGCAGCAGTCATTACCTGCCCCCCGCCGCCACCCACGGTTCACAGCCCTCCTGGTCCTCCAGCCCCACATGCCAGACAGACAGATGGACGTGGGTGGCTGGAGGTGGGAGGAGCCTGGCGCCTGGCCAGCTCTGCCCTTACCCACTTGGCTCCCGTGGGGTGTGTGGGCTGCAAAATGGGCCCCCCACGTTCCCTCCGTTAATTAGACAGCTTCTGCTAATGAGTGGCTGTCAGCGCTGCCCCATTATGCCTCGTGAGCCATCTGCGCCCCCGCACTTGGGGAGAGACCCCCGAGGCCGCCTGGCTGCCGGGCGGAGGCGCGTGCAGAAGGCAGGGCTCCTGGGAGCCGTTGGGGGGCACTCCTGGGGCCGGACGGAGGCCGGGCGCTCTGTGGGCTTGCCACCAAATAGGTCCAGTTCCGGCTCTTTCTTTTCCTGAAAGAGAAGCGGGGGGCCGCTGGAGTCCCCGGTCAGGAGACCGGCCCCCTCCCCCCCTCGGCCACCAGCACCTTCGCTCTGCTGGGCACGGGGAGGCGGGTGTGGAGGAGGAGGGGCGGGGCACACCGGGAAGGTCAAAGTCGAGATCCGGGGCTCCTGGGACACTCTGGCAGGCAAAGGAGGTGGCACATTGTCACCTGTGAGACAAAGCCAGTCCTGCCGCCTTTGTACACTGCTGGGCCGCCCAACGGGGCACCGCCCCACCTCTCTGGGCCTCATTTGCCTGGCTCGGTGTGGGAGCTACAATGTCTGGTTCCCTGAGCAGCTGCCACCCAAACCTCAGAGTCCAGGGCCCAGGGAGTTGCTGACAGAAGGGGCGCGACCGTGGAGATATCAGCTGGGTGGCCTGGCCCAGTCCCCCTGCTGAACAGTGGGGGGAGGGGGGGAGGAGTTAAAAGTGGTCTCTGCGCACTGCCCCCCACCCCACCCCCACTGAAGGACTTTGCCTTTAAAAGAGCCCAGGGTAGTAACAGCACCTGTCACCGCTGTGCTGGTGAGACAGACCTGTTTGTCCCCATCTCAGGCCTAGGGACACAGCACAGAATGCTGGGAGCCGGACGTTGTGGTGTCAGGTCCCATGCAGCACTATTTGAAGGACTCCGGGGCTGTGCTGGGGGAAGTCGGGTGGGGTGAGGGGCAGTTTGGAGACTCCCGATCACTGAGTCTCCCTCAGGCCTGAGCGAGGCACCTGGGGGCCCCTTGGGAGGAGTGGTCCTCCCAGCCCTACTGCCGGCTCCAGAGGCCAAGTGGGAAGGCGCCCCCCAGGCCCTCCAGCACTAATCCCCTGAGCTATAAAGGGGGGCTTTATGTTCACAGATGGCCAGGACCTCCCTGGAGGAACCCAGGCTTCCAGATGCCTGTCCCTACACCTGTTTCTCAAGGCATGAGTGGCCCAGACTCGCTGGCGTGGAGGTGGGAGTGGGGAGAGAGCTTGAGGTCGTCCTTTGGTGGGTCCATTCTCGCCCTGGGGCTTAGGGGCTTCTGGCGGCTGGGCTGACCTTCCAGGCCGGTTCTGGCTGGATCCATCCCTCCTGCCGAGTGCTGTGGGGGCTGGGCTGAGCTCAGACATTCCGTCATGCCTGGACAGAGGGGGTGGCAGCTCTGTCTACCTTCTGTCTCGGGCAGCTGGGCACCCAGGTGTGCCTGCCTCCTCGGGAGGTCAGCAGGGGTGGCTCTCAGGTGCCTGGCCAGCCTGAACTCCCTGAGGACCTGCGTTCTGCAGTGGTCTCCTCCCAGTGGGACAGGAACAAGGGCGATGTCTGTCTGGGCCGGGCCCAAGGTCACTTCTTTTTTGTATGAGGTCAAGATGCCACTGGGACCAGGAAGGAGGTACTGGGGGAGTTTCAAGGTCTCAAAGTTAGCTCCTGGCTCAGATCCTGCGTGTCCTTGGGCTGGCTCCCTTCTCTCTCCCCCGGCAGATGGGACAAGGCCTCCTTGGCGGAATTGTGGGGGGAAAATGGAAGTCATTTGGCTGGCACGCGTGCTCACTAGGGTTGCGTGGACTCTGGTCTCAAACCTCCGGGGTGGGAGGGGTGGGGAGAGGGCCCGTGCCGGGACAGGTGTCGCTGCAGGAGCCCTGACCGCAAGCTCCCGTGCAGGTAAATGTGGGCTGGGCACCGGCCTCAGCTCCACCCCTAAGGGAGCCAGCTGGGTCCAGCTTGTCCTTGGAGCTCCAAATAAGGTCTCAGAAAACCAGGCGTGGCCCCGAGAGGTCTCACCCTCCTGTTTGCCTGGCCTGGCAGTCCATCCCTGGAACTGGCCCCCGCCTCTTGCACCCCAAGCCTGGGCTTGAATCTCCATTAGACTTGTCCCATTTTAATGGCCCACGGGGGCCCCCGTGCTCTCCCCAGTCTTGGATCCGTGGGGCTCCCTGTTCCTTCTCCGGGGGGGGATGAGCAGTGGGTGGGGTAGGCGGGCCTAGGGCCCAGGCACACAGCTCCCTTTGTGAGGGTGGCTGAGTCACATGGGCAACGCCATCCATGCCGGGCCCTGGGGCGGCGGTGACGGGAGGTGGCGTTATCACGGGGTTACGGCTGCCCCCGCGCCTATGGCCAGGAGGCTTTCCCACGGGAACGAACGGGGAGGTGTCTGGGGGCCCTGGCCACAAAGCAGGGGGTCTGGATCCCAGGACCCAGGTTCGCATCACGGCTCTGGTGCCGAACTGCCGTGAACCTTTCGGAAGCTTCTTTTTTCAAGCCTTAGTTTTCATCTCTGTTAAATGGGACCGGTCATCACTGTTTTGTCGAGGAGATGCTGGCTACGAAAGGACCTTGTTGGGGCGCCTGGGTGGCTCAGTGGGTTAAGCGTCTGCCTTGGGCTCGGGTCGTGATCCCAGGGTCCTGGGAGGGAGCCCCGCTTTGGGCTCCCGGCTCAGCGGGGAGCCTGCTTCCCCCTCTGCCGGCCCCTGTACTTTCTCTCTCGCTGTCTCTGACGGATAAATAAATAAAATCTTTAAAAAACAGAAAAAAAAGGAAAGGCTTTGCAAACTGTGGAGTGCCAGGCCTTTGGCATCTGTGTTGACTTTATGATAACCGCAGTGACATTGGCCAGTACTTGTCACGCACCTACTGTGTGCCAGGCGTGGTGCTCGGGGCTTCACAAGGCCACTTGGCTTGCAAAGGGACGAGGGTGGACTTGAAGTGCTCTTGTCCAATAAAAACCCACCTCTAAGCAGCCAGTGCTTGCCCGTGACCCTTCCCACAGAGGGGCACGGTCTTCACTGCTCGCACTGCCCTGGGGGGCGGGGGGTGAGGGTGGAGGAGGAGAAGCCCTCTCCCCCATCTCTGTCAGGGCTCCGTCCTCTTACCCTGTCCTGGGGGCCACGCGCGGTCGCAGATCAGCCCCCACCTGCCCGGCAGTCCTGTTTCTGCTTTGTGTTCAGGCTGCTCCGAACGGTAGAGCCCTCACCGGGACGTCGGGGCTGCTCCCTCGTGCCCGGGCTATGAGCTTTATGTGTGTGGCCTTGTTAGTGATCACCGGTGGCACTGGTGTTATCTCCCCACAATAGGGGAGGAGGTGGGTGGCGGGAGAGTCCGAGCCTCAGTTACCCAGCCGGCAGAGCGGGAAGGAGAAGTTGGCCAGCCTGAGCCCAGGCTCCCAGCCTCTCCTTCATCCCTCAAGATGAAGACCCTTTTGCACCATCACCTTTTGGCGCTCCCTCCCCTGCCTCCGGCCTCTCACCAGCCAGTAATGCACTTGACTTTCTCTGGGCCCCAGGAGACCCCAGCCCTTTGGCCTGAGCCCCAGCAATGTGTTGCCAGTGCCCTGCTAGAAGGCTCCCCCACATGTCGCAGGGGCCCCCCCATTCCACTGTATCCAAGGGCAGCCTCTTTCCCACCTCCCAGGTCTGCACCCCTTTCCCTCGAATGCCCCGCCCCCCCATGCTTCAGGGCAGTTTCTGACATCTCTTCCTTCCCCTCGCCTTCACATGTGAGCTAGGAGGTCCTCGCCCTGCTTCAGGGTCTTGGACCAAAGTCTCCCCCTCACTTCTCCCTCTGCCTCTAGGTTCTCCAGTGCCCCCCTGGACCTCCCCTCCACCCGGCCCACCCACGTTGCTGGCATAAGGCCCCTGAGCCCAAAGCAGGGTTTCTCTTGCTGAATTACCTTGTGTCCCTAAAATACCAGTGGGACCCAGCCCACAGGTTTGAGGGGGATGAAATGAGAACAGTCCCCCTAAAACAGGCATCTTGCACAGGGAACCCTATGGACACGGTCCCTGTCATCAGTCCTGTTATTCGTACTAATAATAGGTACTATTGTGACGAATAGTAACTTATTGGGTTTCTCATTTGTGACCCCCAGAGCACTCTGGGAGCCTGCAAAGCCAGGAACTGACTCCCAGTGTCACCCCGATGTAAGCCAGACTCAGGGCAGGGCAGGCCCACTGTCCACCCCTGCCCCGGAGCCTGCCGCGGTGCCCAGCACATAGCAGGTCTCTGGGAAGCCTGATGGTGGCAGGGTGGGCAGAGCTTGGCAAGCTACCTCCTGCCCGGACAGGTCCACCACATGGGCCTTTCCCACGTGGCCCCGGGGGGCAGCTGGCTCCAGGCTTCTGTGTCCCTTGCTCAGATGTCCTGCCGAGAGAGTGGTGCCCTCACCGCCCCACCTGTGAGGGGCTGGTCAGCACCCTCTGTGGGGCGTGTGTGTTGGGAGGGACTGCGTCCTGCTGGCTTGGACCCCGGGGGACAGCTGCGGCTGCCAGCTGGCCTGGGCTCCAAGGATAGACCTTGGAGAAACTGAGGCTTAGAGGCGGCAACTTGCTCAGGGACATTGCATGTCAGAGATTCCACATCCTTTTTGGATAACTCACGTCCGCTCCGTCGTTTCCTGGCCCCTCCAGCCCTGGCAGTGAGCGAGTGCCCGCTGTGGCCGGGGGAGGGCAGCGTGGGCCAGACGTGGGCCAGGTGCCCGCCTGCCGTGGGCATCGGCCTCAGCCTGCCCAGGGGGCTGACCGCTTGGAGGGCACAGCACTGCTTCCTGGCAGCTCCGGCCTAGGGGCCTCCCGGACCCTCACCATTAGCTTTATTGCCTCTCTCCCTGTGTCTTCTATCTGCGCAGGAGGTGAGGGGTGCCTCTGTCCTGCAGCGGACCCCTGGCTGCAGCGGACCCCTGGCCTCCTAGACTGCCTACAGAGCTTCCATTCATGTGGCCTCAGGGGGCTCTTGCAGTTTCCTGTTCTAGAATGTGGATCCCTGCATGAAGAGAAGGGGTCTGCCATGCCCGGGCCCCGTGCCAGGGGTCTGGGGAGGCTGGGTTCATGAGTGCTCAGGAGCACTGTGTGCAGCCAGACCGCCTGGGCCTCCATTCCAGCTCTGCCGCCTCCCAGCTGGGTGACCTTGGGCAAGTGAATCGCCTTCTCTGAGCTGCATTTCTCCGCCTTGTGCTCTCCCTTCTTTATCACCACATTCACGGCGAGTATTTACTGAGGGCTCGTCACGTGCCAGGCAACATGTTTTCCTCACCACGGTCCTGTGGTGCTACGGTGATGGTTGGAGGGAAGGTTCTGGAATGCAATAAATGGTCAGTAAATGTAATCATTATTATTATTATTGTTGCTGTCATCCCTTACCCTCATTATATTGTGAAATTCCTACAGCCCCTTTGACTCGGGAATCAGGTGGGGATGAGAGGGGATAGGGAGCTCTAGGCTAGCAGGGCGGGCCATGAGCTGTCCGGACCTTCCTGACTCTCAGGGTGGTTATGAACCTGAGCGGTGGGAGCTGCTGGCAGATGCTGGTGGCCAGAAGGGAATGCGGGCATCAGCCCATTTCCAAATTTCTCTCTTTGGGCTTTTTTTTTTAAGATTTTTTTTTTTTTTAAATTTATTTGAGAGAGGGAGAGAGAGAGAGAACGCACGAGAGGGGAGAAGATCAGAGGGAAAAGCAGACTCCCAGTGGAGCTGGGAGCCTGATGCGGGACCCGATCCTGGGAGTCCGGGATCATGACCTGAGCCAAAGGCAGCCACTTAACCAACTGAGCCACTCAGGTGCCCCTCTTTTTGGGCTTTTGGAAGCCACCAGGAATAGTTCTTCACGTGCGCCACAGCTTCCCCTTTGGCCCAGCAGATGTACCCCTGGGATCTCAGAATCTGGAACGGGAGTCTTGGAATGTTGAAACTGGGGGGGGCGGGAATTAAGATATGTCCCTTTGCTATGACAACTGGGGCTCAAGGACAGCTCGAGGTCAGGTGGCCTCGCTGGCCACATGCCAAGCACCTGACACCCCCATGCCCCCCCCACTCCCCCATGCTTTCCGCTCTGCTGGTCAGTGCCGGCTCCTGTCTGCCGCCAAGGAGCCTGGAGTGTCCGGACCCTCCTTCAGGAAGGGGCAGTTGTCGCCTGGGCCTGGGTGGGCGGGAGCGGCGACTGGGGGCCTGTCACCATGGCAACCCTGGCTTCTCTGTGGGAACTTTGGGGAGAAGAGCCCCGGGGGGCTGGGGGAAGCGACAGATGGAGGGCGGGGAGGCAGAGTTATCCGTCTGTCCGCAGAGCCTGGCACCTGTCTGCCTGGATGGGTGGTGAGGCTGAGGTGCCCCCTTGCCCGGCGCTGAGTCACGGGCATCCCCCAGGGTCACTGCCAGAACTCTCTCGGCCCTGCCCCCTCCCAGCCTTCCTCTGAGAAATCTGTGACTCACGTAAGGTCCCGGCATCCCAGCCAAGCTAGGGAAGAGGGAGGAGCCCGACTGGGGCAGGAGGGGGGCGTCCCCCCCTCCGCACACATACGCCACTGCCTCTGCGGCTCCCTGACTGCCTCGCTCTGCCGCAGGAGAGGAGCTGTGAGCCTCCCACGCTCACCAGCCCGCCCACTGGGGGCAGCCGGACCCTGGCCGGTGGGTTAAGCCTCCGAGGTGAATCGCGAAAGGCGTTTCAGCTGCCTGTTCCCACACAGGACCTTCCATCGGCAGCAGGTACCTGATCAAGGAAGGAGGAGGGAGGTGGTGTGTAGGGTGGACGGCAGGGTGGCGGTGGAACGGGGAATTGGGAGGTCTCTTGGTGGCAGCCAGCCCAGATGAACTCTGCTGTGCGCGGTCTCTGGTGTTGGCAGGGATGGACAGGGAGGCGTCTCAGAAGGGGACGGGGCCCTAGAGGATGGAAACCCTGGGAGCCAACTCATCATTTGTTAGCTAGGGAAACTGAGGCTCAGGGTGGTATAGTCACTAGGTCCAGCAAGCTGGGGTCTGCTCTCTGGCCTGTGAGATAACTTCCCACTCCTGCTCCCTCTTCGCCGATGGGAGAACTGAGCCTCCCAGGTCATGTATCAAGTCTCAGGGAGATAGGGCTCTGATGCCCGGGGCTGGGTCCAGGTCGCCCAAGTGAACCAGGGGCAGTCCAGGCTCCTCACTACATGGGCCACTGTGGTCCCGGCTATGGGGTCTGAGAGAGGGTCCTGGGAAGTAGGGGCGGGTAGATGGGGAAGCCGACTTTGTGGCTGGAGCCCGCTGCCCGCTAACCACCAGACCCCAGTGCTCCCGTGTGTGTGGCACTGATAGGAATTCTTCCCTAGGCGCTACCGCAGCGCCCGCCCTGTTCCAGTGGGGGGATCTACTGGTTTCTATTCTCTCCTCTTCTCCAACCAGCCTCCTTCCTGTGGGGCCGAGCTGGGGTCTCCCAGGGCCCCATGGGAGGGACTGGTGCTCACTTTACTGAGGGTTAGGGGTGCATATATTGGGACAGTCAGCTCTCACCCCTCCCCCCCCAACTCCCATCCCGCCCGGTGGGGTGGGTTCGGAAGAGCCTCTGGCTCCAGAGGGCCAAGGAACTTATTCATGCAAGCATTTATTGAGTGCCTACTGTGTGCCTGATATCCTGGGGGTGGGGCAACGGATGAGACAAGGTATCAGAGAGCTCAGCGGTGGCCCAGAGGGTGGCCCAGACTCAGGGCCAAGCCCCCACCCCCTCACTGTGGGTACCCTGAGGGCGGAGATGCTTTCTTGGGGCTGGAGAGAATCAGTGAGAGCCACCAGCTGCTGAGTTGGTTCCCCAGAGCCTAGGCCGGGGTCCCATGGGGACTTTCCTGCCAGCGTCTAGAGGTTGGGCTGCTTTGGGGGCCAGATCTAATCCTCTTTGCTGCAGGGGCCCTAGGGATCCAAGATACACATCCTCCTCAGTCACAGCACCTTGCCTCGCCTCTCTCTCCCTGAGCCTCAGCTGTCCCAGCTGCTAAATGGGCGTGTAGGGGTGACAATAGCTTGCCCCGCCTGCGGCCCTAGGGCTAGGCTCCGAGAGTGTCAGGGTGTGAAGGACACCAGTGGGGACCGGTCTGTGGGGAAGAGGCTGTGCTAGGCAGCCCGTGTGCACCGTGGGTGCTGGCTTCAGAGCCCCGGGCCCCTGGGCCAGCTGGTCAGCCTGGCTGCCACGCCCCGCCTCATCAGGGACACAGGGAAATGAGAGAGTGAGGAGCTGAGGCTCAGGAGTGACAGAAATTGCTCTTGGAGGGGAAGAGAGCTTTCTGAGCTGGGAGGAGGACCCAGCTGGGCTTGGAGACCTGTGGCGAGGGGTAAAGGGGTTGATTGATGTGCGCATATGAGGATGGGGTGGGGGCGTTTTGGGCAGAGGCCCCCTGCACGGAAGAGGTTTGGGAACGATGAGAGCTGGGAGATGGGGCAGGTGATGGCACAGGAGACCTGCCATGGGTCCCTTTATGGGCCTGGAGCTCCAAGCCGGCAGGTGTCCCTGTGCTCTGCAGGCGGGGGATGGCGCTGTGGCCAGCAGCCTGATGAGATGGGTGCCCCGGGGAGGGGGGGCTGCGTGCCCTGGCTGTGACCTCAACCGGATGGGGATGGTAAGGCTGTGATGCGGGTGGCCTGGCTGCCCGAAGCCCAGGCTGTGGGGTCCATCGCTTGCTTGTGCTTGGAAGGCAGCTTCATGGCTGTAGGGACAGATGGGGAGGGGGCCCCCGGCTAAAGGGAGGGCAGACAGGAGAGGCAGGGTCTGTATGCTGGGGGGATCGCCTTCCGAGTGGGGCAGGCATGACAAAGATGGGAGGCAGAGGCAGGCACAGCCATGAACGGGGCCACGTGGACCGTGCTCTGGCTGAGCCAGGCCACAGGTCCCTTGGTCCTCAGCAGAGCTGCGTGTGGGGGTGGGGCCCCTCCCAGGGAGGCAGGCCCAGGTGGGCTCCTGCAGGACAGGGCTGAAGAGTCAGGGGCAGGGCTGGGGAGGGAGGGCACGGCACCCCCAGACCCTGCCTCCTGATTTCTAGCAGATGGGGGCATCACGTGAGCAAACCTAGCAGTCGGGGAAGCAGGAGCCCAGGGACCAGGCAGATGGCAAGTGGGGAGTGGGGTGGGCCTGGCACAGAGGGGCCTCTCAGACCGTGGGGAGGGGCTGGCTGGGCCTCAAGCTTCGGGCTTACCCTCTGGCGACCGGTCCTCACGCCTCACTGGGCGTTCCTTGAGGCCCTTGGGGAGTCCCACAAATTCTGGGGTCAGGCCTGGGCTGCTGGGGAGAGGGGTCGAGGGCGTGGGAGGAGCTCGGGACACACAATTTCTGACCCCCACCCGGGGCTAGTCTGCCCTGGAACAGGTGGGCCGAGGCACCTGCCCAGGCCCTCAAAACCCCAAACTCTCCCTGGCTCCCTGGGGGCGTGACCTGAGCTGGAACATGCTGGAGCTCCCCCCCCCCCCAAGACCCCACT
>CM053620.1:21804247-21836777 GCA_028646535.1 Procyon lotor
AAAAAAAAAAAAAAGAACAGTAGAGCAGGAAGTAGTGGTGACTGTTGACAGGGATGATAAGGCATGCTCATGACACGGTCGCTGTGATGAGGAAGAGAAGAGAAGGGCAGGAGGGGGTCGACGCTCTGTCCCGCCGGAAGCCTCAGGGAGCAAGATGGAGGCAGGTTCTGCTTACCCCAGCCCACCGCACAGAGCTTGAGCAAGTATCGGCGGATATAGATGTTGTAGACGCGCCCGAGGAGGAGGTAGAGGTTGAAGCCTTCGATGGCCATCCAGGTGAGGCAGCTGAGCAGGGCGAAGTGCAGGATGGCGGCCAGTGCCGTGCACGCTGACCCGGCCACGGCGGGCATGGCCGGCACAGGACTCAGCAGGAAGGCGACGTTCAGGAGCAGCACGGAGGCGTGCAGGTTCATGTGGATGCGTGTTATGGAGTCGCCCTGCTTCCTGTGGGTAGAAGCGTGACCTTCCGTGGCCCGGGGGCATCACAGGGGCTCAGGGACACACGACTGAGGTTGGGGGCGGGGGGCAGGGACCGAACAGCAACCACACGGCAAGGCTGGTCTCCTGCCTCCCAGCGTCCGTCCCCTGCAGGGGCCCACGCCGCTCTGGGGGATCAGTTAGACGAGGAGGAGGGTGCTGAGCGGCAGCGGGTGGGCAGGCCCGGCCCGGGGGCAGGGGAGTACCTGGCTTGGAAGTGCAGCAGGATAGTGAGGAGCGAGGCCACGATGGAGATGCTGCAGCCCACCAGGGAGATGTACGTGAGAGGCTTCAGCAGCTCTCCCGGGATCGGGGCTGGGGACAGTTGCTGCGGGAAGGAAGGGGGAATGGGGGACAGAAGCGCAGAAATCCCACAGTGACAGGAACCTGCTAACGCCTCAGCTCCAAACTTCCCTGTCTCACCACAAACCTCACTGTGGTCCTGGTTTGAAAAAGAAAGCCCTGGCAGACACAGTGGCTTTTGCCCCCCTCAACTCCCATCTCCCTTTTTTCTATGAGAACCTCCCCTCCCCCACTGTATGCACAAGGCTGGTCCCACTGTGTGTGAACAAGTGCGCCAGGCCTGACTTATCAGAGCCCTCCCTCCTCCTGCCCAGTGACTGGTTGAGGAATGGGAATGGGACACACTCCAAGGCAGTGGAACTCAATCCCAAGACTAGCTGGCAGAATTGGGTAAGAGAAAGCTCTCGTTCTACTGGCCTAACAGCTAGTAGGACATGAGCCTAGGTCTTCTAGCAGCCATATTATTTTCCTGTGGGGAAATCCTGTCTGAAGGCTAGGCCAGCACAAGGCAAGCATGGCTGGGAGATAGATGGAGCCCTGTCTTGGTGATATTGAGCATCTGGATCAAGCCATGCCTGAAGCCTAACATAGCTTCTTTAGCAACATGAGTTCATAAGTTTCTCTTTTTTCCTCCTTAAGCCCATTTGAGTTGGATTCTCCATCCCCTACACCAACCTCTGCCTTGCTCCTTTTGCTTAGACATGGGGCCCTTTATCGATTTGACTCCCCTCAGCTGGACTGGAGGCACACATACCATGAGAACAGCAAAGTAGCTGAGGTGATTACAGCGGCAGAGCACCCAGGAACGGGAGGGCCGCTCTGTGCGACAGCCCTCGGGGCTCCAGACTCCCCAGGAATGCTTCCTGGCTTCTTCCTTCCAGAAGACACAGGTCACCGTGTAGCCTTCCTAAGGGAAGAGGTTGGAGTTGGGTGCATCCAAGGGATGGGGGGATGGCCGTGGGTCAGAGTCTAGAAATTGTAGGGGCCAAAGTTGATGCAACTGTACCCTAGTCAACATTTTACCAGCACTGGCTGGACTTTGGCATCAGACAGACCCAGATTCCAGCCTCACCTCTACTCTGACTCTCAGAGTCACCTGGGCAAGTTGTCGGGCTTCTCTAAGCCTCAGTTTATCCATCAGCAAAATGGGATCATCTATACCCAAGTCCCAAAGATGATATTAAATTACAGGCGGTGAGGAATCCTGAGGGTCCAGCTCTGGCTGGACGGCAGGGGCTCTGTGATCAACTGGCCCCTTTCCCCTTTGAGCTAATCAATTCCCTTTTGTGCTTAAGCTGGCTTCACTTGGTTTTCTATCCCTTGCAACTCAGAGTCCTGCCTAGGGGGCATCTGGGCATTTGGTTAAGCTTCTAACTCTTGATCTCAGCTCCTGGTCTTGATCTCAGGGTCCTGAGCCCAAGCCCTGACACTGGGCTCTACACTGGGGCACCTGGGTGGCTCAGTGGGTTAAAGCCTGTGCCTTCGGCTCAGGTCATGATCTCAGGGTCTTGGGATCAAGCCCCACATCAGGCTTTCTGCTCAGCAGGGAGCCTGCTTCCTCCTCTCTCTCCGCTTGCCTCTCTGCCTACTTGTGATCTGCCTCTCTCTGTGAAATACATAAATAAAATTTAAAAAAAAAATCCTGCCTGCCACAGTAAGTAAAAACTTCTCTCTGATTCTTTTGGGGGGGATTTTTAAACTGTGATAGATTTGAAATCATTTGTTTTCAAAATGTGGCCACAGATTTGGGTTTGGCAAGCCAAATTCAACAGGAGAGCCACAAGGGGGCAGGAGTGAGGTGGAAATGGGGGCACACCCCCCCCCCCAAGGTACCAGACTCTGGTTGTGCAGGAAGCTGATGTTGATCGGCTTGCTGAGGTTGCTCACGTGTCTGCGACCCAGCTGGGCCCCCAAGACATAGTTATTGAGCAGGAGTGAGTTGGTATTCTGGAAGGACAGAAGAAGGGCTGACTGTAGGAGATGCAGGGAGACCCCCACTGAGGGCTGAGAGGCCCCCCTCTCGCCAGCCCCTTCTCCCAGAGGAGAGCAAGCAGCATGATGGTCACATGGCCCGCTTGGCCAACCTCACAGCCTTCATGAGCCCCGTCCCCTCCACCCAGAAAGCTGTCCTCTCCCCACCCCCACCTCCCTGCCCTGTGTTGAGTGAATTCCAGCCTCCATCCTAACTAACCACTATCCTCACTCACTTTCAAACCCAAGGTTAAAAGGCACCTTTGTCTACCTCCCCTAGGGACAGGTGCACACATAGGTTTCCTATAAGTGGGCTTCCCACCATTCTCCTCCTACTGAGGCTGGGAAGGGGCAATGGCTAGGGCCCCACCTGGTGTCGGTCCCTGCCCCGAGGCCAGCTGAGAGCGTGGATGCTCACAGTGGCCCCAGGAAGGGACCGGAGCCCACCCTGCTTGGCCCGCCAAGGCACAGACCTGGGAAAAGTAATCCGTGGAGAAGTAGAGGCAGATGAGCCGCAGCTCCCGGGGGCCGGCCCTGCAGGCGTCCTGGGTCAGCTCAGCAGGGAACTGCATGGCGTGTGAGACCCCTGCCTGTAGAGGGGGCGCGGACGGGTTGAGCCTAGGGTCCACCTCCTCTGGAAATGGCCCCGAGGCTCACTGCTCCCCACAACTTGTGAAACCTTCCTGGCCTGACCCCAGGCATTCATTCCTATGAGCCTCCACGGGCAGAGCTCTCCCCTCCTCCCAAACTTGCTGAGGTCCCAGGCCCTCACCAGGCTGCCCCCCACCTTGAATGACCCCACCCAGCTGGGGCCCTGGGGGAGGGCTGGAGCTCCTCGGTCTTCAGCGCCCAGGCATTCACTAGGAATCACACCAGGGTCTTCCGAGGACCCTGGATTCCCTGGCCTCTCCCACAGCTGCCTCCCCCCATAGACCTGCAAAAGCAGGAAGACAATGCCGCCCTTGCGGGGGGCCACAGGGCACCCCCTTTTCCATCATTTGCAGGAGGAACATCAGCCCCGTTTTACAGAGGGGGCAACCCACAGCTACAGGAGCAGACCAGATTAGTTTGGGTGGGGAAGGGGAGTCGGGACCTTAAGCCCTGCCTGCCCCCCATCCCCGGCCCCCCACCATCTCTGACCTGGGGGGCCCGCTCCACGGTGGTGCTATTCAGTGAGAGGCCTGAGAAGTTGCAGCCCAGCTTGAAGATCAGAGAGTGGATGGTGGGCGTCTGCAAGGTCAGGTTGCTGCCCTGGAAGCTGGTGTTCAACAGGCTGTTCTCCAGGCCCCGGATGAAGCTGAGGGCGAGAGAGCTGACCTGGGTCCGCGGTGGGCTGGGGGGCGGGAGGGGCCCCAGGCGGCGTAGAAGGGCGGGGCCTCCAGGACCGCAGGGCCCCTCCCATCTCCTGACCTGCGCATGCTTACCTCTCCACCCCACTCATTCGCGTCTCCTGATTACCTCTCTACGTGGTCCAGCTTTGCTGACACTTCCTTCTGGAAACCTTTTCTGGCTTTTCTCTGCCGGCTGAGTGAAATGCCCCATAGTCCCTGGGCTTCCCCGGCCCCTCACCAGCCCTATCCCCTGCACGGCCACAGCTGCACCGCCATTGGATCGCGGACCCTGGAGAGCCCAACCCGAGTCATGCACCTCCTTCCCGGACAAAGGCAGAGACCCAGGATTCTGCACCGGGTTTCATGGCATCCATTAGCTAAAGGCCCTCAACCAGAGAGCAGACTTGATGAAGGCGGGGCATGTTTATCCTGCGTCTCCAGAGCCCCGTGCCAGGCATACAGTAGGTACTCAGTAAATGCACGTTGAATGAATGGATTAACGGTCCACACTGTGGACAACCCCAGACCACTGATTCAAGGCGTGAGCTGGGGGTAGGAGGCACGGCTGACTCTGGGCGGACAAGGAGGGCCTCCTGACTCACTCAGCAAGAGAAGTAGGGTCGCGGTTTCTGGCCATCCTCTCCAGTTTCTTCATCCAGATCAGGGGTTCGTGGGATGTGTCTGCGGGGAGCAGGTCAGACCTTTACTTTGGCCTCTGTCCCTCGGCCTTCCACCCCAGGCCCAGTCTTGCTGCTGCCCCAGGCGGCCGCGGTGCCCTCTTCCAAGCTCCCTTGGTTCGAGGGATCTCCCTTTCATGTCACGGACCTGGGCTAGGATGGCCCCCCAACTCAGCAGCGCCCTCTTACCCATTGTCTCAGTCTGAGAAGTCATGAAGCATAGGCAGAGGAAGAAGGCCCACCGGCAATCCATGTCTTGTACCCAGTCTCTTCTGAGAACCGGCTTCTACCCTAGAAAAGATGCACGTCATTGTCACCATGGTAAGAGAGTGACCTTTCACTTCTAGGTGTCCGGCATGTCCCAAATGTAGGACATCTAGCATCTTAGTTGATCCTCATTACTCTTGCATTTCACAGATGGGGAAACTGAGGTCCAGGGCCAAGTGGTCTTGCTCTGCATGAAGTCCCCTGAGCCAGGCCTGCATGACTCCAGAGTCCCTGACCGTTTGTTCAGAAATGCCTGTCAGTAACAGCTCTGCCTGAGTCACTCCCTGAGTCCCCAAAAATGGCCTTTCTGGGAGCTCGTCCGGGGCCCTGACTTCACCCAGGGGGAGCCGCTTGGAAGCAACATGTAATCCTGTCCCTTTCTGTCATTGATCCACATGTAACTTTGGGCAAGGGTCTGTCCCTCCTAGCTTCCGTTTTCTGTGGTTTTAATTTTTTTTTTTTTTTTTTAAGATTTTATTTATCAGAGAGAGAGGGAGGGAGAGCACAAGCAGGGGAAGTGGCAGATGGAGAAGCAGGCTCCCTGGGGCTCGATCCCAGGACCCTGGGATCATGACCTGAGCCGAAGGCAGACGCTTAACCAACTGAGCCACCCAGGCGCCCCTGAAAAAAGCCTCACAGCCCAGAGAACACTTGAGAACCAGAGACATCGAGAACCTCTAAAAGCAGGGATGAGGGGTAAAACCAAAAAATGGGATACAGAAGCTTGTGAGTTTTTTTTGTTTTTTTTTTAAGAGAGAGAGAGCGCATGCGTGAGCCTGGGGTGGAGGGGTGGGGGCAGAGGGGGAGGGGGAGAGGGAGAGAGAGAATCCCGAGTAGTTTCCACGCTCAGCAAAGAGTCTGACACAGGACTCGATCTCACGACCCTGAGATCGTGACTTGAGCTGAAATCAAGAGCGGACATTTAACCAACCGAGCCACCCCGGTGCCCCGGCTGTGAGTCTTTAAAGTGACCATCTGGGGTCCCAGATTTCCTCCACCTGGGGTGTCCAAGAGCACTGTTGCCACTCTGTCACCCTCAACCTCACCCCAACATCAAGTTCCTTCCCTGGAGACAGTGCGTGATAGAGAATCTGAGGGGACGAATGAGATGCCATTCACGTATAGAAAAATTAAGCCATGCTCCTACCCCACCTCCTCCTCAGTCAGCTTCCAGAAGACTGCAATAGCCAGGCGATGATGCTCGGAGGCAGAAAGCTGCTGGAGGATGCACTCCAAGAGAATGAGGGAGTAAATCATGAAAGACGACATAGGGTACAGGAAACCTCACCAGAGAAGAGGTGAAACTACCTCGCAGAAAATGCGAGAAGCTACTCCCCCCAGGTGTTGGTGGGACAGCAGGACCAGGGTCTATCCTACCCAGAAGGCAGCAGGAGAAAAGAAGGTTCCAGGATGGAACGAATAAACAACAAATAAAAGTAGAAGGAGGAGACTATGCCGATGAATTGGGTGAAGTGTATACAAAATCTTTTTGGGGGCGCCTGGGTGGCTCAGTGGGTTAAAGCCTCTGCCTTCGGCTCAGGTCATGATCTCAGGGTCCTGGGATCGAGCCCCGCATCGGGCTCTCTGCTCAGCGGAGAGCCTACTTTCTCCTCTCTCTCTCTCTCTTTCTCTGCCTGCCTCTGCCTACTTGTGATTTCTCTCTCTCTCTGTCAAATAAATGAATAAAAATCTTTAAAAAAAAAAAAATCTTTCTGTACTATTTTTTTTTCAACCTCCTGTGAATTGACCACTGTTTTCCAAAGTAAAAATTCAAAGTTCAGTACAATGGATTGCCATTTCACTATCAAAAATCATGATGTCGATAGTGACATAAAAGAGGAGCACAGTATATCACGTATGTCATATTCTTTTGAGCGCCCGGATTTCCTAATGTCACCCCATACGTTACAGTTACACGTTTCCCAATTTTTATTTACTCTTAAGAGAGTTGTTGTTGTTTTCAGGAGGCTCCCACCCCGCGTGGAGCCTGACGCAGGGCTTGAACTCGCGAGCCTGAGCTTGAGACCTGAGCTGGGGATCAAGAATCAAATGCTGGATGAAGAGCAGGCGCCCCTGCTCTTCAGAGAGTTCAGAAATTTACATCTTTCAAATCCAAACAATAGGTAAGTCCACAAAGGCATAAAATGCAAAGTATCTCTCCCGTGCCAACCACTCCCTTCCTGGTTAGTCTCCCCCAGGTGACTACTGCTGTTAGTGTTTGCCCAACCTTCAATAAATATAAGGATACAGGATTCTCCTCGTCTTCTATGGAAAAAAAAAAAAAAGCACACTTCACTTCTTTTGGCTTGAAAATACATCTTGGAGAGCTGTCCGTAGTAGTACCTGGAGTTTCTACTTTTTCTTTTCCAACTGCACAGTCTGACGTCGGAGGGATAAGCACTAATTCATCCAGCCCTCAGAACAGCTGGTTGTGTGGGTTCCCGTCTTTGGTTCCTTCCGACAGCGCAGCTGCTCTGACAGCATTTCTCACAAGTGCAAGTTCACCATCTGCCCACTTTTGTTTTACGTTCGACGCTTCCTTACCATCCTCTCGAAACTCTTTATATAGTAGGGAAATTAGCTCACGGTCTATTCTGTGAGTTGCAAATATGTTTCCTGAGTTATCATTTGTCTCTGAACATTGCGTATGGTCCCTTCGCCGTGTGGAAGTCTTTTTTTATGTATATGATTTTTGTTAATCAGAATTACCAGTATTTTTCTGTTTTGGCTTCTGGATTTGGAGTCAAAGCTGGAAGGGCCTACCTACCCTGCTCCAGTCACAAAGGAATTCTCCTAAGTTTCTGCTAGGACTTTCGAGGTTTCATTATCCACGTTGGAACCCCTGGTCCATTTGCATCAATCCTAGAGTATACTATGAAATGGGGATGTGATCTTTCTTTTTCTGGGTGGTCCCATCCATTTATCTTAACATTATTTATTAATATACGTGTTTATTTGAAAAGAGACTAACAGGGCTCCTGGGTGGTTCCGTCAGTTAATCATCTGCCCCCTGGTTTCTGCTCAGATCACAATCTCGGGGTTGTGGGATTGAGCCCTGGTCCAGCTACGTGCTCAGTGGGAAGTCTGCTTGAGAATATCTCTCTTCCTCTCTCTCTGCCCCTCCTCCGCGCCTCCCCCCCTCTCTCTCAAATAAATTTTTGAAAAACAGAGAGAGAACAGAGACTTTGGTCGGAGTCACAGAGCACTGGGTTCTTTTTCATTGGGCCACTTGGTTAGTTCCTTTGCTGTGTTACCTTGGGCCATTCTTGGGACCTCAGGAAAGAGAGGGAAAGATCTGAGGAAACAAAGAAGCGCTGAGTGAAACAATTTGAAATGTTTCAGATGAGGAGACTGAGGGCCCTGTAGTGCAGACAGGATCTTGGGTCATCTTGTCCAACCCCTCACTGTGTGAATGGGGAAACTGAGGCCCAGACCACAATGTGGATTTGACCTCCAGGGTCTGGACCATAAGGCCTGGACCCCAGGCCCTTGGCCACCCTGCTCTGTGCCTACGGGGGGGAAGAGGGTGGCCTAACCCCGCGACCAGCTGGGGAAATCAAGGCCCAAGCAGAAGTGAGACCTCCTCCAAGTCCCCCAAATAGCTGTGGTTTCCACTCCCTTTCCCAGGGGCGAACCACAATCCTCACTTCTTCTTGAGAACTTCCAGCCCCGCTGCCCCCCAGCCCTTCAGAGAGGCCACTGTGTGCTGGCCCCCCACGGCCTCACCCCTCCCACCATCTACCCTGCAACTCCTTATCTGGGATCCCTGGGAAACAGAACTCCCTTACCTGATGTCCCAGATGTTTCCCGCTGGTCGTGGGGAAGCTGGCAACCGCTAAGAGTCTGCCCGGGGTTGCAGCAGGCCAGCGGTCACGCTGGGACTCAAACCCGGAGCTCCCGACTCCAAGCCAAGTGCTCTCCCCACGCGGTGCCCGGCAGCCTCCCCAAGATGGTTGGGCGGCTGAGTTGCTGTGGGGATGAGTAAAACTCTGTCTAGGCCAGCAAAGAGATGAGGAAACATGCAGGGCGCAGGCCAGATGCTTTGGAAGATGCAAATTTGATCATTGGCTCCAGCAGTCAGTGCCTGGGCTGTGACATTGGGTAATAAGTCCATTTCTCCATGCTTCGGGGTTTCTCGTCCATAAAGCGAGGCCAGGGAGACCTATCCCCCAGGGAAAGAGAGACTCAGAGACATTTTCACAATCCCCACTGCGAGTTTAGGGCTCTGATACCAAGCCCCAGCCCGGGATATAAATCTGAGCATAAGACTTGGGACCCCCGGCCTTCCTCCCTAGAGCTGAGCATGCACCCCCTCGCCACCCCTGCAGCCCGCCCTGCCTCCGACAGCCCAGGCCTGCTGGGCCAGTCCCCTCCCCCAACAGCCACAGGCTGGAGCTCCCACCGCCAGCCCTGGCCTGGGAGAGAAGTGACCCTGTGGTGTCTGCTGGAAATCCCTGACAAGTACGATTCTTAGCCCCATTTCACAGTCCGGGAAAAGGAGGCCACGCCCAGGCCCAGCCAGAGTCGGCGACTGAGCCGGCACCAGAGCCACTGTCCCCAGGCTCTACCCAGGTCACCCAGAGAGGAATGGCACCGGCTCACATTAGCCCAGTAGAAACTTGGTGCGGGCCCTCCCCCGTGTCATCCGTGGTACAGGTTACCCGATGAACCCCATTTTACCGATGAGGAAAGTGAAATCCAGAAAAGTCTAATAACTTGCCCTAGGCCACGGTGGGGAACTAGGATTTGAACCCAGTGCCTAACCACTCCTTAATGTAAACTGCTCTTTAAAAAAATAAATAGAGGGGCGCCCGGGTGGCCCAGTGGGTTAAGCATCTGCCTTCAGCTCAGGTCATGATTCCAGGGTGCCGGGATGGAGTCCCAAGGCGGGCTGCCTGCTCCATCTGCTTCTCTCTCTCCTTCTACCCTTTCCCCACTCATGCTAGCTCTCTCTCTCTCTCTCTCAAATCAATAAATAAAACCTTAAAAAAAAATAGAGAGGGGCGCCTGGGTGGCTCAGTGGGTTAAAGCCTCTGCCTTCCGCTCAGGTCATGATCTCAAGGTCCTGGGATCGAGCCCCACATCGGGCTCTCTGCTCAGCGGGGAGCCTGCTTCCCTATCTCTCTGCCTGCCTCTCTGCCTACTTGTGATCTCTGTGTGTCAAAATAAATGAATAAAATCTTAAAAAAAAAAATAGAGAGAGAGAGAGATCGACAGATTCCTACATTCCCAGAGATTCCCAGACAGTTGCCACCAGAGGCTGAAGGGGATGAGGGTGTCCCCAGCTGCTGCCCCCAGGGTGTCACGGATCCTGGGCCCGCCAGGGCAGGGACAAGCCCAGTGCCTGCGGGGGACCCGACAGATGAGGACAGAGAGCTGGGGGAGTGGGGAATAGAACCGCCTGGCGGGGCTGACCTGTGGGGCCGCTGCCGTCCAGCTGCTGTGTCGCTGTCACCGTCCCGTCCACGGAGAGAAAGGGAAGTTGGATGTGTGTGTCGGGGCCACCTCTCTGCTCCGCTCAGCCGGGGCCCTCGGCCCTCCCCTGCTCCCTTCACCCCACGCCCGCACGCCACACCACGCTAGCGCTTCACTTCTTCTTTCCCTGCCAGTGGCCTTTTGCTTCCTCTGAGCTGTAGCTGGGCAGGGCACCCCTTGCTCTCACCCCTCACCCCGTGCCTGCAGCACTTCCTGGGGGCGGCCGCACCTTGCAGAGATGCTCAGTCCGCGGGGAGAGGGGGAGGGCTGGCCCACATGGCACCTGGCAAGGTTTCAAGACCCACCTCCACTCGGCGCCTCTGCGGCCTCAGTTTCCCCACCATCGGAAGAGGGAGAATGAGCCCCTCCTGACCTGACAATCAAGGAGGCTGAGATGGCCACAGCCTCAGGCAAGGGCCGAGTCCGACTGCCTGGCCTCAAATCCCAGTCCTGCCCTTTACTGGCTGGGGGACTTCGGGCAAGTGACTGAGGCCCTCTGAGCCTCAGTTTCCCCTCTAAAATGAAGTTGAGGTCCCACCTCACGGGGTAGTGTGGCGCTTCTGAGAGGTAATGCCGCCAAGTCAGCAGCCGCATGTTTCACGGCTATGGAAAGGGCCCCCTGGGAACGGAGAGCTCAGAAGACAGACCCAGACTGCAGCTAGAGGGCTGCTCCGCCTGCCCTCCTGCAGCCACTTCCTGAGCAGAACCCCAAGGGGAAGAGGAGGTATCTGTGTGGATTGGTGGGAGGCAGGGTGCTCTCTCTCTCGCTCAGCCAAACTCCCTGGGAAAATTCTGACTCAGGAATGTACTTTCCTACCCCCAGAGTGAGAAGGAGGTGCAGCACAGTGGAGAAAACAGGCAGGTCCCAACAGGGTCTCTCTCCCCGCCCAAGTACAGTCCACGGGGGGTGGCTCAGGAAGTCTACAGGAAGGGCGCAGGGAGCTGCGCCTTGGGGGTCAGCGAGACTTGGGGGGTCTCCAGACCCACCACCGCAGCAGCAATGTGACTGCCGTGCGGGGACATCTGTGAACCCGTGACCCGAGCCCTCGGCTACACACCTGCCGGATGACTTGGGCAAACGCTTGTCTTTCTCCGCACTTTGGTTCTCCACGGCCATGACCCAGACCGTGACCTCCAAGCCCTTCTTTCTGAGAACTCCTGGCCACTTCTAGGGTTACAACACCAGCGGTCTTCCTCATGCCTCTTGTGACCCCAGGCGGCAGCTTTCAGGGCCCGGGAGGAGGCCCCGCTCACCTTGATCCCCGTCTCTCTTCCACCTGGGATCTGCGCCAGCCTCACTCTGCCTCGCCTCTGGCGGACTGCTGGTTTTACCTCACCCTGCTCTCCGGACCCTGGAAATCGTGGCCAAGACCCTCCCGGGCTCAAAAGCCAGCAGTGGCTCCCTATTGCCTTCACGGTCAACACCCATCTGGCTTCTGCGTCCACCCAGTTCTGGATGAGCTTGCCACGGTCACACCCGCCTCCCTGCTCTGTCCCAGCTGCAACACACATCATGTGCCAGGCAGGACCTCACCTCTTCTCCATCCCTCAGGGCGGCTCGTGGGGTAGCTCCTGTCCTGCTTCCCCGGAGAAGGCTGCTCTGTCTCCAACTCCGCTATAAACATTCCAAACGCTTGAGTTTTAGAAGCCTGCCAGTCCCTAGTCCAGCACCCCAGACAGGCAGGAGGGTAGCAGGCCATGTCCCACCCCCCACTCAGGGAGAGCCACACAGCATCCCCAGTGAAGTGTCTCTCCCCGTAGGGCTGCTCACCCTGTGATCTGCGAGACGACAGGAAGGGGGACCCCCCAGGACGGGTCATAAACTGAGTCGCACCACGAAAAACTCATTTAGTTTTCAGTGTTTTCCAGACCTGGTTGCATCCGGGAGAAGCCTCCGTTTAGAGCTAAATTTTCTCTAATTCCTCTCTCCCCGTGCCTGTGTCCTTATTTTTTCATTCTTCAACCTTTTATTGGACACAGAGAATGAGACATCTGATTTTGAATGAGTTTTTTTTATTGTGGCAAAACATACACAAATGTTACCATTTTAACCCTTTTTTAAGTGTACAGTTCAGTGGCCTTTAGTATAGTCACATCGCTATGTGGCCATTACCACCATCCGCCTCCAGAACTTTGCCACCTTCCCAAAGGGAAACTCTGTCCCCATAAAGTAGCAATTTCCTCCCCCCTCCTGGCAGTCACTATTCCCATTCTACTCCGTCTCTATGAACTTGATCACCCTAGGAACCTTACAGAAGTGGCATCGCCCAATAGTTGTCCTTCTGCGACTGGCTTATTTCACTTACCATGGATCAGCCTTTCTTTCCTTGTTAAGGCTGAATAATATTCTTTTGAATATATAGATAGACCAATATCATTTATCCATTTGTCTCCTGACAGACGCTTGGGCGGCCTCTGCCTTTTGGTTCTTGTGAAAGGTGTACAATCACGTCCCTATTTAACGAAGAGCCAGTTTCTAGCTAGATCTCAGTGGCGTTGTTTGTTTACACGGCATTTATTTTTCTGATTTTCTTCTATTTATGGCAACCGATGCCGATTTCCTACTTACTCTAAAATACCCGTACATCCTACAACATGGAAATGATGGGCAGGGAACGAGCTAGGTGTCGATGGCCAAAAGTG
Organism: Procyon lotor; assembly: GCA_028646535.1. Taxonomy (NCBI): domain Eukaryota; kingdom Metazoa; phylum Chordata; class Mammalia; order Carnivora; family Procyonidae; genus Procyon; species Procyon lotor. The sequence goes on from CM053620.1 coordinate 21,817,392, forward strand.
GCACCAAGGGACAAGACAGAACTCCTGGAATGTGGAAAATACCAACATAGTCCTCCATCGAAAACCCCAGCTGGGGAACGAGCTCAGGCGTGTGGGTTCAGGAACAGTGGGGACAATGGTAACATTGAGTCAGATAGGGGCTCTCAGATCTTCTGGCTTTGTGCCTCTCCCCGGTCTCTCACTTGACTTCTGATTCTCACTTTTCTCACTATAGGCTGGTGGGGCAGCTGAACACTGAGATAATTCCTATGAACTGCCAAGCCTCTGGTCTGTCCCCATGTTGGTTCCATGATGGGTGGGATCTCGCCACCTGCTGCAAGGGACATTCCTAGGACTACTTCTCCTTTCTTAAGAGACAAGGCCCAGCTGTGATGTCCTAACTGCAGCCTAGGTTCACTGCCGACTCATCTTCCTCAATCTTCTCCAGCCCCCTTGCTGCCTCCAGAAACTCTGGGAAAGAACCAGGGGCTCTTGGCCCATTGCTGTCCTTACCAGCCATGGGACTTTGGGTAAGTCCAAGCCAGGAGTCCCCCCTGAGCGTTTCCTCAGCTTTAGAATCCTTTAGCAGTCAAGCAATTCTCTTTGGGCTCAGGCATCTCTAAGTGATGTCCTCTTTCTCTGTGGTCAGCCTCAGCCTCATTTGTCCGGTGTCACATCAACTTCGTGAAACCCCACACTTTTTGCAAGATTTGCAGTTTCGCTTGTCAGTTCATTTGCTTCGTATTTGCATGGTTAGAAACTCTGGTGGCATCCTGTGGAGGCCGATTTGGGTGGGGGTATGCGTTGTGGGAGAGGGAACAGCTATGATTGCTACAAGGCTAGTGTTTGCTGTGTACCTTGGGCCTGGGAGGGGCAGGTACTGAGTCCACACTCTAAATTAGGGTTCATCAGGAGCTAAAGCTAATTTTTCTTCAGCACTCTTGGTTTCCTTTTCAAGGCAAAGTCCGGATGCGGTCTGGTTGCCCTGCTATCTCTTTTAAGTTTTGGTGTCTTTTTAGAAGATTCACCGCAGGGGCGCCTGGGAGTCTCTTCACCTCAGGGTCCTGACTTCAAGACCCACGGTGAGGGTGGAAACTACTTTAAAAAAAAGGGGGGGTTCACCACAGTTGCCTTCCAGCTACACAAGGCCTTGAGGAGAGGCGCCCAACCCCTCCTCCCGGCGCAAACCGCAGACGCCTTATTCCCAAGGGCAGAGGAAGCCCCACAGCCACAGGGCGCACGCTAGAGCGCCTTACCGTAATTGCTTAGGGACCGCCAGCCTGGCCCTGTTGCCGGCAGGAAGCATCGAGACACTTCGGAGCAAATCTCCGCCGGGCGGCCCAAGTGCCCCACCACCGCTTCTCGAGGCGCGTGAGGTTACTTTGGCGAACCCTTTTGTGGTACAAAGGGGAAACTGAGGCCCGGTGACGGGCAGAACATTGCTGCTCCGCGGCCACTCGGCGCGGTGTTGCTGGCACTAGGCAGAATGCAGGTAACAAAAGTGAACACTAGGTCACTGCGCCCCACGTGCAAAGCCCAGGGCAGGCGGTGTCCACTTCTGCTGCAGGGCGCTCGGGAAACCTGAGGCGGGAAAGTCGAACCCCGCGGGGCCCCCAGACCCTGACTTCCGTCCCCCCACCCTCGGCCCCAAGCGGGGGTGGGGCCTCTGTCCGGGTCCTGCTCGCTCTCCAGCGGTGCCTTCCGCCCCGCGCCCCAGAGTCAGGCTGGTGCCCCCACCCCAGCGACTCGGCGGGCCCGGGTCACACTGGGGCCGCCGCTGGCCGGGGCCCACCGCCCCCGCCCCGCCGTCTCCTCTCCCTCCCCTCCCCACCCCCGGAGGGAGGAGGAGACTTGGCGGCCCTCCCTCGGCCCTCCAGGCGGCGGCCGCAGCAAGCCCCGTGCCCGCTCCGCCCAGCTGCGGCGGGTCGGACGTCCGGAGCCCGCGGGTCCCCGGCCGAGGTGAGCGAGGGCGGCAGTGCAGGGGGCGGCAAGCCACTGCGTCCCGGGAACTCCCTCCAGACGGCGAACCTTCCGCGGGAGGGAAGGGGTTAAGTTGGGGAGCGTGCCGGAGGAGAGGGGCGCAGCGTCCGCAGCAACCCCCAAACTCGGAGCAGAACTTCCTAGCCTCCACCCCGGGCTCCCCCACCTTCCCGGACCCCGGACCTCGGGTGTGGAGGGGCTACAGGGGTTGGTGGGGGGCTGGGTCAGGGCCTCCTACGGAATGCTGCGGGCCGGACCGGACGGGAGGGGGGCGGCGGGCGGCGGGCGGGGGCGGAATTTGGAACTCTCCCGGGGGACCCAACGTGGTCACCATGGCGAGTGCGGGATGGACGGGCGCACGAGCCAATGGGAGCACGGCGCCGCCGCCCCGGTCCGCGGTGGCCGCCAATGGGGGCCGCGCGGCGAGGTGGGCGGGACCGCGCCGCGCGGGGCCGGGAGCCCCCTCTGCCCGCCGCCGGCCGCTAGAGGGAGCGGGGCGTCTGTGCCGGACCTGGGCGTCTGGTGAGGGGCTGAGGAAGTGGGGGCCGCCGCGATTCGTGACGTGGGAGGGCAAAAGCGAATTTCTGGAAGGAGTTGGGGCAGTTAGAGCGATGGCTCAGTGCGAGGGGACTGGAGTGGGCCTCGGTGGCCTCACCACTCTGATGGTGCGGTTGGATGAGGGCTGGCAAGCCCGTTCTCCTCCCGGGGCTCCGGTTTCTGATCTCAAGGGTGGGTTTGTACAGACCTAGATGAGGATTGCTTTGGTTCGGGTTGGCACAGGGTCTGCCCCCTTGTCGGACAGAGCTTTTAGGAATCTTGTTGGTTCCTCTCCCCATGGTACAGGCAAGGAAACGGTCCCAGCCAGGGCAGAAAGTTGCACATGATCACCCAGCCTATCAGTGGCAGAGCCGGGACTGGTGGGATGTCCCTTCTACCAGAGAGAATAGTTGAAGGAGTTGCTGAGAGGCCGCCTGGCCCCCACGAAAGGCCTCACTGTCTCCCATACCAGCAATGCCGGGCCACTTGGCCTGATGCCTGAGGACCCCATCCTGTAAGTGTTCCCGGGGCCTCATGCCCTTAGGTAGACATAACCCAGGAAGGGAAGCAGCCAATCCCAGCACTCCAGCCCTACCCCCAGGTCACCCCCACTTTGCTGCTGGTCCCCCTTGTGGATGTGGGCAGGTAGTTGGTCCACTGGGCCCAAGTTGGCCCGTTAGAAAGAAAGGAGCTCTAAATGTGATCTAGGACATCTTTGTGGCTCCTCTGTCTGAGATGGGGATACCTGGGACAGGCCATAGGTACCTACCCGTGCTCTACCCCCACCCCCTCAGGTCTAGCCTGCAGGCCCTGCTTACCGCCCTCCATCCTCTCAGTCCTCTGCTCGTGATCTAGTGGCTGGAGCCCAGGCAGCAGGTCCGAGGAACAGGTGCCCACAGTTTGTGGGCTGACCAGCCTTGGACCCTGCATTTATCCAATCAGGCTGTCCTCTGCGGTTTCCTGCTGGGCTCTGCTCCCTGCCCACAGCCAGGCCTGTGGCCATGGGCAGTTCCAGAGCGCCACCTGAAAGGTTCTGGAAAGACAAAGGAGTGTTCTGAGTCTGGGGGAAGAGTTGGGCCGCCGGGCAACCCCCAAGCCCCTCAGCTGGCCCCCATCCAGGCTTCAGCATCGCTCACTTCTCTCGCTGGATATTGACTGTCATCTAAACATGCTAGGAAAAAACACAAAGTTGTCCTCCTGTGGGCCACTTAGGCTATCTCATCTGCTGTATGCTAGGCTGTGTGCTAACAGCCAGAGAGACCAAGATTTCTCATGACTACTGCAGAAGAACAGGGAGGTGCCTTGTTTTGGGAACGCTAACATACTTTGTCTGAAGTCAGAGAAGGCTTCTCAGAAGAGGGTCTTGAAGGATGTGTAGGAGTTTGCTGATGAAGAAAGAAGCAGGGAGAGACCTAAACAGTTCCACAAGCAGCAGGAACTGCCGGTCACTTTCTGTGAACAAGGTGGATGAGGGCCTAGCCTGAGGCAAGTATGGGACTGAGACATTCCAGTTTCTGTCCTAGAGTGGGCCAGCAGCTGCCTGGGGCAATGGGGATGGCTGTGGGACTGGGTTTCAGGAGCTGAGTCCCACTGGGAGGACTGCCCAACTAAGGGGATGCAAGGTCATGGTTAGCCTTCTGCCATCCAGCTTAAAGCAAATCCTGTATCCAAGGCCTGTCCTAGAGCCTGTGGGTGGCGCAAGTGTTCCATCTGGGTCAAGGAAGTGTGCGTTGCAAGAGGAGAGGGCAGCTGGCCAGATGTGGCCATGACAGTTTGTAGGGCTGTGCTCCCTGGGGAGCAGTTGGGGCTGAGGAGATCAAGGCATTTCCTGGAGGTGGTACCGAGAGCTTGAAGGACCGGTGGAGGTTTCAGAGTCAGGACTGGGGGGGGTGGCATTCCGAGTTGGGGGAGCAGCCTGAGCAGAAACCCTGAGGATCAGAGCAGGAATAGACCCGTCTGGCTGGTGGGAGGCAGGAGAGAGGAGGGTGGGGCGGGGAAGGCTCTCTGGGGCCTGTGGTGGCTGGTCCTCCCGGACCTGCTCTTTGGGGGGTGGTGACACCCCCGGGGAATCCGGACACCACCCCCCACACAGAAAACACACAGCATATGGGAAGAAGGCACTGAGCCTGGTGGGGAGGGGACGGGCGGGGCAGAGCAGCCAGGGTGTCTCTGTAACTGGGAGCTGAGCTTCTGTGTGGCAGGGTCTCAGTGACTGTGTCCGTTACTAGGGCTGTGTGTGAGTGTGTATCCCCAAGGCTGTGTTATGTGAGTGGGATTGGAGCAGGGGTGAGGGGAGGCGTTGCTAGGCACGGTCCGTCTGCCCAGGGTCCGTCTGCCCGTCCTGGCGTGCTGGGGAGTGGGCTTCTCAAGGAAACCAGCTTTGGGACCCCCACCCCTTCCCCCACGTGTGCACACACAGCCTCCAGGGGACCCTGGGCTTGCAAGAGGAAAGGCAGGAGGGCCGTCCAGAGCTCCTCTTTCCCTCTGGCTCCCCTTCCTCCTCCCCCGGCCCCCAGGAGGGAGTGGGCCAGGCCGCTGGGAAGGGCAACAGGAGCTGAGGCTGGAGCCCACCCCTGCCTCTAGCGTGGGCGCCTGGAAGCCATTAGGGGCCTAGGTGGCGCCTGGCCTGCCCCTTGCGCGACAGGCTGGAGATTCCTGGAAGGAGCCCGCCCCCACCCTGCTGAGCCCCATGCCAGGCCTGGCGGCTCCTGGACACAACGAGGATATGGCAGTGCCCCCCCCCTCCCTGCCACCCTCTCCGTTTAGGGGCGGCCAGAAGGGTCCAGCAGACAGAACCTGGAGGACCTTCCCGCCACTCCCTATAACCAGCGCTGCTGTGGCGGGCGGGCCGGGCTGGCACTGGGATTTCCTGCCTCCTCCCCTCCCCCTCAGGCTCTCACATTGTTTTTCTTCTCCAAGAGCTTCTCTTCGTGGAGCTGGGCCAGGAAAACGGGGAGAGGAGGAGTGTGAGTGCCTGTCTGTGTGTTTGTGTGTGTCCACGTTCGTCTTGGGCATGAGTATCTGCATGTCAGTGTGTGCGTCCAGCTGGGTGTCGTCCGCACGTGTCCCCGGGTGCGTCTGTGATCCTGTGTCCCGAGGTGGGCGTCTCTGCAGCATAGCTGGGGGTGCACGGAGCCATTGCCGAGGGCAGGCGTGTCTGCCCAGGGCTCCGCACCTATGTTCACAGGCGTGGGACTGCTTGTGGGTCTGCACCGTGTGCGAGTGTGCAGCGACGTCTGTGAATGCAGACGGTATCTGGGCCAGCCACCTCACCGCCCAGGTGGGGAGACTGAGTCAGAGGGCGTGCGGCCTGCCACGGAGTTGGTGGTATTCGGGGAGCTGGGACCTTCCTCCGCGTGGCCGTGTCTGCGTGTGTAACTTTGTCTCCGTGGATGTTATTGGCGTGGAGACATACATGTTTATACGTATCAAACTCTGGGTGGTGACAAGTCATCACCCAATAGGTGTCCCCAGCTTGGACTACGAAAATGCAGATTCCCAGCCCCATGCCTACTGAGCGTGAGTCTGGGAGCAGGGGCCGCCTAGGAACTGCATTAGTGTCCTTGAGAATCTGAAGGACCTCTTGATCAGGCAAGCGCACGGGTCTCCCTCACCCTCACCGCGGCCCCATTCTACGGGTGGGGAAACTGAGGCCCAGAAAGGGGTGGGTGGCTTACATGAGGTTGGTGACAGAGCTGAGCCTAGAAGTGATGCCTGGTGGGGAGGCAGGCAATGAACAAACAGCCAACAGACTAGAGAAATGCAGTAGGATCACAGGACACACGGACACGCCTAACAGTCCTGACGCCTGTCCCCGTGGTCAGAAAGCCTGCCACGCCTGCTTGGATGGGGGAAGGCAAGATAGAGCAGGGGAGGTGCCCTGGGTTAGCATTGCCCGGAGAGAAAAGGACAAGAGAGGAGCTAGGGCAAGGGAAGAGGGGCTGCGGTGGGCATGGGGACAGAGAACAAGGGGCGGGATCAAGGGGCTGCAGCCCCTTTTGAGATCGAAGGAGTTTTGGAGTTGGACTCCTGGAGACTGTGAACTTGGACTTGACACTAGAGAGCAGTCACAGCCATTGCTGACAACAAAGGGTATGGCCACTGGCACAATCAGACTGGCATTCTTAAAAACTCCCTCTGGCTGCTGCTGTTCAGAATGGATTTGAAGAAGGCACAGCTTGCCGGGGGACACAGGGCAGGGAGGCAGTGGCTGTGGTCACCCAGGTGGGAGGTGATGGTCGTGGTCTTGACAGGTTAGTGGCCGTGTAGGAGGAAGGTGGCTAGCTCCTTGTGATGTGTGGCAGACAGACAGACAGGACTTGGAGGTGGCAGGGTGCAGGGAGAAAGCAGATTCCAGAAGGTTCTCCACAGTGTGGAGTGAGGAAGTGTTCTTCTCCCAGAGGGGCATCCAGGAGGAGGAGCTGGTTGTGGAGGGAATGCACAGGAGTTCCAGTCTGACCAGGCTGAGTCTGAGTTACCTGGGGAACACCCTGATAGAGGTGCGGGGGGGCCGGGGGGGGCGTCTGGAGCACTGCCTGGGCTGGAGGGAGGGGGACCCTTCCAGACTCTTAGGGGCCGGGAGGAGGGGGCCCTGGGCCTGGGGGCAGGACCTGGAGGCCGGTCTGATGGCTTCCCTTTTTCCGATGTCAACTCTGACATTAAATCACCTGCTGAGAGTGAGTGGTTGGAGGTGGGAGGAGGTGAGAGGGGACAGAGACGGTGGCCGGGCAGTGTCGGTGGCCGTGCAGTGTCGGGAACAGCCAGTGCTGAGGCCCTTGGCTGTGGTGCCCATGAGAGCCCCACCAGCCGTGCGCTAGGGAGGAAGAGCTGGCCATCGGGGTGGAGGCCCAGGGGGCTGCTGGTGGGGCCAGTGCAAGACCACCATGGAGAGAGAGGGTGACAGATTGGGGACAGAGAGGAGAAGGACATGCATCTCGCTTCTTTTCAAGTGATGTGGCCCAGCCGTGGGGCCTCTCAGTACCCTGCACCCCTACCATCTAGACTCTGGCTTATTTCCATCCTAACCCCAGAGCGTGCCTTGCATTCACCACACACCTCACCTTCACCTCACCCTGTACCTGGAATCAAAGCTGGGCTTGAACCTCTCTAAGCCTCCCTTTTCTTCTGGGGTAAATGGGAGCCATTTCCCTTGAGTCTACCAAGAGGAATAAGTGAGATAGTTCACAGAAGACCCTGGGCATGGCACCCGGCCTGTAGTCAGAGCTCCACGAATGTTATTGCCATTGGCATCATCTGCTGGGAAGGAAACAGTGGCCACGAGCCAGCCCCGGTCCTCAGCAAACTCACAGCCTGGAGTGAGGATGGGGAGCCGGGGGAGACACAGATAAATGGTAGGTGAGCTTGGTTACACTCGTGATGGAGTGTTGGCCAGCTGGCCCGAGGTGGTCCTGGAGGACTTCTAGGAGGAGGTGATAACTCACATAAATGTTAAGGCTGAGAAGAGGTAGCCCAATGCAGGAAGAGGCAGGGAGGGGAGTTCTGGCAGCAATGTCAGTGTGCAAGCATGCTGCGCTTGGGGTGGAGATGAGGGAGTAGCACGACCCATTCACTGGATCACGTGGGACTTGAAGGTCAGGGACAGCAAATCAGGGTTTCAGATCAGCTGCCTTGGCTGCAGGGTGAAGGGACTGCAGGAGGGGGTCCGGAGGCCCGCAGGAAGCGGTTACAGGCCCACGCTCACCAGTACAGCCTCACTGGGGCTTTCCTGGGGTAGATGGTTTCTCTCCTTCTGCTTTTGCTCATGCTATTCCAGCTGCCTGTTTTGCGCTTCCCATGGCTGAACCTCTGGGTATGAACAAATGGGGGCCATGGCCTACTAACGGTTGTGTTCTCCCACAGGTCCAAGGAGGAGGAGGCATTCCCCCACCCAGTGGCCGGGAGAGCGGTGGGGAGCGGTGGCCAGCATGCACAGGGGTACCGCGGCCTGCGGGCATCCCCTGTGCGGCCCCTGACCCCCACCCCGAGTTGGAACCCAGGGCCCACCTGCTCGGCCTCACCATGAGCCACGGGCCCAGCCCTCGGCTGGCCGAGTCCCCACAGCTGTCCAAGGGCAGCCTCCTGACCATCCTGGGCAGCCCGTCGCCGGAGCGCATGGGGCCGGCCGACTCGCTGCCGCCCACGCCGCCCAGCGGCACGCCCTCGCCGGGGCCGCCGCCAGCCCTGCCGCTGCCGCTGCCGCCGGCGCCCGCGCTGCTGGCCGACGGGGACTGGGAGAGCCGCGAGGAGCTGCGGCTGCGGGAGCTGGAGGAGGCGCGCGCGCGGGCGGCGCAGATGGAGAAGACCATGCGCTGGTGGTCGGACTGCACGGCCAACTGGCGGGAGAAGTGGAGCAAGGTGCGCGCCGAGCGCAACCGTGCGCGCGAGGAGGTGCGCCAGCTGCGCCAGCGCCTGGACGCGCTCACCAAGGAGCTGGCCGGCGCGCGGCGCGAACGCCAGGAGGCGCAGGGCGAGTGCGAGGCGCGGGGCCGAGAGCTGGCGCGGCTGCGGGGCGCCCGGGGGGCCGCCGACAGGACGCCCGACGGGCCGGAGCCCGAACCCGAGAGAGAGCAGGAGCCCGTGCGCGACGTCGGTTCCGAAGTGCCCCCGGGCAGCCAGGTGCGCGGCGCGGGTGGGGTTGTGGGGCCGGCGCGGGGGCGGGCTCCTGGGCTGGGCCCTTGGCCCTGGGGTCCGGAAGGGGGTCCAGCAGGACTGAGAAAGGGGCACGGGAAGGGCTCGTCCTCACTCAGGTGTCACTCACGTGCATCGGCCTCTGCCCCTCGGGGCCTCAGGACGGCTTCCTTCCAGCGATCCCTAGGGTGGAGAGGCCTGGGACCTGGTGGGCCTTCCTCTCCCACACCTGAGCAGCCAACGGAACCCTAAAATCGTCCCTTTGTGGCAGGAGCGGGATGGAAGCTCGTGCCTGGTAGACCTTTATTAGCAGCAGAGATGAATCAGTTCATTCCTTCAACTTGAATGGGGGCTGGGGGAGGGGGTTAAACATTTATAACCTGCATCAGTCAAAGCTGAGAGGTGGGAGGTTGTCAGGGCACTAGGAGCACAGAGAAGGTCCCTGAACCAGGCTTTGAGGAGGGGGCTTCACAGAAGCTTTCCTGGAAGAGGCCCCATTTCAGCCGAGACTTGGAGGATGTGGAAGAATTGGCTGTGAAATGTGCAGGCAGGCGTTCTAGGCTTGCAGAAGCCCAGAGGTGGGGAATGACAGCTCCCATCATTCTGTGGGCAGCTACAGAGAGCAGTAAGCCGGGTATATGCAGGATCTACTTAATTCTCACAATCCCGAGAGGTGTTTGCTTTGCGGACGAGCACACTAAGGCACAGGGAGATTAGGTACCAATGTCCCCCAGCTGGTGACCGGAGTGCTGGGTAGTTAACCCGGGTGAACTCCGGAGTCGGTGGTAATCATCAGTGTGGCCGGAGAGTGAAAGGTGACTGTGGAGGGCAGCATCCCCTGACCCAGCAGGCCTCCTAGGAGTAGAGTCTGGGCTCTCGTTCCTCCCAGCTCCATCCCCAGGCAGTCCAGCTCCTCTGGCTGAGATTCTTGGCCGCCCATTCTGCTGCCTTGCCCAGCCCTGCACCCCTATAGGTTAGATTGGGCACTGCTGCCTCCTGGTGGCTGAAGCCCACACTTCCGGTGCCTGCCTGGAGGGGGCGTTCCTTCATTCCTCTTCTTTGGGGCAGACTCAGCCAGTCTTACTGCGCTGTTCCTGTCCTGTCCCTGCCCTGTCCTTGCTGTGGTTGTCAGTCTCACTCCAGGAGGGAGCAGGTACAGTCAGGAGCCTTGGCCTTCCCTCCCTGTTTCCCCGTTTATGAAATAAGGCTTTGGACCGGGTGGCATTCGAGGCCCCCACTCAGTCAGAGATATGTTTGGCATAGAATCTCTCCCCACAGGTAGTTCTCAGTGCCACTGTCCCCATCCAGATAGGGAAACTGAGGGCCGGACGGGGAAGGAGCTGGCCTAGACTCATCTAGAAAGGTCACGGGGAAAGCCAGGCTGGAACAGAGGCCGCGGATGTCTCAGGTCCGTGGTCAGAGGCAGGCCTTGGGTGTAGCAGGGGGCAGGCCGGAGGGGCAAAGGGGAATGGGAAGCTCAGGGGCTTGGCACTGGGTTACCAGTCCCTCACTACTTCCTGTCTGGGAGCTGGTTTTGCCCACAGGGGCTGCCTTCCTGTGCATCTTTTATGTCTCTTACCTCCTGGTGCCTTAGTGTTTGCACCTGAAGAATGGGATCTTAGAGCCAGAATTCCTTTTGAGGGAATCTGGTTCGTATCCATTGTAGGAGTCCTTGGCTTCTACATCCATTCACATCAGTGTCCCACCATGTGCTTGCATGCTCCCAATGACAGGGAGCTCACTACCTATCCAGGACCATCATCTAGGATACAGGGAACTGTGGTGGCTGACTCTGTGTGCAGTTCCAGGAGGTGAAGGGGTAGGGCCCAGAGGGCTGTGTGACTTGTCCAAGGTTACCCACCAAGTCGATCCCAGACTCAGGGCCTGGGAGGGGCCATGAGGTCAGCCAAGAGGGTGAGGGCTCAGCAGTCATTTGTCCATCCTCCACCTTGGTCCCTACAGGAACTGGAGCTAGTGGAGAGCCTGCTGAAGAGCAGACCAGAGGAGCCTGAGGGCTGCTGGGAGGCACGCAGCGTGGGGGCCGGGGGCCCACGGGGCAGCTCAGGCCGCCAGGAGCGCAGCCGGCTGCCCTGGGAGGACATAGCCACCATCGAGGAGGATGCATCCAAGTTGACCGCCCTGCGACTGCGGCTAGATGAGTCCCAGAAGGTGCTGCTCAAGGAGCGAGAGTGAGTCCTGGCGGGGAAGCAGGGCCCCGGCGGCGGGCCCTCTCAGAATCGCAGAATGGAAGTCAGTGTCATGGAACGTGAGACTCGCTGAAGGTGCTTGGTGCTCTTGAGGCTTGAGTGTTGGAACTTCAGAGCAGTGTTTTCTAACTGGAGCAATGCAGTTTTGTCTCATTAACCTTTGTTATTAACCAATGCAAGTTTTGTTTTATTAATTCAAATAACATACGTATCGCGCGCGTTTGCTCTGGGTCAGACCTGTGCTCCCAAACCCTCCCCACTCTCCGCCTCGTGGAGCTCATGTCCTAGAGGGGAGAGCACGTCCTGGGCAAAGGGAAAAGCAGGGAAGGAGGGTCAGGGAGGTTGAGGGGTTGCAGATGGGAATTCGGGTTTGGACTAGTTGAATTCGAGATGACAGGGAGGCGGCAGCTGGGTGTGCGAATGAGGCTGGAGTTCAGGAAGCAGATCGGGGCTAGAGGTAAAAACGCAAGAGTCAGCAGGGAATAAGTGATTTCAAAAGCCATGAGCTGGGCGAGGGAGGTCAGAGGATGGAGCCCCAGAGCCCTTCGGCTTTAGAAGATCGGAGGAAGAGCCTAGCGGCAGAGGAGACAGGAGAAGGGAGTCCAAGAAGGGTCGGGGAAACCAGGAGCACCTGTTTCACAGAGGGGGTGGGGGGGGGCAGGCAGCTGGCCAAGGGAGAAGAGGACAAAGCGCTGACTGGTGGATTTAGAACATGGAGATCGCCAGTGACCCTGATCAGGGCACAGGCTTGATTATGATGAACATTTTGTGATACTCCCTTTCTGTCCAGAAATTAAATGCATAGACAGTCTGAAGGCAGAGATCGGGGGATGCTTCTGTAAGTCAGGGGACACCGGAGATTTACCACGAACTCCCAGAAACAAGGGGACAGGTTCTTTCTCACGAGCCTCAGAGCCAGCCCTGCTGACATCTTGATCTTGGACTTCTGGCCTCCACAACTGTGAGACCATAAAATTTTGTTCAAACAAGACGGGCAAAAAGTTACCTGTTTCACTAACTGAAATATAAAGGAGAAATGAGGGGAATTTGTAGCAAAGTACACGTATTCTGATGCGGACACACTCAGACCCGGCTCCACTAGAGGAAATAATGAAGTGCAGTCGATCCTTGGACAGTGTGGGGGTCGGGGCATTGACAGGCCCCCCTCGTGCAGTTGAAAATCTGGCGCCCCGAATTTGATCCCCCAAAACTTAACTTACTGATAACATAAACAGTCGATTAACATGTATTTTGTATGTCCTGTGTATTACGTGCCGGATTCTTACGATGAAGAAAGCTAGAGAAAAGAAAAGAACGCTAAGGAAAAGAAAGGAACATACAGTACCGTGGCATTTTTATCGAAACAACCTGCGTGGAAGTAGACCCCCGCGGTTGCAACCCAGGGTGTTCAAGGGGCAGACGTGGTCAGAATCTGGAGCCCGGACTCCGACTCAGGCTTTGTGTAAACGGGCTCGGTTAAGTCACCCCCCAGGACAGCTACAAAAACAACAGGGGCAGGTGTGCAGGCTCCACAGGTCCCATACGCAAGCGCCGTCGAGGTGGTGACAAGATTTCCCGAGAGGGGAGCAGCCTTTGGGGGAGTTCTGAGCCAAGCAAAGCACAATGTTCCCTCAGTTGATAACAGTGATCCGCTGTGAGGACCAAAGACCCTTTCTGTTCGTGTGTAAATCAGAGTGAGGGTCCGGATGCCTGGGTGGCTCAGTCAGTTAAGCGTCTGCCTTTGGCTCAGGTCATGATCCCAGCGTCCTGGGATCAAGTCCCACATCGGACTCCAGGCTCAGCGGGGAGCCTGCTTCTGCCTCTGCCTGACAAATAAATAAATAAAATCTTTTTAAAAAGAGAAATCAGAGCGAGGGTCTAGGCTCAGAGGGTGTGCACGCCCGCAGGCATCCAACTGGCATACACGTGTGACAGAGGGTGCGAGATCATTCCTGGGGTGGCAGGGTGGCCTTGGGCCTTCAGTGCAGGACATAGGCACCCTTGTCCCCCGCCCCCATGACCACTAGAAACGGTCATGCAGGGTTTCTAGAAACGCCTCCTAGAGGGTGCTCTGTCTCCTCTGAGAAGTCCATGTTAGAGGCAGGAGAGGTCAGGGCCCCCAAAAGGGAGGCTGGTAGCAGGGGGCCATGAGGCACAGCAAGCTGTAGAGTGAGGATATAAGTACAGCTCTTTGTTGAGCACCCACTATGTGCCGGGGCCAGGCCCCTTGATCATTACCCACAACATCACATTCCTGCCTGGAGCAGAGTGCGGAGTGGGGATCGTGGGAGGACCCCCCCCCAGTGATGATGACAAGAGAGGACCCCTCCATCTGAGACCCACTGGACAGCATTTTCCAACTTTTCTGGTCCCAGAACCATGTGTTCAAACCAAGCCTTACAGGCAACCACAGTACATAAAACAGAAACAGAGGTCCTATTTGGCAGTTGAGCCCGAGATTCTTGGCCTGGCACGGCCAGTGCCCTGGAGTCCTGGTCACCTTTCCACATCATGGGCTGGACACCTGCAGTTGTGCAGGGGGTGGGGAGTACAGCTACCAGAGGAATGCAAAACCAGGATGCCTGCCACAGTGTGCAGTGCCAGGGCCTTGAATGCCGAGGCAAGGACTTCAGACACCGGCTCCCCGGGTGTAGGCTGCGCAGGAGGACTCTCCACAGAGAGCCTCGGTGGGCTCACCCCTGTGTCTGCCTCTCCTCTATCCAGGGATAAACTGGCGCTGAGCAGGAACATTGAGAAGCTGGAGGGGGAGCTGAACCAGTGGAAGTTCAAGTACGAGGAGCTGAACAAGACCAAGCAGGAGATGCTCAAGCAGGTGAGTCTTGGAGACGGCGGTCTTCCTAGAGGAGGCAGCATTGCGCTGCTGACTTTCAGCAGTGGGAGTAGGGGAAAGGAGGGAGTTCAGTCATTCCCTGTCCGCTGTTCTGAGGGCCGGGGCAGGCAGTGTCCCTGTCTCCAGGAGCGTGGGATGGGACATGGGGCATACAGTACATGGGGCGTACAGGGGCATGGTTACTACAGTGCAGTAACCACACAGAGAAACTCATAAGCTGGGAAGGAGTCACACAGAATAAGAGACATGCGGTGGTGGGTCAAGAATGACTTTTCTTAGAAAATAAATAAAATAAGATAATAAAGTAGTAAGTAAATAAGCAAAATTAAAATTAAATTTAAAAAAAGAAGAATGGCCTCTCTCGGAAGGTGACACTTGAGGCAAGACCTAAAGAGGCTGTTCTTGAGAGGCTGTGGGGGCAGAGTTCCTGGCAGAAGGCACAGCACATGCAAAGGTCCTGAGGCCAGAGTAAGCCTAGTGTGTGCAGGAAGCAGAGGGCAGTGTGGCTGGAGGGAAATAAGTGAGATGAGGTTCCAAGGGAGCCAGGCTGCCGTGAGCTTCGTAGGCCACGCCGAAGGGGAGGAGTCGGGAGGTAGCATTCACGGGGTCTAGTGTGTGTTCCATCTCAGTGACGCTTCAGAGAGTCAAGGAAACTAGACCCTGAGGCCCCCATTTTATAAATGACAAAACTGAGGCTCCAGCTGGTGGAGAGAAGATCCCACCACTGCAGTCTGGGGACTCAGGCAGACCGAGGTCCTGCTGGTGGCCTCAGCTGGCTCCTGTGAGGGCCCCTGCGGCCACCAGGGGGCGCAGCCACCCAGAGAAAGTGCTGGACTGGCTGCATTTCTGGAGGGTGCAAAGACTCCCCCCCCAGACCTCAGAGCCTGAAACTGCCCTGGAAGCAACCAAGACTGCCTCCTGGTAGAACCTTCCAGCGAATATCCTAAAACCCTCCCTCTCCGGAAGCAGCATCTTCGGGAGATGGGTCCAGGAATCTGCCTGTCAATCTTCCCAAATTATGAACCGGAGTGCTTTGCAGAGAGGTGAATAAAACATGAATGTTCAGTTTAGCAGGTAGATGTAAAGATTCTCTTTTGTAACTGGCTGTTTTCCCTCGCTGTTCCAGATTTGAGCTCACCCGTGTCATTGCACAGAGCGATAGTTTGTGGTTTTTCCTGCCGTCTGACAGGACATCTGTGCCATGCCACAATCACCCCGGGCGATCCTCACGTGGCCAGGCCTGCGCCCGCACGCAGACCCTGCTCAGATCCGCTGAGTGCATTCAGTCAGCTCACGGGGCCACCCAGTGCCCAGGCTATATAGGGATACGAAGGTGGACAGACAAGCTCTCTGTCCTCCCGAGCTCACACACTAGTGGGGAGTGGGACTGAGAGTAAAGGTGGCACACCTTGTAGTCAGGGAGGAGGAGAGAGGCCTCCCTGAGGAAGGGGCGTTTAGGCCAATGCCTAAGAATGCAAAAAGTCAATCCTATGAAATAACTTGGAAAGAGTGTACCAGGTAGAACTGTATGTGCAAAGGCCCAGTGGTGCACAGGAACTTGGTGTGTTTGAGGACAAGGACTCGAGCCTGGAGCGCAAGGTCCAACCGTATTGTGAGACCATAGAAAGGAGTTGGGCCCTATCTTAAGGAACCCAGGGATGGGGATATGATCGGATTTATCTTTTTAAAGAGCTCATTCTGGGCTACTGTCGTGGAAGGTGGGGTGACAGGGGCCACAGGTGACACTAGGAGGCTAGATGGTCATGAGGTAGGAGGTGTGAAATGCCGGAAGGGACACTGGCAGTCGGATCTGGGCTCTGTTCTGGATAGCTGGTGGCGCATCTGGGATCCACGGCAGGCTCTTTGCTGAGCACTCCTGCCCCGGCGCCCATCCCCCGGAGCCAGTTCCAGGATGTACCCAGTTGGTTCTCACGGAACCTGGCTGCTGTGTCCCGCAGCTCAGCATCCTGAAGGAGGCCCACCAGGACGAGCTGGGTCGCATGTCCGAAGACCTGGAGGACGAGCTAGGTGCGCGGTCCAGCATGGACAGGAAGATGGCGGAGCTGAGGGGTGAGGTGAGGCCGCCCTCGGGCCCTGGGAAGGCTTGGGGCTGGTGGGGCATTGGGGGGGCAGGGAGGCAGGGGCCTGGCCTCCATCAGCCCAGTACTCCAAAGAGGGCAAGAAGGAGGTCTGTGCATTGAGGCGGGAACCAGCCACAGCCGGGAGGTGCTGCGGTCTGCAGGGGGCGGCGGGCCTCTCCCCCGCACAGAGACCAGAAGCGCCCTCACATCCTGCACACCGTGAAATCAGCCCAGGTTAATTATAGCTGCTGCAGCTGGATCTGCTTCCTGGAGCCAAAAATGGCTCCGGAGAGGGAGATGGGGAGGGGGAGCGTGCCGCTCAGGCCCTTCTGCCCCCTCTCCCCCTGGAGCCCTGACCCTGTCCCGCGCTGTCGCAGATGGAGCGGCTGCAGGCGGAGAACGCGGCCGAGTGGGGTCGCCGAGAGCGCCTGGAGACCGAGAAGCTGGGCCTGGAACGCGAGAACAAGAAGCTGCGGGCGCAGGTCGGGGACCTGGAGGAGGCGCTGGCCCGGCGGCGGAGACAGACAGCCAGCGCCCTGGACTGTGACCTGCGGGCCAGCCAGGCTGCGCTTTTCGAGAAGAACAAGGTGGGGTACTGGGTGATAGGGCCAGGGCCGGGGCAGAGCACCTACTGTGTGTCCGGCTCCTGCCCGCAGGGGGCGGGGGGCCCCCGAAGTAACAACGAAGGACAGAGGCGGCCGTGGCATCCCCTGGGGACCAGGCCTGCACCCGTGCTTTCATGTTATGGCTTCAGCCTCTACGTAGGGAGCCGACGGGCACCCTGTGACCCTGCGTGCTCCCCCGCAGGAGCTGGCCGACCTGAAGCATGTGCACGGCAAGCTGAAGAAGCAGTTTCAGGAGAAGGTGGCCGAGTTGGCACACGCCAACCGGCGGGTGGAGCAGCACGAGGCAGAGGTGAAGAAGCTGCGGCTGCGGGTAGAGGAGCTCAAGAAGGAGCTGGCCCAGGCCGAGGATGAGGTGAGCGCCCTGTGGGGCCCGCAGACCTTGGTGGCGGGGGGGGGGGGGGGGGGGGGGGGGGGGGGGGGGGGGGGGGGGGGGGGGGGGGGCAGCGGGGCCCTCCCGTGTCACTCTGTGCAGGCATCTGGTGGTCAGTAGGTAGGTGCTGGGGAAGGAGGATGGACAAGTAGCTGAATAGATTAATGGATGGATGAGTGGTGGGCGTGTAGGCGGGCCATGTAGCACATAGATCTGGAAATGGAACATTCCGCAGATGGATGAATGGATGTGTGAGAGAATAGAGGAACAGGTGGATGGGGAAGGGAGGGCGAGAGAGAGAGAGGACGGATGAGATGTAGCAAGAGATGTTTGATAGGTGATTGGATGGGTAGGTGGATGGGTAGGTGATTGGACTGGTGGATGGATGGATGGATGAGTAGATGGATGGGTGAGTAACTGGATGGATGGATAAATGGATGGATGGGTAGGTGACTGGATAGGTGGGTGGATGGAGGGGTGGTTGGGTAGATAGATTGGTGGCTGGGTGGGTGGATAGATGGGTGGGTGGGTGGATGGATGGATAGGTGATTGGATGGATCGGTGTATGGGTAACTAGGTGGGTAGATGGGTAGGTGACTAGATGGGTGGTTGGGTGGGTGGGTAGGTGACTGGATAGGTGGGTGGGTGGGTGAATAGATGAGTGGATGGATGGGTGGGTAGGTGGGTGGATGGGTGGGTGACTGACTGGATAGCTAGATGGGTGGTTGGGTGGGTGACTGGATGGGGATGACTGGATGGGTGGATGGGTAGGTGACCGGATGGTTGGTTGGTTGGTTGAGTGACTGAATGGGTGGATGGATAGGTGGGTGATTGGATAGGGGGGTAGATGGGTAGATAGATGGGTGGATGGGTAGGTGATTGGATGGATGGGTGGATGTGTAGATGAATGGCAGTTAAGTATACAGATGCACAGGAAGACAGGACTGTGGACAGTGGAAAGAGGGCTAGATGACTAAATTGGATCAGCAGGTAGAAGGATGAGTGGACAGAGGACTGACAGATGGAATGATAGGTGTCTCTGGGAGAGTGGAGGCGGATAGAGGGGGTGAACGGCTGGCTAAGTAGAATAAGCAGGGGTGAGTGGGTAGGTAGGCGGGTATCTCCATGGGCAGATGTCACTCCGCAGATGAATGGTCAGATGAACAGACCCATAGGGGGAGACGGGTAGGCAGTTTGATGGCTGGACCAGTGGCTTGCGGTGTTAGAAGATATGTAGATTGGGAAGGCAGGGGCAGCAGATGAGGAGCAAAGGCGTGCTTCCTTGGAAGGGGTGGGCCTTGGTCTGGGCCTCAAAGGACAGACAGGGACTTCTCTTGGGAAAGGCAGAGGTAATGGCGGGAGTGGCCGGTCCTGGGTAGACGGCCGGCCAGGCTGACCCAAGGTGACCTTCACGCTTCTGGTCCTGCTCCCCCGCCAGCTGGACGAGGCCCACAACCAGGCCCGGAAGCTGCAGCGGTCGCTGGACGAGCAGACGGAGCAGAGTGAGAACCTACAAGTGCAGCTGGAGCATCTGCAGTCCAGGTGGGCGTGCCGCCCCCAGGGAAGGAGTCCCTGCCAGGACACAGCAGCAGGCCGGGGACAGACTTCCTCCCGGTCAAGGTTGGAGCCCCAACCCAGGCTAGAGGGGAAGGCAGTGAAGGAAGAGACTGAGGACCCCTGGGGCCAGAATCCTGCCCCCTCCAGGCAGGAAGGGCCAAGGGCCAGGAAACCAGGGAAGGGGAGCGCAGGAAGTGAGACCAGCTGGGGGCCCCCGGGAGTGATCTCCTGCCTGCAGCTGGCTGGCCGGCCAGCAGGGCGGTGGGTAGTGAGGGGGGAAAGGGGGGCCAAAGAGGCCAGGTCCAGGTGGGGCAGCAGGCAGGGCCCAGGGGTCTGGGGAGTCATGGACAGGAAGAACAAGCAGCCCCCAGGGTCCCTGGGCTGTGGTGTCCCCAGAGCAGCTGGGATCTAAGCGATGGGAAGGCAGGGAAGCCCTGCGCGGTAGCCCCAGCCCTGGTGGTACGTCCAACCCGTCAGCTGCAGCCTTCCCTGTTTTTTTTTTTGTTTTTTAAAGTTTTTATGTCAGAGAGAGGCACAGCGAGAGAGGAAACACAAGCAAGGGGTGTGGCAG
>CM053620.1:21837277-21858160 GCA_028646535.1 Procyon lotor
AATCATTACAATCATACAGACTGAGAAAACATTAAAAATGTATTGAGTGAAAAAGCAGGTTCTGGAATGGCATGTACAGTGTGAATAATTACTTATCATATATAGGTTTATATATGGAATATACTTAGAAAAACGTCTAAAAGGATATTCACAGAAATGTTACAGTTATTTCTGGGTTTGTGATTTCTGGTCATTTTTGCTTTATTTTTCTGAACTTCTTTGTATTGTTTATAGATATTTTAGAAGGAACAGGCACAATTTTCCCAAAAAACCCCATAGATTCCTTTCAGAGAGAGCCTCAAAATAATGGAAGGTGAAAAGGGGGATAAAAAGAAGAGAGGAAGGAGAAAGAGGACAGACATACCCAAGCATGCAAAATGGCCAGAAACGGATGAATGGGGGTTCTGGTGCATACCTGGGGGGCGAACGAGAAGATTCTGGATTGGGTTCTTTTGCCTCATGTGTCTCAGAATGTTGCTGAGAGAAAGATGGGGGAGGTTGTTGCTTCTGCTCATCTGAAGCTTTTAGCTGCACGGCTGAAGCACGGAAGGCACGAGACACCAAGGCTGACTGGCAACGGGACACTGAAACAGACAGCGGCCTGGTCAGTCAGGGACACTCACCAGAGAAGACTCTTTGAAACCCAGAACGGTGCGAGGGGTGGGGGACAGGCAAAGCGGGGCTGAGTCTACTGCAGAGCCACTTATGCAACTGCTGAGTTCCCGACAAAAATTTTGGGTTAAGCTGGCAACCTTGTGATATGACGCGGGGGCAAAAGCATGAGCCAGGCAACCGAAGACCTGGCTTCTAGCTGCTGCTATCATTTGTTAACTGTCTTAATGGACAAATCACTTCACCCCAGTGATCATGATTTTTAAATATGCAAAATAAGAGTAACAATCTGTTTGCTCAATGGGAGTGTTGTGAAGCCCAATCAAAAAGTGAAAGTGACCTGAAAATGTTACATATTTATATCATTGCAAGAGCACCGGACTAAAAATTAGAAGGTCTGAGTATTGACCATATATATCCCATAGTGTTTATATGGTGCCATCAGACGGGTCATGCAGGGCTCGAACTCATGACCCTGATATCAAGACCTGGGCTGGGGGCACCTGGGTGGCTCAGTCGGTTAAGTGTCTGCCTTCGGCTCAGGTCATGATCCCAGGGTCCTGGGGTGGAGTGCCACATTGGGCTCTCTGCCAAGCGGGGAGTCTGCTTCTCCCTCTCACTCTCCCTGTGCTCTCGGCCCCTCTCCCCCAATAAATAAAATCTTAAAAAAAAAGACCTGAGCTGAGATCGAGTTGGATGCTTAACTGACTGAGCCCCCCAGGTGTCCCTATTATAAAAAAATTCATACAACAAATTGAAAAAACTAGAGCACAAACACCTGTCTATCCATCACTAGGTTCTACAGATCTATCACGCTCTTCATTCATCAATCCAGCTTATTTTTTTTAATCCAGCTTATTTTTGATGCATTTGTTGCAGCCCTCAGTATTCTTCACTCTACACATTTTGGCATTCATACCATTAACCAGAGTTCAATATTTATTTCCTGTTCTTTTATTGAGGTGACAGTTACATACAATGAAACACACAAATCTTAACTGTGCCAATTCTAAGTTTTGACAAAGGTATATATATACACTTGAATAATCTGAACCCCTATCTAGAGAATATTATCACCCCAGAAAATTCCCTCATGCTCTTTCCTAGTCACTCCCCACTTAACACTGTTCTGAAATTTTCTCCCTAGTTTAAGCTGTCCCACAATTTCATCTAAGTAGAATCATACAGTGTATCTTCTGTGTAAAATTTTTTTTGTAGTCTTTTTTAGACGGATTAGTAATTTTGTGGAAATCGTTATTATTTTTTTTTTTATTGCTGAGCAGTATTCCATTAAGAAAAACTATTCTGTTGATGAACACCTGAGTTGTTTCAGCCTTGTCTTTCATGAATAAAGTTGCTGTAAATATATTTCTGCAAACCTTTTGGTAGACATTTGCTTTCATTTCTCTTGGGCAAATACCTAGGAGTGGCTTTGCTGGGTCATAGGCACTACTTTAACTAAACATATGTAGTTTGGAGTTTTGTATAAAAACAACAAAAACTCATTTTTTTTTTTAAATCTGGACTAACTCAAGGAACAATGATCTTAAACGCAGAACAGCATGTGTAAAAATATCAATATTTTACTATTTGTACAAAAATATGGAACAAATACTCATAAAACTTTGAAAAGGATGGGAGAAGTCCCAAAGCACAACTGTGGAACCACTGAGGTTCGCAAGATTTCTGATGAAATACAGGAAATTATTATTTCATTAGTTATATATTTATGTTAATAAATGTGTTCATTGTGTCATTGTGTTCATTCTATTTATGGAGGGTGACAATGGTTTTCCATTTACAGTAGCAACATAAAGGAACCTCTTCTAAAGTAGACATCTATAGTTTTAAGAACTCGAATGTGCAAACGAAGATAGGGACTCTGTTGCGGGAATAATCATAGAATTACTGAAGTGGTGAGGAAATAACTGACTTAGGAAACAATGGACTAGGAGCTCTCTGCGGCTGTTTCCAACTCCGTCCCCCGAGTGGCCCTGCCCAGGGACTCGGCAACAGAGTTCTTAAAAGACTGGGTCCGGGTCTACCAGTCTGCAACTGCCCAGCTGTGTGACCTTGGGCACCCACAGTTCTCTCTGGGGCTCCGTTAACTTCGCTAAATAGGAGTGACAGACTCTGCTCCGCTACTCTTTGCGCCCTCACAGCTCGAAAATCGGGGCAGAAATCAGCCAGGCGGTCCTCTCGAGTCCGGGACGCCGGCGGCTCCGCGTCAATGCCCTTCACGTCACCTTGCTCGCGGGCCGCCACGACGACCTCTTCCGCCCCGCACCCAGCCCAGTCGGCTTCGTGCCCCTTCCCTCCCCCTTCCCCTCTCCCCGGCTCCGCCGTCCCCTCACCGGGTAGGCACCGTAGCTGCAGGAGCCTCCAGCCCGCCCGCCCGAGCGCACCGGACATCGCCGCCGCCGCCGCCGCCATCTTGGAAGCGGGCAAGCTGCCGATTGTTACGCAGCGGCCAGCCCCAGGAGCTCGGTGAGGCCACTTCCGCCCTGCCCGTGCTCCCGCAACCTCTTCTTCTCGCGAGAGGCGCGAGGTGCGAAGCCGGTGGCGCCGGAGAAGCCGGGAGCGATCCCCGGGAGGCAGGTGAGCGTTGTGCATGCGGCCCAGGAGCCCGACCTCCCCAACCGTCCCACCCTTGTCCCTAGAGCCTCTTGTTTCCTATTCCCAGCCCCGTCCCTCGGTGGGCACCGGACCATGATCACCTCCCTGGGGAGCACGGCTGGCTTTTGCTCGGGGAAGCCGGTGTAGGGGACCGGCCGGCCTTGCGGGTCCCGGGCTCCTGGCGCTGTGGCTTCCCTTTCCCGGGCTTCCTTGCCGGCATTGATCTGAAGCCCCGGAGAGGGCTCGCTGAGGGGATAGAACCTTGATGATCGGGGTCTGAGATCCGCTTCTGCTAATAGCCAGCTGTTGTGACCTTGGGCCTCAGTCCCTCGTCTCAAACCCTGGGGAAGCTGAAGTCTCGGTCTTTGGGGGGTACCTGAACCCCCAGGTTGCAATTTTGAGACAGTGACTTGCCAGACCCTCCACAAAGTGTGGAGTTGGTGTTGTTAAATAGCAAACATTAAACCAGATAACTTGTAAAGATCTAGCTGGCTCTATTGAACTATTCATGAATTGGGCAGCGTCCCATCTAAGTAGAGAGGAACTCCAAAGAGCTACAGGGAAGGAAGGGTTTTTTAAAGGCAGAGAGGGGGTGAGACAGGGAATTCATAAAGGGGAGAAAAGGATTATTTCAAGTAAGGTCACCTTCCTTTGGGGGACAGACGGGGTCTGTTAGGCAGATTACCTTACTAATGCTGACCAGAAAAATTCAGACTGACCCCTTAAGATTACATTCCCAGGGGCGCCTGGGTGGCTCAGTCGTTAAGCGTCTGCCTTCGGCCCAGGTCAGATCCCAGGGACCTGGGATCGAGCCCCGCATCGGGCTCTCTGCTCTGCAGGAAGCCTGCTTCTCCCGCTACCACTCCCTCTGCTTGTGTTCCCTCTCTCGCTGTGTTTCTCTCTGTCAAATAAATAAAAAAATCTTTAAAAAAAAAAAAAAAAAAAAAAAGATTACATTCCCGGAGAAAGTTGAAACTGCAGTTACGTTAGGTATTTCTGTTTGGTGGGCTTAGCACAAGCGACTCCGTTTTGGGCCTGTTTTCTTCTTTTTAACAGTTTTCAATGAAAATTTTCCGAACTTCCCAGATCAAAAGAACCGTCTAGGATTTGTGGGTGATTTGTAGGATCGGAAGTTTGAGAAAGTCTGGTGGTTTTCATTCTGACATTGAATGCTAATCTCTGAGTGACTCAGGGAGGTCATGGACTAGGCACTAAACAAAGTGGAAATGCAGAGTTCCTCACTGTGATATTCAGGGAAAGCTTCATATTAATAGGGACAACTAACTGGTTTGGGGATTAGGGATAATTGATGACAGGAGCTAAGCACCTCATTCCGTAAATTTTGTGTTTGCAGTTAGACCCTTGTCTTTGTTTCTGTTTTACACAACACTTAGCAACTCTAGTCTTTCCAAAACATCTTCCCCTCTCCTAACTCAGTGTGGTGGAAGCCCTCCTAAGCCAAAACTACTCCCCAAAGGTGAAAATTCCAGATCCACCTGGATTTCATTAAAACATTCCTGATCTGCCCATGAGATTTTGTTTTCTAAGTTCTGTCCACCTATCTTCAAATGGGCCTTTCCTGTGGAAATTCTAGCTCTGAGGTGTCCTTCCTGAAATCCTCAATTCTTAATTGCCTGGAAACAGTCTTCTATTTCTTTTCCTTCGAGTTTCTTGTTTCCTTGCTCATTATCACCTTTTTTTGTGTGTGTGTGCTCAACGCACGCTTCAGTCAGTTCTTTATATTTAAAATTTTCCTTTCTCATAGCGTTCAGTAGTCCCGGAATTTTTTTATGCACCTGACTCAAGAAGATTTGATCCTTGGTTTGAACTGATTTCATTAACGTCAATCTTATTTTTTTTCCTTTTGGCCCCCTTCATCCTTAAGAGGAGCCAAATGCCTCAAGATTTGATGTTTATTGGGTACCTTTGAAATAAACAAGTGCATCTCCAGAAGATATTTGCAGACCTTTGCTTTCCCATGGGTGCGTGTGTAGGGCAGTGAGCGCCAGAGAGGTGATTAACAAACAAGGCCTGTGACATGACAATGATGTCTTCAACTCCACCTCTTTTTAGATATGAAACTAGGCTCTGAGTCACACTTCTAAGTATGCCAACTCAGGCGCCAGACGTTTTTTTTTCCTTCTAGTTTTATTTACCAACAACACCAAACTCTGATGATGGACAGTGTATTCCTTTGGCTTTTAGTTACTTGGAAGAACACTGTCGCCCATTTTATTTGGAAAATGCTGACCGAGAGGGGTGGCTGTGTCTGTGTTTTGAGGGTTAATGTTTAATAAGTGCGTTTTATGAGCTCCCTCTTGCCATAGAAGATTAGTCGGGGGGGATATGGAACGCAAGCCATTTTACATTCTTCTAATGTACTGACACAGCCCCATGGGAGTAGTTTCTACGATGTCATAAAGTGCAGCTCTTACACCGTATAATGCTAACAATGAAAAGGAAGCTTCACATCTCTCCCTAGGGAGTCCTCAGCAGTTATGCCTGAGGAGAGAGAATAGGTTTTATAGGGACTCTTTGAAGCAAAGGCAAATAAACTGGCCACCAAGAACTAAAAGTTCCCTTAGAACATTCTTTTCTTGATAAGAAAAGAGGCTAACTGACCCGTGGTCACGGAGTTCATGAGTAGACTGTCCAGTGTAGCTAGGACCCCAGTTCATCTGTATTCAAAACCCATGCTGGATAAAACGGCCTCCATTAAGGTTGCTGGAAAGGTCTAGACACCTGGCATTTTGTTTTTCTCTGGCTAACAAGTAACCTTTTACTCCTTCCTTTCATGATCGTTTTTCTATGAGTACAGTGCAAGGTTGTAGTTGGTGGTGGTAGGCAGGGAGCCTGTCCCTTTCTATTGTCCCAGGGGCGAACCTGTGCCAATATCCTTGTAGAAACAGGTCCTTTATTTCTTATAACTTAATGTCCAGCAATCCTTATTCCTGTCTGTCTTCCCTGGCTGGTTCTTAAATGGGACACGGATCCCAAGTTGCCTACCTTCAAGATTTGCAGGAGTTCTTCCTCAACATCATGCGAGAGTTAAAAGCTGAAAAGGTTTCAGTTCTCGATTGTATGCTTTTTTTTTTTTTTTTAAAGATTTTATTTATTTGACAGAGAGAAACACAGCGAGAGAGGGAACACAAGCAGAGGGAATGGTAGCGGGAGAAGCAGGCTTCCCGCCCAGCAGGGAGCCCGATGCGGGGCTCGATCCCAGGACCCTGGGATCATGACCTGAGCCGAAGGCAGACGCTTAACGACTGAGCCACCCAGGTGCCCCTCGATTGTGTGCTTTTTAAGGCTTTAAAAACAATTCGGTGACTGGGGTGCCTTGGTGGCTCAGTGAGTTAAAGCCTCTGCCTTCCACTCTGGTCATGGGATCGAGTCCCGCATCAGGCTCTCTGCTCAGCGGGGAGCCTGCTTCCCCCTCTCTCTCTGCCAGCCTCTCTGCCTACTTGTGATCTCTCTCTCTCTGTGTCAAATAAATAAAAACATTTAAAAAATAAAAAACAATTCGGTGACTAAGGAATCCTGCTTATCTGATAACACTTGGCTTCCTTTCACTGGGGCTTGCAGTCAGTTCAGAATAATGAAGGGTGAGCATTCCACATGGAAGCAAATAGATAAAAAGGCAGGATTAAAGCAAAAATGCGGAGGTTTTTCATAGAACAAGACCGGATTCACTTTGGAGAGATGGGAGATCCAGACAGTGTGAGAGCCAGATCGTGGAGGACCTGACTCCAGAAGAATGAGTTTTGGTTTCCCTCTAGAAAGCAAACTTCTTTAGGAAATGAATGACAAAATCAAAGTAGTAATAGTATTTAAGGATGCCTGGCTAACTTGGCCATATTTTGTAGGCAAAAGAGCCAGGCATTTGAAGTGAATATTTTTTAAAAAGGAAGAGGGCAAGGGACATGGCTTAAATTCAGTCCCAGAATGTCTGTGGTGGCATCCTTGGGACCAAGTTAGCAACTTCTGCAGAAGCCAGGAGTGTTCAGCACAACGCTGATCCATACTTGACTGGTCTACTGTGGCTTCTGCCTTTATGCCATTTATTAGAGCTATTTTAAGTCGAGAACTTGATGGCATTAATGTTGAAGAAAGAAAGGAGGAGCTAAATAGAATGCTGTCGCCTGACCTAGTTGCATCGTGAGCACAGTCTATACGCCTCTTCGTATCAAGTGAAAGAGAAAGTTGGCCCGTGGATTTGGATTCAAATTCCAGGTCTTGCTTTATCCCACCTTTACTAGTGTGTGACCTGGCAAAGTCAATGGCTTCAGTTTTCTGTCTGTAAAATGGGAATAATACGAGTTTAAGGCTGTGCTGAGTTTGGGATGACGTATGCAGGGTGCTTTGAACAGCCTGGGTTATAGTGAATGTGACAGAAAGACGTGGTAGGTACTATTGATCGTTGCAGATTCAACGGGATTGAATTTTCCCATTTTGCTGAAAGGGAAACTATTATTCGATTTGCCAAATTTAAATATGGTGTCTCTTTTTTGGGAAAAAAAAAAAAAAAAACATGACGTTCGGGGTGGCGTTATGTCTGCCAATTTATTTGCCTTCTTCGCTGAGTCATACTTTTGCCTAATGAATATCCTGTGTGTTTTATATTCTGTTCAAGCTGCGTTGTCCCGAATCAAAGCCGGAATAATCTTTCTGCCTCCAACCTCCTTCCTCGACTGCCAAGTCAGGACTCTCATCAAGGAAGCAGTCTGCCTCCTTTGGGAACGTTGGGGTTGAGAATCCTTGAGATAATAATGGGTTCATTATTTCAGTCTCTCTGGTGTCTACAGGAAGAGGTTCTCATGTGGTCGGCATGCTGTGGAGGGGGATCGGAGTTAGGTGGTGATTCTAATCATACCTGCTGGTACCTCATGGATCCAGTTGTGCTTTTCACTCTGCTCAGTCCTGACTCTCCTTCGGCCCGTGGGTTTCAGGTCCACCAGCACGGCAGGAATGGCAGAGTATGGGATCTCAGCTGGCCAGTCTGTGGCCCTGGTCTGGGATAAGTCATCCCCCGTGGAGGCCATGAAGGATCTGGTGGATAAGCTTCAAACGTTAACCGGCGATGAGGGCCAAGTGTCTGTGGAAAACATCAACCAGCTGTTGCAATGTAAGTCCCCACCCCCGTTGTCTTTACAGGGCTGTGGAGGTTGGTGGGCGTGCAAGGAAGGCGGTGGTTCCTTGATAATCTGAGTTTTTGTTCTGGGTGGCCCACGAGGGCAGGGGGCGGTCACCCTGTTGTCTTTCAGTTGAGATCCAGTGGACTGGAGAGTGTAGTTGACTTACAGAAGTACGTTGTTTCTTATTAGGTAGTCCCCATTTTTTAAAATACTTTATTTATTTGAAAGAGAGGAAGAGAGAGCATGAGCAGGGAGAGAACCAGACTCTGCACCAAGCAGGGAGCCCGATGTGGGGCTCGATCCTGGGACCCTGAGATCATGACCCGAGCCAAAGGCAGACGCTTAACCGATTGAGCCACCCAGGTGCCCAGATATTCTGCATTTTTTTTAAAAAGCTTCCTCTTCTGCCAGCTGCCTTTTTCACTTCTTTTCCCGAACACGTAAAAGGATATGAAATGACTAAGAGCGAGGGAGAGCAGCAGCTTCATTCTTGCTAGTAATGCTGGGTCTGCTAGCATTTGCTGGACACTAGCTGCTCAGTCTTCGGGGCCAGGCCCGGAATGTCTCCAGGGTCTCGGGAGGGCTGGGCAGGTTGCCTTGGGGGCCCGGGCGATTGCTCATGAGAATCTTCCTTCTTTTTAGCTGCCCACAAAGAATCCAGCTTTGACGTCATTCTGTCAGGTGTAATTCCTGGAAGCACCACTCTGCACAGCGCCGAGATTTTGGCTGAGATGGCCCGGATCCTGCGGCCTGGCGGATGTCTTTTTCTGCGGGAGCCAGTGGAGACCGCTGTAGGTAAGGAAATCTTCGTTTGGAAGACTAGAATGTAATAGCCTTGACTCTTGAGGTACGTCTGCTGCATCTCTGTGAGCGAGAGCTGCCACTCGCAGAGCCGCCTCCTCGGTGGTAAATGATCGTAAAAATCTGAAGCCACGCGTCTGAGGGAGCTGTGACCTCTGACCGACCCAGTGGGCAGGAAACTAGAAGGAAACTGCCTCTCAGAAAATGGCTGGGTCCTTCAATGGGATGGATGGTTAAACTGTGGTTCGTGAGTACCGCGGAAGACTCTAACGATAAAAAGGAACAAGCCCCTCATTGGTGCAATAGCTTGGATCATGCTTAGTGGAAATTGATCACAGCCAGTCCCAAAAGGACGCGCGCTACATGCTTCTGTTCACAGAGCACTCTTGGAATAACCGAGTTCCGGGGATGGGGCCAGACTGATGATTGCCAGGCGTTCAGAGTGGAAAGCAGGGGAAGCATGAGGCTGGAAAGGGTCGCAGGAGGGCTTCTTATGACTGTGGGAGCGCTCACACACACACATGCCTGTGAAACCGGTGAGCTCTGGGGACCTCTGCGGACCCTCGATGCCCATTCCCAGGTCTTTCTAGCGTGCCGCGCTTGTGGACGGTGTTCTCATGGGCGGAAGGAGGCAAAGGGTCCCCCCCTCCTTTTTTTTTTTAACTTCCTACACATTTATAATGATTTCAAAATAAAAAGTTAGAAAATCACGACTGGCAGTCTGGGAGTGATGACTCACGTGAGTGATGACTCACGTGAAACTAAGGGTGGGATCCAGGAAACAAAACCTCTCTGTCTTGCCTGGTGGAGAAGCTGCCAAAGAGCCATGCGATTCTGAACTTGTCAACTTTTCCATCTGTCGTGATGACTTGATTTGTAAATATGGTCAGAAAATGAGAGTATCTTGCAATGTGTAAAGGCGGTTATGTGGAGCTGCCAGCTTGGGACATGGACCCCAGACTCGGGCGTTCTGTGTCGGGGCCGTAGGCCGTGGGCGGCCGTACACAGCGCCCCTTTGTCGGAACTGCACAGAGAGAACACTCCTATGCTTTCCGGTCAGTTGCTCAGCCTCCACCTCACTCCGTGTCCAGCCACCCCTGGAAGGTCTTCCCAGAAGCCAAGGCTGATAGAGAACAACAACAATGGAATTATTATATGATCCTTAAGGGCATAGGTAGGAGCACTTTGAACAACCAAAGGCGTTTGTCCATTTAAAATACAGTCACCGCTACTGTTTTATGGCCTGCCTGACCCAGATAGGTTGGAGCCTTTAGGATTTTTCCTGTCTATGACCCATAAAGCCACTAACTGGGGTTTTCCCCTTGGCAGTTGACAACAGCAAAGTGAGGACGACCTCTAAGCTGTGTTCGGCCCTGACTCTTTCTGGTCTCGTGGAAGTGAGAGAGGTATGTCGCTCAATGAGGTCATATGTATACGTTATTCCGTCACTAGCTTTCCCCTCACCTTTAAATATCTTCCACATTTATCCAGCTCAGCTCATTGCCCCTCACTCTTAATGACACTACAATACCGAGAGCTGTGCAGGGGCGTTGGACACAGAGGTGGCCCTCCCCCATTTTTTCCTACCTCAGCAGCTGCTACCTTTTCCCAAGAAAACATTTCCCTCCCTCTGTGGTTTCTTTTCTTTTGTTTCTGCTGTGTTCCTTGTGGGCATGCTTCCCTGCTGGAGGCCGTGATCCTGTCCCGCACACCTGACTCACGTGTCTATTCATGATCACCGCAGCCCTCGGAATGACCGGCGGCCCAGTGCCTTGTATCTCACAGACCGTGACTTGGTAAACACTTTAAAACTTCCCAGAGGGTTGGCTCAAAGTAAGCACATAGACCAAATGACGGTCCAAGGTATGGATCACTGAGAAACCGAACGTGAGGCATGAGGTGACATCTGTCATCTCCTGCTGTCACATGACTACCAACACAGAAGCAGGTATTTGACGCCTGTGTGGGTGGACATAGTGCCTCATCACCTTGCGGAGCGAGCGTGGCCTCATCCTTGCTCTGTCTTGAATCGCAGCTGCAGCGGGAGTCCCTGAGCTCCGAAGAGACGCAGTCAGTCCAAGAACACCTGGGTTACCAGAGCGACAGCTTGCTCTCTTTGCACATGGCAGGCAAAAAACCCAACTTTGAAGTGGGTTCCTCTAGTCAACTGAAGCTTTCTCTTGCCAAGAAGACTTCTCTTCCAGGTGAGACTGGCCCAGGGGCGTGGTTATGTCCGGGTGGGCCTAGAAGGACATCATCGACCTTGAACCAGACATCTAGATAGAGGCGGGGGGTGTCCCCAGAGGATTAGTCCTTCATTCATGTCTGTCACTTCCAGAGGGAAGAATGTTTTATGTTCTATTGTCCTGAGCATATTCAGATCCAAATGTGAAATAACTCATAGCTGTTTCCTCGCTCAGCCCCTTCTGCACCAGGAATCACCGAGGCCCCCAGATCCTAGAGGCCTGAGGCTCGTGGCTTGGCTAACAACATCTTGCCACGCCCCAGAATTAGGACAGTCGTCCTCAGGAGCTCTCACAGGGGCGGTCGTGGTTGATAAGAGTGGATTATTCCTCTTCCCTCATGTCCTTCCTGCGCTGGTAAAGTCAGCTGTTCTTACTTTGAGGAGCTTTAGCCACTTGTAAAAATAATTGCTTCTCAGAAAGTTGCACCCGCCCTTTGCCACCCCCTCACCTCATCACCTCGTTCCTATTTCGTGATGCCTGTATCGGGAGAAACTCCCAGCTGTGAGGTATGCGAAAACTTGCAGGTACAGTCACACTACTCTGCCTCGACTGGCCAGCCGCAATCTTTAAGAAATCCGCTGGAATCCCAGCCTTTGGATTCGTGGTTCTAGAACAGGCAGGAAGGGCTCGGGGGCAGTTCGTCCCAGGGACGGTCTGGGCCTCCACCTGCAACAGTGGTCTGCCGGGCTGGGTTCGCCCCCGCCGCCCAGCTGAGGGCCCGTCCGTGCTGACTGCGGGCTCCCCAGTCAGGGCCTTCCCCACACAGACAGGGCCGGGGGGACCGAGGCTGGCGCCTGCCCCTGGTGTGGATCACCCCGCCGCCCCTGGCCCTGGAGCTGGCGCTCTCACACAGGACAGGTTCCCGGGAGGCAGAAGCTTTGGCACACTTCCCTGTTTAATCTCCGATCTGCAGTGGGTCTCGGGAGGACGGCCAGCCCCAGGTTCTAGGGACGGAAACCAAGATGAGAACAGAGCAATGTGGGGTGAAGTCAGGCCCCTCGGACACACTCCTCTGTGTGGCTCTGTGGAAGGGGCCTAAGTGTCAGCCCGTTTCCTCATCTATGGAATTAGGACAGCACATACTCCCCTTAAAAGGGTCTTTGCGGGATTGAATCACACCGCGTAGGAGAGCCTTACCTTAGTATCTCCGCGGAGCAGGTACGGGGCGCATACCGGCGTCTGTCACCACGCAGCCACTGGCCCCGGGCCACACGCTCTCCAAGTGGTGCAGCTGGGCCTCGGAGCCGAGCCTCCTGACGCCCCGTCCCGCGCGCGCTCCCGAGTCTCAGGAGATGCTCGCACGCGGGCCTGTGCTTGGTCTCTGCTGTTTTGACGGAGCTCTTTTCCTTTTCTCGGTCGGACTCAGCGAAGCCTGCCATGGACCCCGCCGCGGCCAAGCTCTGGACCCTGTCCGCCAACGACATGGAGGACGAGAGCGTGGTGAGTCACCCGTCCCTGCTCTCTGTGCGGCCGCGGCCCGGGGCCGGCCTCGCTGGACACAGAGGTCTGAAGCCCAGCGTGGGGCCCAGCCTGCGGCTGGCAGTTTGGATTGAGAAGGAAACTCCACATTGGTGGCACTTTAAAAGCCTTTTCTGGTTCTCGCTTCACGTTGATATGTTAAAGATTCGCGCGGGGGGGCATGTGTGAAGCTGAAACGAGTTTGTTGGTTCAAATACGTTATTGGCTCCTTGGTCTGGGCGAGTCACTGCCCACTCACGGTCTTAAAAGCAGTCCTTGTCCGCCTCTGATCAATAGTCTCTTGTTAAAAAGCCCTTCATTTCTGCAACTGTTGAAGTTTCGGTGCTAGCAAGACGGGCTCTCGTTCATGCTCTCATAGAATTTACAGAATTGTCCGCCCATCTCTCAAAGAAGTGCACAAATGTGTATGTCATTATTTGCCTTCCTCTCTGAAATTACATGGAAAATATTTTATTCCCGTTTTCACATGATGGCCCTTTGTATCTGCCCCCCCCACACACACACCTTCTGTACGCGCTGTAAATTACTTCCCAGTCCCTCACAACCTAGTGCGTCTTCCGGGGACGTAGTCGCGTTCACCATGGTGGTCACCTGGAACGTGATGACCAGCCCAAAGCAGGTCAGCGGACGCCCCCTTTACCCGGGCCGTAGAAACCGGCCACCACAGCCCTTCATCCCGCCTCCTCGCCGCAGAGACCGTGACCGTGTCCCTCGCTGCTTCACTCTCTAGGATCTCATTGACTCGGATGAGCTGCTGGATCCGGAAGATTTTAAGAAGCCCGATCCAGCTTCCCTGCGGGCTCCTTCCTGTGGAGAAGGGAAGAAGAGGAAAGCCTGCAAGAACTGGTGAGTGATAGCCTAAGCAGAGCCTGCCGGGCTGCTTCTAGTGCCTTCTGAGTCTTAAGGAATCCCAATACTTGACTGTTACTGAATTATTTTACTATAAAATGCGTACTGATGACCGACCCCGGTTAAGAATCGGACACACGACTGGTATCTGAGAAGTCCCCTCTCCGTGCTTCCTCAGCTTCGTCTTGCTCCCCCTCCCCACAGAGGTTACCATCCTCCCAAGTTCGTGTTAATCGTTCTTGGCTTATTTGGTAGTTTCCCACCTAGTGTGAAGCTCCCAATGAGATATTCTTGAGCGGTGAAGAACAGGGTAGGAGGCCCAGACCTGGCGAGGCAAGGAGAGGTCGGTCCCCTCCATCCGTGAAGGCTCCCAGTGATCTTCTGGGATGAGCCCTTTGAGGATCTCCCAGGGAAGTCAGTAGGGAGAGTC
Source organism: Procyon lotor (assembly GCA_028646535.1). Lineage (NCBI taxonomy): Eukaryota > Metazoa > Chordata > Mammalia > Carnivora > Procyonidae > Procyon > Procyon lotor. Next base: position 21,851,443 of record CM053620.1, read on the forward strand.
GTGGGAGGGCTCTGGGACACCGAGGGCACGCGCAGAGCCCGGCAGGACTGCAGTGGGACGCGGTGGTGACTCGGAGGCCAGCGGAAGTGTGGTCGGAGGGCTTGGGCTGGTTAGCTCTAAGCCGCCATGGCCTGAGCTCCCCTCCTTGGAGCAGAGCAGAGCAGAAGACCCGTGTCCTCAGCAGATGAGGGCAGGGACGGACAGGAAAGCCGCGTGTTAGCAGCTCGAGGTCCAGATAAGCCAGGGACCGGGTCTCTCTCGCTTTGGTGGAGCCCGTTCTCCAGCAGCTGCTTTAGAAAGGCTACTTGAGAGGCAAGTTTTGTTTTTTCAGGTTTTCAGACTCTTTGTGGCTAACATGCCTTTTTTCTGTTCTCATAAATGACTGGGCATTTGCGTATAAAAATCCAAGTTGAAATAGTTTCCTTACGTGATTTTGAAGACATTTCTGTGACAAAGGTATCTGAGGCCATTCTGTTTCTTGATCCTTTCTGGAAGACCCCTTGTCCCATTTCGGAAGTTTATAGAATCTTCTTTAGCCCTGGTATCATTCTGTAGTACGTCTTGAAGTCTGTTCACATCTTTTTTTTTTTTTTTTTTTTTTAAAGATTTTATTTATCTGACAGCGAGAAACACAGCGAGAGAGGGAACACAAGCAGAGGGAATGGTAGCGGGAGAAGCAGGCTTCCTGCCGAGCAGAGAGCCCGATGCGGGGCTCGATCCCAGGACCCTGGGATCATGACCCGAGCCGAAGGCAGACGCTTAACGACTGAGCCACCCGGGCGCCCCAACATCTTTTGCACAGGCCGCTCGGTGCCGCTTTTCAGTCGAAGTCATGCTCATAGGCCTGGGAAATATTCTTTAATTTTGTATGTGAGTTTTGTCTTCTCGCTTTCCTTTCTCTGCCTGTGGCTGGTTCCTCAGACATTGGGCCCCTTTAATTGGTCCTGTCATTTTCTTTTCCTCCACATTTTCTTTATGCTCTGCTTTCTGGGAAATTTCTACAGGTTTATCCTCCAAAATTTCTGTAGAGTTACTTTATTTCTACTATCATGTTTTTTTATTTTTTAATTTTTTATTTTTTTAAAGATTTTATTTATTTGACACAGAGAGGGAGTTCACAAGTAGGCAGAGAGGCAGAGAGAGAAGGGGAAGCAGGCTCCCCGCTAAGCAGAGAGCCCAATGCGGGGCTCGATCCCAGGACCCTGAGATCATGACCTGAGCCGAAGGCAGAGGCTTTAACCCACTGAGCCACACAGGCGCCCCTATCATGTTTTTTTAATTTCCATGATTCCTTTTTTTTGTTTTGACTTTTTTTTTTTTTTTTTTTTTTTTAGCATAGCATCCTTTTTTTGTCTCGCAGGTGTGATCTCTTCTCTTTTCCCTTGAGGTTTGTGATAGTTCTTTGGAGGTTTTTTCCTCCACGTGTAGTCCCTGTTTCTTTCAACTTGCTCTTTTCTTTTCTTTTCTTTTCTTTTCTTTTCTTTTCTTTTCTTTTCTTTTCTTTTCTTTTCTTTTCAAGCTTTTATTCATTTATTTGAGAGAAAGGGAGAGCGAGCAAGCGAGAGAGTGTAAGAGCTTGCGGGGGGGAGAAGGGCAGAGGGAGAGGGAGAAGCAGACTCCCCACGGAGCAGGGGGCCCAATGTGGAACTTGATCCCAGGACCCTGGGGTTATGACCTGAGCCAGAGGCAGACGCTGAACCGACTGAGCCACCCAGGCGCCCCTAACTTGCTTTTTTCCTTTTAGAAGGCCATCTACCTTCCAGGAAGCTTTGTTGTCTCTATGATTAAGAGGGGAGGACAGAAAGCTGGGAGCCCTGAGTTTAGTGCTGGGATTTGCCGACTGTGCTTTAGCGAAGGGAGCCTGAAGAGGCCCGGGGGGCACCGCAAAGTCAGCATCTCTGGGTCTTTGCCTTCGGGGTGGTTAGACGTTTCAGAGAAGGGTCTTTTTGGTGCCCCCTGTTCCTTTGGAGGTTTCAGGGCATGATGTGGGTTGAGAGTCGGCCACCTGCTCGGCGGGGGCGACCTGCCGGCCTGCTCGGAGTTGAGCTCCCCTCAGTTAGAGTCACTGCCCCCTCCCCCCACCACGGTCCCCAGCGCCACATTGCCGTAGTCTCCTTTCCCGCAGTCCCTGTCTTTGCAGGTGAGGTCTTCACTGAAGTTTCGGTGGGACCGCAGGGAAAGCAGAGTTGCGTGCATTCAGTCTGGCCTCTGAACTGGAACGCTCAGTGCTTTTGGCATTCATTTTATGAGCAGAAAGGGTGGCAAAAAGTTAACCGTGGTGCGTGGGCTTGCTGAGTCCTTCGTGGTTTTTTAAGTGCGAAAGTTGCCAGTATTCACAAATCAAGAGATTTCAGGTAAAAATCCAAATTTCTTCTGTCCTTAGCTTCAGAAATCGTGGTAATGTGGGGTCTGCTTCTCCCCACAGCGTTAACGAGCTGAAGCTGGGTAATGGCTGGCCTGTGTAGACAGGGTGCCGCCCCTCGGGGTCTCCCGTGGCCCACATTCCGCCTCCCTGAACAGCCTCAGGCGCCTCCCTTGTCAGCCTGGCCCTGCGGGTGTGTGTGAGTTCAGACTTCCCGGTATAAGGAGAGAAGCTGCAGAGCACGTCTGGGCTCTGCCAAGGGCTTGGAGCCCCCCGGGGGTGGTCTACCTCACTCACAAGCTGCTGATTTCCCCCCAGCACCTGTGGCCTCGCGGAAGAACTGGAGAAAGAGAAGTCGAGGGAACAGGCGAGCTCCCAGCCCAAGTCGGCCTGTGGAAATGTAAATATCCGGATCCTTACTCAGTAGCCACAAAACCTCCAGTGGTGTTGGGCCTCATCTGAAGCCAACACAGACTGGCTCCAGCCCTCTTACTGACTAACGGGCAGATACCTGAGAATGTGTGTGCAGGAGAGAGCTCATCCCAAGGGGGGGGGGTTAGCGTGCTCATGCCCGCAGGGGAGGCTCCTGTCATTTATTTTTGGGCCCGTTCTTCCCAGCTCATTGTGGCCTAATGCCACTCGGCCATTTGGCTGAGCTCAACTGTGATAGAAACCCGGCCTCCCAAGGAACTCCTCTAGTTCTCTAGAGCACTGTTTTTCATGAAACCGGAGCTCTGAAAAACCTCTTAGTATTTGGGTTTCGGTCGGACCCCCATCTGCGCCCAGCCGTTTCCACCAGGCCACCGTGGCCATGTCACGAACTTAGGGGTCCCTTTCCCGCCGGTGCATCTGGGACGCGCAGATGCTGAGTGATTATCTCTTCTCCCAACAGTGCTACCTGGGCGACGCTTTCCGCTGCGCCAGCTGCCCCTACCTCGGGATGCCAGCCTTCAAACCTGGCGAGCAGGTGCTCCTAAGCAACAGCAACCTGAGCGACGCCTAGGAGGGAGCCGACGTCCCCCCGGCCAGTGTCCCCCCGGGGCAGGATGTCCCTGTCCCTCAGGTCCTGCCATCGCGCTTCCTCCCACCCTCTCTCCGCTCGCTCGCTCCCTGCTTGGGATCCATTTGCAGGGAGCGTGCTCGGTCAACAGAGCGGAGCGGGCCCTGCAGGGCCGCTGTGTGTCAGGAGACCTTAGTACAGCGGGGCCTGCTCTCTCCAGCGGGGGACCTGCTTCTCCCCCTCGTGTTAGGGTGCACGTCCCGCAGAGGCCGCTCTCCTGACATCACGACGCCGACCATCGCTCAGAGCCCAGACACGTGGGAGTGTTCTCGCTCTGGGACAAGGAGGGCCCCCGCCCCGCTTCCAGGCTCAACCACAGTCCACGAGCTCCTCCACATGCCGCTGTTGGTGACACGAGCCACGTGTCTCACGACCTCCTCAGGGCGCCAAAGGACTCACCCGTTGGTTGCTGTACTCCGTGTCCCTCTGTCCCCTCCATCCCCACCTCAGCCCTGTTTCGCTGTATTATATCTGTCTTGTGGTTTCATCTAGATTAAAGTTGTGTACCTCACACGTGCGCTGTGGCGAGGGCCGTGTGTGTGTGTCTGACACAGCCATCTGAGCGCAGCTGGGACCACAAAGCTTTCTTTGTCGAAGAGACTTGGTGTCATCCACCTGAGAAGAGGCCAGGTAGATAAGGTTTTAAAGGAAAGCAGAACAGAAATCTGAAACAATAAATCTCTCTGACCAGGAGACGTCTCATTCTGTTTTGTTTCTCACTCACACAGACTGGAGCTGATCTCCCCAAATAGTTGGAGAGATTGTATGGATTTAAGAGACCAGGATTTGGGGGGTTGGTGCCGGCTGGCTCAGTCAGTAGAACATGTGACTCTTGATCTCGGGGTCCTGAGCTTGAGGCCCATGTTGGGCATAGAAATTACTTTAAAAAAGAGAGAGAGAGAGGCGCCTGGGTGGCTCAGTGGGTTAAAGCCTCTGCCTTCGGCTCAGGTCATGATCTCAGGGTCCTGGGATCGAGCCCCGCATTGGGCTCTCTGCTCAGCGGGGAGCCTGCTTCCCCCTCTCTCTGCCTGCCTCACTTCCTACTTGTGATCTCTCTCCTCTCTGTCAAATAAAATCTTTAAAAAAAGAGAGCAAGAGACCAGGATTGGTATATTTTACCAATAAATGGAAGTGAATGCTCATTGGTATTTGCCCTTGAAACCTGACTCAATTCCCCAAGTCTGCTTTGCTCATCCTGGTCCCTGCTGGCGGGCTTCCTGGGCGTGGCGGGGTGCTGTTGGAGCTCCAAGCCCCTGTGGTAGGCAGGGTTCCAGGATGGCCCCGATGCCCAACCCCCGTGTCATCCCCTGCCCCTGAGTTTGAGTGCCCCTCGTGCGAGCACGACGGGACATCACCGCTGAGATCCCGTTACGTCATGTGGCAACAGTAAAAGGATTTCCCAGATGTGATTCAAGTCCCTACCGGGTCTTCAGTTCAAAGGGAGCGAACCCTGAGTGGGCTGCCCCAATTATGGTCCTTTTAAAGAACCGGAGAACCAAGAGTTTCTCTTGCTGGCCTTCTAAAGCAGCCACGTGGAGAAAAGGTCCTAGGGGGGGCCTCCTGGAGCTAAGAGCAGCCCCTGCCAGCCAGCCAGGAGAAGGGGGCCCTCAGCCCTGCAGCTGGGAGAGACCCTGGGCAGGAGCCCAGCCTCAGTACGGCCGGAGTCCTGACCCACAGAATGTGCAAGCGTAAATGTGTGTGGTTTTAAGCCCCTAGGTCTGGAATCTGTTAAACCCACAAGAGCAACCTAATTCAGCTTCAGACTACATTTCACATCAACAGAAATTTATAACCAAGATTTACTGAGAACGGCTAGGGTGCTGTTAGTTGCTTCTTTGCAGTCGCCAAGGTGAAGGACAAAAATCTCCACTTTCAGGTTGAGGACAGGAGATTCCAAACCGAAGAGCTTCCTGGGTTGGGTGTAGGAGAGCCCGGGCCAAAGCCCACCCGCCCTTGCTGACCGGATTCTTGTTCTGTGTTCCTGTCGCTGCTGGTGGAAAGGATGACACTATGTCCTATCTGCTACCCTTGGCATACTTAAAGGTCTCGTGTTGGCAGCTGCGGGGCCGCCCCATGAGGGCTCAGAGCTCGGCCAGCAGGCTGGAGAGAGGCCTCGCCAGTCAGCAGCACACATCTATCCTCGGAGCTTCACACAGTGAGCGGACGCCGGAGGGGACCGCTAGTCACACCTTGTGACTTTGGAAGGCAGCATCGCCAAGGGGAGGTTTTAGAGCCAAAGACCGTCTCAGATATCACTGACTGCAACTTCAATTTACATTTGAGAACACTGGGTGGGGCAGAAAGTGACCGGCCACCAGCCGAGGGCCTTTAAATCTACAGGTGCCTGATGCCCTTGGACATTCTGGGTCAGTCAGGAGTCCGAGATTGGGCTGGGAAATCTTAAATTTTTTTTCTCGTAAACACTATGAGGTCTTTTTTTTTTTTTTTTAAGATTTTATTTATTTATTTGTCAGGGCGGGGGGAGAGCATAAGCAGGCAGAGAGGCAGGCAGAGGCAGAGGGAGAAGCAGGCTCCCCGCCAGCAAGGAGCCTGATGTGGGACTCGATCCCAGGACCCTGGGATCATGACCTGAGCCGAAGGCAGCTGCTTAACCAACTGAGCCACCCAGGCGTCCCTAAACACTATGAGGTTTTTTGCTTGGAACTTCCCTCTCTCCCTGAAGTCCCTCTAAAGCACGAAGTGGGATGCGCAGTGGAGCAAACCACACCTTCCTTGGTTGCCGTGGGTTCCAGCGCGCAGGGAGAGAGTGGGGCTGAAGGAAGAATCCCACAGAGAAGCCTCAGGAGCAGGAGGCACAGGTTGTTGGGCAGGAGAAGAGGAGTTTTGCTTTGTGGCCATCCTACAGCCACCCGTCTGTCGTGTGGGGAGGCGAGAGGGGGGAGGGGCTACATATGGGACCCTCGCCAGGAACCCTCCCCCGAGAATCAGCGAAGGTGTGCCCAGGTGGGGCTCCTTCACCTGCAGAGGGCTTTGAGTAGCCCTTTGAGTAGCTTCAAAAACCCAACACAAATACCTATGCTTGGGACCCCTCCTTGCCAAAGACCAATTAAGTCCATCTTTTCAAATGGGGCCGAGGGTGTCAGTGTATTTGCAAAGCTTTCCTAGGTACTCATTTCTCAAATGCGTCCAGGACTGAGAATCCCTGCCCGAGAGAAGTTCTTTTCCACATGCACCAGAAGACAAGCTCAAAAATGGTCAAACAGCACTATCTGTAACAGCAAGAACCTGGAAATGGTCCAAATGGCCTTTAATAAGAGGATGGATGACGAGTCGTG
>CM053620.1:21858660-21907549 GCA_028646535.1 Procyon lotor
CTGAGCCACCCAAGCACCCCTATTATGAAACACTTTATTTTTTAAATTTTATTTATTTGACAGAGAGAGAGATCACAAGCAGGCAGAGAGGCAGGCAGAGAGAGAGGGGGAAGCAGGCTCCCCGCTGAGCAGAGAGCCCGATGCAGGGCTCGATCCCAGGACCCCGAGATCATGACCTGAGCCAAAGGCAGAAGCTTCAACCCACTGAGCCACCCAGGTGCCCTGAAACACTTTATTTATTTATTTTTTAATTTTTATTTTTTGAAACACTTTAAATGCTCAGGAATTTTGTAGTTCAGTGAAGGCTAGTGGCTATATTCGCTTTGTCACTCTCTTTCCCTCTCTGGGATATCAGTATATATATACAAGTACATAGACATACCTCGTATGTGCACACACATGCATACACACACACACACACATACAAGCATATACACACATACACTTATATACACGCACATATGTATACACACACATCTATAGATACACACACCTACATATACACATGTGCATACACACACACATATATATATTTCCCCTGAACATGAACTCTTCCAAAGTAAGGTCCTAATGACCTTCACCCCTAAACGCTTTAGTGTGCATCTCTTAAGAACAAGGATGTTCTCCTACATCTTCTTAAAGTCTTAATTCCGCCTAAGAAGATCAACAATAAAGCCCTCATATCATCTAATATTTAAATTTCCCCATCTGTCCCCAAAATGTCTTTTGTAGCAGTTGTTCCAAAGCTAGGATTCAAAGTCCACATATTGGGCCGTTACATCTCTTAAATCTCTTTAACCTTAAATGTCCCTGTCCACTTTTTTTTTAAATTTTGTTTATTTATTTATTTGACAGAGAGATCACAAGTGGTCAGAGAGGCAGGCAGAGAGAGAGGGGAAAGCAGGCTCCCTGCTGAGCAGAGAGCCTGATGCGGGGCTTGATCCCAGGACCCTGAGATCATGACCTGAGCTGAAGGCAGAGGCTTTAACCCACTGAGCCACCCAGGCGCCCCTGTCCACTTTTTTTTTTTAAGCAACATTGACTTTTCGTTGATCCCAGGATAGTTATCTTGTAGAGGCGCTGGAGGGACCCATCTTCCAGAGATATCTGTCTTCTCATGGGGTTGTTCATCTTCTAGCCTCTGTATTTCTTACCAACTGGTAGTTAGGATTAGAAGCTTAATTAGCTTCTGGGTAACATCTTTTCTTTCTTTCTTTTTAAGACTTTAATTTTTTTAGAGCAGTTTTAAGTTCACGGCAAAATTGAGAGGGAGCTACAGAGGATTTCCATATACCTTCTGCCCCCACACGTGCACGGCTTCCCGAGTTATCAACATTCCCATTCCCCCCGCCCCCGGAGTGGCCCATTTGCTACAACTGGTGAACCTACAGCAACACATCTTTGTCACATTGTTAACATGACAGTTTCCTCTTGGCTTTGTATTTTCTATGGGTTTGGACAAAAATATGCTAATGAAAAAATATGCTAACGACACATAGCCTTCATTGTGGTATCATGGAGAGTATTTTCACCACCCTAAAAGTGTTCTGTGCTCTGCCTATTCATCTCTCCCTCCCCCTAACCCCTGGCACCCATCGATCTTCTTACTGTGTCCATAGTTTGGTCTTTTCCAGAATGTCATAGAGTTGCAATCATACAATATGCAGCCTTTCCAAATTGGCTTCTTTCACTTAGTCATGTTTAAGTAAATGTAAGATTCCTCCATGTCTGTTCATGGCTTGATAACTCACCATAACTCCTTTCCTTTTTAGCACTGAAGAATATTCCATTGTCTCGATATGCCACAGTTGATCCATCCCCCTACTAAAGGACATCTCGGTTACTTCTAAGTTTTGGCATTTATGAATATGAATGTGGGCTTTTGTGTGGATATAAATAACTTCTCTGGGGAAATGCCAAGGAGCGTGATCGTTGGATCCTATGCTGGGAGTATGTTTCGTTTTGTAAGAAACTACCAAACTGCATTCCAGAGTGGCTGGACCATTTTGCATCCGCACCAACGATGGACTGGCATGCTTGGTCGTCACCCTCGCCAGCATCTGGTGCTGTCCGTGTTCCAGATTTTGTCCATTCCAATGGGTGTGTCGTGGTACCTCACGGTTGTTTTAATTTGCATTTCCCTGATGACCTACGATGTGGAGCATCTTTCCACGTAGTTTTGTTTTCTTTCTTTCTTTTTTAAGATGTATGTATGTATGTATGTATGTATGTGATCTCTATACCCCGTATGGGGCCCGAACTCACAACCCTGAGATCACGCTTTTCCAAATGAACCATTCTTTTTTTTTTAATGATAATATATATATAACATCAAATTAACCACTTTAACCATTTTTGAGAGTACAGCTCAGCAGCATTAATTACATTCATGTGGTTGTGCCCCCATCTCCAGAAATTTCCATCTTCCCAGACTGAAACTCTGGGCTCATTGAACACTAACCATTCCCTCTCCCCTCCAGCACCTGGCAACCATCATTCTACTCTCTGTCTCCGTGAATTTGACGACTAGGAACCTCACAGACGTGGAATCACACAGAGTCTGTCCTCACGTGACTGGCTTTGGGTGATGCCTGTTGACACGAGGTCTTCCCCGGGGTGCTGAGTTCTTCTGGTGCCTCTCCATCAGCCGCCTCCTGTTCTCCGACTCTTTCTGCCCCCGCTGCTCTGCCCTCTCACCCTGTCAGGGCCTTTTTTTTTTTTTTTTTAGATTTATTTATTTATTTGAGAGAGAGAGCACAAGCGTGCGAGCAGGGGGAGGGGCAGAGGGAGAGGGAGAGAGAGAATCCTCAAGCAGACTCTGTGCTGAGCGCTGAGCCCAACACGGGGCTCGATCTCGTGACCCATGATATCATGACCTGAGCCGAAGTCAAGAGTCAGACGCCCCCGCTGACTGAGCCACCCAGGCGCCCCTTGCCCTTCGAGGGTCTTTGCGCTTGCCTTTTCCTCCCTGGCAGGCTCCTTGGTATCTTGTGCATTTCAGCTGCTCACACAGGCCTTTACTGACCACCCACAACTGCTTCCCTCTCATCCCTGTCTCTTTCCCTCTGTTTGATCTTCTTCACAGCACCCACAATAGCCTGCTCTTACGCTCTTTGGTTTATTGTCAGTCTTCAGCGTCCCATGCTAGCAGGGACGCGTTCGCTGTCATGTGCCAGACCCCAGCACCGTCCCTGGCCCATGCCAGAGGGGGGTGGGGGGCTCCTATTAGTTCCCTCCTGCTTCTGTAACACGTGACCACAAACGTAGGGCCTTCAAACGACACAAACCGACTCCCTTACAGTTCCGGAAATCAGACGTCCTCAGTTGGTTTCAGTGGGACTGAAATCCAGTATCTGTTTCCTTGCCTTTCCCAGCTTCTAGAGGCTGTCCGCAGTCCCCAGGCTCGTGGTCCTGCATCGCCCAGACTTCTGCTCTTGTCATTCCATCTCCTGCTCTGAGTCTGACCCACTCTTATGATGACTCCGTGAGGCCATTGGGCCCACCCAGAGAATACAGACAACCTCCTTATTTTAGTCTTTAACATAAACATATCTGCAAAGTCCTAGTTACCATGTAAGGTCACATATTCACAGATTTCAGGAATTAAGACACGTCACGGGGACCGTCATTTTGTCTACCAGGGGCTCGATAAATATTTGTCGAATGAGTAAATGGACGGATGGAGTCCTTTGCAGATGGAGTGCTGAGTCCTAAATTTCTAGGCTGGCTCAGTCATTTACTGGTTGTGTGACCTTGGGCAAGTCCCCTTATTCTCTGAGCCTCAGTTTCCTCCTTCGTTTCGTGTGTCCTGAGCATCCACTGTGGACCCCACTCTTAGCAGACGCTGGGAACGCCAAGACAGATATACCCAGACCCTTGTCTTCCAAGAGCGTGGAGTTGGGCTTCTGGGAAGAGGTCTGAGAAAGGGAAAACTTGGCATCGTCTGCTCAGGGCCATGTTCTAGGTCACCCTGCAGAACTTTCAAGTGCTGAGGGGGTGTGCTTACCTAGAAGGTGACATTTCAAATGGCTCTTGATGCACGAGTAGGAGTTTATGCGGTAGGGAAGTAAAAAGGGCATTGATGCCCAAGGACGGGCTGCGGAGCTCTTTGAGGAAGTGTGAGGACTGTGGCGTGATCCCTCAGAGGAGGGAGACCGATGTGGGAGGGAGCGTGTCTGGGAAGGAGGCCTTGAAGGCCACAGCTAGGGGCTTGTGCTCTGCCCTCAGGTCAAAGGCCACAGAGGGGTTTTGAAGTAGGAGAGAGGCCCGTGCAGCTTTGAATCTGGGCCGCTGGGGGCCACCGTGGTGTGAAGAGAGGGGATTGAGGGCCAGCGTCGGAGTGGGGGTGGCCTGGACTGGGCAGCAACCATGGGGCTGGAAGGGAGGGGACAGATCCAAGAGAAATGTAGGAAGTAGAGTCAGTGGGATATGGTGAGAGATCGAGAAGGGGGTGGATGAGGAAGAGACTGGAGACAGCTGGGAAGGAGGAACAGGCAGGAGGGAAATGTGTGGTAGCTCTTTGCAACTGTTGAGGGGATCATGCATTGGCCCAAGTTGGGATCTGGGGAGAAGAGGTAGAAGAGGCTGGCAGGGGTGGGCACAGAAACCAGCCCGGGGCCTCTCCTTTTGCGGAGAGATCAGTGATGAAGATCATCAAGGCTACGAGGTGAGGGTTTGGGACTGGCCGGCCCCACCCCCATCCTCACAGCCTCACAAACTGCCTCTGAGGTAAATAGGTAGGGCTGTGAAGCCGCGTCCCGTCCATCTCCCGCTGGGCAAACTGATCCTCAGAGACGTCCAGTGACATGGTGGAGGCCATCCAGTCAGTGGTCCCTGGGGAGCATACAGGCCTCTAAGAAGCCTGGCTCACAGGGGATTTTGCAAGTCTCTTGAGACTCAGAGGGGAGGGCAGAATGGGGGGTCCCCTCTGAGCTGTTCCCAGCCATAGAGAATTTCCTTTTATTTGGAGGAAGCGAGAGTTCTTCTTTCATAATGCGAATGTCAGAGATTTTGAGCCCACCGGTGACTAAGAGCGTCTGAGGCTTGTGGGTGTAGCAAGTGCTTAAATACCAGACCTCCCTGTCATCCAATGATCACAGACACCTGGGCTGGGACACAAGGGACGAGAGCATGGCCAGCCTGAAGACTCCGCTCCTGGCTGCCCTTGTCTTTCTTGCTCTGACACTTCAAGCAACTGAGGCAGGTAAGGCTGGGGAGAGGGAGGACTCCCTGCAGAGGATCAGGCACTGCAGTATCTTCTTCATGAAGCAGAAAGAGCACCGGACCGAGAGCAGATGACCCCAGTTGGCTCCTGGCTCTGGGCTTGTCATGATGCTTCTCTGGGCCTCAGTTTACACCTCTGTGTAATGGACAGTCTCGAAGGCTTGGAGTCTAGGATCTGTCTCAGCTGGGTTGAGGGGTTGTAGTGGTCATGGCCTGGGTTCCTCTACTCCAGGGAAGAAGGAGCCACCAAAGGGGGCCATCTGGGATTGGAAAAGGCAGGAGCTAGGGTAAGGGATATTCCCTTGGAAAGCAGGTCCTGCTCTCCTGCTGCCTTATGTGGTAGAGCTTGCCCTCAGGAGAGCCTGCTGCCTCTGCACTGAGCCTGCCCTCAGCACTGAGTCCCTACCTTCTCTTGTCTTAGGTCCGGCTACGAGCACTGGACCAGCAGACAGGCAGCTAGGAACAATAATTACTCAGGTTTAGGGGTTCCTGGGAGCTCTTCCTGCATTAAAGTCCCCATCGATTTGGTACTGTTATCACCCTTTTGATCGAAGGAAGCGAGTGGGACTTGCCCAGGGTGGCCTGGTGACTCCAGGCAGAGCAGGACTCAAACCCAGGTCGATATGACTGGACTCTGCCTGAACCCTTATCCTGACTCTCCAGGGTCATGCTGTGTGACTCTGGGCATGACATCCCCCTCTCTGGGCCTCAGCCTCCCCATGTGCACTGCCAAGGTGCACAAGGTTAGAGTAGGTGTTTGCCGAACCCCACCTCTGCCATTGGCTGGGGACTCGTCCAAATGCACTTCTGACCCAGTGGGGCTGGGGCCGAGCGCGGGGCATTCCTGACAAGCCCCCGGGTGATGCTGATGGTGCGGGTGCAGGGCCTCACCTTGAACAGCTGGGGCTCCTTCCTGGGCCCTTCAGAGACGCTGAGCCTGGGGACTTTGAGGGCCCAGGGTCCTCCAGACACCAGCCTTCCACGTGAGAACAGAAGTGCTGGTGAACTGCCTGTGCGCAGCTCGGGAACCTTCTCCTCCAGGTCCTTATGGCGCCAACGTGGAAGATAGCATCTGCTGCCGGGAGTACTTCCGTCACCCCCTGCCCGTGCGCATGCTCAAGTTTTTCTACTGGACTTCAGACTCGTGCCGGAGGCCTGGCGTGGTGTGAGTGTGGAGCTGGGGTGGCAGGGCCTGGCCTTGGAGAGCGCGTGGGGTTTGGACCAGGAGGGTCTGGGAGCAAGTCTCGGGGTGGGGGTGGGGGCACCACAGACCCAGGGATGGGGGAAGTGCCACCAGCTCCGTCCTTGACATGGCTCAGAAAAGAAATCCTGCGGTCATTCAACAAATCTAATGGAGTGCCAGCAGGGTGCCGGGCGGCGCTCCCATCCCGAGGACACAGAGCTGAATGAGCCGGGCACCGGCTGTCGGTCTACACGGCAGCGTGCACGTGGGCGGTGCGGAGCTGTAGCGTGGGGAGCGGGGTGCCGGCAGGGTGCCCAGAGCCTCTGAATCAGCAGCGATGCTCCCGGCAGAAGCATCTGGAATCCTCCCCAGCGCCCTGGGAGTTATCTGAGGCAGCCCGTTCTTCCCCGAGGACTATGGAGCAGACAGTGTCCCACGGCCAGGCGGCCAGGCGCGGTTCCAAGCATTCCTGTGTGAACTCGGGTCACCCTCACAGCCTTCCTACAAGGCGTGTGGCCATTTGCATTTTGCAGATGGAGAAACGGGTGCAGGGAGTTGGAGGGGAGAGTGATTTGCTCGAGGCTGCCGGGCTGGAACCAGGACTCCTGGGTTCCCGCTCAGGGTTTTCTCTTGAGGTTTTGTTCTCCTTTGCCTCTGTCTCCCTGTCTTTGCTCCCTTTCCCTTGGCCTGGAGCCCGGCGCCTGTGCCTGCCACCGGCCAGGTGAAGTGGCCAGTCCCTGGGCCACCCCTCCAGACTGCCACCTGTCAACCCGCTCAGTGGGGTGTCTGGGCCTGGGGCCTCATGACCCCCTTGAGGGCTCCATCATCTTCTCACCTTCCTCCTCTGTACTCATCTTCCATCCCTCACAGGGGTCTGTGGGTGAATTACAAAGAGGGCTGAAGTGGGTTTGTGTTACTTTAGCGCTGAGCCTCAGTTTCCCCATCAGTGTAAGAGGAGCAGTCACATCTATCTATCTATTTATTTTTTAAGGCTTTTTTTTTTTTTTTAAGATTTATTTGACAGAGAGAGACACAAAGAGAGGGAACACAAGCAGGGGGAGTGGGAGAGGGAGATGCCGGCTCCCCGCAGAGCAGGGAGCCCGATGCGGGGCTCGATCCCAGGACCTTGGGATCATAACCTGAGCCGAAGGCAGATGCTTAATGACTGAGCCGCCCAGGCGCCCCCACTTTTTTTTTTTTAAAGGTTTTGACTTTTAAGTAATCTCTACACCCAAAGTGGGGCTCAAACTCACAAACCTGAGATCAAGTCACACGCTCCACCCACTGAGTCAGCCGGACATATCTCCTTCATTTATTTTTATTTGTCAAATCTGCAAAGAATGTTTGCTAAATGCTAGGCACTGTTTAAACACTTTATAAATTTAAACTCATTTAATCCTGGAAACAACCCTATGTTGTAGGTACTGTTCTGATCGCCTTTTGCCAGGCAAGGCCAGGGGCACAGAGAGCTTATGAAACCTCTTGAGTGGCACAGGGCACGGTAATAGTAAGTAGAAGGTGTAACGCTCGGTGCCCAGCATATAAGAGATGCTCAGAAGAAGACAGCACACGTGACGTGTGGATTTTGAGCCAGAATGAAGTCTAGAAAGAATGTCCTGACAAATGGGGAGATGGAGGTTCAGAGAGGGACTGAGTCTTGCCCGGTGTCACACAGCAGCCAAGGCAGGCTGCCCATGTGGCCAAGATCAACATTGCTGCCTTCTTGTTCTTTCTGTTCACCGGTTGTCCGTGGGGTGGGGGCAGGTCTAGGGAGTAAGGGGGAGCCCGGAGCTTCCAGGCCCCATGGACAGGCTCTGGAGAAGCAGGGAGGGAGTTGGGCTGCAGGCATGTCCCTGGCCTCTGGCCAGCTTTAAGTCCATTTCGCCAACAATGGCTGTGGCTGAGCGCCCCACAGGCCTGGCGTGGTACTTACCACACTTTGGACGAGGGTGAGAGACTTAGCCCGCAATTGCTGTGTGATCTCGGGTCAGTGCTTACCTCTCTTCTCTGTGCTTTGGGCTCCTAGGGGGCACAGTGAGTCACATCTTACCAGTTCTGGTACTCCGGCAAGCTGCTTTACCCTCTTGGGCCTCACTTTCCTCACCTATGAAATGGGTAGCACGATAGGGCCTCATAGGGTTTATTAAGAAAATCATTGTTAAGAGTTCAGGCTCGCTCCTGGCTTGGTTCCAGAGCACCTACTCTCTGCCGGGAGCTGCTGAGCCCGTCAGTTCGTATGAACTCACCTAATCTTCACTCAAGGACCACGATTATCACCCCCACTTTACAGATGTGGAAGCTGAGGGACTTGCCAGCAATGGCAGAGCTCGGATTTTAACCCAGATGAACTGGCCCCAAAGTTCCCGCTCTCGGTTACTACCCAATATTCTCTCCCCCAAGGCCATGTGAGCAGTGGTCATGAGACTCCTGGGCATTTTATTCCCTGGCCTGACCTGGCACTCAGGCCTGGGGCTGCAGGACTGAGAGTCCAGGAAGTCCTCGCTGCTCTTCTCCCCCTGGAGAAGTGTGTTTCCATACAGCAGGGGCCTCATAAGTGTTGAGCCACTCTGTGTAACAAGTACTCCTGCACGGGGCAGGGGCCTTATAAATGCTAAGCGACTCTGTATGGTGGGCATCTCTGCATACAGTAAGTGACTCATAAATGCTAAGCTTCCAGAGGAGGGTTGTGGCATCCTTGCTGCATGCTAAAGCTCCCTCATTCCCTCCTCCCTCCAGCTTCCTAACTGTCAAGGACCGGGAGATCTGTGCTGACCCCAGAATGCCCTGGGTGAAGAAGATTCTCCAGAAAATGCACGCATGAGGAAGGGCTCTGCCCTGATGACCATGGCCTTGGCTCCTCCGGGAAGGCTCACAGAGCCCCACCTCCCGGCCATCACAGCCGCCGCTCAACACAAGCCCATGCCAACGAATCTCTCTGCCATCTTTCATCTCTGTCCCCGAAGCTGTCACCCTCAGACGAGCCTCCACACTGTCCCTCACCTCCCCTCTTATGCCTCCAACCCATCCTCTGCCCCACCATAGCCAGAGAGGCCACAATCCTGCTCAGTGACTCGCTAGCTCAAAAAGCCTCCATGGCTCCCCATTGCCCCCGGCCGTGGTGAAAGTTGGGGAGCCTGACACCCCCGTCTCCAGCCCTGTCTCACTTCCCTTCACACATGTTGGACTCCAGCTGCCTGTTTTCCAAACTCACGCTGTACACATCCATTTCCAGGGCTTTCTCCAGGCTGCTCCCGATGCCCAGAATGTCTCCCATCACCTGCGCATGTCCAACCCTCCCGGCCCTCCGAGGCGTTGCACAGCCCAAGTGGCCAGCAATTGAGTTTTATTTTTCAGATGTCCCCTGACCCTCTGCCCTCTCTTAATAGCCCTGGTCACAGTCTGCCAAGAATGCTCAGGACTTAGGGGCTTTCCCTCCAGCCCCACTGGCTGGACCGAGGTCCCACGCCTGAGTTACTTTGTCTCCTGGCCCTCTAACACCGAGCGCGGAGCACAGGGCCTGGCTCAGAAGCAGGGCTCAACGAATGGCTACAGACCAAATCAATAAAAGTAATGTTCCTCTCCCAGCTCCCACCCCCGCAAAGACCCTCACACAGCAATACAGAGACTCAAGTTCATCTAGAAAGCAGCCAGCTGAGTCAATTGTGAAGCCTCAAATTTGCCCAGACTCACCTTTCTTCCGTTTCACTTTTGTGTTGGGTCTCTTTTACTCTTCCTGTTTCCCTCTGGTCTTGACTCGCTCCTCCAACCTCCAGTACCCCAGTCTGACCTGTTCAGAGTTCTCCACTTTCCCTTTCTCTTTTCACCAATAACTAGTAACCAAATTTTCACTATGGTGTGAATGACTACCCTTAGCTTGGTATTAACAAGCTCTAGCTATGTTTCTATGAGAAAAGAGGGCGAATGTTTAAGAGGTCAACTGGATGAATGGAGGAATTTCGGGAACTGTGTGGGAGGGGGACAAGGGGGCGCTTTACTGGCCCTGGGAGGGTGAGGGGCGTAGTTAAATGGAAGAGCCTTGGGTGAAGA
The DNA here is from genome assembly GCA_028646535.1 of Procyon lotor. NCBI lineage: Eukaryota > Metazoa > Chordata > Mammalia > Carnivora > Procyonidae > Procyon > Procyon lotor. The sequence continues at coordinate 21,869,114 of CM053620.1, forward strand.
TTGTTCTCAGGTGGCAGGGGTCAGCATAAGGACTGGGATTTGGGGCTTATCTGCGCTTCTTTGGGGAACCACAGATTCACCAGGCAAAAGAAGTAAACTTTACACATGCTTGTTTCTTTCCAAGGGGGCCTGGGGCAGTGCAGGAGGGTGGATTCTGAGACCGTTGAACCTCTCTGAGCCTCACTTGAGAATGAGAATACCCATTCTCTGTGGGGGGCTGTAGGGCTTGGTCCAGGATGCAGGGGGAATAAAACTCCTCCCTGGAGTGCTAGCCTACCCCCTGCTCGTGCATGGGGCCCTCCAGCATCCTGGGATGTCCCCTCCCCTCCCGTCCTGCTCTTGTCCCTCAGGCCTTCTGAAAAAATAATAATAATAATAAATCCTCTACAATAGTATCTGCTTGTTCCTTGGCATTCGTTGGCCCAGTAAGGTGGGGCAGGGGGGCATCATCGCCCCCTCTCTCCCAGTGGGGAAGCCCTTGATGTTATTGACGTGTGAGCTGGCCTGCCCAGGGTCACCCTATGAGGCGGTGGGGAGACGTGAGGACCTGGGGGGTAGCTGCCCGGGTGCCAGACCCCAGACATTTGTCTGCCAGGCCTGGCCCCTGCCGAGCCTCTCGTCGGGAGGATCCGATGAGGTCACTCATTCAGTCCCTAAGTCTAGAGCTCTAGACAGCATATTCATTCATTTATTCATTCGTCAGTTGTCGCTGATTCAATAACCCAACCTCAACCCTCCCGCTTTGAGCATCAGCACAGAGGAGGAGGAGAGCGTATTAGTCAGGAAAGTCTGTTTCCTGCGACAAACGGGCTCCAAATCTCAGTCGTTCAATTCCATACGAGCTTTTTTCCTTCTCCCGTGACATCTGATCCTGGTCTGTGGGTGACCTTCCACGTGGTCATTCAGGACCCCAGGCTCTTTCCTTCTCGTGGCCCTGCCCTCCCTCAGGACCTGGACTCCTGTCCGGGAGAGTGAGGCTGGTGGGAGCCAGGCCGGGAACAGGGCTCCTGGCTTCTGTCCACCTGCCGTTGGCAGAAGTCAGTCACGTGGCCGTCCTGGCCCCAAGGAATGCTGGGAAGTACAGCCAAGCCGTGTGTCTGGGAAAAGGAGGGAGTATGGGGAGCGTCTAATCTCTGTGGCGCTGAGTCCTCTGGACTCTCCCCTGAGCCCGCTTTCCTGGAGTTCTAGACAGAGCTCTTTCTGCCAAAACAACAGAAAAGGACTTCTCCGTCCTTGGGACGTCTTTATTGGGTGAGTTTAAACATCGCTCCGCAGACATCTCGGCACTGGTGGCCTTTGCTCCCTTTTAGGTCTGGCTCTCATGGGGGGTATTTCTAAGGCAGTGGCTTCAGACACCAAGAGCACTTGTCTGGGAGGCAGGGACAAGCATGGGGAAGGGCACGCTTCATGGATTCAGACAATCCCAGGAACTCTTGCCAGCCGGTGTCTGGAGCGAGCGGCTTGGTCCCTCAATCTCTCGCTCCGTGAACAGAGGGCAATAAAAGCAGGTATCCGTGCACAGGGTGGTGAGAATCCAAGGACATAAGAAGGTACAGACAGCCTAATAACAAAATGGGCAGAGGCTTGACTGTGTATTTCTCCGAAGAAGATATTCAAATGGTCAACAAGCCCATACAGAGATGCTCCACATCCTTCATCATCAGGAAAATGCAAATCAAAACCACGAGGAGTTAATACTTCACACCCATTAGAACGTGAAGCTATTCTAAAAGAGACAAACAATAGAGCAGGACTCTTTTTTGAAAATTCTATTTATTTTTATTTAAATTCAGTGCATTGGTGTCAGGAGCATGGCTCTTGATCTTGGCTGTAAGTTTGCTGGGTCCCGCAGTTCAGTTTGTCAAGATGATAAAGTTCTAAAGACGGATGATGGCGATGGTTGGATGATGCTGTGAATGGACTTAATGTCACTGAACTGAACCCTTAGAAATGGTTAAAGAGTAAATTTCATGATACGGGTATTTTACCGTAGTATAAGAGAGGGTGTGGCCGGGCAGGTGCACAGACAGGAGGAAGGGCCAAGTGCATGGGAGCAGCCTTCCTTATGGACCCCAAGAGGTGAGCTGAGCAGAGTAGGGTGAGGCCGGGAAGAATTAGGAAGGACCATTGCCCCAGGAGGCCCGGAGGTGGCCATCTCACCAGTCACCTTGTCCCTCCTACCATCCTGGGTCCCCACAGGGGTGTCCTGGGGACTCCACCCTGCTCCCCACAGCTGTTTCTGTTCTGCTTTGAGGGCCAGAGGAGTCCCTCATGTCCCACAAGAATATGGAGGCTTGCCTGCTCCCTGGGGCACCCAGGCAGGCTGGCAGATGGCTCAAGGAAGGTGTGGGCAGAGATGCCTCCACCTCTCCCTTCTACTAACTGCCCAAGGAAACCCTTTGTCCTGCTGCCCAGAGCTGTTCTGATGGTTGCTCTGACTATTCCTCAGCTCAGAACCTCCCCAGCTCCCCTCTGCCCCTGAACAGGACTCTTGTTCCTTACTCCAGCTTCCAGGCATCCAACGGCAGCCTGCCTCAGAGCCCGTGGCACCCGACCCTTCCCCATTCCCTTTCTACCTTGATTAGGTTTGCCCTCTGCCTGGAGCAGTATGTCAAAATCCGGCCCATCTGCACAGGGTGGGTTACTTACAAATCACAAAGGGGCTGACCCTTCTCCAGCCAGAGATCTAGCGTTGGCTGCCCATCCACCCACCATGAGCAGCGGGACGACCTATTCACCATGGTGGATGTAAGGTGCACCGTGAGCTACACAGTGTTACTTGTAACAGATTCTTGCCAAGTCTATGTAGCCGGGGTCTAATCGAGTCTCTAGATCTCACTCCGGTTTACAGGAAGAGCATAGGTTAGAGAAATGAACTGGACAACAGCACAAAGAAACCATTTACATAAATTAAGAATGAGAACAGCGTATAAGACAATAGTCTTTTCCTAGGAGTTAGACCTCTTCTGCTGTGCTGTACTATCTTCAATAAATCTGGGACCAAAAAAAAAAAAAAAAAAAAAGACAACAGTCTTGAAACTCTTCAGAAAGTCAATGCCATGAAAAATGAGCAGGGGGATCTGCTATAGACTAGAAAGAAATGTCATGTGCAAGGCATAAAGCTAGACTAGATCCTGGTTCAAAAAATAAAAGTAAGAGAGGAGAAGGGTAGGAAGGGAAGGAGGAAGGGACATAGAAAGAAGGAGAAAGTAAAGAAGGCAAAGCTAGAAAATACATCTTGGGGACAGTGGAGAAATGTAATTATTAAATATTTATTAATAAATAAAAACTCATTAAATAAATTAAGTATTTATTAATATTAATAAGTCAACATTAATAAATAAATTAATATCATTAAATAAAATAGTATTTATTAATAAATACTGAATAAACATTAATATTAATAAATATTTAATTTATTTAATAAATTTAATTATTAACTGAATGTTGCATGACATATAGGAATTATTACTAATTTTGTCAGGCGGAATAACGGTATGTTTATGTAAGACAATGTGTCTTTAGACTATGGAGATGCATGCCGAAGTTTTTAGTGGGAAAGTTTCAGACATCCGTAATTTACTTTGAAATGGCTTGGCCAAGGGGCGCCTGGGTGGCTCAGTGGGTTAAGCCTCTATCTTTGGCTCAGGTCATGATCTCAGGGTCCTGGGATCGAGCCCCGCATCAGGCTCTCTGCTCAGCAGGGAGCCTGCTTCCCCCCATCTCTCTGTCTGCCTCTCTGCCTACTTGTGATCTCTCTGTCAAGTAAATAAATAAACTCTTTAATAAAAGAAAAAAATGAAATGGCTTGGCCAAAAAAAAAAAAAAAATACAAAAACCCACAAACAAAGCAAATATGGGAAAATGCTATTCATTGAATTTAGGTGCCAAAGATATGAAAAGTCTCTGTTGCATTCCTTCTTTGTTGTTCATAATTCGAAAACTTATTTTTATTTCTTAATTTTTTTGGAGAGAGAGAGAACTCACGCATGAGCAGGGACAGAGGGAGAATGGGAGAGAATCTCGAGCAGGCTCCACACCCAGCACAGAGCCTGACAGGAGGGCTCGATCTCAGGACCCTGAGATGACCTGAAATCAAGAGTCGGACCTTAGCTGACTGAGCCACACAGACACCTGGGTTTAGAATCTTCAAAACCATAGCGGAAAAGAAAGCAAGCAAAAGTCTGCCCTTCTTCTGATGGAAACGTCATCTTTCACTCCTGCTTTCCTTGATTCCTGGACAAAAAGAAAGGCCTCTCCCCCTCTCCCAGGCCCACAGCCTCGGGACTTCTCTCCCCCATTGAGCTGGGGTTCGTTAGGGCGAGAACCGGCATATTTGCCTTTGGGTCCCGGGCCCACCACGGTGCCAGACACACAGCGGGGCTCAATGGCCAACACTAATGGCCCTGTGTGCCCGCCACTGTGAAAGTCTTTCCTTTTATGAGCTCCCCCAGTGAGTAAGTTGGTGACGTAGCTATTAGCATCCCATTCTACAGATGGGGAAGCTGAGGCTCGGAGAGGTCAAGTAATTTGCCAAAGGTAATTTTTCTAAGTGGTGGAGTCAACGTTTCCCTCCAGGTCTTGGCTGATCTGAAAGCCTAGTTACTATGGCCAAACTGAATCATCTAAACTCAGTCCTTGGTGCCTTGATAAGACAGGCTAAGGTCTAATGGTGGAGCTAACCATTCCTGTCTTGTGGAGGGAGGAGCTGGGCCGGAAGAGGGTAGGGGACGTCCCCAAGGGCTGAACAAGGAAAAGCAAAGCTGTACTTTGTATCTTGACACCTTCTGGGCGTGAACTCACTTCGTTCTCAGCCGCCGTCACCGTGGGGATAGAAGGAGGTGGTGCGGCCTCCTGGTCATGAGCTCAGACTCCAAGGCCAGCGGGCCAGGGCAAACTCAGGCTCCCCCACTTCTTGGCTGGTGATCCTCAGAAAATCACCTAACTCTTGCATTCCTCAGTTTCCCCATCCATAAAACGGACCGTGATAGTGGTGTTTTGCTTGCACGCCGGGCCATCCTGACCGGAGTTAATCATACAATGCACTTAAAACAGTGCCTGTCTCAGAGTAAGTGTGAACTCAGAGAGGTAGGGAAGCTGCTCAGGATCACACAGCAGTGCCAGAGCCGGGACCATCGGATTCCAAAGCCCCTGCTTTCTAAGTACTTCTCTGGAGCCAAGTCTGGGGCCAGGGGAGCAAGAGTCTTAACCCTCCAAATCCCTGCCCGACCTGGCTCTTGGCCCTTAGGAAGTGTGGGGCCTCCCAGGACTTGTCCCTTGCCTCTCCCTCCTTCTCTTCCCCGCATGCCTCCCCCTCCCCAGCCCCTTCCGTCCCTCACCTCTTCTCCTCCCACTTCCCCCTTCCCTTTCCTTCCCTTCCTCCCTCTCTTCTTTCTCCTCTTCCCTCTGCCCCCTTCTTCATCGGCTCCTACCTTCATGGGCAGAGCAGAAAGAACCTTGGACTGCAGGCGTTATCACGTCTTGTCCATCCCTGGGCCTCAGTTTCTCCAGCTATCAGATGAGGGGCTGGACGACGGCAATGTGAGGGTCACCTGCTTTATATCCGCATGGGCTGGGACGGATTCCCTGAGCCTGCATGCAACTGGCCCGTGCCAGGGGTGCTCCTCCCCATCAAGAAGAAGTGTCCAGACTCCCACCTCCGTGGCCCCGCGGTTCCACTGTGCTGGGTTAGAGAGGGAGCTGAGACCTCTCCGCGCAGCCCAGCTAGGCCAGTTGGCTCCATAGCCTGGGGCGGCGGCTCACCGACACACTGGTTTCCCGCTGGCTGGTTGCCAGAGACACCTAAATGGGAGTGGTGGGTTCATGGTTAACTTGGGCACTAGGCTGGGCTGGGCGACTTTGGGACTCTTCTAGAGTCTCAGAGATCTCGGCCGCTGTCTTCAGGGAAGGCGGCCGTGAAAGTGGGCCACCCCTGCAGGTGTTTCCCAGGTCTGGTGGGAATGGGCTGGGCCCCGCCCGTAACCCGGAGAGGAGCTGAGAAGTTCCCTCCCCAGTGGGCGATCCCACCTCCCTCCTGTGCAGAGGGGGAACTGAGGCCCCCAGGAGAGGCAGGACTTCCCCCGGGGGCACCCACAGAGTCAAGGCCCTGAGTGACCCAGGGTGAGGCCAGCGGTCCTGACAATCCCTGCAGGGGCCCGAGCCGGGGCTGGCCCTGGGTGCGAAAGCGGAACAGAGAGGTAGAGGAGCTGGAGGCCGGGAGGCGGGGGGCTCTTTTCTGTGTCCTAAACTGCACACGCCCCTCCGGGCCTCTAGTCTCTTCTCCGCCCTGGCGCTCTGAATGACCCGAGGTGACCCCATCCCCTCTCTGGGCCTCAGTTTCCCCATCTGTCCCTCTGAAATTGGGTCAGATCATTCTTCCAGCCAATGCTGGCTTGGATCAAGCCCCTACTGTTTTGCCAGGCTCCATGCTGAGCTCGGGGATCCATGGATGAATGAGGTCCCCCCAGGAGCTGGGGCTTCAAGGGGGAAAGATTGGGGGTGGTCCTTCATGATGTGGGAGAGAGAGATACTTCTCCCAGACCACAGGAGAGCTTGTCAGACCCAGGCTCCAGGGTCTTGAGTCCCTCCTGGGTTGCTGGCCGCCAGCACTCCCTAGCCTGTCCTTTTGTTTTGTGGCCCACTTAGGACTAGGGCCCCAGGTGCCAGCTCCGGAGGTAGGCGGCCCCCGCAGATGGGGGGAGAGAAGACCCTTTGAATGCTATCAGGCCTGGTCCAGTCCCCCCCCCCCCCCCAGCCCCCCCCCCCCCCCCCCCCCCCCCCCCCCCCCCCCCCCCCCCCCCCCCCCCCCCCCCCCCCCCCCCCCCCCCCCCCCCCCCACAGGCAGGAGCCCAGAGCCTGAGCTGGATCTGTCGTTCCTTGGCAACATCCTGAGGAATCCAGCCGCGGCACACTGGCTCCCTTCCTTTCCCCTCCCACCCGCCTGCCTGCGGGGCTGGAGGCGGAGGCAGAGGCAGCAAGCCCCATTATAAAAAGCCATTATAAAAAGCGACAGAGCTCAGGCAGCGAGAGGACAGCACTCAGCTCAGACACCGGCCCCGGCCCTGCCTGGACCCCCGCCCGGACCTCCGCCCGCCCTCGGCCATGGCTCCTCCGCCCCTCTCCTGGCTTCTCCGCCTGGCTGCCCTCTGCCATCTGACCATGCTGCTGGCTGGTGAGTGGGGAGGACTCCTGCATGAGCTAGGTCGGGGAGCCTCCGGCCCCACTTCTGCCCTTCTGGCCCGATACCGATAACGGGGGCCCCCAGACCCCACCTGGGTAAGGTCCACAGTAGCTCCTTCCAAAGGGTGTGGTGGAGCGGGGCAGAGCTCCTTCCGGACCCCAGATTCGGGGCTGCCCCTCCCGCCAGAAAGATTTCCAGTCTCCAGGGACTGCCCGCCTGGCCCAGTGAGCAAGGCGACTACTGCTTGGCAGCCCAAAGGGGTGGTGTGGGGGGCACAAGGGTGCCAGGCATAAAGGGGGGCTGGGAGGAGGGAGACTGAGAAGGCTGAGGAGGTTCATGCTGGGCGCTGGGTGGGAGGCCCTGGCTGCCCATGGGCTGGGTCTCCCCTCCCGGGGTTAATGTGTAACCTGAAACCCTGACTCCTGAGTCTCAAGTCACAGTTAGGATTTTCTCCTGCCCTGATTTCCAATAGGGGGCCGAGACCAGTAGGGGTCAAGGTCACTGCAGATCATGGATTGGGCTTGTTGCTGCTGCTCTGGTCTGTAGTCCCTCTCCCTGTATCTCGACCATGCCACGGTCCTCCTCTTCCAAGCGCAGCTCAGAAAATGCCTTCACCTCCCCATACTGGCTTTCCAGAGCCCAGGACCTGTAGGGCAGGATGTATACATCCCACGGACATGATTAAGATGGAGTCCCAGGGAGGTCTAGAAACCGGCCCAAGGACGCAGAGACAGCAAGGAGGGCAGGAGGGAGGCTGGCTGTGTGCTCATCACCTCTGTGGGCGCCATGGCCTCTGAGGACCGGTTGAGCCAAACCATCTGGCACGTTGAGGCTCTGAGACTCTAGGAGTCTGCCTTGGGGCACACAGCAAGTCTGGGAGGATGAAAATGGTCTCAAGCTTCCAGGACACCCCCATGGAACACACTGCCTTTTGAGTCTCTCTGTGGGGGTGGGGGGAGAACCAAGCAGCAGGCCAGCGAGGGGGAGGGGGGGCAGCAGGGGCCAAGGGCTCCTGGGTCTGAACCCTGTAGCCAGAGGTGTTTGGAGAGAGTGAGCACTAAAAGACAGGGAGTCCGATGGAGGTTGCTTTGCCATAGCCGTGACCCTGAGTGGGGTCTTCTTTGGTCCCAGGTGCTGCACCTTTGAATATAGCCATTGCCTCTAGCGGTGGGACTCAATGAAGGCATTTTGGAAGTAGGAGAGGGATTACTTATAGGGAGCCTGGTGGTGGGTGCAGGGGGAAAGGTTCCCATGCTATGATGAAGAGGGGATGATGGGGGGGGGGGCAGGAGGACCCTGGACACTCCATGTATTAGCCTATGGCTTTAGGACATCAGGTTTGTGCCCTAATCTTGGTCACTGACTTTGCTGGAATACTCACACTATTTCAACCTTTCTGAGCTTTGGTTTTGCCTCCTCCTGCTGGCATTTGGCCAGGTTCACCTTGGAGGTCCTCCCCCACACTGTCTTTTGTGGCTCTGAGAGACCCCCTGGCAGCGCCTGCAGGAGGAGGGGGATGGTCCCCAGCGAGGCCCCCCGGGTGGGGGCGCGGGCGGGGGGGGGGGGGCGGTATGGTTTCTAGCTGGTGCAGGGAGTGCGTCAGTCTCCAAATGTGGGTTTGCGGGGCTGTGTGAGGCGGGAGGCTCCTCTGCTTTATATAACCAACCTGCAGAGACAAGTCGGAGCAGAGAATTTTCTCCCTGAGCACTGACGCATTCACTCCTACTCAAGCCCCAGCATGAAAGAGGAAAAAAAAAATCCTTTTTAAGCTGCTGTAGTCTGCCCCCTGATAAGCCGTGGAGGTGGATGGGGAAGGCAAGGAAGGCGAACTTCAAGTGTCAGATCTAGGCCCCCATGAAATTTAAATAAAAATTCCTCTATTCCTTCGTTGGTTATCATTTAACGTGTCACAAAGCACTTCCTTGTGCATTTTGTTCATTCATTGAACAAATAGTTAGTGGACATCAGCTACGTGCCAGGCACCGTTGTAGGGACTGAGGCCACAATGATGCATAAAACTGCCGAAGATCCCAGACCTCAGAGTGCTGAGCACCAACTGGGGAAGACAAGATGATACAAAAAATAAATTAGCAAACGATTTGGTCTGTTGGAAAAACAGGCTGTGATTAGAAAAAAAAAAATGTATGGAGAAAGAGGGTTGCAGGGGGAGGTGTTGAGATTTTAAGTAGGGGTCAGGGAAGGCCCTTGGAGAAGGGGACATTGAGAGAGGCGAGGGAGGATCCTTGTGGCTATCTTGAAGGCAGCGGTCCTCAATGGGTGATTTGGCCCCTCAGGGGCATTTGGCAAGTTTCTGGAGACATTTTTGTTATTACAGATGTCCCATCATTTTTGGTTGAGGGATGCTTGGAAATCTAGTGGGTTGAGGCCAGGGATTCTGCTAAACATCCAACCTACAGTGCACAAGACAGTTCCCACACAGACAAAGAATTATCTGGTCCAAAATGTCAATGGTGTTGCCGTTGAGTGAACCCTACTCGAAGGGTCCAGACATTTAAAAATCTTTATTCTCACAACCACCCTGTGAAACAGATATTATCATATCCATTTTACAGGTAAGGGAGCTGAGGCTCAGAGAATCTGACTTGTCCAGGATACACACCTGAGCAATGGCTCAAGCCCTCTCTCTGTCGCCTTGCTGAGAGACCCAGAACATTCTCGTCTTTTCCTGCCTGTAAGCCTCTTACCAGTGCTTGAGGTCCAGCCTAAAGGATTCCTCCTCCAAGAAGCCTCCCCTGATTATTTGCAGTGGGAAGTGGTCTCTCCCTTGTGCAAATCTCAGCACATTTGGGGGTATATTCTGGAACATGGTGTTTTTACCTGGTGTTTAAGGCTGTTCAGAACAATGGGATGCCTAGAGGCTGGGAGGGAAACAAGATCTGCCACTAAGCAGCTGTGTGGCCTTGGGCAAGTCCTTTAACTTCTCTGATTTTCAGCTTTTGCACCAGTAAAATCAGAATAACAATACTCATTTTGCAGGGATGGTGGGAATTAATGAGAGCAGATGGGCCTGTGCTAAGCACGTAGTCCAGTACATAGTAGGTGCTCAGTAAGATAAGCTCTGGTACTTTGTGGACCTGTCCTTGGCTGCCCTTCAGGCTGAGAGCTTCTGAGGGCAGAGACAGGCCTCCATCTCACTATGCCTCACATCACGCAGCACAGGGAAGAGGGAACATCAGCATTTATTGGTTGACTGAGTAAACACTGCAAGCTGATGGTGTTTACTGGGATTGAGGTAATTTCTCTAAGCTCAGCGCCAATGGGAGAAAGATCTCAGGGTCAAAGACAGGAGAGCCTGGGTCTTTGTAGATACCCAAAGGTAATTCAGACAAGTGTTGGCTGAATTAGGAAAGGGATGGATGGATGGATGGATGGATGGATGGATGGATGGATGGATGGTTGGATAGATGGATGGATGGATGGACCAATGGATGGATGGGCAGATGGAGAGGTGAGTGAAGGGATAAGTAGAATGAGACATTATTTCACTCAATGAATATTTGCTGAGTATCCACTTTGTGCTGGGAAGCACTGCGACACCAAGACTTACAAGGTACCTGCCTTCCTGAAATTCATGTGACAGTAAATGGCTGGCTGGAGGCATTATTTCCAATTACTGAAAAGAAAACTTCAGAGAAGAAAATCTCCCTCAGGTTAGTTACATAGCCCTTCCCCATGCAAAACCAAGAGCAGAGACTGGCCAAGGGTATGTAGGCACCGTGGCAGAGGGTGAGGACTTTGGGGACAGGCTGCCTTTGTGGCTCTTTAAAGCCCTGCACGTGCGCAGTGGACTTCCCACATAGAGTCGAGAGCGCAGACTGACCATACCTAGGCCACCCCTCCTGCCCACCGGCAGCCTCCGCCTGGCTCCGGGGGGCCTAAGACCCCCGAAGACCAATCCAGGGGACAGGGGGCAGCTCCCTGGCTCTATTCAGCAGGACCAAGGGAGGGTACTGACAAGTCCCCCTGGGGGAGAAGGCAGGTGAAAGGCAGCAAGGTAACTTCCATATCCTGGTTCCTCCGAGAGAAAAGGCAGCCCGTGACTCAGGCACCAGCCACCAGAATGCTTCCTGCCCCTAGAAGCTTCTAGGGCTGCCCCTTGATGGCCCAGGCCTCGGAGATCCCTTCCATGGTCAGGGTGGGCTGAGGCTAAGGGGAAGTGATGGCAGAGGAGGCGGCACATTCTAGAAGGGGTGTGTGTGTGTGTGTGTGTGCTTGCACCCGAATTTGGGAAGGCAGAGCATGTTTGCATGTTCACATCCATGTGAATAGCTGTCCATGAGCAGTAAGGGTCAGCCGGGGCCTCCCCGGCCGGGCCTGGCTGGAGAAGATCGTTCCACTCTCCAGACTCCACTGCCCTGGAAGTCCTGGCCTTTAGAATTTTGCAGAACCCTCTGGGGTCTTGCTTCGGCCACCTATGACCTTGACCCAGAGCTGAAACTCAAGCTCTTCCTTAGTTTTTACATACCCCTCTTGAGCGGACACCATGGAGAAGAAATTTTGCTGGAGATTTTAGGGGAGGGAGGAAGGAAGAAAAGAAATGCAAACAACTTCAGATGTTGATATGAAACATTTGGGTTCTTGGGGCACCTGGGTGGTTCAGCATCCGACTCTTGATTTTAAATTTTTTTTTAATTTATTTTGGCAAAATTAATTAAAATATTAATTTTAATATTAAAAATTAATATTAAATTTTAATTTAATATTAAAAATTAAATAAATATTTAATTATATTTGGCAGAGAGAGAGATCACAAGTAGGCAGAGAGGCAGGCAGAGAGAGGGGGAAGCAGGCTTCCTGCCGGGCAGGGAACCCGATGCGGGGCTCGATCCCCAGACTCTGAGATCATGACCTGGGCCGAAGGCAGATGCTTAACCATCTGAGCCACCCAGGTGCCCCCCGACTCTTGATTTTGCTCAGGTCCTGATCTCAGGGTCATGAGATCGAGCCCCCCTTGTCAGGCTCAGCAGGCCGTCTGCTTGAGATTTTCTGCCTCTCCCCCTGCTTGTGCTCTCTCTCTCTCAAATAAATACATCTTTTTTTTTTTTTTTTTTAAAGATTTTTATGTATTTGACAGAGAGAAACAATGAGAGAGGGAACACAAGCAGTGGGAATGGTAGCGGGAGAAGCAGGCTTCCTGCTGAGCAGGGAGCCCAATGCGGGGCTCGATCCCAGGACCCTGGGACCATGACCGGAGCCGAAGGCAGACGCTTAACGACTGAGCCACCCAGGTGCCCCTCAAATAAATACATCTTTAAAGAAAAAATCTGGGTTCCCAACTGTCTGTTGAGTCACCCCCATCCTGTCCTGGGGTTTCTGTCTGGCTCCGTGCCATCCCCAGGCCCTCAGCCATCCTGCTGTGCCTCCCGCCCTTTGCACAACCCTCACCTCCACCCCTCCTCCTGACTCCTGCCCCCCTAACTTGCCCAGAGGACTCCAAATGGCCCCCTCGGTTCCCCTCAGCAACTGCTGCCGAACTTATCTTGACTCTCCATGGCAGAATGAAGGATCCCCTGCTCAACGGACCCACCCCCAGCCTCCTTGGAAGGTGGCTCTGCTTCCGCATTTAATTGTGTCTGTTCCTTGTGCCTTAGGTGGTTTTGGGGGGGGGGTACGTATGTGCTCTTCTGTTTGTTGGTGCATGTGGATGCGTGTGGCCGTGTCACACACCATGTGTCTCAGAGGTCGTGGAAATCCACGAATATGGATCAGCCTGACAGGGAGGAAGGGGGCGTGTATGTGGCGGGTGGAGGGTCGGGGGCCATAGTTGAGCAGGTGACTTACTGGGGTAAAGAGAGGGTGGGGGGGTGCATAGAGCCATGGGCCCAGCAGGCACCAGAGCCCGTCCTGGTAGGAGAGCTCATTCCCTCATTTGCTGGCTGTGTGACCTCAGGCAGATCCCCGTCACTCTCAGACTCGTCCTCCCTTCTGTACCACTGACCAGCTACAACAACTTAATTTTAAAAATTAAACCCTCACTACTAACCAGGCAGTAGGAGCTCCCTAAGTAAGAATTCATTTTCATTAATTTTTATAACATCCCTGTGAGGTAGATACTCTCATTGTCCCTATTGTACAGGTGGGGAAACTGAGGCATAAAGAGTTTTGGGGGTTTTTTTGGGGGGGGTTGCTGAGGAGGGGGGAAGAGGGGGCTAAGGTCAAGGGCCTTGAAGACCCAGGCTGTGCAAGGCAGCGGCCACGGCTTGGATGGTGTGGCTGGCAGGAGCTGGCCTGGGACTGGAAAGGCAGATGCCCCCGGACAGTCCTGCTGACTGGGGGCCTCTGTGGGCTCAGGACAGCACCTTGGTGTGAAGAAATGCAGCGTCACCTGCAACAAGATGACCTCGGAGATCCCCGTGGCCTTACTAGACCACTACCAGCAAAATCAAGAATCCTGCGGCAAACCTGCCATCATGTAGGTACTGGCCTCTGGCCGTCTGCGAACCCCGGTCTGCAATCTTCTTCCTTGTCTGGGCTCCTGCCCAGGGCCTCAGCCAATTCCTCTTTCTGCTCCTGGCCTCCGGGCCCTTCTCTGACCTTAATATCTGCCCCTCAGGGTAAAGGTTGGGATTGGCTTCCTGAAAGGCGTGGGGCCTGGGGCAGTCGCTGAGGGGGTGTGTTTCAGGTGACAGCCGAACCTGCTGGATTTCTTGGGGACATCGAGCACGGTGGCCTCGGAGCGCAGGCTCCAGACTCTCCAGCCGATGTGGTGCAAATCCTGACTTCATCACTTACAAGGTGGAAGGCGGGGGGGAGGGGGCTGCTGACGTTGCCTACCTTCCGGGCCTTAGTTTCCTTATCTGTGAAATGAGTAGTTGATGACAGGTGATAATGCAAATAAACAGCTTGGCAGGCTGCCCAGAAGCTGTTGCGACAGGAAAGGCAGAGATTATTATGCACACTTGAGAGTGGAGGAAACGATCCCCGTGAGTCTTCGGGCCAGTTTACAGAAACGGCTGGCAGGTTCTCAAAGTACAGGGCTCAGCGAAAAGAAGTTGCGTGCTTCATTCCATTGACTGTGCAGCTGCTAAGAGGGGTCAGGGGGCTACTGCCCTGACCTCTCCTCTTCGTCTGTTGAGGCTTGCTTCCCCTAGACTCCCCCACATGTTTGCTTCTGTTTTCTAGGTAAAGAGGAAGTGGGAAGCCCCAGGGAGGGGGCCTGAAGGGTCATGTTTGCTTTCTGCCCTTCCCTGGCTTCCCCAGTGAACCAGAGCCCTCCACCGTCACATGACCGCTCTGAGCCTCAGTTTTCTCATCTGTAAAATGGGGATGATTGCGATAGCCGCCTCTCAGGATGGGTGGGAGGTTTAAACAGGCAAAATGCCTAACAGCGATGTGGAGCGTGAGCTCGTCAGCTCTGAGCCACATGTGGCTTCCGAGGAAGCTTGAGATCTGAGTGACACTTGGGGTCCCAACGAGACCCCCATACATGTGTCTGGAGCTCACACAGTGTGCTTTTGGCCTAAGAGGTAGAGGTCCAGGGGGCAGCCGGTAACTGAGGGAGTGGAGCAAGAGGCCATTTGAGTCAGCTTCTTCCAGAGAAAGGATCCCCACCCCACCCCGAGCTCACCGGTCACACACCTGCCAGCAGGGAGCACCGGTGGACAGCCCCCCAATCAGAAGACACAGCCCAGACCCCATGACCCCCTGACCCCCAGACCCCTGCCTTATGGTGAAGACATTATTATTAACATTATTTTCATTGTCGGCTGTTACTGTGAGCCAGGTGCTTTACAGAATTTTCTTTTCCTCCCAATAACACCAAAGTGGGGTGACCAGCTTGCCTCAGTTTTCCGGGACTTTTGCAAGAAGTCCTGTATCTTGAGGACCCCCCTCCCCCACTCAGTCCCAGCTCTTCTGGGGAGGCTGGTCACCCTATGGGAGGTACGTGTGCTATCTCGATCTCTCAGGGGAGAACACGCAAGTTCTAGGAGGCCTGTGGCCCGAGCTCACAGCTCACAAGTGCTGGGGGCAGGGTTTCCAGCTGGGCCTGGTCCCCGGCCGAGCATTCTTGTGGCGCGTCGACTCCACGTGGCAGCTGGACATCACTGGGTCCCTGTTTTCCTTCCTTGTAGCTTGAGGACGAAAAAGAACAGAACCTTCTGTGCCGACCCAAAGGAGGTATGGGTTCAGAAAGCCATTGCGCATCTAGATCGCCAGACTGCTGTTCCAATTCAAGATGGCGGCACGTTCCAGAAGCAAATCGGTGAGCCTAGGAGCACCCCGGCCACCAGGCCAATGGACAGGCCTGCGGTCACAGAGCCCAAATCCACCCAGGAAAGCAGTAGCCAGGAGGCACAGAGGGCCTCGGGGACTTCTCCAGAGCTGCCAGCGGGAGTGGCTGACCCCTGGGGGACCAAGTTCCCCTCCACTCCCAAGGCTCCGGATGGACGACCGCCAGCTGGGTCCCAGAAAACTGAGTTTTTCACCGCTGCTGCCCTCACCACCACAACGTCCTGGCAGAGTTCTGCTGCCTACAAATCCGGGTCCCTCTGGACTGAGGGAAAGGCCTCTGAGGCCCTCCCCACCCAGGCCTCCCCCACCCAGACCTCCCCCACCCAGGCCCCCCCCACCCAGGCCCCCTCCACCCAGACCCCCCCCACCCAGGCCCCCCCCACCCAGGCCCCCTCCACCGAGACCCTCCCTACCCAGGCCCCCCCTGCCCACGCCCCCACCATTTCACACACATCCTCAGAGGACAGTGTTGGCCCTGAAGGCCAACCTATGTGGATCACGGGAGACAATCCCACGCCAGAGAACTCTGTAGGACCTGAGAACATGAGTCCCATTTCGGCTCACACGGAGGCTTTCGGAGGGCCCAAAGGCACGCCCCATTTCTCCACGGTCCCCGTCTCCTCTCAAAGGGTCCCTGAGCCAGCGGCCTCGGGCGGCTGGACCCCCAAGTCAGAGGAGCCCATCCATGCCACCGTGGACCCCCAGAGGCTGGGTGTCCTCATCACTCCCGTCCCCGACTCGCAGGCAGCCACCCGGAGGCAGGCGGTCGGGCTGCTGGCCTTCCTCGGCCTCCTCTTCTGCCTGGGGGTGGCCATGTTTGCCTACCAGAGCCTCCAGGGCTGTCCCCGCAAGCTGGCCGGGGACATGGTGGAGGGGCTTCGCTATGTCCCCCGGAGCTGTGGCAGCAACTCCTACGTCCTGGTGCCAGTGTGAGCCACCGCCTGCCTGCCTCCAGTTGTTCGACTCAGACAGCCGCCTGGTTCCCCCGTCCTCACACCCACCCGCACCCAAGGGCCTGAGCTGAGCTGGGCTGATCGGAGCGGGGAGGCAGGACCTTCCACACGCAACGGCTCCCGGCTCTCGGGCACAGCCCAGGGGGCCCCTTTTGACCACGGTTGACCCCCTGGGGACAGAAGTGGTGGCCTCTGCCTCTCACCCCGATGTCCCCAAGTCAGGAAACTTCTGCCGCTGGCTGGCGAGAGGTTCCCTCTGACGCCGTCCCAGACCCGATGAACAATTATTTATTGGAAAGCACCCAGCCCCTCTGCTGCGTCCCCAGGTGGTCCCACGGTCACCCCATCTCACAAATGAGCCTCAGGCCAGGCCCCCTCTGCCCGCTCCCTCAGACCTCGTGGTGTCTCTTGGTCCCGCTGCAGTCGCCAGTCACCCCGGCCCCCTGCGGTGCTATCCCCCCCACCCCGTCCCCCCGTACACGACCCACACCCAGCCGGGGACCTGTCTTTTCTTGCATGAGCCTAGTGTGGTGTTCCCTCGGACGGCTCCCGGAGAGACTCTGCCCCCCGTTAGCCATTGTGGGAAGGGGACACGAAGTAACCTGGTGGCTTGGATGGGATTTCTTCTCCCCAGTCGATGCCATGCGGTAGTGGAACCTTGGCTGTGGGTTAGAAGGCTGGGGTTCTCGTACCAGGTCTGCCACCAGCCCGGCAAGGCATTCGTACCTCTGCTTTGCCGTCCGTAGAAGGAAAGAGACTTAGCAAACGTGTGACGGTATCCTGTACCCTGACGGTCCTCACTCACTGATCCAGAGCCCCCGTATCCCACACCCGGGGTGTAGCCTCACAACAGAACTCTTTAGCCTGTCTTTTACCCATCGGGGAGCCTGGCACGTTGGCGGGCCCCGTGCCTCGCCGGGGGGCAGGGGGTGTGCAAGGAAGGGATGTGAAAGCTCAGGTCCTGCTCCGTGGGAGGGAGTTAGTTCCGTGGGCCCCCCGAGTGGGGACCAGGGAGGGGGGTGCTTGAGGGGCAGACCCATGCCTGGCTTGGAGAGCAGCCCTCCTAGCGTCCACCAGGCTCCCAGGGACATGGGGACAGCCCAAGCGACGTGGGACAGGCTGAGGGGGTGGGGCCGGGAGGCTCCCGGGAAGGCTGAGGTGCTCGGGGAGAGGACCCCGGGGGCAGGAGGCAGCCCCCCGCCCAAGTCAGGGACCCTGAAAACATGGCTGGCCCCATTCTAGGATCTTCCCTCACCTTCCCGCTCACCACAGACAGGGCCAGGGATTTCCAGGACGTTTTCCATGAGATCAGAATCCACCGCTGAAACCTGAGGTTTCGTGTTTACCTCCGAAAGACACAGCGCCCTGGGCGGAGGGAAGCCGTGGGCACAGAGTCAGGGGTTCCCTTTTTGGCTGCTGGCCTCATCCCTCTCAGGGTCCCTGGGGGCAGCTCCCCACCTTCCTTTGCGGTCCCTGTGGGTAACCCTTGCCCTCTACCTGGGGAGCCTCCCACGGGCCAGGGTGGGTGACGCTCGGCAGAGAGATGCTTAGAGGAAGCAGACACAGCTCTGGTCCACAGGGGGGTGGGGGGTGGCCACCCGGGTCCTCCTGGCCCTCCTGCACCCCGTGGTAGGCATAGCCTGGGATGTCGGGGCCTGGCTCTGGTGGGGGGCACTCCGACAGCTCAGAGGGCTGGCAGCAGGACTGAATGCACTTTTTTGGGCTCCTCGAGGCTGGTGGGAGCGCTTCAAGGGGTGGGGCCCCTATCATGGGGCTCCCCTACTTTTGTGAGAAAGCAGCTGGAAACAGCTAGTCCCCCTTCCACGGATTTGATTAGTTCCCCTAAGTAGGACATGGACAAGGACAACTTGGGGTGGGGGGGACTTGGGAAGGAGTTGGTTGATCCTTTTGCTTTTCCAACCCTATCACCAATGTCTGTGCCATTTTGTATTTTACTAATAAAATGGAAAAGTCTTGTGAATCAAATAACGTAGCTTTTTCTAAGGCAGGCTCAGCAACGGGAGCCTCACGGGTAATGGAACAAGGGAGGGGCTGAGAATCTCTGGGTGCAACCTGCCTGGGGCAGAGTGGTGGGAACATTCAGAGTCAGCAGGGGAAGCAGCACTGGGGATTTGGTGAGGAGGATTGAGCCCCTGGCCTGGCTCTGCTCTGCCCAGCTGTGTGACGCTGGGCAGGGCCTTTACCTCTCTGTGCTCTCTATAAAATCAGATGTGAGATTTCTTCTAGTGGCTCCCACCCGTGGCAGGAATCAGAATCTCATATGAAGCCACCCCTGCCCTTCCCCATGTCTACTAAACCACCATCTCAGGGGCCTTGCTATCACCATTAGCCATCTGATGACCCACGGGAGCAAACTGGGCCACATTGTCCTCTTTGCTGCCTTGACTCACTGCTCATCCTGATAAAGATCAAAGAGGGATTATTTCTCAAGGGACTTGGGAGTTCATAAATATGACCCAAACACAAACCTCCTGATGGTCCCTAAGTCCTCCAGGGTCCCGGAGTGGCATCCCAAGAGCTGCTATGTACAGTTGTGCAGGTTGGGAACTGCACTAGAGGCCACGGGCCAAGACCAGCCTCTTACTACACAGTATTTTGTGGATCCAAAGGTGTGCCTTTTTTCCACATTGGGATATCTTTGGAATTGGGATGTCTTATAATCAAAGGCTTGTCATAGTTTGATCAGCAGGGCGGGCCCCAAGCAGCAGCTGCCTCTGGAGATGGGGTCAGGCCAGGGTGAGACCGCTGTCCTCTAGCATCCCCTCCACCCCTTCACGCTCCTGGAGCCTATGGCCGTGTGAGGTGCCATTTATGAGCGCCCTTCTCTCGTTTGTCTTGAAGCAAGGATATTTTTGTCCCAGCCTGAGTCTCCACCAAAAGTAGGACAAGGAAAAACAGATCACGATGGGCACATGACTTCACTTCTACCCTGCTGGCTTCCTCCTTCATTTTACTACCTGCCAAACCCCATAGACATGTGGGTTTGAGGTTCCTGCGCGAGTCTGAGTTTGCTGCCCCTGCGTAAGCTGTAAATTCTAGCATGTTCCTTAGCAGCAAGCCACAGCTCTCCCCACGGCCCCTCCAACCCATTTCCTCTTGCTTTTGCCCATTCCCACCCGTAATGAGGAGCTCAGAGAAGAGGTCACAGCCCTCCAGCCTCTCCCCGAACCCCACGGACCCGCGGAGGCTTTGCAATGAAACTATGTATCCCTGCTGTGTTTGGTTTTTTAATCACATCCTTAAGGTTTGCACGCCTCATGCTCTACGAGAGAATAGAAAGTGGGAGAAACCTGTGTGCGGGCTTGGGCCGGAGCAGTTCCCCAGGGATCCTGGAGTGGTCCGTGTTCTCTCCGTTACAGGGAGCTAGGTGATCACCAGCCCAGGTGATGCCGATTCCCGCAGAATTTGCTGAAGACTCAGAAATCTCCAGTTGGGCTGTTGGGTCTCTGAGCTGTCGTCAGCAATCAGCGCCATCAGTGGATAATAAGGCTTATTCGATGTTTACCACAGGCCAGGCAGTGCGCTAAATTCTTTGCCTAGAAGGTCCCCATCTTAGTGGTGAGGAAAGTAAGGCTCTCAAAGCTCACGTGACTTGCCCAGGGTCACACAGCAGAGACGGCAGAGACAGGATGTGACCTGGAGTTTTTCTCCAGCACTTGGATTTTTTTTTAAAGATTTTATTTATTTATTTGACAGAGAGAGAGGGAACAGAAGCAAGGGGAGGGAGTGGGAGAGGGAGAAGCAGGCTTCCCACTGAGCAGGGAGCCCCAAAGGGGGGACCTCAATCCCAGGATCCTGAGATCATGACCTGAGCCAAAATCAAGAGTCAGCCGCCTAACGACTGAGCAACCCAGGAACCCTGCAGCACTTGAACCTTAGCCGCCATTGCTGAAGGTATGAGCCACAGATTCTTAGACCCATAGATGCCTGATCCCACTTCCCGCCAAGGCTTGAAGGGTCCTATGGGCAGGAGCTACCTACAGACTCCTCACTCTCTGCCCTTTCTTCACTGCAAGTCCCCTTCCCTCCTCTGTGTGCCCTCTGTACATTCCCCGAATGGGTGAGGCCAGGCGGAAAAAAAAAGAAATGAATGGCCGGGGAATTTCCAGGGTAAGGCTGAACAATAGGCGCTTGGAGCCTCTGTGTGTGTGTGTGTGTGTGTGTGTGTGTGTGTGTGTGTGTGTGTGTGTGTGTACGAGAACACATGCGCACGCACGCTTCCCTGGCTGTTCCTGTGTGTGCAAAAGCTCAGGGGACCACCATTTGTGCCCCATTCTGTTCTGCTTAGTCATGTGCTTTCCTGGAGAAAGAATGTTTCAGCTGTTGGGATTTAAGAAAAGATCGAGCGCCAGGCTGACTTTCTTTTTTTTTTTTTAAGTAGTGTTTATTTCTTTTTTTAAATATTTATTTACTTGACAGAGACAGAGAGATCACAAGTAGGCAGAGAGGCAGGCAGACAGAGAGGGGGAAGTAGGCTCCCTGCCGAGCAGAGAGCCCGATGCGGGGCTTGATCCCAGGACCCTGGGATCATGACCTGAGCCGAGGGCGGAGGCTTTAACCCACTGAGCCACCCAGGCGCCCCCCAGGCTGACTTTCTTACACTGACTGCAAACTTCAGTTGGTTGGACCCCTGGGAGATCTTAATCTCCCCACACTGGTGAAAGAGATGACCCCGTCTTAAATTCAAGGGATTTCTTGCCCTCAAAGGATGGAGTAGAATTATTTGCAATGAGCTTCTTGGTTTTATTGTTTCTTGTTGTTTTTGTTTGTTTGTTTTTTTGCCAATACAGGAGCAGAATATAGCATGGAGATTTCTGGCTGTGTAACTTAGGGGAAGTTGCTTAACCTCTCTGGGCCTCGGTTTTCTCCACTGCCCATAGGGAGCTCTCAGTAAAAAGAACCTATGATCATGCAGTAGGTGTTTCCAAAGGGTTTGAAACATTCTATTTCCATTCACTTTTGTTACTAGAGACCCAAGCAATCCTGGAATTATGAAATACCTACAAAGATATGTAGTCTTCCTGGTTAACAAGAAAGTAGTGTGAAGAAATGTGCCATTAAGCAGATAAGAATAATTTGTAATCTGAATAATTTTTTCCCTAAACTAACAGTTGCCTTTCAAGTTCAGGTAGCTTTTCTCCTACAAGTTGCTTTTGAACTTGGCGAGGTCAAAACTCACGAATCACCATTAATTGATACCAGACTAGCAAGACGTCTGAATCTCAGACTTGGACAGAAAAGGAAGTTAGTGAGTTTCAAGTCCGTGGGGACTGGGATAGTCCCTCTCCCTGCATATTTCTGGCTGGCTACCCGTGGGCACGGCAGAGGGCTGTCCTTCCTGCCCCCTTGGGGGGGATGGAGGGGGGCCCCACGACCAGTTTTGGCCAGTGAGCTGGGAGGGAAAGTCGTATGCACCACTAGACTCAAACATTGAACTGCTGAGAGACTCTCCAGAACTCTCCTTCTGGTTCGGCCCCTCCAGCTTTCCAGAAAGTGACCACTTCATTACTGTGGGTCTCGGGGGGATGAAAAGCTTCCCCTGACCTCTGTGGGAGAAACAAACCTTGGTGGTTTTGTGCCAGGGAAAGTTCGCGGTTATTGGTTATTGCGACACAAAGGAGCCCATCCTGATGGCTACAGCAATCAGGAAAAAGAAGTCTGTCGTTACTTGACACATAGGAATGACTTGTCAATCACCTCATGATGGTGTTAAAGGCTTGAAAACATTCCCTTGACCAGGGATAAGCAGTCTTTCAGTTATCTAGCCTCAGGGTGGACAACGGTCACCTGCCAGCTGTCTGGGCTTATCTGGAATTCTCGCTGAGTGGCGGTGGAGAGAAGGGCTTGGTGGTTTCTGTGAGATATGCTGGTGCTTGGGAGTTTGCATGGCTCAGAGAGGCCGGTGATAGCTTTGGCAGACCAGGAAGTAAATGGTGAGACAATGAATGATATTGGGGACTGGCTGTGGGCCGGCTGATCCGGATTGACTCGTCCTCTGGGCACCTCCCAAGCCCAGCAGCCCGACCAGCATAACCCAGACCTGCTGGCACAGGACTGGGCTGCTTTTGCACACTCGTAGGAAGCAAGGGCGCGTTCAGTGTCTTTGTTTTCCCCGGAGGATTCCGGTTGGCCTTCCCTCTGGCTCTCTTGATATAGTCCCCCCAGTCTTGCTACCCACCCCCCCACCGCAACGCCTTCGGCCGCACGTTTTTTTACAACCTCAAGTCCATCTTCACTCTTGTTCCTCTGAGCCATTGCATAGGCTATTCCTGTGCCTGGAACAACTCCCCCCTTCGCTGTTCCTTTGGCAGCTTCTACTCATCCTTCGGTCTCAGCTTAGATGTCACCTCCTCCAGGAGGCCTTCCCTAACTTCTTGGTTTCCCGAAGGTTCCCTGCTGTGGGTACTCAGCGACACCTGCACCCATGAAAACCCTCACGCCTCCTGGCTATACCTGCTTGTTTCACTGAGCTTCTATAAGATCCATGAGGGTGAGGATTTGTGTGTCTTGTTCCCCTTTGTGCCCTAGTGACAACCGCAGGTCTTGGAAGAAGTAAAAGAGAGGAAGAACCGGCACCCACTGCCTTCTAGGTCCCGTTGGCACTTTCTGACCTGGTGCCTGTAATACACGGCTTTCTGATTTATGGAAAGTTGCCCCTCCATGGGGGCGGGGGGGGGGGGGCCCTGCATTTTAAGGCACTTCCTAGCAAAAAATAACGAGTTGCCTTTAAGGGATCTCAGAGACTGAAAGGGGTCCTCTGCGAAGGGGCATCCAAGTCATACTTGAACCTGACCCTCCACCCTCACATCTTGGTCATGAAATTGCTCCCTAGGCCCAGCCAAGACCCCTGGGAAGCCTGGCCTGGGTCACGGCCCTGGTGATCCCCCAGATTCTCTAGAGGACTGAGCAGGCAGAGGGGGAAGCTAGCAGCCCTGGCGTCTCTGGGGTCTCTGAGCGTGGGAGCTTCTGCTCCCCTAGACATCTTCCTGGGTCTCCCCTTCTCCTCATCTGTACCCGCATAGCCCGTTTTCCAGTTTTTCCATATAGTCACGACCATGATCAGATCGATGGACTTTGGGTCCCGCCCTCGCGAGCCCTGGGATGCAGCTAGATAGCCCATGGTCCTCTTCCCAAGGTATCAAGGGCAGAAGGAGTGGGTCCCTTCGGGGAAGCAAGGGAAGAGGGAGGAGTCACTCCATTATCGCCAGAGATGGGTAAGATGCTAGCCTTCCCCTCGCGCAGGTCGCTGTCCCCATCACCCACCCCCGTGAGCCTTTGCGTGGATTTTTTCCTTTACTCCCCGCCCCAGATCTCAGAGAGGTTCTACTCACAGGAATCCCATTTTCCACACAGACGTGCCAAGGCGCTGGGGGACTGAGGAATTTACCCACGGTCACACAGCTAGTAGGTGACTGGGCCAGAAGGCAGTCCCACGTTAGAGAGCCCACTATTATTTTTTTTTTTTAGTAAACTCTGGTATGGCCTAGCCATTGCATAGGATTGCATGAACGGAGACAAGAAGGAAATTCACAGGCTCCTCTCGGCACACATGACTCTTATGTTCCACATGGCCAGATGTACAAATAAGATGCTATTTGCTAATATGAATATTAAGCTTAAGAATGTGTACCAAAGGAGGGGCGCCTGGGTGGCTCAGTCGTTAAAGCGTCTGCCTTCGGCCCAGGTCAGATCCCAGGGGCCTGGGATCGAGCCCCGCATCGGGCTCTCTGCTCTGCGGGAAGCCTGCTTCTCCCGCTACCAGTCCCTCTGCTTGTGTTCCCTCTCTCGCTGTGTTTCTCTCTGTCAAATAAATAAAATCTTAAAAAAAAAAAAAAAAAAAAAGGAATGTGTACCAAAGGAAAAAAAAAAAGAATGCGTACAAATAATGCCATTGCTTGAGGACACATATGCTCACACACACATGTGTTAGTAAGATAAAGAAATGCTTGGGATTGGGGCGCCTGGGTCACTCAGTGGGTTAGAGCCTCCGCCTTCGGCTCAGGTCGTGATCTCAGGGTCCTGGGATCGAGCCCCGCATCGGGCTCTCTGCTCGGCGGGGAGCCTGCTTCCCCCTCTCTGCCTACTTGTGATCTCTCTCCTCTCTGTTGAATAAAATAAAATCTTAAAAAAAAAAAAAAAAAGAAAGAAAGAAAATGCTTGGGATTAAGTCTGCCCAATTCGGTATATCTTAGTCTGTAGAGGGATGAATTAGGAGAGGCACATGGGCCTCAGGGAGGGTAATATTTACCCCTTAGCCCAGTGCTGGGTATGTTTGCGTGCCCCGCCCAGAGCCCAATCCCTGTAGAAGCTTCCACTAGTAACTGGCCCTCTTTTTTTTTTTTTTTTAAGATTTTATTTATTTGAGAGAGAGAGAGCATGAGTGGGGTGGGCGGGGTGGGGAGCAGAGGGAGAAGCAGACTCCCTGCTGAGCGGGGAGCCTGACACGGGGCTCAATCCCAGGACGCCACCTAGGCGCCCCCCCCCCCACTTTTTTTTAAGTAGGCTCCATGCTGGGCATGGAGCCCCCTGTGGGGCTTGAACTCACAACACTGAGATCAAGACCTGAGTCAAGATCAAGAATCAGGTGTTAGGGATGCCCGGGTGGCTCAGTCGGTTAAGCTGCCTTCGGCTCAGGTCATGATCCCAGGGTCCTGGGATCTAGTCCTGCATCGGGCTCCCTGTTTGGCAAGGAGACCGTTTCTCCCTCCGCCTGTGACTTCCCTAACTTGTGCTCTCTCTCTCTCTGACAAATAAAACCTTTAAAACATTTGAAAAAAAGAGACACTTGAGAGACCCCAGCGCCCCTCTAACCAGAGCTCTAGAGCCACCCCTGGGGCCAGGAGGGAGCCTCCCCAGGGGACTTGCCAGAGGTCACAGCTTTGCTGGGCTCAGCCTCAGTCAATGGAGAGAGCCTGTCCCCATGCTCCCCAGCCTGCAGCCCACCGTGGGGTCCCGAATAGTTTCTGGCTGCGGGGAGAAAAGTGAGAAGGACTTCAAGGAGTAGATGGGAATCTACACAAAAGACTGCTCCCTGAGGAAGTCTCTAGATTCAACCTGATGCCAGTTAAAACACCAGATTATTTTTGGAGCTAGATTAGGTAGTTTTCGTTTCACTGGGGGAAAACAAGGGAACAAGTCTGCATTGCTGTACGAAGCACAGGCAGAGCAGGAAGAAGGGAGCACGCTATGTTAAGCCAGGTAGGACTGAGGGGAGAGCCCGTGTCTGTGAAAGGATGAGGCCTGGCCTGGCCTGGACCCAGAGGGCTGCCATTCACCCCCAGAGGCACTTGCGTCCCGGGTCTGGACCTTGCTCAGAAGCCGCCACACCCCTCTATGCCCTGCCCCCTCCCCTGCCCCCTGAGTGAGCCACGAGCCAGGTAGGACTGTGTCACTCCAGAAATGGCCAAATGCTGCTGGCCCGGCCCCGGCTGGCTTATTTGCCGTGAGATTGGATGACAAAGAGGGGAGATCTTCAGTCCCTCGAAGGGCCCAGATCCACCAAGCTCCTTAGAAAAGGTGCCTTCCTAACCTAGACGTGTGTCCTTCCCGGATGCTGGGCTCTTGGTGCTGACCCTCGTGTCCAACACACCTTCCTTGGGAGAAGAGAGGGGCCCGTGTGTCAGGAAGGATCGCCCCCCCCCACACCCCCGGGGCAGGCTGCCAGGTTCGGAAAAGGCTGCGGTGGACCTCTCATTTCTAAAGGAAGGGTCCATCATGGCACGTGAGGGGTGAGTCTTGGACCAGCACTTGGTGGGACAGCCCTGGACTGTTTCAGTGCCGTCTGGAGGCCAAAGACCCGCCCGTGAGATACTTGGAACCAGGAGCAAAGGCTCCCCGGAAAGAGAGGGCTGGACTCTAGCATTAATGTAAGTAATTGATTTACAGGGCTGAGACAGGGGCAGGGGAGGGGGCGGGAGGAGGTGAGACCCGGGCAGGAGAGAGGGAGAGAGATCCAGACAAGTCCAGGGATAAGAGTGAGACTCCACCAGAAGTGTTCCTGTACTCGACTTCGAGAACAATACTAGCCATTTAGTCATTCAGTCACTGCAACCAAGCCCTGTGTATGGGGGGCCTCCCACGGGCCACAATGATGGACTTCACTGCACAAAAGAGACAGGGCCACCGTCCCATGGCACTTAATGCTCCAGTGGGAATGTCAGGGGGAGACGGACAACAGGCAGCGGGCGCGGTAAGTCAGTCAATGGTGTCGTTATTAGGATGTGGGGAGGACAGCCGCAAAAAGGGAAAATAGAGCCAGGGAAGAGGCAAGGTGGGCTGCAGTTTTAAATAGGGTAGGCTTCACCGAAAGGTGACATTTAAACAGAGATGGGAGGGGGTGACGGAGTGAGTCATGCATGTATCTGGGAAAGAATATTCCAGGCCGAAAGAACAGTCTGCAGAAGCATCCTCGGGAGGGAGCGTGTCGGGCATGGAGGAGGCTCCCCTAGGTGGCCAGGAGGCCACAGTGTCCCGAGCCAGGCGGGGCCTCGAGGCTGCTCTAGGGGCTTGGGCTTTTCCTCCCGGGGTGCGTGGGGGAGAGCAGGGGGCGGGGGTGGTGTGAGCAGAGGAGATTCACGTTCCCGTGGCGACTGTGCTGAGAATAGAGCTCAGCGCGCTCGGATGGAGGCAGGGACTCCGCCAGGAGCCAGTGTTGGGAGCCAGGGGCGGGATGGTGGGCTCCAGAGGGATTCAGGAGCAGAGCCAGGAGAGGGGCTGACAGATGGTGGCAAGGAGGGGGTGAGAGGAAGAGGCGTTGGGATGGTGCCCAGGTTTCTGGCCCAAGTAACGGGGAAGGAAGGGGCTGGTAGAGAACGGGGAGGGGGGTGGGGGAGAGCACGTGTGGGGGTGGATGGGAATCGGGAATTCAGCTTCGGACTTGGGGGTTCTGAGACGCTGGCTCGCTGGGTTCGGGAGGCAGCTGACATACAAGTCTGGAGCTCGCAAGAAAAAGTTAGGAGTCTTTGGCATATAGATGATACTTAAAGTCGGGAACGTGTACTATTGGCCAGATACATGCCCAAAGGCAGTCCATGTGAACCCAAACCTGCTCACATACTTACTATTATTATTTTCATTTCTCAGGTGGGGAGACTGAGGCTCGGAAAGAAGTCACTTGCTCCACATCTCACAACTGATTGATGGCAGAGCTGAATTCAAACCCAGGTTACCGGACCAAGAGTCAGCTCCTAGCCCCGCCCTTCGCTGGGGACCCCCACCCCCACCCCCGTTTAATCTTTTATGGCATGTCCTATATGAGAAGTGGATATGATTTAGCTCAGGGAGATGCACCTCCTCCAGAAAAGAGGAGGACATAGCAAACCAAGTTGCCCAGTGAGGGCACACTTCAACGCTTGCAGCAGCTGGGCACCGGGGTCCTCGAGGTGAGACTGATTTGGCGGGATGATAGGGCTTCAAGACTGGCCCAAAGAGTTTTGAGTGGAGGGGGCAGGGAATAGGGAGCCACTGATGGTTCTTGAAGGCTCTGTGTAGTCAGAGCAGCCCTTGAGAAAGACTCATCTGAGGCAGGGGCGCAGGAGGACCAGAGAGGACCAGAGAGGAGGAAATAGGTCTGGAAGTTGTCGATAACAGGTGGGAAGGTTTCAGTTTTCCAGCCAGGGGGAATGAGGAGGGGGTCAGGAAGCTGACCGCCCCCTGAAGATATTGCTGGGCAGAGTCTGTGCCTGGTGCACCATGGGGCCTGGAGGTGAGAGATGAGTCAAGGGCACAATTTCAGACCAGAGGGGTTGATGGGAGGTGGACAGTGACGTGAGCCTGAACCAAAAAAAGACGGGGGGAAGTTGGTTGAGAGGAACTTGGTGCTGCCTTTCTTTTCTTGAACTGAGTGAACCACAAAGGGACAGACTTCTGCTTATTTATTTAACAGAGAGAGAGAGAGAGAGAGTGCACAAGCAGGCAGAGCAGCAGGCAGAGGGAGAGGGAGAAGCAGGCTCCCCGCTGAGCAAGGATCCTGACATGGGGCTCGATCCCAGGACCCTGGAATCGTGACCTGAGTGGAAGGCAGTTGCTTAACCAACTGAGCCACCCAGGTGCCCCAGATTTCTGCTTCTTAAAGCCCACAGTCCAGAGTGGCTAGGCTCAAGAGGAGGCCAGAGGATGGGGTGAGGTCCAAGGGGCTGGAGACTAAGATTTAGGAAGCATCCATCTCAAGGTCAAAGGAGGGAGAGAGGGTTGCTAGCAACTGCCACTTGCCAGCCCTGTGGACCCTGGACCAGCTTCTTAACCACTGTGGTTGGTTCCCAATTTCCTCATCTGTAAAATGTAGACAATAATAGTTCTTACCTCCTCAGGTTATTGTGAGAACAAAGTAAACTAATAGCGGTAATTGCTGGGAACCCTGCCCAGCCCAGGCTGAGAGCTCAGAAATGTTACCAAGAAGATGAGCCCACAGAGGGCTCAGGGAAGAGCCCTATCCCGAATCCCAATGGGGAGGAATGTCACGAAGGGAAACGGTTCCTGGTGATGACAAGGAGATTCGTCAAACTGGCTGGAGACCAGGAAGTTCTCATGTATCATTTCAGTTAATTTTCTCAGCAATATCTTGGGGGAGCATCTATCAACAAGCCCATTTTTCCGATGAGGACAGTGAGGATCATAGACCTGTTCGTGGTCACAGAGTCAGGAACCGGTGGAAGAGGGACTGGGACCCAGGGCTGTAGAGAATGCTTTCAGAGCATCTGTGGGTAACCACTGCCCCATGCTGCCCTTCGTGAGGGGTTGGGAAGTTCAGAGCGTGGCCATGAATGGCTGAGAGGCCCCGACAAATTAGCTTCCCCCAGAGTGTCAGGGCCATGGTGCTAAGAATTAAATCATCCCTGAGCAGAGCGGAAATGGTAGTGGGAGGTGTAGACCACACATTGGAGAAGTTTGAAGGAGAAGAATAAAAGGAGAAATAGGAGGACAGCATGTTGGGGAGGGGTCAAGGCGGTTTACAGAAGCAGAGACCCTAAATCATGTCATCAGCAGTGGGGAGAGGACCGTGGAAAGGGAGAACACGAAGGGCTAGGAGGTAGGGGTATAACTGAGGAAAGGAGGACCTCCTGGGATGAGGAAGAGCAAAGCCACAGTCAAAGAAATTTAGGTTTGACAGAAACCGGGAAATAGCCACAACCCACAAGGAAGTTGTAAACTAGATGGGCAAAGAGTCAATGAGTGCCTTGGTTGGATTCTTCTGCCTCATTCATGATGGGAGAATCAGGTGTGTCTCATGACACTGGTGGGACACTGTGGACGAAAAATAATTTGTTCTGGAGTGAAGGAGCCCCTGGGATAGAATGTAAGCTATGCCCAAGCTGTAGTTCAGAAATTAGTAAGTGTTCATCCATCTATCCATGCATTCATCAATGTATTCATTCATCCATCCGTCTGTCTATCCATCCATTTACCCATCCTTCATCCATCACCCATTCATTCACCCTTCCATCCGTCCATCCATCCATCCATCCGTCCATCCATCCATCTGTCCATCCATCCATTTACCCATCCTTCATCCATCATCCCTTCATTCACCTTTCCATCCATCCGTCCATCCATCCATCCATCCATCCGTCCATCCATCCATTTACCCATCCTTCATCCATCATCCATTCATTAATTCACCCTTCCATCCATCCATCCATTTGCTCATCCTTCATCCATCATCCATTCACTCATTCATTCACCCATCCATCCATCCAACCATCCACCACTTACCTATTTAATAAACTTATTTTATCGAGCACCTGCTGGGTGCTAAGTCCTAGAGCTACAAGTTGGAACACAGAAGAGATCCTGTTTTTAAGGAGTTCGCCGTCTTCCACATAAGACCTAGCAAACAAAACAATGATCATGGTGTAATGTGAACATGAGAGGGAAGACAGTGACCTGTGAGGACACAGAGGAAGGTGGGGGCTGAAGGTCAGAAGTGAGGGTTTAAGCTGTGATCTGAGGGGGGTAGGAGTGGAAGGAAGTGGGGTGTGGGGGAGCAGGAGAGAGAGAGTTCCAGACAGGGGGAAGAAAGAACCTATACAAAGAGCCTGGCATTTTCAAGGGACTGGAAGAAGGTCCGTGTGGCTAGAATAAAGAAAGGAGACAGATGATGGGGCTGGAGGCAGAAATTGAGGCTGAAATTGTCAGTGAGAACCTGGACTTTGCCCTGAGGGCGATGGGGAGGTATGGAAGGATATTTGAGAGAGGGGAGAGCCTTGCTCAGATTTGTGTCTTGGAAAGACCTCGGGGCTTTAGAGAGGAGGGTGGATCGGGGTGACAAGCCTGGGAGCCGGGAGGTGAGCGTGGGGCTAGGGTCCAGCGGGGAGATGGAGATGGCTGGCCGTGTGGATGGTGACAAGGGGATTGGTTCAAGGCACATCCAGGCAGCCTGCTGAAGAGGTCTTTTCCATTGACCGTGGCAGGGGACGGAAAGCCCATGGCAAGGATACCCCTGTGTTTCTGCCCCATGGAATCAAGCGGACTGACGACCTGTCAGGGAAGGCTGACCCACCAGTGAGCCCATCAAGCCCTTGGGACAGGGGAGTGGGATGTATTTTGGGATTGGGGGCTGCGGATAGCATTTGGGACCTTCCCGTCTCAGCCACCATGGGTAGGACAAGACGAATCTAGCTTCAGCTGTCAGAGGACAGGGCTCCGTGGACAAAATGCTAGATCCTTCCTGGAATGCTCCAGGCAAGTCATTCTCCTTCTGGAGCCTCAGCGGACATGGGCTTCTGGACAAGTTCCCTTCTGGACAACTGTTGTGTGCAGTTGGAAGCAATGTGGCCCTTGTTCCACAGCTTAGGGCTAGGTTCTTGGGGTTGTGACAACAGCATCCCTGGTTCTGCCCCAGCCCACAGCAGAGCCGGAGGTGCGGCAGAAGAACTTCCTCTCTCCCTTGCAGGGCGAGGTACCCAGAATCTGGCTGGTGCAGCCCCTTAAGGCTAAGGTGGGGAAATGATGATGGCCTCTAGCTCTTAAGGGACTCCCCACGGCCGTGGTCTCGGCCCCGGGGCAGCAAGGGTGGCCGGTGCTTGGGCGGCGAGTCTAGCCAGCTTGAGTCAGAGGCATTGAGGCAGGCAGTCACTCTGGCCTCTCCCTCCCACTCTGGTCCAATTCCCCTTTGACTCCGTGGTCCTACTAGGCCTGCATCTGGCCTGTTCTCCCCGCCCCTGGCCTTGCCCTTCCTCTGGCGCCCTCCCCCCTGCAGCCCTCCGTAGAACTCTGCCTCAGCACTGCCTCCTCCAGGGAGCATTCCTGATTTCCCTGCGCGACCTCTGAGCCCTAGAGTGCACAGCACCGTAAAGGCCCTTAGCATAGTCTCAGACTCCAGGACATCCCATCTGGAAGGTCCCTGGGAACCCATTTCATAGCTGGGAGAAGTGAGGAGGAATAAACCAGTTAACCCCTGGCAAGGAAACCACCTCAAAAATGTCCCTGGTCTGTGTTGCCTCCAAAGGGAGGTGGAGAGGCGGGCTCTGTGCTCCAAGGCTTCTCCCCAGGCTCGGGCTCCGGCTCACCTCCTTGTCCTTGTCCTTCATCCCGTCCCCTCTGTCCTGGTCAAGCCTCGCCGAAAGCCCCACGGTGTGCAGATGCTGGGGATACACACGGTGGCAGATGTGCCCCTGTCCTTACAGAGTTTACGGTGTCTGTGTCACATCGGGACTGGGTCCCCCACCTGACTTCTGCGTTGCTTCTTTCGTTTACCTCTGAGCATTCCCTCCTTTGCGCCCATGCTAAGCACTTCCCTCCTGTGAAATGCCCACCCCTCCTTCTCTCGGTGTGAATCCTCCCAGCCACAAGGTCCCGTTCGCTGACTGCCGCCTCCAGGAAGCCTTCCGAGGTCTCTCAGCCGGAAGCAACCCCTCCCTGCTCTGGGCCAGACAGCCCTTTACCTCACGTGCACATTCCTTCGCTGGGGCCAGGCCTGGGTCCCTTCCCGCCACAGTCCCGGGCACAGCGGGCGCCCACTGGCCCGTGTGCCGCCCTGTTCCCTCCCTTGCCAGGCATCCCGCGCCAGCCCAGAGCTAGTCCAGAACCTTCTGCTCTTGCCGTCACCAGCAATTCCCTAGAAGGGACAGGGGAATTTGGGTCCTTCTGGAGAAAAGTTCTGAGTCTGCGGCAGAACAGGGGGGACTCAACCCCCGTCAGGGAGTTTCCCCAGAGGTGGGGGCTGGGCAGCCTTGCTGGTAATGAAGTTGCTAATCATCGTCCTTACAGTCCCCTCTTGTCCGACACAGGAGAGCGTTCTGTGACCCCTGTGGCCGGTGGAGAAGCCACCAGGTGGAGGGCATGGAGGACTGAGAGGTGCGACACTCTACCCACGAGGGGCAGCGTCGGCAGAGACCTCCTCTGCCCCTCCCGGGACCCCGGGTCTCCCCGAGCCCCTCAGGGTGTTTGCATTTCCTCTGCGCCCCAGACTCTTCTCCAGGCCAGAGCGGCCCTCTCCCAGGCGGACTCGCCGAGGGCACCAGCACCCCTTCCCCAGCCCAGCCTGGCCGCCTCTGACTCTGTGGGATGGGCCTTGCTTGGTGCTCCTCTGTTTGGGGTGGAGGTTGTCCCCACTTTGTGCAGAGAGCTGGTACCAAAGATGAGGAGGGCAGGAGGACCCCTGCTGCACGTGCAAATTGTAGTCTGTCCCAGAGACAGGAAGGAGGGCCCAGCCAGACAAGCTGGGGGCAAAGAAACCCCTGGCAGTGGCTTGAGGAGCGGGTGACGTGACCCTAAGAGGAGCAGAGACAAGCTAGTGTGAGATCCACCAAGAGGACCCCAGCTGGCTCCGATTGGCCGCTTTGGTGGGGCCCCCTGGGACAGTCCAGACGTCTCTGGACGGGTGATGACGTGAGGCCCAGAGAGGGTCGGTGAGCTGCCCAAAGTCACACAGCAAGACGGTGACAGAGGATCCTGCTCAGGGGACATCCTGACATGGATGGGGTGCTCCCCCCACCAGGATATGAAGTGGCCCCAGCCTGCCAAGGTGGCCCTGGGGTGGGAGGAAGGAGGAGGAGGATGAGGTGGAGGAGGAGGAGGAGGAGGAACAGGAGCGTTGGCCTGGCCCTCCCACGACCTCATCCAATGCATGGCTTC
This sequence comes from Procyon lotor, assembly GCA_028646535.1. Taxonomy (NCBI): domain Eukaryota; kingdom Metazoa; phylum Chordata; class Mammalia; order Carnivora; family Procyonidae; genus Procyon; species Procyon lotor. Next base: position 21,902,594 of record CM053620.1, read on the forward strand.
CTCTCCCAGATGCCCTTCGAGGACTGGCGAGGTGACAGTGAGTGCCGCCAACGCCTCCGCCGTGGGAGGCACCTGCTGCGGTTACCACCTCTGCTGATGAAGGGGCCCCAGGGGCCCCAGGCTGACACAGAGCTGGCAGTGGTCAGGGGAACAGGTGCGTCCCATGGTGCGGGCCCGGGTGTCATCTGAGTGGCTCCTGGTCACGCAGGGACAGAGCGGAGCCGGGCCCGGGGTCACCCTGCTGAGATGCTGCCATCTGGAAGTGGGCACGGGACTCTCCTCCCAGAGAAGGGGCTCCCGCCCCCTGGCCCAGGGGAACCCAAAGCAGACCACTGGCCATTTTCTCTGGGGGCCGAGGAGGGACTGAGGCAGGGACGCCGTGGCCCATGGTGTGTGGAAAGTCTCTCTGGGGCTCACGCTGGACCCTGACCACGCATCCACGGCAGACCGGGCCCTCGCAGATCCTCGCCTTCTGTTCTGCAGCCCGGGGTGAGGGGCCCCATGTTGGGGAGCTGGGCATCCCAATCTGCAGGGGCCCAATTTGGACTAAATGGTGATTAAAACCTGTTGGGCTCTGGCCTCCGTAGTTCAGGGCCCAGCTTGGGGAAGCACCCACAACCGAAGTCGTCTGGGCCCCAGGCCTTTCTCAGAATGAGTGGAGCTGGGGTACCCCTGGGAAGATGCTCCCCCCCCCCCGTGCCCGTGCAGCCTGCTGACTCCCCTCCCGACCCCAGGGGGCCTGTCCAGAGCCCGGGAACCCCTCCAGGCCCAGGCTAGGCAGCCCCTCTGGGCTCCCACCTGGCTGTCCCCCCCCCACACCCGTACAGGACACCGTGCACGAAGGAGGCTCTCCGGCCTCGGGGCAGAGGCTAACCCGGTGTAGGGGGGAGGCTTTTCAGTTCTGCTAATAGAGGAACCAAGAAATGTCCCTGTGAAAGGAGAAGTGTGTCACTGTCATGGCCCCCGGACACACACCCCACCTCTGTCCCCAACAGAGTGCCCGTTCTCTGGAAAGCCACAAACATTCCAGGACTGGACTTGTGCTGAATCATCTCAAAATCTTCAGACTCCACTGGTGTAGGGAAGGATGTATGGGGGAGGTGACAGGAGGCGGGGCAAGATCCCCAAAGAGGTTAAATAGGTCACCTCCACGCTTGGCTGCCATCCTCGCGTCCCCCCAAGCAGAAGGACCCACACTCACAGGTCCTCTCCTGAGCTCGTGGCACCATGACCCCTTTGAAGATGCTGCTCCTGGTCATGCTCCTCCTGGGGGCTTCTCTGCAGGTCGGGCATGCAGGTGAGGGCCAAGGAGAGGTGGCCTGGGACAGGAGGGGGTGGGGACCAAGATCACGGCTGCATTAGTGGCAGCCTGGCTGTTCCTCTAGGGACAGGGGAGGCTGGCAGCAGTAGGATTTTGAGGGAGGCATTCAAAGGAAAAGGATGAGGAGGAGGAGGGGTGGGGAAGATGCCATCCTGGAGATTGGGGAGCAGCTCAGTGAGGAGCAAAGTGCTGGTCCGTCTCTCTCTGCGGTGACTGAGAGGCAATGAACTTGGTTGGGTCTTGGTAGTGGAAAATGACCTATTCTTGGAAGCCCTCGTTAGCGTCTGTTTTAGTCCTGGGTGTTTCCTGACACTGAGGGCATCAGTCAGCATGGAGGCAGGAGCGCGGGTTCCCGGAGCACGTGAAGAGAGAGGTGTCTACCTGCAGCTGGAGAAGAAAGGCCGAAGTCAGACGGCCCGTGTGGGGACACAGCTGGCCAGCGCCCCGCTCGGCCACGGCTCCCCAGCCTTCGCCCGTGGCTCTCACTCCTGTAAAGCAGGTCGGGGTAACTCTCTGAGTTAGTCCAGTGCGGGAGATGGCCGGAGGACAGTAGGGGGCTTCTTAGAAAACACTCGAGCGTGGCATTAATTAAAGCCACACGTTGCCGATTGGCCTTTTTGCAAGTGCTAGATACTTTGCCTTGTGCAAAGAGAAGGAAGCTGGGGCCCCGGAAAGGGCTTCCACATAATTGTCTGTGAGATGGGGTAGTGACAGTACGAGTCTCTGGGTGCATCGTGAGGGCTGAACGAGCTCCTGCAGGCAGAGGCTCAGCCCAGGGCCCGGCCCAGAGGGCGTTCCTGGGTGGACCCGGGCGGGACACATGCAGACACACACATCGTGCATACATGCACACCAATATGCGTGCACGGTTCCCCCAAACACACACACAGACACGTGTGCACACACAGACACTCAGGACCCCCCAGAGCACACAGACCTCACATGCACAAATGTGTCCATACACTCACGCACGCGCGCGCGCGCGCACACACACGCTCACCCGCACCTGCTTCTGCCTCCTTTTCCTCACAGCTCGAGGGGCCAACGTGGGCCGGGAGTGCTGTCTAGAGTACTTCAAAGGAGTCATTCCTCTCAGAAGGCTCAAAGATTGGTATAGGACCTCAAGAGACTGTCCCAAAGAAGCCATCGTGTAAGTGTGCCCACCCCCCATCCTTGCTCCTAGGAGCTGAGCCTGGGAGAAGGTGGCCCCTAGGGCTCCAGAAGGGGGCCTTCATGGTCCCCTTCCCACCCCGGTCCTGCTCCTCCTGGCGGTTCCTGCACCCCACCCCGTGAGACCCCACAGGTCCCAGGCTGTGAGGTTTGACCTCTTCACTGATTTATAGGGAACCGGAGGCCCCGAGAGACAGGGAAGCCCGGCACACTGGCACCCAGAGGCCAGTGTGGTCGCTTCCCACGGCTTGGACCTGAGCCGGAGCCTCCTGGGTACCCCTAGTTCCTAGGCTTTCGGTGGGAGCTGAAGTGGGGGGCAGAATGTCCTGGCTCCCCAGGAGGGACTGGCCAGAGCCTTGGGAGTCAAGAGTCACTGCCGATAAGCCCGATGTCCCACATCTGTCACCGAGGTGCTGTGTGACTGCAGGCGACTTCTTGCTTCTCTTGGGGCTTCAGGGGCCTGGTCGCTGCAGAGCAAGGCTGTGAAAGGGCTCCGGAAGGCCTTCTTGCCCTGACACACCCGCTGACGGCTTTCTCCTTCTCGCGCAGGCTTGTAAGTGTCCATGACAAGCCCATCTGTTCGGACCCAGAGGACAAGAGGGTGAAGAAGGCAGTCAGATATTTAAAACGCAGGCAGGACCCTGGGCTCCAGCAATCCTGATTTCTGCCTGTACCATTTGGAGACCTCCAGCTCAGTGTTCACTACTCCAGCCCCGAGCTGCCTGAGTCCAGGGGGAGGCCCTACAAGGACAAAGGGGGCCCCTGCCCCTCTTTTCTGGACTGGAACCATAGCAAAAAGAGCCCAGATTCAAGTCTCTCTTTTCCTGGGCACCTGAGTGGCTCAGTCAGTTAAGCGTCTGCCTCTGACTCAAGTCATAACCCCGGGGTCCTGGGATCGAGCCCCACATTGGGCTCCCTGCTCAGTGGGGAGCCTGCTTCTCCCTCTCCCTCTGCCTCTTCCCCCTGTTCATGCTCTCTCTCTCTCTCTCTCAAGTAAATAAATAAAATCTTAAAAAAAAAATAAAGTCTCCCTCTTCATACCTTAGTCTGGGTCAGCGTGTTCTGTGCACACGTGGAAGGACATCTGGTTCTGTCCTGTCCAGGCCAGAAAGGGAAACTGAGGCTGAGAGGGGGCCGTGATCACGGCAGACCACGTGTGAGGGGCTAGAGAAGGTCCTGGTGAGAAAAGCCCAGGCTGGGGAGCTGAGAGTGTCCTGAGGGAGCCTTCCCCAAGAAGCTGCCCATTGGGCTGTCTCTCCTGCTCTCGTTCCTCTCCCTCTTAGGGACCGTAGGGTGCCCGTGGTAATGGGGCTGTTCTACCAGATGACCGCCACGCGGGTCTGTCCATCCTGGCTCCTCCGTTAGAGGGGAGCTCTGTGAACCACCCTGAGCGCCCCACAGCCTAAGCGCTAAGAAGGATGGGGGACGGGGAGGTTATAGACTCCCTACTCCTAGAGCCCTCTGAGCAAGCCCCACTCAGCACCCGAGCCATGGCGGGCTGGGTGTGGGAGAAACAGGGGTTTTGGACGCTAGTTCTGTCTCACTCTCCTGACCAGCCATGGCCTAGCGGCTTCTTTCTCTGGGATGCAGTCTGGGGGCAGCGACGGGGGTCCTTCTCTTCCTAGGATTCCGTTATCCACGGTCCTAGAGGGCGGCAATTAGGAGCGATTTTCAGTAAAGTTTTGCCTCCTGTTGCCCCCTTGTGGTCAGTCTTCTTATTGCAGGCCAGATGACAGACCCAAGCCCACTTTCTAGTAGAAGGAGGAATAAAACAGGACAAACAACAATAATGACGAGGCTGATGATGGTGAACTGGCTTCTCTGTGACCCCAGGGTCTCCTGGATCACAGCTGGGCTCTTCCCCGGCCCTGACCCCGAGGAGTATGCCTCCAGCAACTGCCTTGAACCCGGAATCCTCCCGGCAGCCTGGTCTAAGTTCTTCTGGATCCACCGGGTGAGGTGGGGTGGGGATAGGAGGGAATAGAGGGAAGCAAGAAGGAGCCCCCGTGACAGCAAAGGAGAACAAGGGCTAGGGCCCGGACCCCTCACCCTTGCAGTCCTGAGCTTAAAGACACTCAAGAGGTCTTTGTTTCATCCATGTACATAGCATTTTAGGTCAAGTGTTTCATCCATGTACATAGCATTTTAAAAGAAGCAAAACCTTTTTGTCTGAGTGCAATCTTCCTCCGAGGCCCATCTGTAAGCTCAGAGGAGTGGAACTTCGTGGAGAACTGTGAGGAGGTTTAACATCAGGATTAAGGGGTAAGGGGGTGGTGGGGGGACAAGATGCAGGAGATGGGACCAGCCACCTCGTCCCTCTGAAAAGGGGCCATCTGAAGGAATCCTGACTTGGGGGCTCCCCTGACTGGCATGAAAGAGGACGGGGCAGGGACCAGAGGACAGAGAACAGTGGGGGCGCTGGCATCACATTGTCCCTTCCACCTGGAAGGGCAGTCCCCTCCTTC
>CM053620.1:21908049-21955843 GCA_028646535.1 Procyon lotor
GTGGTCTCTCGGATTCGAAATCGGGGGCATTACAAGAGAATGGGAACTCCTTTCTTATCCCTTCTCCCCAGAGTGAACTGAGGTGCCTGGTTTCTTGGCATCTTCCCAGGGTTGTCTGTCAGTCAGCCCTGGGAGGCAGTTAGGGTAATGATCCCATCCTCTAGATGAGGACGCGGAAGTTTGAAGAGAGGAAACTATTAAGGCCACACAGCCGAGAAGTGGCAAAGTAGGGATTTGAACTTGACTCTCCTGCCTTCAAGTCTACAAACGCCCGCGAGTCCGTCAGAGGTGTGAGCCCGGAATGACTCCGTCCCAAGCTTAGAGTGCTTCATTGCCCCATCCCTGGCCCACACAGACAGGCAAATCCTCGCATGCATACAACACACACACACACACACACACACACACACACACGGCCACTGATACAACACACACACACACACACACACACACAGCCACTGAGCCAGCCATGGAAAATGCCCCCCATACCCGCACTGGCCCAGCGGGGTGCCCTCATCCCCACAGACACACACCCATCTCAAAACCAGCATGCACACTCACACACCCTCAATCACACATGTGCGATGTGCATAAACACACTCGCACACACACTCTCACTCCCAGAGACACACACTTGTATGCACCCACAGACACGGACGCTGGCAGATCCCCATCATCAAGCCCACCCCAGAGCGGTCACACCTCCGTCTCGGTCCAGCAGTCTCCAGAGGTCCTGCCTTCTCCTGCCCAATCGAATTCCACCTGTTTCCTAAGCCAGCTCTTGTGTCAGCGGATGCCAACTGTCCGAAGCCAGAGCTGGGCCCCCCTCCCTCCACGCTCTTCCCCTTCTGGCCAAGATTCTATGGCTCCTGTTCTCACCCCACAGCGTTGGTGCCTCATGGAGTTTTGGTGAAGAACCGCATTGTTCGTGGCTCCTGCCTCCTGAGTGTTATAGGCTCAGATATCTCAGAGGGGACCTTGGCTGAAAGACAAATCCGAGCCCGGAGGTAGAAGCCCAACCCCAGTGACCTTCATCTTTTCCAGCGGCTGGCTTCACAGAATTTTTCTGAATCCCCTGCCTCAGTTTCCCCCAAGAGTTCTCAGAGGATAGAAACCTGTATGCTTGGTCTAATTTGAGGCTCCCTATAAACATACCTCCTTAGCATAGCAGGGACGTGGGAGAGACTTCATGGAAACACACACTCCTGCCCCCACACCTATCTGGGTCCCTAAGGGCTGGCGCAGAGTGGGCACTCAATCGGGGGCCTGACTAGGTAGAGAAAGGAAATGTCTTCTCTCCCACAGCCAGACCTTAGAATTGCTTCTTCTAAAATGTCATCTTGGGGATTAGAACACAGGAACTGAGGTCCTTTTTTTTTTTTAAGACTTTATTTATTTGACAGAGGGAGAGAAATCACAAGCAGGCAGAGAGGCAGGCAGAGAGAGAGGAGGAAGCAGGCTCCCCGCCAAGCAGAGAGCCCAATGCGGGGCTCGATCCCAGGACTCAGATCATGACCTGGCCTGAAGGCAGAGGCTTTAAAACACTAAGCCACCCAGGCACCCCAGGACTGAGATCCTTAATGGGGGTGTGGTAAATATCTGGTGGGAAAGACTCTGAATGTAGGATTTATCCATTCGTTTGCTCAATTACTATTTCCAGGGGCACCCGGGTGGCTCAGTCACTTAAACGTCTGCCTTCAGCTCGGGTCATGATCGAGTCCCACATCGGGCTCCTTGCTCAGCGGGGAGCCTGCTTCTTCTTCTCCTCCTGCTCATGCTCTTTCTCTTTCTCTCTCTCTCAATTAAATAAACAAAATCTTTTAAATAAATGAATAAATATTTCCAGGGTGCCTATAAGGTGCGAGGTCCTGGGGATCCGTGGGGGATGAAGAGCCCAGGCAGGCCCTGCTTACAGAGACCATGAGGTCTGGTAGGGGCACATGTGGCCTGAGGTTCAGGCACGCGCACACACACACACACACACACACACACACACACACACTTACATGTAACCACACACCATCCTGGCATTCTGGTGCACTTCTAGTGCACTTCTAGTGCAGATGGGGGACCTGACCCGGCTGGGTGCAGCTTCGGCAGATGGGCTGGGGGAAGGGCCCTCCAGTGGAGAGCTGAGGGCCAGGGGAAGGCAACAGTGCTGGATCTTTTTCAGGCTGCGTGACCTAGAAAATTATTACATCAGACTCTGCCTCATTTGTATGGGAAGCTTAATAAACCAAGACTCTCACTCTTATATCTGCTGAAACCTTTGGAGAACACAAGAGGTGCCAGTAATGGTCTTTTTTTTTTTTTTAGAGCGAAATGTCATTTTCATGTTTTTTTTTTCTTTTGCATTGCAAAAGCAGTGAATTTGGGGAGCATCGCTACCCCAGGGGGACTCTGGCTGGGGTACAGGGATTTTGTATGACTTAGCGAGGACTCCTGGGACTCCAAGAATCCACCTGTCACCTGTCCAGGCCCCTGCTGGCATATCCTTCTTCTCTGCTGAGGTCCCTAGGACATGAGTATTTCTCCCAGAATCTGGATCCCAGTGGCCATAGAAAGGCAGTGCAGGAAACAGGAAAAAAAAAAAAGGGTGTTTCTGTTTCCAAGATAAAACAGAAATTGGTAGGCATAACAAAAGTTCAGAGGAAAATCTGCAGCTATTTGAAGATAAAAGAATTTCTGGAGGAAATGTGAGAGCTCTGACTGGCTCCACACTCGTGGGAAAGGCCTGCAGCCACTGAGTCCTGTCCCTGCCCAGAATTGGGGCTCCTCTTTCCTGCCTCGGAAGCCCCATTTTGATGGGCTTGGGCATTGGACATAGCCTGCAATTCTGGGTTCCGGCGTTTCGGCGGCCAGAACCGACTCTGCATAGCTAGAGAGATGCTGCCCCAGCCCTGAGCCCTCGTGATGCATACGGAAAATGTACAGTGGCTGGAGGGCAAGTGAAATATTTGTCCCTTTGTCCCGCACTGTCCCCAGAACTCCCCCCCCCCCAACACCCAGTTTCCCTGGAGGAATCGTGGCCCATCTTAACCCTCAAGTCTCCTCTATGCCACCCTCGGTTCTCAGACCCGTCTTGTCTGAGTCCCACTCCCAGGCCTTTGCTCACGCGCTGCCCCCTACCCAGGATGCCATTCTCGATCCCTGCAGATCAGACCTGTCCTTCTCTGCCTTCCTTCTCTTTGGCATCGTTGGAGTTTTTCCCAGGGTGCTGTCTAGCTCCGTTGGATAGGCTCTGATCGCCTGCTTCCCGATGTTTTGCTGATCAGCCAGGAGTCCAGCACTGTCCGACAGAAAGATAACACAAGCCACAAACATAATTAAATTTTCCTAGGAGCAACACTGAAAAGGTAAATAGAAACAGTTGAAATCGATTCTAGTAATATTTTTTTTTAAGATTTTTTTTTTCTTTTGACAGAGAGGAGAGAGCTCATGAGTAGGCAGAGAGGCAGAGAGAGAGAGAGAGAGGGGAAGCAGGATCCCTGCTGAGCAGAGAGCCCCATGCGGGGCTCGATCCCAGGACCCTGAGATCATGACCTGAGCCGAAGGCAGAGGCTTTAACCCACTGAGCCACCCAGGTGCCCCAATTCTAATATTTTTTATTTAATGCAATAAAACCAAAATATGATCTCTTCGACACATCATCAATATTATAAACTAATAATAAAATAGTTTCCATTTATTGTCCTACTTTGTTGGAAATGCAGTTCGTATATTATGTTTATGACCCATCTCAATTCACAGCAGCCGCGTTTAAGTGCTCAATAGCCCCCTCGTGACCTCCACGTTGGCCAGAAGAGATCTAGGCTGTATTCGTCTTTGGGTTACAGGTGGCAGAAGTTTACATTACATTGTCTTACATGAAAAAGGGCATTGGCCTCTGAAACTGAAAGACCAGACACTGATGGCTTCAGGCATAGCTAGATCCAGGTTGGTACCAGAAGAGGATTGGTGAGGTGGGAGGGACGAGCTATGGGAGAGGGAGGTGGCCAGAGTCAGGGCTGAACTGAATTCGAAGGGGCCCCCAAAGAGTACTGGAGTATCAGGTAGAACACGAAAGCCATAATCTAGTCCTGTGGATATGTTAAAAATATTCAATGACTAGTATAGACAATAGCGTTTGTGCTGCTGCTGGCCAGATGTTGGGGGACTTTGGGGGGTCAGGAGTGAGGACGGGGCCATGGTGGTGGTGGGCACACAGGGCAGCCCTGCTAACCTGCTAGTGGGGCAGAAGTCTACTCCGTCACATGGATGTGGGCAGAGGGAGTGTGCCAGGAGGCCAGCCAGGGGTCTAAACCTCAGCCACTGCCTCACCCTGCCCCCTGCTCTAAGCACTCAGCCTGCGGGAGAGAAAGCCCTGATCTAAACTGGCCCCAAACAGAATACAAAAGCCTTTTAACTGGAAGAGGCAGAGCAGATGGGGCCTGTGAGGGGACGCGGAGGTGCCTGAGGGGCACGAGGAGGTGATGTACCCATGCAGAGGGGTGGGCATGCGGGTCAGAGATAAAGAGGGGACTGCAAGGGGTCATGGGGGCCTCACCTGGGGAGGCTTCCTGAGCTCCACCCTGGAAGGACAGAAAACTGGCTTGAAGACGCCCAGGGAATTTACTTGTCCGCCTGCCCGCCCGTCCATCCATCCATCTATCTGTCTGTCCATCCACTCCTGCAGTACTGCTTTATCGAGCTCCTGCTGTGTGACAGGCGCTAAGCTACGCTCTGGGAGTAACCGGTGAACAAAGTGGCCAAAGCACAGAGCCTCGCAGGAGAGAAGCATGGTCAGCAAAGAAGCCAGCAATGAGCCCAGGGGCTTCGCATCTGCAAGGAGGAGGCCAGCCAGAGCGAATGGGAGATAAGGCGAGGGGCCGCTTTAGCGGGGACATCCGAGCTGACACAGGAGCGATAAAAGGAAGCAGCCCTGCATAAGCTGGGGGGAAGTGGCTCCACAGAGGGGATTCCAGGGCCATGGCCCCAGGAGGGAACAGGCTTTTGTGCATTGGAGAACCAGAAGGACCAGGTAGGGGGCTGGAGGTGAGAGGCGAGAGTAGAGATGTGAGCAAGGCTAGCTCTGATGGGCGGTTGGTCAGGCTCTGCTGTGGTTGTGGGTCGAGGGGTGGCACTACGGACATTCTCCCTGCAAAGTCAGTTTGACAGCTGAAAACTTGCCCCACAGTAGCCCCCAGGGGCCAGAAATGGCTTAGGGCTTTATTTTTTTCTAGGCTAACACATAATTCTCTGCAGGCACTCTACCTACTCGGCGTGTATTAACGCATTCATCTTTACAGCAATCCCCCGAGGCAGACACTATTCCCAAATCTACTTTTACAGCTCAGGGAACTGAGGCGCCAAGGAACAGAGAAGCTAAGGAACTCCCCTCCGGTCACACAGCTAGCCTCAGCCATGCTGCCTCAGGTTAAAATGGGCTCTGTGCTCCTTGCTCATCAGAGTGGTGAGCTACAGGGTCTGCTCCATCCCTGGGATTCTCTTTCTAGGGTGACCAGAGGCTCTGGGGGCATGATAAGTGGTCCAGAGAACTTGGAAGTGAGCTCCTGGCCTTTGGTCCATTCTGGTCACCACTGTCCACGTGATCCATTCAAAATCAGGGAACCGGGCCATCTACCTCTGTCTATGCCAAGGCTGGACTTGGGGGGACCGAGCCATTCCTGTCCCATACCATCAGCAATTCAAGCCTGCTTCACCCACTTCACCCCTGCGCTCCCTACTCTGCCCCAAACCAGGGCCTTGGCAGGGCTTTGCTGCTGGCGCCTGACTATTTCTGTCCCCCTACCTTTGCCAAGGAAACCAGAGCTGAACACAAATCCTTGGTCACGTTGCTTGGCCTGGCTTGCTGGGAAAAGCCTACCCTTTCTTTTAAGTCTCCTCCAAGAATAAAAACAGGAGTAAAAATAACATCACAAAGTTCGTTGGCCATTTGGCAACCTTCACTGGGGTTTTTGTTGCTGGTGTCAAAGAAGACAATGTAAAGAAAAGCACCTATCACAGTTCTAGGCCCCCAGTAGTACGCAAGAAGGGGTATTGAGCCAGAAAAATCAGGCTCTACTTATCCGCTGGGCGAATCTGAGTAAGTTACTTGGCCTCTCTGAGCCTCATATTCCTTCTCTGTGAAATCGGAGCCGTGACAACCTATGTTGGGGTACGGTTACGAACATCAAGTGAATGGGTGTAAAAAAAGGCATTCATAAAACTCAGCTTCCTGCCACTCTTTCCCGAGGCAGAGGCGGTGATGTGTGCCAAGGTCACAGCGATGTTAGGATCCCCCTTAGGGCCCCTCGGCTGGCTGAGCACCGGCTTGCCAACTGGCCGCTGACCTCATCCACACTAACTGGGGCCGGGACATCCCCAGGTGCTGGTGGACTTCCCAGGCTGAGCTCAGGGGATTTTCCTCTTTCAGGCTGGACAAAGGCCCACAGTGGGGACTGGGTGAGGCCTGTCCCTCTACAGTCCACTGTTGATATCTAGGCTGCTGATAAGTGGGGGAAATGAGATCAACAGGATTGATCAACAGGAAAATCCTTTCCCATTTTTGGATTTGGGGGCCTGAGGCTGGAATGGGATCCTAAAAGCCTTCCTCCAGGCCAGGAGTCTAGAACCTGTAAAGTGTGGAGGGAGGACAGCTGACCATCCACCCAAACCCAGAAGACAGGGCTGAGCGGAGCCCCAACACTGATCCCATCCAGGGAGCACTTTCTCCCAGCCAGGCCAGGAGGGCAGCAGGCAGAAAGGGGCTGGCTTTTTTAGAGATGACTCCATCTCTAAAATGATACGCACTCAGAAAGATTGGTGGCATAAACCACAAGGGAGGGGGAGTTTCAGAAGCTCCTGGAGGCTCCAGAGGACCCTGGGAAGTCATTTGGACTGTCTGAGCCTGAGCTTCCCGCAATGGGGCAGGAGTGGGGAGCTAGCAGTGCCTGTCTGATGCGCTTGCCTTAAAGAGAAGTTGGGAGTATCCTGTAACCTGACCCCACTATGGCCTTAGTGACTATCCATCCCATCTGTGTGTCCCATCTCTCTACATGTGCACCCCAACACACATACCAGCCGGCCAGCAAGACTAGCTCTTCTCACCACCAGCACACACCTTGAATCTTGAATTCAGCCACTTTTTGCAGTCTTCACTTCCCTCGTCTAGCCACCTCATCTCTCATGGCCTTTTCCCCAGAATTTGATTTTTCTCTTGGCCCCTCACATCGCCCCTTCACATGGCAGCCAAAGGGATCATTTTCAAAGGATCCGGGTAGGATCACTCACCTGCTTAAGGCACTCCAGTGATACCATCACACACAGAAGAAAATCCAAATTCCCCTCCCCAGCATCCCAGGCCGGTTCCATATGGACTTCAGCCTCCCCCATCCTTACCCCTGCCCCACTGGCTTGCTGCCCCTCCAACAGACCACACTCCTCCCTGCCTCAGGACCTTTGCATAGGCTATGCCTTCCATGCAGAATGCCACTAGCTTTGATATCATTTCTCCCTTTGAATTCAGTGTCACCTCCTCAGAGAGGCCCTCCCTTACCACCCTTCCTATGAAAACTCCTAGTCATTCTTGATTCCACCCCAACAAAATCCACTTGCATTGCTATGGATGAGTTTCATTTGTATGTAGAAGTAATGAAAGGCCCTATCAAGTCAGATGGCCAGAAATGGTGCCCCAGACAGGATTGCTGGTTACCTTACCAGATTAACCTGGTTACCTTACAAGTTTCCTAACACATCCTCTGTCCTGCACTTATCAGCACCTGACCTTCTTTGCCATTTTGCCATTCACCTATGTCTTCTCTCTTTCCCTTCACCCCATGCTTGAATGTATCTTGAGGGCAGAAATTCTGTTTTGTAACAGCATCTAGAAGAGTGGCAGGTAGCAAGTGTTCCCTAAATGTCTGTGGATGTTTCCAGTGTCCAGGGCAATTTGAATTTCTGGAGAAGATACAAAAGAGGTCCTTGCTGAACCCGAAGAAGTAAGTTTGACAGCCAATGAGGAGGGGGCATTTGTGGAAAGGAAACGGGATGGGGAGGTTCATCACCTGTTAAGTAATCAGGACCTTTGCATACCCCAGAAGCCGGACCACTCCTTGGCATCCCAAGCCCTAAGGGCCCTAAAGGGACCTGAGCCCGGGTTGATAGGGAATGTTCTCTGGCTGAGGCTGCTCTGTGACACTATCTCGGGTGAGTCAGTGTGTGTGTGTGTGTGTGTGTGTGTGTGTGTGTGTCCACTACTCACAGTCTCTCAGTCTATCCCCTGGACTCGAGGGTCGGCTCACAGAAGTCACCCTCAGTCACCTTTCAGACCCAAGTTCCATAGCCAGTCATGGGCCCAGTCTCGCTAGAACCTCTGTCTCCCGTCCCCCCCACCCCCAACCCCTTCCTGCCCGCCTTTCTTTAGGAACTGCGTCTTCAGGGCCTGGGGGAGCTTGCGAACGGGGGCTGAGCGGGGCTGAGCGGGGGTGTACGACATCCTGGGAGGGTGGAAGTGCCCTTTTCCCTCTCGGAAATCCCCTGGAGAAAGGCGCCTTCGCGGCGCCAAGTCTTCTGGTCCCCGGACGGAACCGGGGGCGTGCATAAGTGTGGGGTTTATGGAAGCAGGGGGCAGAAGGTGCTGCGGAGGTTGGAATCTGCTTCCCACCGTGGCGGGGCGTGGGGGTGAGGAAACGTGAATCACCACATGACAGAATGCAGGAAGGGGGAGGCGAGGGAACGATTAATCCACAGACATTTCCCTGCGCCCCTACTGAGTGCCAAACCCGGTTCAGGCTCTAGGGACACGGTCAGGGACGCAGCGCGTGTCCCGCTGTGCCGCTGCGGGACGCGGTGTAACCCTGAACCTGAATAATTGGCTGTAACACACATATAAATGTGAAGTTGCAGTTTCGACAAATGTTCAGAAGGAGAACGCGAGATGCGTGCTATCAGACCTTGGGATATCCGGATTTCACCTGGTACCGGCGGCAGCAAACAGATCTCCAAGCCAGTGTGCATGCAAAATGTGAGTGCTCGTCGGAGGCACGAATGCCTGCGGGTCAGTGAGAGTTCTCGATTCTCCAGCACGCCGCGCGCGCCCTCTGCCGTCACCTCGGTCCGCCGGTCCCGGTCCCTTTCGCCCCGCCCCTCGAGCCGGCGCGCCCTGCTAGTTCTTCCCAGCACTCCGCGCGAGACAAAACCCGCCCCCGCCTTCCCCGCCACCCGGGCTGCTCGCTACGCATGCGCACACTAGAGCTATTTCGAAGAGGTTTGCTTACAAGCCAGCCGCTCAGCAGTCAGGATGGCCGAGCGGTCTAAGGCGCTGCGTTCAGGTCGCAGTCTCCCCTGGAGGCGTGGGTTCGAATCCCACTCCTGACAAGGTGCTTTTTTTTTTTCTCTTTTAATTGCTTATTACCAACAGTTGCAGATCAACTAGGTGATATTTTACATCTTCGGATAGCCTCCATTTAATCTCTTTACGAAACGAATATTTCCTTCTTGATGGGCATTTTCTTTGTAATGACAGTTATTTGACTTCAGAATGTAAAAAGAAAGCCGGGAGCCGTACCACAGGTCCATTTTTAGGGTTGTCAAACGTACGCAGTCTCCTCTAAGGTTGCGGGAGGCTTAAAAGGGAAAAAAAGTGTAGGAGTTGTCAGAAGTGGGATTCGAACCCACGCCTCCAGGGGAGACTGCGACCTGAACGCAGCGCCTTAGACCGCTCGGCCATCCTGACTTCCCGAGAGGTGGGTCGGAGGACTCAATGTAGTTGCTGTTTCCGTGCCACGTGTCTCAGAAATCAGCCAAGCAGCTTAGAGGTAAGCTGGCAGCTCCCGGTCTGGATGGACGGTCCACCGATGAAAACTACCCGTGTTGCCGAGACTTACTGTTATCCTTCAACTGATTCGGCCTTTTTTCTACGTATGAATTAAATGGAAACTCTGTAGCCTGACCAGAAAACGAAAATTAGTTTCCCTTGCTATCAATCGAAAATAACCCTAAAAATAAACACAATGGAAATGAAACTATATTGTTAAATTCTAGCCGCTCGCCAAAATTCGGAACCTGAAGATGTGCTATTATTTTTAACGACTGCTATTATCGGTGGCAAAGGTCGGGACTATGGCTGGGCCCCTGAGGGTAGTGGTGAGGGAGGTTTAGACAATTCTTTTGGGAAGAGAGGTGCTCTGTGATGAACTTGGCCACGAACTCCTCAGGACTGGAAGCCGTGGGCAACGGGATCCCATTCCACACCTGTTTAACTGGAACCGCATGCAGAGACAGTTGGCTTTTATACCTTTTTGATACACTGAACAGGGGGAAAGTTGGAGGCTGTTTAATTTGGAGAGGAGACCATTTATCTGTCTACAAAAGCCTGATACGTACATGGGTTTGGGATTGTGTCCGTCTGTCCTTTTTGCTCCAGGAACTGGGGTTTGAGGTGGGCATGCAGTAGGTGGGTAGTTACAGAGGAAGTTTTCCATAGAAGCAAAGAGCTTGGGGGCACCTGGTGTGGCTCAGTTGGTTAAGACTCTGCTGCCAGCTGGGGTCATGATCCCAGGGTCCTGGGACTGAGCCCCACTGGGGCTCCTTGCCCAGCGGGGAGCCGGCTTCTTCCTCTACCTCTGCCTGCACCCCCTGCTTGTGCTCTTTCTCTGTGTCACACAAATACATAACATCTTTTAAAAAGAAAGGGAGGGAAGGAAGGAAGGAGGAAAGAAAGAAAAGAAAAGAGAGCCTGCCACTGGATAGTGATAACCCCGACACTGGAGGCAGTCAAGACAAGGCTTGACCTTGGTGGAAAAGCCAGTGAGGGGATTGGAGAGTCCCTGTCTTCGTGGGGCTCCCCGCTGAATGTGAGGAGATATCTCACTGTGGTTTTGATTTGCATTTCTTTAATGATTAGTGGTGTTGAGCATCTTTTCATGTGCTTGTTGGCCATCTTATCTTATTTGGAAAAATGTCTAGTTGAATCTTTTGCCCATTTTTTTCACTTTGTTTTTGCGATTGAGTTGTAGGGGTTTCTTTGCATATTCCATAAAGTAGACCCTCCAGTCTGATGTATGGTTGGCGAAATTTTCCCCCAATCCATAGGCCGCCACTTCATATGTTGTGTCCTTTGATACACAGGAAATTTAATTTTTACATTGTCCAATTTATTTTTACTTTTGTTGCCTGTGCCTTTGGCGTCATACCCAAGAAACCATTGCCAAATCCAAAGTCATGAAGATTTTCCCCAGCATGTTTTCTTCTAAGAATTTTATAGTTTTAGACTTAATGTTTAGGTCTTTGTATTGTTGCTTTTTAAAAAGAAAAATTTATTTAGGTAGTTTCTCTACCCAACCTGGGGCTTGAACTCAGGACCCCAAGATGGGGTCACAGGATCCTCTGAGCCAGCCAGGCTTGAAGTTCATTTTCACATAATGTGTAAGGTAGGTCCAGCTTCATTTTTTTTTGCATGTGGACTTCCCGTTTTTCCAGCACTGTATGTTGAAAGACTGCATCTTTCCTAGCGAATGGTTTTGACACCCTTGGTGAAACCATTTGACCATATATGCAAGGGTTGTGTTCACTTTTTAAAAACTAAATATTTTCTTGGAATGGCCTCATTTTTTAAACTGTGATAAATGTATTTTGAGAAGAATGTTATAATATGGTTGTAATAGGAAACCTGCGTGATAACTCGTAAATAGAAGGTCACAGTAAAAATAAACATAATGGGAACAAACCCCTGCCATTAAATTCTACCCAGAATCTTTGCTCACTGAAAAAGAGGTGAACAGAATTAGATGTTAAAGACATATCGGGGTGCCTGGGTGGCTCAGTTGTTAAGCTTCTGCCTTTGGCTCAAGTCAGGATCCCAGGGTCTTGGGATGGAGTCCCACATTGGGCTCCCTGCTCAGCAGGAAGCCTGCTTCTCCCTCTCCCACTCCCCCTGCTTGTATTCCCTCTCTCACTGTCTCTCTGTCGAATAAATAAATAAAATCTTTTAAAAATATATCTTAAAAAATAATCAGCCCAAAGGAGGCTTTCTCGTTGGCATAATTAGATTGAAAGCAAAGTTAAAAACAAAGTGCTTCAAGTAATGAAGCACTTGAAGTATTCGATCACTGCCCCTGGACCGTCAAAAATTACCTCACATTCGCACAAAGGTCATTTCTGGGGGGAGGTGCACTGTCCTCAGATCCTAAAGGGGGGAGTGTGTTAACATGATCCTAAAGGGTCTTGTTAGTGACGCCCATTCCCCAAGCCTCTCCCACCACTAGTTCATACCTTCTGGGAAGGGGACCGCAATGGACTGAAAGACCTCTCGTCTCCAGTTCCTGCTGGGGCTGGATGAGGGGAGAGAAGGTAGGAAGGGGCAGGGCAGAAGCAGTCAGCCGGCTAGAAATGGGGAGACACACAGGCAGGCCTGCCTCTCACGAAGGATCCCTGCTGGGGGAGAGAAGCTGTAGCTGCTGCTGTCTCTAATTCAGCTGGTGACCCTGGGCAAATTTCTGCCCTTTCTCTAGCTTGTTTACTCATCTGTAAAACCAATGATAAGCAGCTACTTTGGAAAAATGTTGCAGCCACTTTGGAAAAGTTTTGCCATGTCTTATAAAGTTAGTTTGCCATGACTTTATAAAGTGTCTTATAAAGTCTTACAAAGCCTTATAAAGGCTCCAACAATTATACTCCTAGGGATTCTAAGCAAGAGAAATGAAAGCATATATTCACACACATACAAAAACCTGCATGCAAATGTTCATAGCAGGTTTTTTTTTTTAACTTCTTAAACATTTTTATTTATTTATTTGACACAGAGAGAGAGAGAGCATAAGCAGGGGGAGCACAGGCAGAGGGAGAGGGAAAAGCAGGCTCCCCTGCTGAGCAGGGGGCCCGAAGCAAGGCTCAATCCCAGGCCCCGGGAATCTTCATAGCTACCCAAACTGGAAAGAACCCAAATGCCCATCAACTAGTAAGTGGATAAAGATATTATACCATATCAGTACAATGGAATACATTCAGCATTAAAAAGAAACAATCTACTTAACCTACGTTCAACAGCATAGATGAATTTCAAGAGCTTTATGTGACATGAAGGGGCATTTCACAAAGGACTACTGTATCAGTTTCTTCCTGCTGCTGTAACAAATTATCACAAGCTTAGTGGCTTAAAAAAAAACCCACATATTTATTCCTTTTTTATTCTTTTATTCTTTCTTTATTTTTAAAAATTTATTCTATTACAATTTTGGAGTCCAAAACGAGTCATAAGTGTCTAAATCAAAGTGTTGGCAGGGCTGTTTGCTTCTGGAAGCTGCAGGGAGAATCCACTGTTTGCCTCTTCCATTCTTAAAGGCTACAGGCTTTCCTGGGCTCCTGGGTGCTCATAGTGATTGATCTCTCTTTCCATGTTCACATTGCCTTCTCTTCTATTGTAATCAAATCTCCCATCTCCCTCTGCCTCCACCTCTTCCTTCTTCTTCTTCTTCTTCTTTTTTTTTTTTTTTCAAGTAATCTCTACACACAAGGTGGGGCTTGAACTCAGGACTGGGAAATCAAGAATCACATACTCCATTGACTGAGCCAGCCAGAGCCCCTACCTCCTTCATATGAGGACACAGTGATTACATTTACCATCCACCCAGATAATCTAGGATAATCTCATCTCAAGATCCTTAATAACACCTGCAGCATCCCCTTTTTGCTAGGCATTCTAGAAGAGGCAAAATAACAATGACAGAAAACAGATCAGTGGTTGTTTGGGGCCAACGTGGAGGTCACAAAGGCACTCTCTGGGATGATCTATACTCTAATCGTGGTGGCGTTTACAGGCCTGTACAGAGTGGGAGAGAGGAAGTAGGAGAAAACAGGGGCAACATATGAAAGCCATGAAGAGTGAGTATGCAAAATGTAAAAAGAGCTTATACCATTTGAAAACCACAAAAAGGGCTGCCGTGTCAGAAGGAGCCCAGTGATACACAAGACCACTGCCACTTCGGACAAGGGCAGAGTTCAGGGCGTCCCCTAGACCACCCTCGGGTGCAAATGTCCGTTAGTTAGAAGGACTCACCGGGAGTGTGTGTGCTACACTCACAGTGACAGTTGTTTACTACTAAAGGAGGCAGATAAGAATCAGCTTGGGGAAGGGCACGAGGGGCTGATGGAAATGTTCGGGAATTGAATAGTGATGATAGTTCACTACAGTGAACATACCAAAACTGAGGACTTGTGTAATTTTTAAAAGGGTGACTTTTAAGTTCCAAATGGTTGTCCCCTCCCCCAGGGAATCATGGATTCCATGCATTTTTTCCTCAGCACTGATGTGTGACTGTGGAGCATCACTGACCAGGTGAACTTGCCACTTTGGTGTCCAGAATCTTTACAGGACCTTCCTCCTGTGGCCCCGGGTGACCGACTGCCCACAGAGCTGATGTGTTTCCAGCTTTTCCAGATGGAGTGAAATGAGCCGATATCAAGTTCCCCAAACCTAAACCACACTGTTAGAATATCTGGTGTGGCCAGACTCCACCCTAAACAAAGACTTCCATCGGGCAGAACTTTCCAAAGCTTTACAGATTACCTCCCAGAAGCTGAGGGCAAAAGCCAGACCTCTCCTTGGGCAAATATAAATTCCTTACTACGGCAGGGCAAAGCGTTCAAACCTTAAATCTGAGGGAAAAGAAATACAAAGGGCCGACAAGCTTAAGAAGAAACTCAGCCCCACTAGCTAAGTATTAGGAAATGCCAAGGGGAACAGTGAGACTTTTTTTTTTTTTCAATGCTCATCACACATATTGGAGGTTGGGCAAAGAGTTAAGCTCCCTCTTAGTGGGCGTCTTTTGGAGTATCTATAAAAATTTGGCAGTATGTATAAAAAACAAAACGAGGGGCACCTGGGTGGCTCAGTGGGTTAAAGCCTCTGCCTTCAGCTCAGGTCATGATCTCAGGGGCCTGGGATCGAGCCCTGCATCGGGCTCTCTGCTCAGCGGGGAGCCTGCTTCCCCCTCTCTCTCTGCCTGCTTGTGATCCCTCTCTCTCTCTCTCTCTCTCTCTCTCTGTCAAATAAATAAATAAAATCTTTAAAAAACAAAACAAAACAAGACATGCAAATACTGTTCAATCCAGTGGTTCTGCTTTGAACACTGGATCCACAGAAAGTCTCACATGTGAGCCAAGATGTGTAAATAAGAAGGCTTATATAATATTACTAGTACGGAGGAACTATTGGAACCCACACGTCTATCAGTTGAGGGGAAGGGATAAGGAATTAGAGAGCAGCCACTCTATCAAGTATTACATGACATGTAAAAAGGATGAGGCCGGTCTTCATGTGAAATTGAAATTTCCAAGATGTTAAGTGCAAGTCAAGTTTCAGTATATATAGTCTAATCTTATTTTTTGGTAAAAAACAAACAAACAAACAAACAGCGCCTGGGTGGCTCAGTTGGTTAAGCAACTGCCTTCCGTTCTGGTCATGATCCCAGAGCTCCAGGATGGCGTTCCACATCAGGCTCCCAGCTCCGTGGGGAGTCTGCTTCTCCCTCTGACGCTCTCTCTCTCTCTCTCTCAGATAAAATCTTTAAAAATAAAATAAAATCTTTTAAAAAAATTTTTATTTATTTATTTGACAGAGAGAGAGAAATCACAAGTAGGCGGAGAGGCAGGCAGAGAGAGAGTGGGAAGCAGGCTCCCCACTGAGCAGAGAGCCCCATGCGGGGCTGGATCCCAGGATCCCGAGATCATGACCCAAGCTGAAGGCAGAGGTTTAACCCACCGAGCCACCTGGGTGCCCCTGAAAGTCCTTTTTTAAAAAAAAAAGATTTTGATTTATTTGACACTGATTGAGAGAGAGAGAGAGAAAGAGAGAGAGAAAGAGCCTGCACAAGCAGGGGGAGTGGCAGGCAGAGGGAGAGGGAGAAGAAGGCTTCCCCGCATGAAGAGGGAGTCTAATGTGGGGCTTGATCCCAGGATCCTAGGATCATGACCCAAGGGGAGGTAGCTGGTCAGTTGAATGAGCCACCCGGGCACCCCATGAAAGTCCTTTTGGACACCGCCCTTTTTCCTCAACTCCCCCAAGTCTCAAGTATATAATCAGTCACCCCTCACAACTCCGGGGCAGCAGCTTTCTGGCCCCCTACATCCCCACTGCCCCTGTCCTGTCCCTGTGGTTTAATAAAATCACCTTTTTGCACCAAAGACATCTCAAGAATTCTTTCTTGGCTCTTGCATCCCGACCTCATCAATATTCTAAAACTACATCAAAGGTGCACGTTTGGAGACGTATGTGTGTGACGTGCAATGAAATCAATCAATTAATTAATTAATTATGCAATTAAAGAAATTGAACCAACTCCATTGCACTGAGCATAGGGCCAGTTGGAAAAGTGTTTAATCGATAGTTGCTGCTTATAATCAATACCACCCAGAGCTGGCTTCTGGAAGCTGCTTGTTGACTGAGCCCCAGGGAAACCTTTATAAATTTTTAAAAATTGTAAATCAAAATATATAACTGCCCTCCAAAGGTCTTTTTTTTTTTTTTTAATAATCCACCCCATTACCAAGGGTTTAAGAACCAGGTGATCTGGGCCCTGGCTCCCTCCTGAACCTCATCTCTCCCCGATCCCTTCAGCTCATAACCTTCTGTCTTTCCTCAAAGACCCCAGTCTTTGCCACCTCAGAGCCTTTGCACATATGGTGGCTTTCTCTGCCCAATTCCTATTCATCCTTCAGGTCTCTGTTTAAATATTTATACTTTCCCTGACAACCCCCCGGCCTCAACTAGTCTTTCCCATGGGGCCCTGCTCTTTTCCTGAAATATTACCACAATTGATAATTATCAATTTATCTGCAAGCTCACAGCTCTGTCCCCAGTGCCCAGAACATCCAAGGTACACATTAAACGTCTGCTCAGTGCCTCAATCCCCACTGCTTCTCCAGCATGCTCCCATCCTACCCCAAGGGAGGGAGGCCCAGCACACAGTAGGGGCTTGGCCAGAGTAGGGAGTCTTTCTAAACCGAAGGAGAACTGAGACAAAGGCATGTGTTCCATGTGGAGATGGCTGGCTCAGACCCCAGGGAGGGGGACAAGCCTGGGAAAGGACAGGCATTCCTGGCCCCATTCCCAGCTCTCTGTTTCCCCCACCCCTTCCCAGAACTTCTAAGGCGCCAGTGG
Source organism: Procyon lotor (assembly GCA_028646535.1). NCBI lineage: Eukaryota > Metazoa > Chordata > Mammalia > Carnivora > Procyonidae > Procyon > Procyon lotor. The sequence goes on from CM053620.1 coordinate 21,925,187, forward strand.
AGGCTCTGGGTGGGCGGCCAGTTCCAGCCTGAGGACAGGTTCCTTCCCACATTTTCTGACCGAGGGCCAGAGTAAAACTGATCTGGTAGAAAATGTCAAAGTAAAAAACAAAGCAGTGATTGACTCTTGCTTGCGGCCATTTGAAAGGAATGAAAGTGGGATTAACCAAAAAACCAAAATCTAAACCAAAACCAAAACAAAAACACTCTACTGTTTTAGACTCTGCCTCAGAAACAATCACCTTACTGTTTTCTGTGTCACAAGAAAATTAAAGGTTTACCCAAGAGCTTTGTTCTTCTGCACTTGGCCTTGTGCAGTATACAAGGAGGCCGGTCTCTGGGTTTGCAGCTACTAAGAAGCACCGCTCATTTCGAGTGTCCGCTGCCTGTAGGGTGGGGGGGAGGGTCTCAGGTGCCTTGTGGGGAAAGGGTTGGACATCCAACGGTGGGTAAAGGGCTCAGCCATCATCCACCAGTGATATTTTCCATCAGATATTGGCCATCAGATCTTGTCACTCTCCTGATAGAAACCCACCAAGCCTTAGAATAAAATGTTAACCTCTCCCCTCCATTACTGGCCGAATAATAACCACCCAAAGATATCAGACCCTATCCCCGGAATCTGTACATTTTACTGTATAAAGAAAAAAGGGTCATTGCAGATTAAATCAAGATTCTTGAGGTGGGAGGTTATTCTGGATTACCTGGGTGCGCCTTAATCCAATCACAGGTGTCTTTACAAGTGGGGCCAAGAGAGATTTGATCCATACCGAAGTGGCAGAGGCCATGTGATCCTTGAGGCAGAGATTGGGGAGATGAGGTCACAGGTCAAGGAGTGCCAGAGGCCACCACCAGGAACTGAAAAAGTAAGAACCAGATTCTCCTCTAGAGCCTTCAGAGAAAGAACGGTCCTGATGTCCTTGATTTTGGCTCACTGAAACTGATTTCAGATTTTAGACCTCTAGAACTATATGGGAATAGTTTTCTGGGTTGGTTGGTTTTTTGTTTGTTTGTTTGTTTTGTTTTGTTTTGTTTTTTTTAAGATACCAGGGTCAGGTGGCAGCCACAAGAAACTAATAGGATCATCTAAATAGCCCTATGGGAACTGGTCCCTGCCTACCTGTTGAGTCTCCCTCCTTGCTCACATTGCCCCCATCTCACCAAGGATCTTCTTTCTGTTCTTCAAACTGTCTAGCTTCCTCCAGCCCCAGGGCCTTTGCACTTACTAAGTTCTTCCCAAGGCAGGCCCTACTGACAATTCAGCTCTCTGCATAAATGTCACCTCTCTGAGAGGTCTTCTCTGATCAGTTTATCTAAAAATTGCTGCCTGGCCACCTCTGTCACATCCCTCTATTTTATTTTATTCATTGCATTTGTCACTGAGGTTGTTTTTTCTTCCCAGTCTATCACTTGTCATACCCAGTAGAAAGTGGGATCTGAGAAGCTGGCTTGTATCTGCTGAATCCCCCAGAGACTGGGATAGGGCCTGACATATAGTAGAGGTTCTGCAAACACTGGTTGATAAATTATCTGTGCAAGCCTTTACGGCCTGAAGGGTGTGTGTGTGTGTGTGTGTGTGTGTGCGCGCACGCATAGGCACACATGTTTCAGGATGCAGGTGGATTAATGAGACCGTAACTCCAACATTATCTTCCACCTTGTGAGTGCCTTCCACGCACGCCCTCGGTGAGGTGAGGTCCTTTCATATTTCTATATTACAGACAAGGAAACTGAGGCTCAGTGATCTTCTAAGATGCTGCTTAGTATGTTCAGAAGCGAAAACCACGTAAATTGAGTGAGGAGCAGCCTCAGTCTATTCAGACCCTCACTTCCTGGGTGCCTGGCCAGTCTCCTAGGACTCCTGAGGAGTCGCTGCACAGAGATGCGGATCGCGCTGTAAGGGGAAACTTCAGAGAGGCCCCTAGAAGCTTCCAGGAGAGGCCTGGGAGTACTTCGCTCCCCCAGCCCCGCTTACCTCGGGCTTGGAAGTGACCCGCTGGCAAGGCGCGGGGCAGCGGTGAAAGCCGCGGCGACGCTGAGGGAGATTCCTAGGAGGTGGCTTTCCCTGGGAGAGAAAAGCGAGGCTCTCCAGGCGGGGTGTGGCGGAGCCATCTCACTGACCGCGGCCTCAGTTTCCCCGTCTGGAAAGTGGACGCGGCCACCAACGGCTGGGGGCGGGGGCGGCCGGCGGCGAGCGGAGGGTTAAAGGGGCGGGTCCCGCGGCGGGGGCGGGGCCGGGCTCGGCAGCACCTGGCGGCTGGCGGCTCCCCGCCCCGACGCCGCGCGTCGCGCCGGGAGCCGCTTCGGGAGCTGGAGGCCCCGGGGAGGCGCGGCTCGGCAGCCGGCACCCACCGCGGGAGGGGCGGCGGCGGCGGCGGCTGGAGCGACGTCGGGAGGCGAGCGGAGCCGCCATGGCCGAGTTCCCGTCGAAAGTGAGCACGCGGACCAGCAGCCCCGCTCAGGGCGCGGGCGCCTCGGTCTCCGCGCTGCGCCCGGACCTGGGCTTCGTGCGCTCCAGCCTCGGTGCGCTCATGCTGCTGCAGCTGGTGAGCGCGCGCGGGGCCGCGGGGTCGGGCTGGGGGGCGGCCCGGAGGCGAGGGCTCGCGGCTGCCTCGTTTGCTGCCAGTACACCCTCACCTTACGCTTCGACGCGCCGCGACGCGCCTGTCCCCGGGGCGCCTCCAGGACGTACGCCCCCGAGACCACCCTGGAGCCCTCTCACCTCGAGGCGTCCCGGTCCCTGCGAGCACTCGCGTTCGGAGCGCCCACTCTTGCGCGCCGCATCATCCCGCGAGGTGGTCACTGGAGGCCGGCCGAAGGAGCGCTCACAGACGCACAGTCACGGAGCCCAATTCGCTCTGTCTCCCAGCCTCTCTGTTTCAGACTCTGTCTCTCTGCCAGGGCAATGCCCCCAGCCCTCCAGGACACCCAGCCTGAGTGAAACAAAGTCCACTCCGAGCGGTTCCGCGTGGCCGAGCCCCAGAACTCTCCTTTTCTAAGCGAGAGGGCACCTCGGTTCCGGCGCACATATTTAGGCGCGGCCCTCTGGCCTCCCGCGCAGGGACCGGGCTTTTCTGGCTTGCACTGGGTGCCCCACCGGGTTCCAGCCGGTTTGGCCGGCCCCACGGGACCGAGATACCGCGCCCAGCGCAGGCGGGAGGGATCTCCCAGACCCTGTGCGGACCCCAGCGGAGTCGGACTGACGGGAACACCCCTCTCCCCACACACCAGTTTCAGACCTGGAGGTGTTCTCTTTCTCCCATGGTACCCTCTGGTGGGTCAGGAAGCCGGGTGGCTGCCCCTGTGGAGACTTCCCCAGCAACTGAGGGTGCGAAGGACTCAGGTGGAACTGGAGTGAGCCAGGACCCATTTTCTTTTAGGGCATGTCCGTTGCCCCCCTCCTGCCTGATCCTGGTTTGGCTGGAAGGCTGGAAGGCTGGGTGGTCTGAGACATCCCCCCCCCCCAACCCCCCAGCACCTGCCTCCTCCACCTGGGTCAGTGCTAGCTCTCTTTCAGGGTTTCACGGATCTCTTTCTGGCCCCTCACCCCAGCCTCAGACTCTCTTGAAGGGGTTTGTTTAAATCCCCACCCCCTGGAAAAAATGTGGAATTGGAATTGGAATCTCAGTAAGTGCAGCCCAGAAATCTACATTTGTAATCTCCTCCCAGAGTTGTTTGGAGAGATTCTCAGGGTGGGTAAGAGGTCGATGGCGCCTGACTTAAATCTGCAGGTAATTTTGCTGGTATGGGGAGCGGTGCGGTGCGGTGCTGGACTCCAGGACCATTAGGAAGCCAGGGGAGCTGGAAGGGAGCCTCAGGCCCTGGGCTAAAAGGGCAGAGGATTGGGGAATGAATTTGGAGTCCAGGGAGATTCATGGAGGAGAGCGAGCTTTTAACTTCACTGAACTCTGGCAGACGAAGGGAAGGGGTGTTCAGAGTAGGGAGGGGAAGGTTGCTGTGTGAGCCAGGGTTTGGGGATGGACGGGTGGAAAGGAAGTTGGGATCAGGTTGGTAAAGCTGGAGTTGAAGCCCTTGTTTCTGAGGTGGTCAGAAGCTGAAGGCCTTGAGTGCCATGGGGAAAGATCTCTGCTGGGCTCTTCGGGGGGATGGCGGTGGAGGAGGGGAGGTTGGTGGACCTCTAGGCTTAGCTCCTGGTGGATGGGACCTGAGCACAGGTCCCTTTTGCATTTGAACAGTGAGAACTGGAGTTGAGAGTAAGAGGGCCCTGCTGTGCCTGCTGGGACCTGGGTAGATCCCTCTAGAGAGGCTACTGTTTCAGCAGCCCAGTCCTGGATATCCGAGTCCCACGGCACAGATATCAACCCTGGGTCTACACAGGGTGTAGGACTTGCTAGGAGGCCTTGCTTGGCACTTAGGTCTCCAAACACTGAGGGACTGGGTGTGAGTGGGGTGGCCTGCCTTTGCCCGCCTCCCCCTGCAGTACTTTTGGGGCTGGGGGTGAGGGGGATGGGGGTCTCCCATTAGACTTCTGAAGACCTGCCCCTTTTAGTACTTTAAGCAACCTACCCATGGGAGAAGCTGCTTCCTGAGCTGTTTCTCTGGCCACAGACGGTTCCCATGGACAGCTTCTCGGTTCCACAGGGGGCTTTACCCCAATAGGCACCACCGTCTGCTGGGAAGCCATTAAAACTCCCACCAGTCAGGTGCGAACTAGGCTCCAGGTTCTTTGGCAAGGGCTTTTAATTCTCTCTTCTCCCCATTTTATAGGTCAGTTCTTTGCCTAGGATCTCAGAGTGGTAGAACTGGTATCTAAGCCCTGGATGGGCTGACTTTTCTGGCCCATGCTCTTAATCAGCACACTAGCTGTGCTCCCACAGGGCACACGGTGTGGTGCTTTTGAGGGTGTGATGGAGTGGTCATCCCTCCCAATCCCCCAAAGGCCCAGCACCTACTTAGTCCCCAAGGGCTCTTGGTCTGAGGGAGGTGCCTGGAGGATGAGCTTTCTGTGAAAGGATCAGGGAAGGCTGCATGGAGGAGGCAGTAAATGGGAAGATGAAAGCTAATTCTCCTTTGTTTCTCAAAGGATTTAGTGAAGAGTTCTAGATGTGATGGGAGGAGGGAGGTGGGATGGGCAGAAAGGCCCCATCTTCTTGGGAAGGAGACATGCTCTTTGTCTGGTGTAAATGGGTCTTGAAGAACCAACTTCAGTGTTAACTGATTTAACACCCCCCCACCCCATCTGCTTCCAGAAACATTAGATGGAATGTGATACTCAGCTATGTGCAGCAGGAGTTAAAGTCATATATTTCTGAAAGCTTGTGGTGCGTGTGTAGGAGGGGAAAGGATTGACTTAAGGAGAGCCAAAAGAGATCATTGAACCAGGAATCTATAGCAAGTTTAAGGCTGTTGATTCTTTGTTGAGTTTCCTAGCAGCCTAGGCAAAAAGGGAAGCATGATGAATTTATGCAGATAGCATCTGCATAAAAAGCAAGCAGGCAAGTTTGATCTAGAGACAACTCTTTTGGTCATAAATCTGGAGGTTTTGATGCTGCAGATCTTTGTATGGCTAGAGGGCAGAAGGAATATTGTGGAACATGTGGTGCTTACGGCCCTGGGGAGAAAGATACCTGGGCTTACTGATGAGCAAAGAGACTGAGGAACTTGTATATAAGGTCACACAGGGTAGAGTGGCAGGCAGAATTTGCACTCAGATCCAAAGCGGGACTCTAGCTGTGTTTCTTCTTTTGTTTAGTTTTTTTGGTAAGGTTTTTTTTGGTAGAGGGTCAGGTTCCTGGGGTGATTTGCGGGGTGAAGGAAAGGAACTTCAGGAAGGGAGACTCGACAGGGGCCAGGGCCACTAGGGAAGGCTTCCTGACATAAGTGGGCTCCGAAGGGTTTAGTTACAAGGAAGGGAGGAGTAAGAAGGAGGTTCCAAACAGATGAACCTCAGAATGGCTTGGCTAAAAGTCCTGCAGTCAGAAGGCATCCCTGAGGCCTTGGGCATAGAAGCCCATATAAATGGTCTGTGGCACTTGGCCCATCAGTGTTTGGCACCTTCTTTCCTTCCTTTTTGCTGAACCTCCTGGGATTGGGGGTGGCCACACAATTCCCATTTTATTTGAACAGAATATAAGAAGCTTCACCCGCCACTAGATAGATCCCAGTGATCCGTGGGTGATGTGAGAGTATTGGTGGGAGCACTGACCTGAAAGCAGAGAGCCTTGAGTTCAAATCCTGGCTGCCCCTACCTGGCTGTGTGATCTTGTACTTTCCTTCATACCCTAGAGCTTCCATTTCCTTGTTGGTAAAATAGTGACAGTGGGATAGTGAGGAATATGGAAGATGGTGCTGGAAAGGGCTTAGTGCAGCATGTGTTGGAATGAAGGGCAGTTAGGATTCACAGAGGCATAGAATCGTAGCATTCTTAATGCTTGCTTCCAGAGGTCCCTTGAGCTTGCATGCTTCCAGGGACGGGGAGCTCAGTCTCTCTCAAGGCTGCCAGCACCATCCTTGTGTGTTTGGGAGTATTAGAAGATTCTTCCTTGCGGTGATTCTGGCTCTGTCCTCAGCCCCAGCAGGCACTTCCCCTTCCTCTCCTGGTGGGGGTCAGGGCAAGGCCTGCAAGTCCTCCCATCCTCCAAGAAGAGGCTGCCCAGAGGAGGTTGTGGGGGTCTCCGAGGTGTGAGCAGAGCTCAGTCTTGTTGGAAGTGCAGTGCTGGGGGCTCCCAGGGCATTCCTCAGTCCTGAGCTATGTGGGTTCAGTCTTCTGATACATCATGCCAGGCCCTGCAAGCTTGCTGGTCCACTTCCTGTACCCAGAGGAAACCAGTGCTTGGTTTTGGGATCTCCACCCTCACGCCCCACTGGTTGTGGCCAGGAGGGAGTTGAGTGTTTGGAATAAATATGTGAACACATTCTCCTTACAAAATGAAAAGCTTTTACAGATAAGGCCAAAGTTATTCTTGGATCCCTTGCCCTTCTCCCCAAGGGGACCCCCCGTTGAGAGTTGCCAATTCTTTTTCCTGTGTATTGTAAAAAAAAGGGGGGGGGATGGTTTTAGTCCCTCTCCTTTGTTCAGCAAGTTGCTTTTCTTACACCGAAGGATCCCTTTTGTTACACAGATCCATGTCCCTCCCTGTTAACCATTTCAGGGCATGTCCTGGTGTCACTGTCGTTGTTAATGTAGCCCTTTCTACTGATGGGCGCATTTAAAAAAAAATGTTGTATTCCTTGAGAAAATCACACAGGCACGCAGCAAAACAGTCCAACAATACAGAGGGTAATTAATGCAAGTGTCATCTCTCTCCTCCCGGACTAGTCCTGGACTAGGTCCCCCGAGGCAGCCGCCTGCAGGAAGGCATCATTCCACGCTGAGTCTAAGCATTTTTCTGCAGGTGACCCTTGTCCTCACTTTAAAAACCACAGATGGGAACACTGTGTGCGCCCTGCCGTGCTTTTCCCCCTTGACAGCATGCACTGTGCTGGCTGCTTCTTTCTCGAATCTTCCTGTTCTGAATTTCTTTAATAGGTAATATATTTACTACGGTTCAGAATAAAACAGGCCGGCGAAAGAGCAGGCTGAAAAATCTTTGTCCCCTCGGGCTAGAGTCGCCCCGCCTATGCCCGCCCTGGTTTCCCAGGTTCCATTTCAGACTCTTGAGAGAAGCGCACACGTGGCACCTCTCCCCGATTCAGCCAAGAAATACAGTCTCTCCGTGCACATCCTTCTGTGCCTGCCCCTTTTTCATATGAAAATCTCCACGGATGGGGCGCCATGGCTTCTGGCTTAGGGCTTTGCAGCAGCCCATTACATGGCTGCCTTGGGACTCGTGGGGCCCGTCCCTTTGTGGACAGACACTGGGGTCCCCACTCCTGCTGTTGCGCACCCTGTTGCAGTGAATGAGCCCACACAAGCCACGGAGCGCATCTGTCCAGTACATTTCCAGAAGTGGGACTGCTGGCCCCAGGTATGGGTGTTCGTGATTTGGATAGAGCTTACCAAACGCCCTGGGGGGGGGGGGGTTGGATCACAATCAGCTGTGCCCCTCCCATCGCTCAGGGTAGTAGCGTTTCGTTCTTGGATGAGTGAGGTTGGCATTGGAGAGTTGTTGTTATTTGTCTGTCTGTACTCTTTCTCCGTTCTGTGGATTTTTTTTTCTTTTTTTTTTAAATTTTATTTATTTGAGAGAGAGAGAGAGATGGAGAGAGACAGAGCATGAGAGGGGAGAGGTCAGAGTGAGAAGCAAACTCCTCACTGAGTGGGAGCCTAATGCAGGACTCAGTCCTGGGACTCCAGGATCATGACTTGAGCCAAAGGCAGTTGCTTAACCCACTGAGCCACCAGGCGCCCCTGGTCTATGGAGTCTTAAGTCTGTCTTATCAATTGCTAGGACCTCCAGGTGATTTGCAGATATTTTTTTCCTAGTGTTGTTTTTTACTTTGCTCATGGTGTTTTTTTTTTTTATGCCACACAGACTTCTGTTTTTTTTTTTTTTTTAATATCTCATCAGCATTCTATTTATTTATTTTTAAAGATTTCTTTTTATTTATTTTGTCAGAGGGGAGAATTATTTTCTCTGTCTCTGCAAACAGAGGCGGAGGGAGAAGTAGGCTCCTCACTGAGCAGAGAGCCCGATGCAGGGCTCCATCCCAGGACCCTGAGATCATGACCTGAGCCAAAGGCAGAGGTTTAACCCACTGAGCCACCCAGGCATCCCCCTTTATTTATTTTTTAGAATTTTTTTGGTAAGATTTTATTTATTTATTTGACAGAGAGGAGAGAGATCACAATCAGGCAGAGAGGCAGGCAGAGAGAGAGGGGGAAGCAGGCTCCCTGCTAAGCAGAGAGCCCGATGCGGGGCTCCATCCCAGGACCCTGAGACCATGACCTGAGCCAAAGGCAGAGGCTTAAACCACTGAGCCACCCAGGCGCCCCCCCCTTTATTTATTTTTTAATTGAGGCATAGTTGACACTGTTACAGTGTTACAGGGAATTATGATACATTTGTACAGTGGCATATCACGCAGTTCGTGAAAAGATAACGTCTTGCCCCTCAGAGAAAACAGGAGGGCAGCCCTCTGGAATGGCGGACAGTTTCCAGGCTGTATGGTTAAGGGGAAGAGGCAAGGTGCAAAGCTGTGGGTATTGAATACTACCATGTGTATGGGAGAACGACAGAGATAATGTATGGAGATGCACCTGTTTACAGAGTATGTGCGTGCCTGCGTGCGTGCGTGTGTGTGCGCGTGCGTGTGTGTGCGAGTGCGTGCGTGCAGTCCCTGGAGAGACACCTAAGAAACCCCTCTTGTTTGCCCCTGGGGAAGAAACTGAGTATCAGGGGAGGAGGGAGACATGCTAAAAAACACCATTTTGTTACCTACTGTGTCGTACGGATTACATTTTTCAAAAATAAATGAAATAACTTCTTTAAAAATCTTTCAAATACATGAAAATACAGAGTAGAAATATAGTCCAGGTAGTTTGTGTTTGTGGCAAAAACTGCGAAGCGGGCTCTTGAAGGCTTCTCAGGCCCCGACTGGGGAAGACAACTCTCCCATGAACACACAGCAGCAAACATAGCCTTGTATTCAGTGGTGCCGGCTAGGTGAGTGACCTCGGGTGGTCTCTTAACCAGGCGCCCGTGGGAAGGGGCTGCCAAGCTGCCCATGTATGGTGGATGGGTGCTGTTTCTGTACGTGCGGCAGGGTCAGGTATGGTCGGTCCTTGACAGCTGGGGAGTGGTCGGTGGTGGAACTCAGTGAGGACCAGGGCCTGATTTCCTGCTCATTGTCTGTCTCGGAGAGCCGCGGGGGCACTGCCCTGGTCCTCATGGCCACTGGGAACCTGCATGGTGGGCGGGGAGGGGTGAGCTGGCTTTCTTGGCAGCCCAGTGAGCTCGGCCCTGGATATTAACAGGCCCTTTGCTGTTGGTCTGGGTTGGCCTGTCCTGTTTGCCCAAGGGGGAGAAGCCAGGGTGGCACCCCAGGATCTCACGGGGAGGTCAGGGCAGGAAGGCAAGGGCTAAAGGTTAGGGAGGACTCCGACCTGGGCCTGTGCTAGGCTATTCCAGCTTTAATTTGGGGGCGGGGAGGGTCAGGTCATCTGCCCCCTCTATGAGGTTAGCCAGACGAGGTTACCTGTCCCTCCTTGACATTGAGATGGGGCCGGACTTGCTCAAGGTCACCCTCGGCATGAATGCCAGGATCACAAGGAGACCCAGTGTCTGTGGAAGGAAGTCCAGGGAGCAAGGAGGACCTTCACTGCAGGTATACGCTCTAGACTCTAGGCTCTCCCCACCACCCTGTTTCCCGGCAGGCAGAGGCTGGGCCCCCCGGGTTTGATGAAGTCCCACGAGCCCGAGCAGCTAGCTCTCTCTGGAGGGCTACCCCTGCCCCCCCCCCCAGGGGTTGCTAAGAACAGAAGCCTCCATCATCCCCTCTGCCCAGGGCTGGAGGTCTGCCCTGGCCCTTCTCTGCTCAGGTCCTCAGGGGAGTGTCTTCACCCCCTAGAATGTGGAGACCGGTCGTCCTCGGGGTGGCTCCAGCCACGGGGCCACAGTGCCGGGAACGGAAACTGGCCTGCGGATATGCGGGAGGCAGGCTGAGCTTCATGTTGGCAAGACTGTTCTCAAACTCTGAAGAGTCACCGTGGAAGCAGTAGGCGCCTCCACATGACAGTGCGCACACGCGCCAGAGGTCCTTGCTCGTGGGTTCAGGGGGCTGCTGGGGTAGGTGTGCAAAAATCTCTTCCATCTCCAGGACTTAAGAGCAGCAGTTCCCGAGGAATAACAATGTGACAGGCCGCATGTAGAAAGCCTTGCAGGTGAACTAGGCCCTGAGCCAGCCTTTCCACCCTCACCTTCCTCCCTGCAACAGCCCAGGCTGGGAGGTATGTGCTGCATGCCTCTGTGCGCGGGGGGGACTTGGCCGCGGGCTCCCCACTTCACTCCCAGGGTCTGTAAGGACCTGGGCACACAGCAGGCCCTCAGGAGACTTTGTTCAATGACCAAATGACGGCTTTGCAGTGAAAGGGAGGCTGAAAGGAGTGAAACTGGCGGCCGCTGGTGGTGGACCTGGGAGGCGGCCGCCATGACTCCCAAGTGCTGGGGTACACAGCGCGGGGATTCCAGGGAGCCTTCTCCTTGCCCCCCATCCCACCCCAGCCCAGCCTGCCTCCTCTGCACAGGGAGGGGCTGGTGTGTGGGTTTGTTGTGGCCAGTCCAGGCGCCGGGAGCCTGTGTCCCCTGCGCCTTTGTCTCCTTTGACACAATGGGTGGCTTTTTGTCCCCATAAAGTCCCTTTCACTGTAGGAAGAAGGGCCAGGGCGGGGGTGGAGGCTGGGCCTGACCAGGCCAAGTTCAGAGTGTCCTTAGCTGCCCAGATGTGTCCCTGTGAGGGGGAACCCCAGAAGGGCTCGTGTCGTCCTTGGGCCCCAGTTTCCTGGATAGTGCAGTGGGGGAAAGGGAGTTATGGCAGCTTTTGGATGGGCCCCGTCCTCACATTGTCTCCAAAACCTTTGGGTTCGTTACCAACATTTAAAAAGCTGAAGATTTCACATAGGAATTCAGATTTGTAATGTCTCTTGGAAAATTGGAAGTCCCGGCTGCCCCAGGCTGCCCCAGGCTGCATTCCCGGGACGCCAGCCTGCCGCTCTCAGCTCTGCAGTCCCCGCCTGGACTGCCTTGGCCATTTCTGTGACCCTCCTGCCTTGGCTGAGTTTGAGTCCCCAGTGTCAGCCGCCAGGCTCTGAGGTGCTGCCCCTCCTTGAGGCGCCCCACTCTGGGAGGCATGACCCGCCCATCTCCCTCCCCGAGATCCCAACAGCCCTCATACCACACCCGACCACTACAGCTGTCGACTTTTTCACTTTTTCCTTCACGGCATTTTGCCTGCAATGACACACCTGTGAGGTGACCGGGATGGGTGTACCTGCCCGTTCCTCTCACATGTCAGATAAAGAAACAGACCAGAAAGGTTGGATGACTCTCCCAAGGTCACACAGCAAATCTACAAGGGTCTGACCCAGCCCAGAAAGTGGACAGAGATCAAAAGAGTGACCGTCTTTGGGGGCGGGAGAAGACTTAGTGCTGGGGTGGGTGGAGTCCCTCCAGTACTGGGGGGAGAGGGCTTTGGGCCCCACTGTGGGGGGGGGCGGTGTGCAGGTGAAGGAGTGTCAGGCCCAGGCTGAAGAGAGCCTTGGAGACCACTAAGTGGAACTGCCCTGCTCCCATTTTACTGAGGGGAATACTGAGGTCTGAGGATGAGGGGTTCTCCCCAGAGGCCCTCCGCCTGGAAGGAACAGAGGGAGTGCACTTCCAGGAGGCATCCTTGGGCTGGGCCGGCCACCCGCCGGGCTGGGCTGCCCTTCTGAGCCTCTCCTTCAGATAAGCCTGGCTGCCTTATCTGAAAGACAGGTGGGGCCCACGCTGGCATGGGGCCCTGAGCTGCCAAGCACCGTGCCTGATGTTTAAGTTTAGATACCTTCTTTATCTCAGTGAGGCCTCCCACCCCTAGGAACTACACACACAATTACTTCTACCTCAGGAACAGGAGCAGAGAATGGATAGGAAAACCCTCAGTCTGGCCTCTCAGGTTGATAATGACAGTAGAACATATTGATCTAAGTCCCTTACGTTTATTACTTCCTTTAATCTCAGAACTATCCCCTAAGGTCGGTACATTCTGAAGATGAGGACACTAAGGCACAGAGAGGTCCAACAACTTGCCCCAGGTCACGCAGCTGGTAAGTTGGCAGGGCCAGAGCCTGGACCCGGGAAGTTAGTAGGCCAGCTCTCCATCAGAACCGATGTCAGTATCACAGTGACATCATGACATCCATCTGCTGTCAAAGAGTAGCTGAGAAGTCGCCTTCCTGGGGCTACCGTAACAAAAATACCATAAATGGGTTGGCTTCAGACAATAGCAATCTAGCCTGGAGGCTAGAAGTTCGAAATCCAGATGTTGACTAGTCGGTTCCTTCTGGAGGCCCTGAAGGAGGATCTGGTCCACGCCTCTCTCCTAGCCTGTCCTTGCTGTTCCCGCTGCTCACAGGTCACCTTCCCAGTGAGATCTTTCTTGGCCTCTTATCTGAAATTGCAAATGACCCCACTGCCCGTTCCTTCTCAGCTGCAATTTTCCCATAGCATTTACCCCTTTACCCCGTGGCTTGCTTGCATTCACCAATGCACTGGGCTTTTATCCGGGTCCCCTCGGTAGAGTAGGAGCTCTGGGAGAGCAGCTATTTTGTCTGTTTGGCTCACACAGCACAGCAGGTGCTCAGTAGATACTCAGTGAATGAATGGTCCCAGAGAGGGGCATCCGAGCTGCAAGGTGGCTATCCTGGACAGAGGGGCCTGGGCCACACCCTGGAGACAGGTGGCCTTCTTCTGCTCTCCACCTTCGGCTACCTCCTGCTGTCCCCTTCCCTCTGAAAAGTGGGATTTACTCTTGTCCAGTGGACCACAGGATATATCCTCCGGCCCCTTCTTCAGGCTAGGGGATGGACGGGTCCACGGCCGGAGGGAGATGAGACCGGCAAATGTGGGGCCGCCCTGTCTTGTGTGGGGTCTGTCTGGGGCCCCGGGCTGGGCTGTGCCATTCAAATTCTTGGGGCTGGGGGAGAATGGATGGGAAAAACCAGTCTGTCTGGTTTCAAGGGAAGAGTGGACCTTTCCTTGTTTGAGGGCAGAAACCGAGGCGGCTCCCAGGGCACAGGGCCAGGTTGGCAAAGCCAGGAGGAACCCCAGAAATTCCCGCTGCTTATCCGGCGGCTTCATCTCTCAGAGGCTGTGCTTGCTGATCTGGAAACCAGGGCTGGGCTGGAGGGCAGGGCAGAGCAGGGGGATGGCTCAGGTGTCCTTCTCTTTCACACGTCACACTAACTCTCAGTAGCCTGGGGTCCAGAGGACAGAGCTGGGTTCGAATCCTACCCTGCCCCCCGCCCTACTGGGGGGACCATGGGCGGCCACAGGCACATTTCCCTCTGAGCTTCTGTTTGGAAAATGGGGACATACATAGTACCCACCAATGAGGGGTCATGAGGACACTGTGAACCAAACGGGGAGTGGCTTACCTGAGGCCCGGCACAGAGCCAGAGGGCATTCAGTGGTCATTGCGGCAAAGTCGAGGAGTAATCATACCGGTCAGTAGTAGGTGCACATTAGGGTAAGGCCGAATGGGTCTCCTCTTGATGTTCAGTTCAGCACATTTTCTGACATGCTTTTCTGGTGGTTGGAACAGGCAGCACGTCGGCCTGGAGGCCCATTAGGACCCTGCTTGGAGTGGAAGGATGATTGTCCCTGACGAGTCCGGTTCTTGCCTGGGAGGGTCCTGTGATGGGCTGCGTTTGGGGGGAGTGGTTCTCCTTCAGAGCAGTGGCCTCACCCAGCTTTCGGGGCTCTTGGCCCTCCGATATGTCTGTCTCGGGCGGGGTGTCCTGAGGATGGGTGGTAAAGGTGGGGGCGCTGTGCTGAGACACCCCGGCTCTGGGTCCTCACCAGTAACGGCTCTGCCCCCTACTTGTGTGCTTGCGGGCAAGGCCCTGCCACCTTTCTCACCAGCAGAGTGCGCCGCCCAGGCCGCTGCCAGCCCATCTGTGGTGGGCGGAGGGAGGCAAGGCCAGCAGCACATCACCAATTCACCTCTGCTTCCCGTGCTGGACAGGTTTCTGACCCCCATTTCACAGATAAGGAAACTGAGGCTCGTTAGCTCTGCACCCATATCTATTGACCAGGTACCTCTGGGCCCTGGAGATACAGCAGTGACCAAGCTCGGATTCCTCAGAGGACCTGCACTCTGGTGGGGAGGCTGGAGTTGCCTTCGGGGGAGCTGCACAGAGAGGGAAAGGAGCTTGCCCAGGGTCCCACAGCATGGGCAGGATTGAAGCCCAGCTCCACCTCCCACTTGGAGGAAAAGCCAACCACACTCTTCCCCTGCCTCTTGAGCAAGAGGGGCAGGAGGAGGAGAAGGGAGCGTTTTATGGGTTTCTGGACTCCCAGCCACTCAGCTACGGTCATGCCTGTCCTGACCCCTCACATGTAGGGGGATGGGTACGAAACATGCCTTCAGTCCTTGGCGGGGGCACTGGGGCGGGAGTGCGCAGCAGGTGCCCGGTGCTGGCTGTGCTCCCTGGTGAGCACCAGCTCTCCCCAGGCTGGTATAGGAGCTTTTGGCCAGGGGGCCTTTTTATCTCCAGAACCAGCAGCCAGAGATGGGTCCGGCTCGTGAGCTGCTTCTCTCTGATCCGTCTGATGGTTGGCTCATTCTCCAGCTGTGCCAGGGTCCCCGTGAGCCTTGCCGCCACAATGCCTGGATGCCATCCAAGAAAGAAGAGGGACAGTTGTCTTGGTGCATCTTTGTCAGCAAAGGAGCTTTCCTCCAGAGCCCCCCCTCTAGACCCTCCCCGCCTCGGCAGCTAGCGCTGAAACATGCCTAGCTCCAGAGATTCGAGAGCATGCCTTTGTGGAGAAGGGAGGATGTCCCAGCCTTCTGGGGATTCCCAGGGCATCTTGGGCAGCAGGGAAGGGGGGACAACCGTGGAGGAGACCAGGATGGCTCCCTGGGAAGTGTGCTGACTGCCTGAATGCAGCTGTGAGTGAGACAGTCCCTGTCCTGCCCTCAGGCAACTCAAAAGTCAGGGGAAGGGAACAAAATCTTGGTCCTGGGTGGTGGGTGCCTGGGGGGCCAGGAGGGTACTCCTCCAGTCTAGAAGCCAGACTGGAGGAACAGGGGGAAGGTATCCCATGGCATGTAACATTTCAACCGAGATCTGAAAGGAGGAGTTATCAGGCAAGGGCTTGGTACACGGTGGTATGCAGTAGGAGACAAATAAGTGGTTTTTGTTTTGTTTTTTTTTTTTTTACTAAATGAGAAATGTGTTCTGCAGAGTGAGCCCTGTGGCCTCTGGCCAGAGTGGTGGGGGCTCTGGGGGACTCTTGGCCCTGTTTCATCCCTCCAGGTGCTGGGGCTGCTGGTGTGGGCCCTGATTGCCGATACCCCGTACCACCTGTACCCGGCCTACGGCTGGGTCATGTTCGTGGCTGTCTTCCTCTGGCTGGTGACAATCGTCTTCTTCGTCTTCTACCTGTTTCAGCTGCACATGAAAATGTACATGGTGCCCTGGCCGCTGGTGGTGAGTCTGGGTGGGAGCACGGGGGGCGGAGGGGGAGGGTTCTTCCAGGCTGACTCCTCTGCCTCTGGGAGCAGCTTTCACAGAGCCACCTTCCCTACCTGAGAAGTGGCTGGTGGGAGTTGGCCCTCAGCCAGCTGCAGGACTGAGTCGGGGAGGGAGGATCAATGGCCACAAATTCGGGAGGACACAGGCTTGGCTTTCTTCAGGGAAGAGAGTAGAAGTGAGGGAGTCTCTCTCTCTCTCGTGTTTTTTTAAAGATATTATTTATCTGAGAGAGAGAGCACAAGCAGGAGGAGCAGCAGGCAGAAGGAGAGGGAGAGGGAGAAGCAGGCTCCCAATGAGCAGGCAGCCCAACATGGGGCTTGATCCCCGGACCCTGGCATCAGGATCTGAGTCAAAGGCAGATGCTCAACACTGAGCTGCCCAGGTGTCCCTGTGAGGGGCTCTTGAATGGAGAGCCCCCTGCATTTGGAATCTTGAAAGTGCTTTTCTGTTTTGGGGGGCAGTTGGGATTTGAACCTGCGTTGCAGGGGGTCTGTCAGACTCTCCCAGACCTGAGCCAAACTATCAGGAATTACCCAGGATGAGGCCCCGACAGCCCGGGACACAGCTTTGTCCAGGTCAGTCTCCTCGGGACACAGAGCTGAGAGTGGCCATAGGAAGTCCCCCGGCCAGACACAGAAAGCCTGCTGGGCTTTTTTCTCTGACCCGGAAAACCCCTGCAGCTGGGGCCTGAGGCTTTCAGGGAGCAGCGAGGCAAGAGAGGCACATGATTGTAAGACCAGCAAATCTGGGACTAGGCGGCATTGTGTGGAATTCAATGACTGTTTAAACTGGGGAAACGTGAGTCATCCTCAAGACAGAACGGGTTTGTTAGATCTTGACATCACTGGCAGGAGCCAGGCAGTGTTTGTGGTGGCCACTGGGCTTGCAGGGAAGATCCCGGGATGAGGCGTGGACGGCCGGACTTCCTGGCTAGGGTCCAGTCCTGGCCATGGCCATGTCCTAGGGGCCTCGAAGAAAGGAATCTCCCAAGATGGCGGGGGCCTCGGTGTCTCTGAGCACAGATCTGGGGCTCCGGCCACAGCTCTTGCTGGAAGGAGGCGCCTTTCCTGGGCCAAGAGAGCAGCGCAGTGTCTCTTCGACTCCTGGGCCTATTGGCAGATAAGGCTTGACTGCATCTAGAGATGACTGGATTGGGATTGTCAAACCGGCATTCTCTGGGATGGGGCTCCAAGGCCCCCTCTCGGGCCTGGGCAAGGTGAGTGACTGATGCAGGTCAAGGAGGGGTTCTGGAGAACCTGTAGGTCTGTAGGAAGCCACCTCTCCCCAGCTCCTACTGGCAGTGGGAGTGCGGGCCCTTTGGTACCAAATCTTCGTATCTTAAGATTGTAAGTTTTATATGAGATCTTTAGGTTTTCATATGAAATCTCATTTTCGGGGCACCTGGGTGGCTCAGTTAAGTGTCGCCTTCGGCCCAGGTCATGATCTTGGGGTTTGGGGATCGAGCCCCAGGTTGGGCTCCCTGCTTGCAGGGAGCCTGCTTCCCCCTCTCTTCCCTGCTCGTGCTCTCACTTGCTATCTTTTTCTCTCGGATAGATAGATAGATAGATAGATAGATAGATAGATAGATAAAATCTCTTTTTTAAAGAAGCTTAAAAGAAAGAAATCTCATTTTAGAATGTTGATAATTTTTTTTTTTTAAATCTATAGGTTGAACCAAATGTGCCTGAGAGCCACCAGTTTGCAGTCTCTGCTAAGACTGTTTATGGGCTCCAAGGGCCAAGCATTGGGGAAATGGGACTCGGGCCTGAATGTCAGCTGAGGGTCCCTTCTGCCAGTCGACCCCAGAATCCTGCTGGGTCCTCACCCTGGCATTTGACACGGAGGCCTTGAGCCTAGGATGTGGCCAAAAGGCAGACACAGATTCCCCCCACTGGGGGCAGAGAGGGATGGGAGGTCTTCCCAGGGCCAACCTCAGGACCAAAGCTCACAGTGCCAAGTGCGGGGGCCAAGCTTGCATGGAGGAACATGGCCCTGGAATTCTTAAGCTGGTGTTCTCAGAGATGGCCTTGGTTTGGTCTCCTGCCATCGGGAATGGAGTTTTGCCTTGTGGGGTTGTCACTGCCCCTCCCCTGCCCAGATCACTTCCGGCCTTCCCATCATTTCCCCTCCCCTCTCAGCCTTATGTGTGTTTATGCTCCCTACTTCGATGGCCTCCGGGATGACCCCACGTGGACTGCTGCCCCGAGGAGTATAGTGGGAAAGACCCATGTATCCTTCCCAATCTTTGAGCCCCAGCCCCTGTTCTGGATACTAAAGGGGTATGCTGGGGGAACCAAGAGGTTCCACACTTACTGGAAGAGTCTGCCGTCTTAAGCCTGTTCTCCCCTCCCCCCACCCCCCAGTTAATGATATTCAACGTGGGCGCCACTGTTCTCTACATCACGGCCTTCATCACCTGCTCTGCCGCCGTGGAGCTGACGTCCCTGAAGGGCACCCGGCCCTATAACCAGCGTGCGGCTGCCTCTGTGAGTATGGTTCCCCGGGGGGTGCCCTTGGCATTGACGGGGATGGGGTGGGTCAAACCAAGTCTGTGCCTCTGGCTTCCACCACTGCCTGGTCTGAGTCCGGCATCTGCCACCTCCGAGGGACCTCCTTCTCAGGAGGGGCTCAGGGACACTGAGCTTTGTCTTCCATAATTAGCAGTAAACCTCGAGGAACTGAACACTTGGGAAACACTTTTGATGGTAAATGAAAGTTTTGGGGTCACTGTTGAACTTTGCTGGCAAGCAGGGGCTCCATAGGGATGTACAGTCCTGTGCCCTCTGGAGAATCTGTTAAAAACTGCCCACCCTTCTTAAAAAGGGCACATGCAAAACCTTTTGGTTTAAACCATCTGGGGGCATTTACAGCTCTCTCAGGAAGCCCAGACTTGGGCTCCAGAACCAGCAGCCAGCGACATACCAGCGACCCCATCCACCCCAGTCACGCCTCAGTCCGTGGGGCCCTGCACAGACATTTCCTCACAGGACCCCTTGACTCCTCCGTGAGGAGGACAGGGACTACCAGTTCCTCTGGACAGACAAGGAAACTGAGGCTCAGAGAGATGAACACGCCGAGGTTCAGTCCAGGGTAGGGCAGGAGTGAGACCAAGATGTGGGTTTCCTCAGCTTCGGAATGTGGCTGCAGGGGCTAGTGTAGGGCACCTATGAATGGATTCCAAAAAATTCATTGGGTACCTTTTTTTTTTTTTTTAAACATTTTACTAATTTATTTGACAGAGAGTGGCAAGCGGAGTGGCAGGCAGAGGGAGAGGGAAAAGCAGGCTTCCCGCTGAGCAGGGAGCCTGATACAGGGCTCGATCCTAGGTCCCTGGGTTCATGACCCAAGCCGAAGGCAGACGCTTAATCGACTGAGCCACCCAGGTGCCCCTCTTGGGTACCTTTTGAACGTTGTCTTTTTAAAACTAAATCCCTGATGTATGTCTGAAGAAGCCCCTCAGTCACTCTCAGCACATTATCCAATTGCCCGTGTCACAGTCTGAACTACCTTGCCAGCGTGGTTAGTCATGGTTTCCCGCACAAACACTTGGGAAGTGAGTGTGTGGCTAATTGGAGTTGGCATGGCTGCCAGAGCAGCTTGTTCTAGTTAAGTGGGGGACGCTACTCCGGGCTTGACTGTATGTGCCCATCTGAGGCTGTCTGGCGCTTGTATCTGTCCCCCCTAAACACTCCCCCCCTCAATGTCATGCCACACACCATCTCAGCTTCAGTGTCTTCTTCCTTTTCCAGTTCTTTTCGTGTTTAGTGATGATTGCCTACGGAGTGAGCGCTTTCTTCAGCTTCCAGGCCTGGCGGGGAGTGGGCAGCAATGCAGCCACCAGTCAGATGGCTGGGGGCTACGCCTAGACCACGCGTGCCAAGGCCCGCCTGCAAGCCTGAGGCCCGAGTCCTCTGTGGAGTCGGCCTGGAACGGACTACACTTGCTTCCGCTCTGCTCGTCAGACTTGTCTGGAGTGCTCACCCAGCACTCCTAAGGAATCAGGATCCTTCCTCTGGTTTGGCCCAAGTCAGCACGCACAGGGGCTGGAAGGAGGCTGATGGCTGGGACCGCCTGCCCATCCTCCGTATGTAGTGGAAGGCGACGGGGGATACGGGGCTCTCAGTGTCTCTGCTTTGTCTTTAGAAGACCTCAGTGTCCCAGGCTGGGGCCCAGGCTTCTCACCAACACTAAGTACACTAACAAGCACTCCAGACCTGCAGCCCCTGACCCTCCGTAGGGTAAGCCTAACAAGCCATGTGTATTTATCGTAGTTTTTGTTCTGGGACTGCAGAGCAAGTTTTTGAAACTGGTCTGGGTCCTTAAAACACAGGGTTGGTTGGTTTTTTCTGTAAGGCTTGAACTCACGACCCTGAGATTGAGACCTGAGCTGGTATCAAGAGTTGGCCATTTAACCGACTGAGCCACCCAGGTGCCCCCCCAACCCCCCTTAAAACACAATTCTGACTTGACCCTCCCCCAAACCAAAGGCCGCTTCGAGGGAGATCTTTGCGGAAAGTGGGTTATGATTTCTGATGGCACGGTCTTTTCCTGCATTTCAAACATACGAGTGATTTCAAACAATCCATTGGAAGCAACTTCTCAGTGATGAAATACCCAGCCAGCCTTCCCTCCCTCCCACCAGCCCTTGTTTGTAATACTTCCTTGGGGAAAAGCTAACCATGCCGACTGCTTCCCTGACCCTGTTGATGAGGCACGGGGGACATGAAGGGGGGAGGGAATCAAGACCTTGCCTGGTAAGTTGTCCTGTGCTTAATGGTGACTTTGTTCTTTGGTGTTTTGTTTTTTTGTTTTTTTTTTTACAAAAATAAAGATGGGAGAACTTATTTGGAAAAGGTGTTGGGTAATCCTGGTTGTAGATACTGATAAATTCCGAGAAGGTGCAGGGAAGGGTTGCAGTGAGAGGTTCCAAATACCTGGAGAGCGGAAGTCCAGTTCTGGAGTCACTCAGCAGCACCTGTGACGTTCCGGAGGCGTCCTGACCTTCCTTCCTTCCTGCCCCACCACGTTGAACAGCACCTTCTACTCTCACAAGGGTCTCAGTTGAACACCAAATCATGACTCTGGCTTTAGGCTTATTAGGTCATCTTGCTGGACTCAACACTGCCCTCCTGTCAGTTCCCTTGAAGGTTTTATGTAGTTCAGGAAGCGTGTTATCAAAGCCCATGGCCACGCGATTTGGGAGGCTGGCACAGACCAGAGCGAGGGGCAGTCCTCCCGACAGAGCTCATGCATTTGCTGCCAGAGTAACATGCTTTGAATGGTCAGCTGAAGGCATTTCTGGGCACCCCTTGGTCCTTTTTGGACAACTCCAAGGACAATCAGAATGTAAAAACAGTGGTCTCCCCTGATCTGCATTCTTGCTTTTGGCGGTTTCTGACTTGTGGCCAAGTCTGGAAGCAGATGGTCCTCCTGCTGAGAAGGCTCATAGCAAGGTCACGCTGTGCCCTTCGCCTCCCTTCACCTCTCCTCCTATAGCCGCTGGGTCAGCTCCCATTATCAGAGGAATACGGGACAGTGAGAGATCTTGAGAGAGACCCCACTCATGTAACTATTGTTAGAGTATATTGTTAGAATGGTTTTATTTTATTGTTCGTCTCTTACTATGTCTTTAGGAATTGAACTTTTATCATGGGGGGGAATGTAGAGGGAAAGACACAGAATAGAGTTTGGTGCTATCCATGATCTTAGGTATGGGGGTGCGGGGGTCCTTGGGACAGAGCCCCTGCTGATGGCGGTGTGGGGGCCGCTGTGGAGGCACAGTTGCAGCAACGACTCTGGCTCAGGGGGATGGGGGTGTAGCCAGATACCCATGTCCCAGTCAGTCTGAGACAGGCCCAGTTCATGCCTGTTGCAAATACAAAAGGCATCCCTTTTTACTCTTAAGTGCCTCAGAATTTGATCAATTTTTAGTTATTCCAGGATTCAACCAGAGAAGATTTTAGCCTTAAGTATCGCCCATTTTGAGGCTAAAGAGGAAACAGAATCCTAAGGAAGTCAAGGTTTCTGACCCTGCTACAACAGCCTATTGCCTGCAGATGTCATATGCTCAGTCAGATACTCCCTTTTGGTTTAGTCCTGTGCAATCCCCCCCCTTTCCTTCAACCCCGCAGTTCAGGTGACTATTCCTTCCCACAGGAAGGAGGCCACAGCAGTAAGTTGAACAGCTGTCTCTGAGGCTGGCCAGGATGTTTCTCATCCCCGACCAGCCCTGAGCCCTATCAGAGGTGACACATGAGGATGAAAGTTCCTGTTTGGACAGAGACAGGTTTCTAGTTGGTGGGTTTTTCTTTTTTTGTTATTTTAAGATTTTATTTATTTCAGAGAGAGCATACGTGCACAAGCATGAGCAGGGGAGAAGCAGGCTCCCTGCTGAGTAGAGAGCCCAATGCGGGGCTCAATCCTGGGACCCTGGGATCACAACCTGAGCAGGGGCGTAACCAACCGAGCCACCCAACTGTCCTGCTAGTTTGTTTTATAAGAAATCAGAAAGCCTATCTGCTAATACTTAGCTACAACAGGCTTGCCTGCTTTTTTTCCTCTGAGCAGAAAAGAACCGTTTGGCTCTGTTCTCATTTTTCATAAGTGATTTTTGACTTGTTGACGTCCATGGCTTTTTCTCCACCAGGCAGACCGACCAACAGGTCTTCATCAAGTACTCTGAACAGGCCAGGCCTATACACGTAGTCCTCTAGGAAAAGGGCAAGAAGGGAAAGCAAGGCCAGGAGAGGCAGCATTTGAAAAAACTGGCTCTGAGAGTGACTTTGCCTTGAAAAACCACAGTGGCAGTGACCCAACAGCGGCGACAGTAAAGGTGAGAAGACCCTGTAAGAATCACGGTTCTTGCAACGTACCTCCAAGTTTACTCATGGTACAAAAGTATTGCATAAGCGCCACACATCAGTACAGAAAAACGCACGGTCTATATAGCTCATACTTGAAAACCAGAACAGATGATTGAAATCAGTATAGTCTTATTTTTACTTACAAAAAACATAAAAGGTACACACTGGGAATTGAAATACTATGTTCTTTCTTTCTAGAGATGTGACGTCTGTGTTTTCTGGTCAGTAATTTCTATGAAACCTTGTGCTAAATCAAAGCATACGGGGGACCAGTAAAGCTGTCTGCTCTCCTACCTGCGCTGAGCTCACTCAGTGGAACACCATCTTGGTAGGGAGATTTTGACAGGAGGAAGGAACTACAGAGACCCTACCCCAAGAGAAAACCTAATAAACTGATTTATATAGAATGGGTTTTAGCAAACCTGTACAAACACTTAACATGCTATAAAGAAGGGGAGACCTTTGAGCCGACTTCCAGCATAAGCACACACTTGTTGGCGCCCAGTAGACAAGGAAGGCCAACGTAGAAAGCATTTTTGCTTTCATAGCACTAACAGCTAAAAAGCACACAGCATATAATACTTTGATCTTTAAGTGGGTAATCATGGAAGCTCCAAGATTATATCCACTAGGTTAGCCTGAGTATTTTTCTGTAAAAATATTTTCCTAAAAATGCTTAAGGGAATTCTAGAAAGAGACCACATCAGGACCAGCAGAAAACAGTGATGCAAGGACTGCCAAGTGTAAGACAAGGAAATGATTTCCACGTGTAGCTTTAGACAAGGGACACCTCTCAGTTGATTCCTACAGCCCACACTAGCTGTTATGGGAAGAGCTGCAGAGAGCTCAGCTGGGCAGGCAGCTGGCTTGACTAAGAGCCTAGAGACATGTTCCCCTGCAGGCAAAAAGCCCACTGAGGCTGCAGGCCTGAGAGTGATGAATACAGAGGGCTGTGAGCAACACAAAAAGCCTGGAGGACATGCAGAGCCTGCTGAGCCAAAGAGGGCCGGACACAGCAGGTTCTTCCAAAGGCTGCCGACCTACCAACATGTATGCTGGGGAAGTGGCCCCAGCTCAGTGTCACGCTGTGGAGCCTGAGCCTAACGCAGAGGCCTGAGAGGGGTCTGCTTGGGGAGGAGTGCTAGGAGTACTGAACACGAGAAGGTGCTTCAGGGTCTCAGGAGGGTCAGGCCATTGTCTTCTGACCCATCAATACTTAACATTAATAAGGAGTTGCAGAGCAGAGTCAGTCTTTCTAACATGTATTTTGTCACATTAGCCAGAGCCTCTCCAGTCTGCTGGGCTGGCAACATCCAGGAAGATCCCATTGCTTGGTGGTGGGACCTAGGGTCACAGGTCATTCTGGGCAGCTGGTACAGAAGAGGATTTGCACAATGAAGTCACCACTAAACCACTGCTTAAGTCCAGTCCCCGGCCTTCTTTTTCCTGCGTGAAAAAAACAATCTTAGGAAGCAAGGAATGGTGAGGTGGGGGAGTCCTTTCTAGCTCAGAACCCTGCCTCAGGCATGGGGAAGAAGGTGCTGGGCTGGGAGGGTGCGCCACAGGGGAGCAGACCGGAGAGGGAAGAAGGTTATTTTACATTCTTGTTCAGCACTGGCCCCATCACTTTTTAGAAAGTGTTCCCTCTCTTCGCTGAAATATTTTTTTCCTATTAAAAGCCTGCCTTATAAGAGGCAAGGCAATCAGACCTCTTCAGTTTTGTCCTTTTAATTAGTGAGGGTCTGTAAGAGGTACCTGGGACCTGCTGTGACAAAACACGAGCGTGCAGTCCCTCACCAAGGGTGGTAGGTCCCCCGTCGGAGGACAGCAGCTCACACCCCTAGTACCTTCCTAGCTGCCAAACTGACACTGGCGAGTCCTAGGGAGAAGCCTGGCAGCTGATCCGTGCCTCACAAGCCTACTTGGAACTTTCTCAGTGGTCTGACGTGGTTGACAAAGCGAACAAGAGTAACTTACTGCTCTGTAGTCCAGAAACATTTCTTTAAAAGCCAGAAAATCTGTAAACGTCAGCAGCATGTCAAATATGTCACCAGCCACTTCATCTTTATGGTGCCTGCAAAAGAAAAGGATGGCCGTTTCGTGAACGACTGAAACAGATTCTGTCTCTTCAACATTCCACCCCAGGACCTGACCACCGAGTTCTCTCAACCTTCATGTTCATTCAATGAAGAAAAAAAGAGGGTCTTTTTTCAGTGAAGGAGGAGAAGGAAGGGGGGGGATGAAAATGCAGAGTCAAGCTCAACTCACTGTAAAGTCGTGGTGAAAGCCGCCATGTTAAATCCAGGAATCCGCTCCAGCAGCTGTTCTTCAATATACTTTTCTACCAAAGAAATCTGTCACGGTGGAAAAGATCTTGGTTTTAGGAAAACAAGGCTGCTTTTCAGAAAGCCTGGCCTCTAGCCCTTTGCAAGCATTTCCTAAGAGCCTATTCTACGTGCCAGCCTCCACGCCGAGCGCTGGGGACAGCAAAGAAACGAAAGTCCTCAGCGAGCATGCGCCCTGGAGCGACCATGCGCCCTGGAGCGCGCCTGCGCAGGGACGTACCCTGCCGGGAGGACCGTGCCGACATTGGTGGAGGCGGTGGACAGTAGGGCTCCCGGCGCCCTCATGGCGGGAAGTGAGGAATGAAGTAAGTGGGGCCTTTTTTCTTGGGTAGATGGAATATGTGCAAAAAGAACATACAAAGAGGCATACTGTTGGAGGTAATCACAGGTTCCTTATAAGCCGGGGTTTGTGTGGAGAAAACCGTCGAGTCCGCCATGTTTCCGAGGTTAAGAAAGTCTGGAGGATCAAACCTTTGCTCAGACATAGATCATTCCAGGGGATTATTTGAGGCCTCATCACAATGGAAAGACCCAAGGCCCAGAGTTGAGACTCCTGGGTTCTAATCTTGGTCTCACCACCAACTAGTTAATGCTCTTGGTCTTGGTTTTCACTTCTGCCTAACAGGCAGTACCTGACTGGCTATGTAGTAGAAAAAAATATAGTTGCCCCTTGAACTATAAGGGTTTGAACTGCATGGCTCCACATATATGTGGACTTTTTTTCTTTTTTTGATAAATACAGGACTTTAATTGTATTTTCTTTATGATTTTAATAACATTTTATTTTCCTTAGCTTTTTTTTTTTTAAGATTTTATTTATTTATTTGACAGAGAGAGAGATCACAAGTAGGCAGAGAGGCAGGCAGAGAGAGGGGGGAAGCAGGCTCCCCGCCGAGCAGAGAGCCCTATGCGGGGCTCCATCCCAGGACCCTGAGATCATGACCTGAGCCAAAGGCAGAGGCTTTAACCCACTGAGCCACCCAGGTGCCCCTCCTTAGCTTTCTTTATTATAAGAACACAGTATAGAATACCTATAAAAAATAATTGTTTATCAACTATTTCTGTTACTGGTAAGGCTTCCAGTCAACAACAGGCTATTAGTAGTGAGGTTTTTGAGAAGTCAAAAGTTATATAATTTTCCACAAAAGTTGTATGATTTTCGTCTCCACATTGCTTAAGGGTCGACTGTAGTGTGTGCAAGTCCAAAGGTCAAAGCATATGAAGGCAAGGTATGGTGAACCCATATAACTGAAAACATGATTATGATCAAGCCATTTTTTAAAAACAGAAGTTGGACAAAAATCACCAAATTCTGCAGAGGAAAGCAACCAGAGGTGAGAACTATACTGAATTCTAAATAATTCCTGGCAGGTATTGGTGGCAGCTTCTAAAAGTGCAGCAAATGTCAATATCTTTTGGTTCTAAATTCGCGTTTTAAAGAACTCCCAATCTCCAGGGAGAGAAACAAAATCACTTACGTATTCGTTAAAAATAGGCGTGTAGGTGAGTTTATTCTCTTCTGTGTCTTCAAACTCCTGATAGTACTTGTCCATGAAATTTCTCTGTAATAACTGGAACTCGTCATCTGAACCACAACAGGAAAATGTTAGGCTTTTCGGTGGAGACTAAAAACCATTCTGACTGATAAGCAGGCAGGAATTCTGTGCCAGCACAAGTGCTTTCTCAGTGGCCGGTCTCTAGAAGGAAAGCTACAGATAGTCTAAGCAAGTGTTCAATAGGACACCGATGTTCAAATAGCCCAATCCAGTCGTTTTATTATTAACAAATATCATTATTTTTTAAGTTGTGATAACATACCTCACATAAAATCACCTATTTATAACCATTTTTGAGTGTGGTTTGGTACATCCCCATTGTACATCCCCATTGTTGTGCAGCCATTACCTCCATCCTTTGGTCCATTTTAAACACACCCAGACAGGGTGGCTTGGGAACTCCTTCACATTCCTTTTCCACAAAGGAATGGAATAGTTCTCTTTTAATAGGATTTTGTTAGCTATGGTGGAAACAATGTAGTGATTAAGCATATGGGCTCTGATCCTAGCTCAGCCACTTAAATTGTGTGACCTTGGGCACATTTCTTAGTATCTCTAAGCCCCGCTTTGTCAACTAGAAAATGAGGATGATCAGAGTACCTATCATTAAGGATTGCTAGGTGGCATTTGGATGGATTCATAATAGCTTATAGCAAACACCAATAGGGAATTTTATTACTCTTGAGGGGCGCCTGGGTGGCTTAGCGGGTTAAAGCCTCTGCCTTTGGCTCAGGTCATGATCTCAGGGTCCTGGGATCGAGCCCCGCATAGGGCTCTCTGCTTCCCCTTCTCTCTCTGGCTACTTGTGATCTCTCTGTCAAATTAATTAAATCTTTAAAAACAAAAAAACAAAAGAATATTACTCCTGAAAATAAAAGGAAATACCCCAAGCTTAAGATGGCTCCTTTTCCCACAGCACACAGGGTGCCCAAAAGGACAGAAGAACTCAAAAGTATTCCTGAGGATTCCCCAGAAACCCTCAGATTCACACAGGACAAGGGCTTCCTGGTGAAACCTCTATAATTACATGTTAAGAATTTCTACTACATACATTTTTGGGACCGTTTCTGAAGATACAAAAGCTTCGGTCAGTAATTTTCAGACAGACTAAAGACTATGAAATACCACCAAAATAATGCAGTCCTTTTTTGCGTAATTTGAAGAAAACTCAAAGTTTTTTCAAAGTTTTTCCTTCCCATGTATTTGTTTTAAACCTTGGGTGCCTGTTACTGCTTATTATACTTAGCAGGTCTGAACACACCAAAATGAATGCACAAAGAGGAACTCAGAACCCAGGAAAATATAGAACCAGCTTAAGTATGGCACTTTGTTTTCTTCATGAAACATGTGCAATGGCTATGGTATTATGCTGGTGGTTTATGTCACAAAAACATTAAAGCTCAAAACCGAAAAATGGGATTCCTCTTACTCTCTGAAACAAAGTAGGTCAGTTTTACCAAGAGGTTCCTAATGTCTAGGACCCATTACCTGAATCCATGGTTATTAGTTGTTCAAACAATGGGGGATGTTTGGGATCATGACCAGAGCCAAAGGTTTACTTCATACTACTCTGTGGTACATTAAGATTTATATGTAGCTTGCTGTTTTCTCTCCAAATTAACTCTCCAAACAGCAGGGGTCTAAGAACTGAAGAGCACGGGTTAGACTGAGGCTCAAGGAAGCTTACCCATGATAATGTCCTCTAAATATCCAACCACAGCATCAAATTCTGCATCAGAGGCGGAAGAGCTGAAAAATATACCTGGATTAGGTGCTGTTTCAAAGAATTCGGTTAAAAACGTGCATTAGGGACATTTTCAAAGAGCAGCAAAAGGAACTTCCCATCACCCAGCTTCAACCATTAAGAATGATTATTGGCTAATGCAGCAATTCCAAACAGGAAAACATATTTGACACGTTCGTGATATTGAAGTTGAATGGCTCCATTTTCAGAAAACCCGTTAAGGACACTCGGAACCACAAAAGGGACAAATAAAGGAAAGCAGCGGTTCGCAGGGCACATCTTAAGGTTCCGCATGTTTGTCCTTCGGGTTTACTCACCGCATCTTCGCTGTCACCCCACACCTATAGTCTTGTGAGCGTGAACCTGGCGCCAGCGAGATACTGGCCAGGGGGGCAATCGGATCAGGAGTCCCCAGAGATAGTGGTGGAGGAGGTGGTGGTGGTGATGGCGGGTCCTCTGACCTGTGGTCGGCCTCGGCAGCTCAAAGCTGCCAGGTTTTGCTGACGAATAAGGGTCAGGGGTTGGGGGGATTATGATGGAGGCGTTGCTCATCGCATGACACTCGCCCCGCACTCCCGGCTTGAATCCGGCGTCGCTGCGGCCGCGAGATCGGCGGCGGGAACCCGGGCGGAGCCTTGGCGGTCCCTCGCCCCCATCCCACCCCTCCAGGACACCCGCTTCTCAGGGCGGAGGCCCAGGCAGCGCCGGGCGGCGTCACTCACAAAGACAGCGCGAAGCTCTCTTCCTCTAGGGCGTCCATCGCCGCCGCCGCCGCCGCCGCATCCACCCGCAGGGCGAGCAGGCCCGCTGGCCTCCTACCCCGTCCGCGGCCCAGGCCCAGCCTCGGCTCTGCTCCGTAGAGCCGCAGCCCGCATCTGGGAGGCCTCGCTGCGAGACCGCTGGCCCTCACGGCGCGGCCGGGCAGGCCCTACGTGTGAGGCCCAGCCTCAGGCTCCCCGGCAGCGACCACGCGCCTGCGGGGTCCTCACACCCGGCCAGGCGTCTCAGTGCGCGCCGCGGCCGCTGCAGGGTCCGGGCGTCAGTTACCCACAGCCCGGCGCCGTGCCCCGTCTCCCGTCACCATGGCCACCAAAACCCCTTCTTCCGCTTCGCGCTTCCCGAGAGCCAATCCCAGACGCGCGATGCGTGACGCCGTGGGCGGGGCAAAGATGGGGAGAGGAAGTGAGGGATAGGGAGCCGTTAGTGGAAACCTTTGGGACTCAATGGGACGTTTGGGGTTATTGGAGTGTTCTCTGGCATTGTGGAGGTTAAGTCTCAGGTTCCCCGCATCTTATGGAGGAAGGAATGGATGCGAAAAGCCTCAATTTCTTCACTTGCAATTTGGGAATAAATTATAGGATTTAAGAAGATTAAATAGGGGGGCGCCTGGGTGGCTTAGCCCTTGAGGGTGGGACTCTTCCCACCTCATCTCAGGCTCCTGAGATCCAGCCCTGTGTGGGATTCCGCACTCAGAGTGGAGTCAGCTTGAGATTCTCAACATTTCCCTCTGCCCCAACCCCCTGTGCTCTTTCTCTAAAATAAAATATTTAATTTTTAAAATTTTTTGCAAGATTTTATTCATTTGACAGAGCACAAGCAAGGGGGAGCAGCAGGCAGAAGGAGAAGCAGGCTCTTCACCCAGCAGGGAGGACCATGTGCGCGTCTCCATCCCAGAAGCTTGAGCTCATGACCAGAGCCAGAGCCAAAGGCAGACGCTTAACTACTAAGCCACCCAGTTACAGGGATGCCCCAGTTACTCCCTTCTGTGGAAGGAAGGCCCCACCGCAAGAAGTATACGTCTTGTAATTTACATCATAAAGATAACAGTCACATACACACATCGTAAACATTCGGCATTTATTAGTTTCTTGGCTAAGTAGGCAAGATAAAAGTTGACAATCACTGAACCAATGTAATCAGAAATCAGATAACTTTGTTCCAGGAAAACTCTCCCAAACTGCCAGATTTTGCAAAAGGATTCCCTAGAGCTGATTTGTCTTGATTGGACCACTAGG
>CM053620.1:21955943-21987948 GCA_028646535.1 Procyon lotor
GGAGGTTCCTCAAAAAGTTGAAAATAGAGCTACCCTACGACCCAGCAATTGCACTACTGGGTATTTACCCTAAAGATACAAATGTAGTGATCTGAGGGGGCACGTGCACCTGAATGTTTATAGCAGCAATGTCCACAATAGCCAAACTATGGAAAGAACCTAGATGTCCATCAACAGATGGATAAAGAAGATGTTATACACACACACACACACACACGGAATACTATGCAGCCATCAAGAGAAATGAAATCTTGCCATTTGCAATGACATGGATGGAACTAGAGGGTATTATGCTAAGTGAAATAAGTCAATCAGAGAAAGACAATTATATGATCTCTCTGATATGAAGAATTTGAGAGGCAGCGTGGGGGGTTGTGGGGGGTGAAGGGGAAATGAAAACGGGATAGGGAGGGAGACAAACCATAAGAGACTCTCAATCTCACGAAACAAACTGAGAGTTGCTGGAGGGTAGAGGGGTAGGGATAGGGTGGCTAGCTTATGGACATTAGGGAGGGTATGTGCTATGGTGAGTGCTGTGAAATGTGTAAGCCTGATGATTCACAGACCTGTACCCCTGGGGCAGATAATACATTATATGTTAATTTTAAAAAAAGTTTAGGGGCGCCTGAGTGGCTCAGTGGGTTAAGCCTCTGCCTTCGGCTCAGGTCGTGATCCCAGGGTCCTGGGATCGAGGCCCGCATCAGGCTCTCTGCTCAGCAGGGAACCTGCTTCCCTCTCTCTCTGCCTACCTCTCTGCCTACTTGTGATCTCTCTCCCTCTATCAAATAAATAAAATCTTAAAAAAAAAAAAAAGTTTAAAAAAAGCTTAATAATAAAAAAATAGATAACATTGGGATCTGGAACTAAACCTGGTTACCAAGACACATTTGTATCCAGGGTGAAGGAGATCATTTCTCAGTGATACTATACTTAGCACCAAGTAGAGGGCAGGTATCTATAAAGGTTTGCTGATTAACTAGACTGAGTTATATTTAAATTAAGTGGTTTTGCACCTCAGAGCAAACTCAGCATTTCCTTATGACCTGTTTTTCTCTATCAAACCACTTATTTCGGGACGCCTGGGTGGCTCAGTGGTTTAAGCCTCTGCCTTTGGCTCAGGTCATGATTTTGGGGTCCTGGGATCGAGCCCCGCATTGGGCTCTCCTCAGCAGGGAGCCTGCTTCCTCCTCTCTCTCTGCCTGTCTCTCTGCCTACTTGTGATCTCTCTCTCTCTCCGTCAAATAAATAAAATCTTTAAAAAACAACAACAACAACAACACTTATTTCTTCTGGACTAAATGAATTTGCCCACCCTTTTTCTAAATCATATGAGATCAGAGTGGAGTAGGAAACTTGACGATTTCATCTGTTCTGATTATCTATTGCTGTTACAAACCACCCCAAAATTTAGTGGCTTAAAAAAGGACAAGTATTGTGCTGACTAATCTGCAGTTTGGGCAGGACTTGGTAGTGACAGCTAGTCTCTGTTCCACTTGGCATCAGTTGGGGCAGCTGGAATGGGGCGAGATAGAGGAGCTTCTTCCAACATGCTCACATGACTGGCAAATTATTGTTGGCTCTTGGCTGGGAGCTCAGCTGTGAATGTTTATTAGAGGACTAGTGGTTGGTAGGGAGGAGGGTCCTCATTTTCTTTCCCTGTACGTCTTCCCAGGGATGCATGGGTTTTCTCATACCATGGTGGCTGGGCCTAAGAGCAAATATTTCAAAAAGTTGCTAGTCATTTAGGTACTGGAAACTGGCACAGTCTCACTTCCACTGAATTCTATTGGTCAAAGAGACACAGAGCCCATCCAGATTTTAGGGGAGGGGACGTAAACTTCATTTATAGATGGGAGGGATGTCAAACAACTTGTGGCTGTTGTTAATCCACTTCACCATGTCTGGCTTTTTTTTTTTTAAGATTTTATTTTTTTGAGAGCGCACACAAGTAGGGGAGGGGGAGTGGGAAAAGGAGACTCCCCACTGAGTGAGGAGCTCAACATGGGGCTGGATCCCAGGACCTAAGATCATGATCTAAGCTCAAGTCAGACGCTTAACCAACTGAGCCAGTGAGGCTCCCCCACCATGTCCGGCTTTAAGAACAAATGGGCATAAAGATAATAATAGGATCCATTTACTCAGGCATGTGCCAGTTACTGTGCTAAGCATTTATAAATACTTTTTTTTTTTTTAAATACTTGAAACTCTACGAGAAAAAAAGATCGAGAAACAAGGAAATACTTGCATACGAGTGGTAAGGTAAGGGACTGGGACTGGGCCCAGGCTTACTCCTAAGGGCATGTTTAACCAGTCATGCTTATATATGGCTCCAATCCCTGAGTTCTCAAGCAATACTCCTAGAAATCACAACATGAGGTTTTTCTGCTGAAAACAGAATGGTGGCCTTTAAAGAAAAAAATTAACTTACTTGAATACATTAAATGTTTTTCATTAATAATTTTTTAAATCCTTTGATTGTGGGTAAGCATTAAAAATATGTGTATTTTTTTGGGCGCCTGGTTGGCTCAGTGGGTTAAAGCCTCTGCCTTCAGCTCAGGTCATGATCTCAGGATCCTGGGATCGAGCCCGTAATGGGCTCTCTGCTCAGCAGGGAGCCTGCTTCCCCTCTCCCTCTGCCTGCCTCTCTGCCTGCTTGTGATCTCTGTCAAATAAATAAATAAAAATCTTTAAAATACACACACACACACACACACATTTTAAGATTTGAGAGGAGGGAGGGGCAGAAGGAGAGAATCTTAAAGCAGACTCCTGGGCTGAGTGAGGAGCTGGGTAGGGGACTTGATCTCACAACCAATGAGAGCATGACCTGAGCCGAAACCAAGAGACAGACACTCAACCTACAAAGCCACCCAGGTGTTCCTATTTTAAAAATTGTTTTAAGTGGGGATGCCTGGGTGGCATAGTTGGTTAGGCATCTGACTCTTGATTTTGGCTCGGGTCACCATCTCAGGGTCTTGAGATGGAGACCTGTGTTGGGCTCCATAATCAGTGCTGAGTCCGCTTGTCCCTCTCTGCTCCTACCTCCCACCCAGCTCGTGCTCTCTCTCAAATAAAATTTTAAAAGTAATTGTTTTAAGTGAATAAAAATGGACAATCTTGGAAGAGCTGATCTTAGTTGGACAGTTTGCTTCCTAGATAGGTATGTACTCAGGATGTTGGAAATTCATGCAAAAGTCATTTTCTGCAGATGAAATTTTTATTTCTGTGATTGAATCCTTGTTTCCTGATGTGCACATGGCACCATAACTTTACTTTGCTTTATTAATATCATTCCAAAAAGATAGCGAGTCTTTAAAAACTTTTTTTTTTTTGACTAGAACCCTGGGAGCATTTCCCCAGTAAATCACTGGTGAACTGCTATAACTTAATTTTTTTGCTTTTCTGTGTGATACAATATATCATCAGTAAAAGCCTAGCTTTCAACTTCTCTTAAAATGCTTACATGCAATGCGGAATATTAATTTGTTTGTTCTCTTCCACATTGTTATTCCCTAGTTTTTTTCTCTTCTATGTGGTCTTTCTTTCCCTTTGAAGCAGCTCCAAGATTACAACTTATGAACAAAATTCAAGGGTAGATTTCTAGAAAGCAAATAGGCTCCCATATTCCTTTGGTTTGTGACACATTACCTATTAATTCTACTTTTCTCCGTCGAACTTACAGACTACCTTCACCTCCCTGCTGGACTTCAAAGTCTCCCTACCAGACTTATCGTTTCCATGTTTTGCTTGTCCTCTATTCTGCACACTCCACACCCCGCCTTTTCTGTTCTCCATATAGATGCCAGAGCTATCTTTTAAAGTTATTTATCAAAGCACTTCCATGCTTAAACTCTTTTGTTTTCTGCTGCACTTAGGATAAAATACAAAATCTTCAGCATGGCTTCATGAGTAGTCCCCTGACTTCTCCAACATGAGAGCACACCATTCTACCGCCTCAGTTCCTACTTTACTAGCTATTGGGGTCTCCCATCGGATCCCGAAGCTCACTGAACTTGCCTTCTCAGGCCTAAAATGCTGTGTTCCCATAGCTATGTAGTCCTTGAAGCTTGTCCTCAGTCTCTCCCTGGCCACGTCCTACTTTTCCCTTCAAGTTTTTTTTACTAATAGTTAACTTCCTCAGTGAGGTTTCTTCTGCCCCCTTCCACCCATCTAAATTAAGTCCCCTCATTCTCTCTCATAATAGTACCCTAATCTTTTAAGGCAGTATTAAAATAAACAAATATATTATCTTCTACCCACTATCAGACATAAGCTCCATGAACAGATCTGTTTTGTATACCATGTAGGCAGTGTCCAGAACATATTAGGTGCTCAGTAAAGATCTGTGGGATGGGGGTGCCTGGGTGGCCCAGTGGGTTGAAGCCTCTGCCTTCGGCTCAAGTCATGATCTCAGGGTCCTGGGATTGAGCCCCGCACCAGGCTCTCTGCTCAGCGAGGAGTCTGCTTCCCCCTCTCTGCCTACTTGTGATCTCTCTGTCAAATGAATGAATGAATGAATGAATGAATGAACGAATAAACAAACTTAAAAAGAAAAAAAAAAGGATCTGTGGGATGAGTAAATGATTACACTTGCTTCTTAATTCTTTTTACTTGACTCTCTCCTACCCTGGAAAGTAGCCCTTAAAACTAAGAGGATGAGGTCTTGGAACCTTAGAAGTAGGCACCAATGAAAGTTGTGAAATCTTAGTCAAAAAAGGCAACAAATGTTTTATTTCTTCAATGCAAATTACTGTATTCACCACAAGCTAAAGAGGAGAACACACACACATATATATATATATATATATTTATATATATATTTGAATTTACGGAAGACTAAAGACATGGAAAAAAATCCAGCACCCCAACAAGTACGGCCAGGAAGGAAATCAGTTCTGTAATAGGACAGTTTAATGAATTACAAACAAGAAAGGGTGGGAAAGGAAGAAAAAAAAATGTGCATTGAGTTTAAGACACTGTAAAACTCAGAAGACATATTTACTATTCAAGTATAAACTCAGTAAGGACTTGGCATAAATTGAAAGGCAGCTGCTGAGGTACACCATTATAAAATAAGTTCTATGAATTTACAATTCTACCTTCCAATTTTCTGGGAGAAAAAACCAAACTCTTGAAGGTCTTCACCAGAGACCCTGAGAGGGATTAACACTTTTGATGAAGACATAGTCAGCAATCCATGATTGAATTTACTATTCAAAAACATGTATTTATTTAAAACAATAGGAATACACGCTCTCAGACTGTCTTCTAAGAGTTTTGAGACTGTTAGTTCAAGAGTTTCAAAGTATATTACTTCCAAAAACAATACTGATTAAAAAAAATTTTTAACAAAAAACAAAAAACCTGATTTGATGGTACCTTAAAAATACTCTAAATACCAAATTTTCTCCAGTCTAACATTGCAATTAATTTAAGAATTCCTCCTGCATTGTTAAAACATTTTTTTCCTCAGAAAATGCGGGTACTGAAACTGGATAGAAACACCATGAATGTGAAAATACCACCAGTTTTCTGCAGTTAAAAAAAAACTACAATGTTCTTTGGAATCACAGAAATATCAAAAATTGGGGTTTTTTTTTCCACAGTCTGTGCACCTTCTTTCAGGCCCTCCATGTTGCTTGTAGCATTGACCTGTGTGGTTCTAGTTTATAGATTCAAGTCTTGCAGTGCAATATCCACGTTTAACATACCACTGTCTCTCTGACCAACGGGGAGTTATGCTTAACCCAGAAATGCTGTCATTTACTTCTCCGTAATGACTTCTGCCCCAAATAAAAACTTTAGAATGAGACAAAACATCCTGTTAAACAATCAAATGCACCCAACATGGAGAATTCCGGTGTGGTTTCAGTACTCAGGAGGGCACGGTCTCCTATGGTTTTTCATGGAAGGACCACAGGCCTAGCTGTTAGCACTCAGCTTTCCTTGGCCTTAAAAGGAATTTCTCAGGGCTGGCAAGTTGGGTTAGATTCTAAGAGAATTTTGTCTTTGACAAACTACCATTTTTAGCATAAAATCTGGCCATGGCTATAAGTTTCAATGTGCGCACAACTGATTAGAGATTTTTTTTTCTTTGTTTTTCTCTTCAACATTGGCTGGAATTGAGTAGAAATAAGTCCAGGATGCCTCTTCACGTGTGTCATGAAATATGAGAAATCTGTCTGACTCTAGACACTATTTCTTTACGACACAACGGGCAGGTCTCCAGTTGCAAGGCACAATCCATACACAGGTCACTGAGGAGAAAGGTACAAGCGCTGGTTAGGTTAATGCTTCCAAAAGGCAAACTGACAATGTGTTGACTCAATCTGAAATACTAACAAGTTCGTTCAGTGAAAGGGTAATCATTACACATGGCTAAAAAAGGAACTAAATGTATAAACTAACAGAGTCTCCCTCCCATTTCTGATCCCCCATCTTCCTCTTCATGTTCAAGCATATTCTTCCAGAAAGTCTGTACGTACACAGCAAAAACTTAATATGTTGTGTTGGGTAGAGACACAACATATTTTCCCAGAAAGCTAGCCATTTATCCCGATATTAAACAGTCCATCATGCACTGCAGAATTGACACAAGGCCTTTACATGTTAAATTTTCATTTGTATGTAGTTAGTTCCATTTCTGGGTTTTTTTCTGTTCCACTGTTCTGTCATTCTTTTCATATACTGGGAGCAAACCATAAGCATTTATTTTAATATATCTTAAGACGTGGTAGGTAGGGTAGGTCCCCCTCCATAACTCTTCTCTTTCAGAATTTTCTTGCCTTATATCACGTAAACTTTTAAATTAGCATTTCTATTTCTAGGGGAAAAAAAGGCTGACCCAAATTAAGCTGGTTTAGGGAAAATTGTCACCTTTACAACACTGAGAGGTCTTCGAAAACCAGACCCATTTTTCAAGTCTCACACTGAATTCTTTAGTAGTTTATAAGTTTTTTTTTATAAAGATTTTATTTATTTATTTGAGAGAGAGAGATCACAAGTAGGCAGAGAGGCAGGGAGAGAGAGAGGGGGAAGCAGGCTCCCTGCTGAGCAGAGAGCCTGATGCGGGGCTCGATCCCAGGACCCTGAGATCATGACCTGAGCCGAAGGCAGAGGCTTTAACCCACTGAGCCACCCAGGCGCCCCTATAAGTTTTCTTCTTATAGACACCACATATTTCTTGGTATGTATTCTTACATAGCCGTTTTTTTTTCTTTTAAATTTTTTATTTACTCATTTAAGTAATCTCTATACCCAAGAGGGGACTCAAACTTACAACCCCAGGATCAAGAGCTGCATGCTTTACCAACTGAGCCAGCCAGGTGACCCTGGTCTGGAGAAGTTTATATAGAATCTATCTATTCCCTGAAAGTTTGAAAGAATTCATCTGACACCATCTGGTCTTAGTGTTTTTGCTGGGGGGGAAGGCAAGGAGAGGGAACAGCGTGGGTGCAAATATAACTTTGATAATCATCTCAGTTTCTTTTATGGCAATAGGAATTCTAGTATATGTGCTGCCGAAGCGAGCACGGCAATAGGAATTCTTAGCTTGTCCATCTCTTCCCAGGGTCAGCTCAAGTCATTTAGTTTATCCAAATTTCCTTTCTTCCTCCACCCCTTTAAAATTGTTATTGCTGCTGAAGTTGAACTAAATTTTCTTTTTTTTTTTTTTTTTTTAAAGATTTTATTTATTTGACAGAGAGAAACACAGCGAGAGAGGGAACACAAGCAGAGGGAATGGCAGCGGGAGAAGCAGGCTTCCCGCAGAGCAGAGAGCCCCATGCGGGGCTCGATCCCAGGCCCCTAGGATCTGACCTGGACCGAAGGCAGACGTTTAACGACTGAGCCACCCAGGCGCCCCTGAACTAAATTTTCTTACGACTCTTTAAATTTCCTTTTCCAATCCTGTTTTGTATATTATCTATCATGGAGACTGTTCATACTTAAGATACCTCATTCTAAGTTTTTAGATTTCAGCCCCCATTCCTGAGTGCTTATTGTGTGCAAAATCACTGAGAAGAGCCAGAGAGTTCAAAGATGAATAAGACCAGATACTGCTCTTTTGGATCTTAAGAATCTCTCAGAAACAAAGATCAAAAAGGGTGTTGAAAGGGCCACGTGGGTGGCTCAGTCGTTAAGCCTCTGCCTTCTTCCCCTCCTGGGATCCACCCCGCCCCCAATTAGGGTCTCTGCTCAGCGGGAAGCTTACTTCTCCCTCTCCCACTCCCCCTGCTTGTGTTCTCTCTCTCGCTCTCTCTCTCTGTCAAATAATAAAATCTTTAAAAAAAAAAAAAGGATGTCGAGATATATCTACCCTTTAAACTTTGCATCTGCCTGTGAGGCTCTAGTAACTAAAACCTTCAAAGGTGCTCAAACTGAGAATTCTGGGTTGCAGAGTTGATATCAAGGAATAGTCACAGTTGGAGTCACTGCCTTTCTTTCAGAAGAGAAACTGGTACAGCAAAGGGTAAAATGAGATACACTGCCTGCACTTCCCTTAACAGCCAATTAGCTAACCACACATTGCAAAATCAGCAAGGCAGAGTGAAGGCCCAGGCTGAGCCATACCTTGAGGTGACAAACGGGGGTCCATCACTGCAGGCTCCGGACCCCCAGGAGACCTGGTGGCTAAAGCCCTATCAAATGTAGAAGGGGGAGGGGGGCAGAAGAGCAGGCAGAGTGTGGGATGTGTGCAGTTGCGGGGAGCTGGCCTGGAACATCAGCCCGGGTACTGCTCGCCCAGTCAGCACCCAGGTCAGGGCCAGCACACGGCCCAGCTCCTCTTTCCCTTTCCAGCCTCAGCCAGGAGGCCTTCCTGGGGGCCGCTGTATTTGTGGCTCTTGCTGATGTTTGGACACTCTTCTGTAGGATCCAGGCTGCCCTCTGGTTCATCCCATACAACTGAAACTTGGTTAGATGGGAAGGAGGCACTGCCTTCTCAATGGTCAGGAGGGGAAATTGTAAGTAAATGAGAAGGCTGTAAAAATAAAACTAAATGGGATTTCCCAAGAGGCTCATAAATTGTATTAAAACGTTTACATTTTGTGAGGTGAAACTATATTAAAATACAGTACTGAGTAAACAAAATAAAAACAGAGGCCTTCCGTCAAGTACCTTCTTCTCCTTCAGGTACTTTCTGGAAGACAGCCATGTACTACCTGGCAAACTAATTTCGCATTTAGCCCACTTTGTATATAATCAACTTTAATGAACAGCTAAGGAACTAGAAACACTGTGTAGGGTCCCAGGGCAGGCAACCCCAGGATGGGCCACAAGGACAAGCGGATTACTTTGAGCTGAAAACAATCAAGATCTGAAAAAGACTCTAACCTCCCTGCAAATGCCTAAAAATAATTTAAATAGAGGACCTGTTACCAGGAAGAGTTCTGTAACTCTTTTCTCAGAGAAAAGTTCTGTAACTTTTTTTCTTTTTTCTGGTGCAAAAAGGTGATTTTACACTAAGAAACTTATCTGCATAACTGGGCAATCTTTGTTTTCCAAACATCCACTCTCTCACCTTCCTGTTAATGGCCTTCCTCCCCTTTTTGATAGGGCTTTAGCCACCAGGTCTCCTGGGGGTCCGGAGCCTGCAGTGATGGACCCCCGTTTGTCACCTCAAGGTATGGCTCAGCCTGGGCCTTCACTCTGCCTTGCTGATTTTTGCAATATGTGGTTAGCTAATTGGCTGTTAAGGGAAGTGCAGGCAGTGTATCTCATTTTACCCTTTCCTTAGTTTACGAAGACATATATACCTCATTTTGCCTATCTTTGGAATTTTGTGTGTGTGGATTCCCATACGTACGAAACTAAATTTGATTTTCTTCTGTTACTTTGTATCATATAAATTTTTTAAAAAGATTTATTTATTTTGACAGAGAGAGAGAGAGAGATCACAAGTTGGCAGAGAGAGAGGGGAAGCAGGCTCCCTGCTGAGCAGAAAGCCGGATGTGGGGCTCCATCCCAGGACCCTGAGATCATGACCTGTGACCTGAGCCAAAGGCAGAAGCTTTAACCCAGAGCCACCCAGGTACCCCTGTATCATATAAATTTAATTCTGACTCCAACTAGAGGAAGTGTGGACAGAGTTCCACCCCAACAACTATAAAAGCAATTCTAGAATAGGATGAAATTTTGCATAATGTA
Organism: Procyon lotor; assembly: GCA_028646535.1. NCBI lineage: Eukaryota > Metazoa > Chordata > Mammalia > Carnivora > Procyonidae > Procyon > Procyon lotor. The sequence continues at coordinate 21,966,090 of CM053620.1, forward strand.
ATACACAAACGAAATGACCAAACCCTCTTACCTGTGTCCACATGGCTTCAGTTGTGTGTCTGCTACTTCGTCACAACACAGGGAGCAGCAGTTTTCCCGGATACTGACTTGCTTCAACAGAGCAAGACGCCTGTGCCTGAGTAGAAAATGTAGTTTGAAATTTATTTGGTCAATAAATAAATGGGCCTATTAGCAGTGATGCATATTAAATGCTTGAAAATACTCTGTTCATGTGAAGTATACTATGTATTCCTTAAGAACCAGTAAGGTTCTCATTCATGCATCTCATTTCAACCTTACGGTGATTTTCTACGGTAGAGAATGACAGACGCACGATCCTTCCCATTTTACAAAGGCATAGTTCCTGGAAATGATTTGTGTAAGGTCACACACATGGTAAACAGATTCAGGAGTCAAATTCAAATCTTTTGGTTCTCAGGCCAGTACTAGTTTCATTTTACCAGCAAATTTTCACTTTTAAGTCTTACAGCTCTGAGAATTTGATGAAAAGCAGTGGAGACTTTCCCAAGAAAATGCACATACACAAGTTCTTATGCAATTTCAAGGTATGCCTAGGTGACTCAGTCGGTGAAGTGTCTGCCTTTGGCTCGGGTTATGATCCCAGGCTCCTGGGATGGAGTCCTGCATCAGCAGGGAGTCCGCTTGTCCCTCTGTCTGCCATTCTCCCTGCTTGTGTGTGCTCTCTCTCTGACAAATAAATCTTTTTTTTTTTTTTGATAAAAAAAATCTTTAAAAACAATTTCAAGGGGTTTATTGATAATCCAGCGCAGACTCTTCTGACTAGGTTAGAATCCTTGCATCACACTTTGACTCCATTTGAAATGGAAAAGCAGACAGGCAGAACTGCTTTGCTGAAAGTACAACCCTGATGGCTGGGCAAGAGAAACACAAAACATTCACGCCATTCACCTTGGGCCAAAGCATGGAGATTCAGCAGTGAAGAGAGGACTAAAAACATCCCTGCCTTTAGAGAGCTTACACTTCCGTGAAGGGAAACTAGAAAGAAACTAGGTGAAAAAGTAAAATATATAGAATTTTAAGTGCTGATGAGCAGTATGAACAAAAAGCAGGGAGAAGGATAAGGTAGTATGTACATGAGAAGGAGGGAGATACTATTTTAAATATGGCAGCCATGGAAGGTGACATTGAAGACACGAAGGGTATGAGGGAACGAGACCTGTGGTTATCTGGAGGGACACCATTTATGATATTATGATTTATAATAGGTACATATTAATTCTGCAGGGGTGGTGCCCTAAAAGCTGGAGCAGTGTGAACTCAGTTCCCTCCAGTGGAACTCCTGGGGCCTACCCTCCCCTTTCAGGGTGTACATCCCAAGGCAGGCCAATGGCTGGGCTACATCCAAGCACACAGGCTAAGAAAAAAGAAACGAGGTATGACAGACAAGTGAGGTGTTCAGACCATCACCAACAAGAATTTAAAGTTCAGAATCTCTGTCAGGCACCAAGCCATGTTGAAGGGGAGTTCCAGGAATGACCCTCAGCTCCTTGAGCTGGTGTGTAAGTGGCCCTCCTGTTCCTGTGATATTATGGAGGTGCTGGGGGTGCAGGCAGTGCTGCTGGGTCATCATGTGACATTTTCTGGTTCATCTGGAAACTGCTGAGCTGCTTTTCAGCCTTGAGACAGAGTCCAAGGTGAAGCACAGCCAGAAGGGCTGTTTACAGACCTGCTTTTTCAGACCAAACAGGAGTAAGGATTACAATGTTATGTTGCGGATACCTTCAGGGGCTACACGGTGGCCAGTGCTATCTCCGTGAGTGCTGAAGGAATCTCTGTCACTGACAGAACTTGTGTGGCATTAGTAGTGGGATCGCCCTTCCTCACACAGGCCCAGAAAGCTGCTCTGTTAAAAATGATAACCTTTGGCTCATATCGTGAAACAAGCTTCAAGTTGAGGTCATTGCCAGCAAGCAGCTGGAGTCTTTCCCAGCTTAAGGAATAGATCATGTTCATTTCATAAAGGAGAAAAGCAGGTATTCATCCAAGGAGATAATTAATGGCAATCCCAGTTTCTGGCAAAGAAGGGCTGGGAAATTTTATCCATGATGACATTCACTTTCCTAAGGACTGCAGAAGAGTGTTGGCATCTTTGCCACATGGCTAAACCCAACAAGAAATATGTTTCATTGAATCCCAGTTAAAAGCACCTCTGTTAAAAGATGTACTTGATTTCCTAATATTTAGGATTTTTCACTGACATTCAGGTAAAGTTAGTTTGAGGGGCTTTTTCGTATGTGCATGTGTTATATTGTCTGGTTTTTTTTTTTTTTTTTTTTTTTTTAAAGATTTTATTTATTTGACAGAGAGAAACACAGCTAGAGAGGGAACACAAGCAGAGGGAATGGTAGCGGGAGAAGCAGGCTTCCTGCCGAGCAGAGAGCCCGATGCGGGGCTCGATCCCAGGACCCCGGGATCATGACCCGAGCCGAAGGCAGACGCCCAACGACTGAGCCACCCAGGGGCCCCTATTGTCTGGTTTTTATACTAATGTTATTTAGCTCATAAAAGTTATTTGGAAGTACTCTTATTCTCTGGGTTCTGTAACTTTTTTTTTTTCTGGTGCAAAAAGGTGATTTTATTAAAGTAGGGGGACAGGACCTGTGGGCAGGAGGAGCTGCTCTCCCGGGATTGTGAGGAGCAACTGATCATGTAATGTTTCTATTTATTTATTTATTTTTAGGGGAAAAAATTTTTTTTTAAGGATTTTATTTATTTGATGGAGAGAGAGAGAAAGAGAGATCACAAGTAGGCAAAGAGGCAGGCAGAGAGAGGTGGGGAAACAGGCTCCCTGCTGAGCAGAGAGCCCGATCCGGGGCTTGATCCTAAGACCCTGAGATCATGACCTGAGCCAAAGGCAGAGGCCTTAACCCACTGAGCCATGCAGGGCCCCCTGTAACATTTTAAAAAAAATTAATTTACTTTAGAGAGACCTAGCACAGAGGGAGAGAGAGAGGGAGAAGCATTACTCCCCACTGAGCAGGGAGCCCGGAGCTGGGCTCAACCCCAGCACCCTGGGATCATGACCTGAGGCAAAGGCAGATGCTTAATCACTGAGCTGCCCAGGCGCCCCAGGGATTCTGTAACACTTTAAATAGTAATGAAGTTATCTGTTACTTAAAAATTTGGTGGGAATCTCCTGTGAAACCACCCGGATCTGGTGCTTTTGGGAACATACCTTTTACTTTGTTTCAATTAATTTTTGTAATAATAACTGGTTTGTTTCTATTTATTCCCAGATCTTTTTGAGTAATTTGTATTTCCTAGGAGGTCATCCATTTTACTCAGGTTTTCAGAGTTATTTATAAAAAGCTAAAAAAGCCTCTCAAGGAACTGCTATTTCAGCTTCTCATGAGATGCACGTGAAAGTCTGCAGACAGCCTAAGCAGATTCCTTACCTTGGCAAAATGATTTTCTCTTCAGCTGTGAGGAAGGCGTAGTCATTAAAAGTGCTAAATTTCATAGATGGTGGATATTTGAATGGTTTTGCTCCAAAATTGAACTCACATTGTTGATATGACATGAAACTAGCTGCAGCAAAAAATCCAGACCTATCAACAAAAACAAGGACAGAGGTCAAGAGAATTCATGAAAACAAAGTAAAGCTCATACACAAAGTGGCTTTGAGATGTAGTACTCTAGCAGAAAGGTGACAGATTCTGTTTACTAACTTAGACAGGACTGTGACCCTGAAAATATCCTGCCCTCATCTTCCTATGACAAATTTCAGGACAGATGTAGGTATGATCAAATGGGCCCCCAATGACTCGAAATAAAATGATTTCTCATCAAAACTGACCACATAAATGGACAAAATCTTCTTCTGGAGAAAAGTGAATTCCATGAATCTACCAAATTTTTGACTGAGGAAAGCTACTTACACAGTAGATGAAAAGACTTGCTTCTCAGGAGGCAGCTGGTTGCCGTTTAAAAAGAAGATCATTTGCTTTTCATTCAAGTCTAACAGAAATCCCACTGTGTCTCCTAGCAGATAAAGTGGAACATTGTTAGGGGTAAGGGTGTGCACTCCGGCCAGGGTTCTGCTCAGTGTCTCACGGGTTTATTATCACCGTATTAAATCTGCATCTGTAGCTACGTATTAACACATTCATCCTCCTTGCTTTTCCTGAAGCTGATCTAATATTTTAATGTACCATTAAGAAGAAAATGCTGGTAATTAATTAATTGTAAGCTGCATCCCATTTTCGAGGATGTTAAAATGTGGGGAAATGTGCAATTTGGGATCAGTGAAATATGGCAAGGTCAAAATACTATGCTTCCTTGCCGCTCTGGTGAGTTATAACTCCTGGAGGTAACAACTGCCCAAAAGCAGGATAGATAGGTAGATAAATAAATAAATATTTAAAAAGATATTCATCTTCAAAGTTTTTGCCTTTTCAACTGTCAAAGATAAGTACATTAAATTATATAGTGATGACAAGGAATATGGATACTCAAAGCTGGTGGAAGAGAATTTGCTGATAGATGGCAAAAGCCACGAAGTCCTGTATCCCCCAGGCAGAAGAGTCTCCCTTCCAGAGGTTTATCCTAGGAAACCAGAATGGCTTATAATATTTTTTGTCATAATTTTATTATTTTTGTAATCATAATTTTAAAAATAAAAAATGTAACTCTCTAACCTCTCGGGGCACTGGTTGATACACTTTAATGACATAATGGGCTATTGAAAAAGACATTAAAAATAATTTTTTTGGGGGCGCCTGGGTAGCTCAGTCAGGTAAACATCTGCCTTCAGCTCTGGTCATGATCTCAAGGTCCTGGGATTGACCATCGGGCTCCCTGCTCAGCGGAGAGCCTGTTTCTTCCTCTCCCTCTGCCACTTACCCTGCTTATTATGCTCTCTTTTCTCTCTCTCAAATAAATGAATAAAATCTTTTAAAAAAATGTTATTTAATAACCTGGAAAGCTGTTCAAGGCATATAACAGCAAAAAAATACATATACCAAATTTTAAATGTTTAAAAAAAATTACAAGGGATTTTTCATTTTGCTTCCCCCCCTCCATTTTCCAAATTTTTATGCTAAACATATTACTTTGGTAATCCTTGGAAAAATTATTAAAAACACAAAGGAGACAGTCTTTGCAGAAAGTCCCTCCATCTTATGGTCTACTAAATGGAGAGGTTTTATGTTCCCTTAAGAACCTGCCAGCGGTTAAAATGAGGGCTTATATTGGCTTTTCCAGTTTTCTTTTTGCCACACTATCAATTGAGTTAATTAAATGGAGCCATCCCTTCACAGCAGTGTTTGGGTTCCTGTTCTGTTAGCATGCCTGAAAATTCAGTTGACATCTACAATACTGATCAGGGCAGGAAACCAAGAGATGCTTGGAGAAGAAGCTCAGTTCTCTCCCCTATATTGTTCAAAGCTGGGAGTAAAATCTTTCCATCCCTTACTATATGGCTCTACATCTTCAAAACGAGTAGGGCCACCAGAAGGCCCTCCCTAAGAATACCATCCTCCAGTGCAATGGTGCCATAGCAGGGGGGGGTTTCACTGTATCTGGAGGTAAAAAGACTCAATCTAAATGCTTTAACCAACTGCATGGCTATAACTCTGCTGCTTGAATCTTTCCTTAATAAATGTTTTCATGGGTGTAAGGCCTGGGATGGAATGAACACTGACTGGGGCAAAAGGGATCATAAGGTAAATTGTTAAGATACATTCCTGAAGCCCTAGAGCCATCATTTAGTCCTGACAGCATGTGCCCCCTTCAGCATCCCAAGCCTGATGGCTGGAGAAGGAAGCTGGGCAGGTGTGTTTGAGGCTAAAAGTGCTCAAGTGTCCTTAAAAGCTGCTCTAGAGGGGACCAGAAGATGGCCACTAAAGAGTGCCTATTCCTATCTGGTCTCTGAAAAATCCTCATTTTACTGGCGTTACAATGTCAGCGTCCTCAGTATCTCCCTGGATTCTCTGATTCAAAGCATTTACCCAGAGGGGCACTTGGCTGGGTCATTCAGTAGAATGTGCTACACTTGATCTCGGGGTTGTGAGTTCGATGAAACTAGAATTCATATTTATATATTTTTTTAAAAATTGTATTTATTTGAGTAAGTGAGAGAGAGAGCACAAGCAAGGGGAGAGGGATAGAGGGAGAAGCAGACTCCCTGTCTAGCAGGGAGCCCCATGTGGGGCTTGATCCCAGGATTCTGGAATCATGGCCTGAGCCGAAGGCAGAGGCTTAACTGACTAAGCCACTCAGGAGCCCTGAATTCATATTAATCTTATCATTTCCCCCACTAAATTAAGAATTTTATAGTCTGAAATGATTTTGCTAAAGGAAGGGCCCACCAGAGGTGAACTTAACAGGAGAACACCGTTCAAATCCGTGACAGAGAATACAAAGGCTCATATCTCTTTTTGCATCACATCTTCGTCCATTAAAATATTTTAAGAAAAAAAAAAAAAAAAGAAAAAAAATATTTTAAGGCCTAACATCATAGATGCCTCATCATAACCAGACGTCTTCGCCTAGTTGATAAATTCATGACAGAGAGGAATGAATACCTTCTTTCCAGCACGGGTGTAGGTGAGGCTTGCTTCTGGCATTGTACCAAATCAGCTGCCGGCAGCCATCGTACGCACAGGAGTACTCGTCGTCCCCGATGCCGTAGCCTTCCTGGAGGGAGACAGGGCCCAGAAGATTAGCAAGCTCTGCCTGCTGTGTTCTGGGAAAAGACTGTGCCTTTTGTAACCATCAACCTGCTGGCTAGAATTTGAAGCTTTCTGGATGAAGGGAGCCTATGGTTCTTGGAAGATACCAAAATTCTGACCTCAAGGCCTGGTTCTCTGTGACTAGATAATGACTTCACCAACAAATATGTCCCAAGTTTCACATGTGTTAGTTCACTGAATCCTCACTAACCACTTTGAGGCTGGTGGCATTATACCACACTTTAAGAAGAAATAAATATATTTTTTTAAAGATTTTATTTATTTATTTGACACAGAGAGATCACAAGTAGGCAGAGAGGCAGGCAGAGAGAGAGGGGGGGAAGCAGGCTCCCTGCTGAGCAGAGAGCCCGATGTGGGGCTCGATCCCAGGACCCTGAGATCATGACCTGAGCCGAAGGCAGAGGCCTTAACCCACTGAGCCACCCAGGTGCCCAAGAAGAAACAAATCTTAAAGATCTGCTTCACCCAAACCTCCATAAAAATACACAACACAATAAGGCAAACTATTCTGTCAGGTGACCTGAACAAAGACTATCCTTAAGCTTCTCATTTTAAATTCTTTTTTTTTTTTTTTTAAGATTTTATTTATCTATTTGATAGAGAGACACAGCAAGAGAGGGAACACAGCAGGGGGAAATGGGAAAGGGAAAAACAGACTTCTTGTGGAGCAGAGAGCCCAATGCAGGGCTCAGGGATCAATCCCAGAACCCTGGGATCATGGCCTGAGCTGAAGGTAAACACTTAACCATCTGAGCCACCCAGGCACTCCTAAGCTTTTCATTTTAATGCTCTATATCTGAGCCCAACACTTTGGTCATCCTTTCAAAACCAAAGCCCAAGCAGTAAGAGTTAAAACAAGAGGCACTGTGGATGGACTTCAAGTCTTCCAGAAACTGGGTGTATCTAGGGATGACTTATCTCATAAAACCATAACACCATAAAACCCTGTTGGTACAAGCAAAAAGATTCAGAATTACCAGAACAATGTCCATTTGAAGCAAAGTTTAAGTTTGGCAACATGATTACAATCCTACATTTGGGAAAGGAAATCTCAGACTTCACTGATTTCCAACAGGGAATCAACCACTACTTGGATCAGGGGAAAAAATGTTATTTGTTTCTTAAAGAAGTTATTAAGTCTATTAAACAATTTAGAGGGGGCACCTGGGTGGCTCAATTGTTAAGCTTCTGCCTTCGGCTCAGGTCATGATCCCAGGGTCCTGGGATTGAGCCCCTCATTGGGCTCCCTGCTCCTCGGGAAACCTGCTTCTCCCTCTCCCACTCCCCCTGCTTGTATTCCTGCTCTCACTCTCTGTGTCAAATAAATAACACCTTTAAAAAACAAACAAACAACAATTTAGAGGACAGGAAAACGGCATTTTAAGCCCCTTAATTTGAGAAGCCAAAGTTTTTGCAACTATTGGGAGAAATCAGTTTAATTCACCAGATAAAATGGTCCAGCTTCACCGGTCATTAAAAAAATATATTTATGATATTCAGAATCAGATATACTACACCTAGATCTGTGGTGTGTTTGCTGCCAAATAAAGAGAAACAAATGCTATATCGAAGCTGCCCCCTTAAGGAATCCATCTTTCTTCTAGTTCTAGAACAATTTTTTTAAATCCGAAGGAGGAGCCTCGCTAATTCTCTGAGATTCTTCCCATTTTTTTTTAAAAAAGATTTTATTTATTTGACACAGAGAGAGAGATCACAAGTAGGCAGAGAGACAGGCAGAGAGAGAGGGAAGCAGGCTCCCTGCTGAGCAGAGAGCCCGATGCGGGGCTCGATCCCAGGATCTTGAGATCATGACCCGAGCCGAAGGCAGAGGCTTTAACCCACTGAGCCACCCAGGCGCCCCAGATTCTTCCCATTTTTGAAAGGGAAGAAAACAACTCCTGTAGAACAGAAGGGAGCCTGAATTCTAGTCTGAGATTCTTTAGGTCCTTCTTTTAGGCTCAGTTTTCTCAGCTGGGAAATGGAAATTCTGATAGTAAACACTGTGGTGGGAATCAGACGATTGGCTCTAAAATGACAGTGCTCTGGAAATGAAGACTTTTTTCCCCCAAGTCCTAAGAAATGGTCTTTAGGACAGCCTTTGGGGCAAACTGTCAGAGCAACTGAGACTACCTGCTTTAAATCAGGGCCTACGGTGAGAACTAAGAGGCTAAGTGGCATTGTTCTCCAGATCCATGTATTTCTGACTTCATGGTGCCACAATCGAGCCCCATGCTTCCAGGTTGTAATTAAGGTCCAGTCAATGAGGGGGCCCTTCATGAAGTAAAGTTCCCAATGAAAGCAATTGCAGATGGGGTCTAATTTTCTATCCTGAACAAGAATCTGACCTCTCTACTGGCCCTCTTCATCCAATTGTCTCTCCAGCAAGGAGTTTAGCAAAATGTTATGCTCACTGAAAGGGCCCCTTCCCAAACTATGCTTCCGGCATGCAAGCTCAGTTTGGTTCACTTCTAAAACCCATCCTAGGACTTGACCTATGGGAGACTAGTGTTTAGATGAACAAAATAATCCAAAGGGTTTTCCCAGTTCAAAGGGTTAAAATCCTACGTCCATAAAAGATTCCAGATCAAAACTGGATTAATTCCAAACAGCTTAAAATTGGAAAAACTCAAGAAAGCTGTTCAGGCTGGGCATCTGAAGGGGATAAATTGGCAAGAAATCAACATCTATAAGAAAAAGAGGAACCCCTGCCTCGGACACTCAAGTAGCAGTAGCCGAATCCTGTTTCCTCTAGTGGGTTTCAGCTTTCCTCTTTATGTGACAGCTTTCTGCAACAAAAGATAAGTGCTAAATATTGAAAAGATATGTGCCTACTAGTTACAAAGTAAAAAATCAAGTAAAAGAAGTCAAGCCAACATTTAGTATTTTATGAAAGGAAGAGAATTCCTACAAAGTTCTTAGAGCTTAAATGCAAGGTAAAAGTCATCACGGGTTCCAGTATAAAAACTGAGCCAGAGATCTGGCTGGGCTGGAGGAGAGCCTACAAAGACAAAGGACACACCCAACCTCTAAGTGCAAATTTAAAACTCGAGGGGGGAAAAAACCCAAGGGGTAATTTCCCTTGTGTTTTCTTATTTCTGAAATGGGTTAGCAAACCCAGATCCCCTGTGAGGGATCTGGCAGCATGTAGCAGCCTGAGAAACAATCACCATGCAAACCTCTCTGGAAAATTTGTGTCCTCCACCCACTCGTCAAAAAACTGCTCTTGTCCGTTTACACCATTCTCTAGGGTACTCACATGATTGTGGGGCGCCTGGGTGGCTCAGTGGGTTAAAGCCTCTGCCTTCGGCTCAGGTCATGATCTCAGGGTCCTGGGATCAAGCCCCGCATCTGGCTCTCTGCTCAGCGGGGAGCCTGCTTCCCCCCTCTCTCTGCCTGCCTCTCTGCCTACTTGTGATCTCTCTGTGTCAAATGGATAAATAAAATCTTTAAAAAAAAAAAAAAAGGGTACTCACATGATTGAGAAATTTGCTGTCTCGTGTGGCCCAGCCGATCTGCATGACGCCAGAAGTGATCACGGTGACTTCATAGTACCACACCCCGGCATCCACGCAAAAGGTGCAACGCACGCTTTCAAAAGAGGAGGCATCGCAGCGAGCCTGGCAAAACCAAAGCGTGTGACAGCCCTCCATCAATGCCTGAAGAGTGTGGAAGTTAAGTGACCACCCGGAGGTGGAATGTCTTTTTCCTTATTAAAGCTTCTGGTGGACGCTCATTTCCTTCTCTGTGCATCCTCAGTGACACAAAGTACAAAACAGAATGAAGCATGCTGTCTTTTGTAGCTCTCTATCTAGGAAGTTCTAACAGGGATTGGAGGCCTAAAAGATGGTTCTGGTAACCATTAACGAGGGCTACTGGCTTCTTTTTGAAGTACTTGCAGAGCTTTACCCTCCCGGTAGAATCTTTTATGAATGCATCAACATGGCCTTAGCCCGCACTTGTTAGGGTGCAGAGAGAGGAGGACACTAAAGGGTATAAGAGGGGTACCTAAAAATAACTGAAAGCAGAAAACTACGGCAGGCATTTGGCAATAACATAAGATCAAAGAGCTGTCTGCAGCCGTTCTTCAAATGACTCTTTCATCTTCATGTGTCTGGTGCCTGATGGTGCCTTCCTGTACACAGGCAGCCTTTCATCAACCTGCAGCACCAAATCGGCAACATTTCCAACGTACAGGAGGAGGGGAAGCACTAGCCAGAATATAATTGGTAATGCAGGGATTCAAAAAGGAAGGGCCTCTTTTAGCAACACTAGTCTTTGCACTTTTAGCTGAATAAAGTGGCAGAGATTGCAAACAGACATACTTAAATCAAATTGTCTATAGAGAACAAACTGAGGGTCGCTAGAGACGAGGTGGGGGAGTGGGGAGAATGGACTAAATGGGTGATGGAGATTAAGGAGGGCACCGGTTGTGATGAGCACCGGTGTTGTAAGTGATGAGTCACTAAATTCTACACCTAAAATTAATATCGCACTGTATGTTAACTAGAATTTAAATAAAAACTTGAAACTACAAAAAAAAAATCAAATTGTCAAATATTAATAGTGCTTACTATGTGTATGGTACCATGTGGGATATAAAGGAGCTAAATAATATCCCAAACACCCTCCCCCTGCCACTTCTACCTCTAACCACTCTTGGAATATGACATAAACTTCCTTTGTTCTGCAAGAAATGGCTCTTTGTTCAGAAGCAGGGTGTGCAAATGAGAACAAGATTTTTGCCCTGCATGTTCCATCCAGGAAAGCTTTACCTCCAAGCCATGAGGCGAGATCTTCAGGTACTCGCTGACATCGTTGCTGTTCAGCATGGCCCTAATGCTATTCAAGTCCACTTTCTCATAGGTCAGCTGCCTACTGTCTTTTAAAACTGCAAAAGAAAAAGTGGTCATGTTTCTAAGGCAGGCTGTTGCAGAAAAAAGCTAGTGTCCTCGTGGGCTGCCATTCTAGTTACGAAGTGGAGGTGCTCAGAAATGGCAGAACGGGTAGGGAGACCTAAAACCTTGCCTTTCTGCTGCACAACTCTATGAGGATCAATCAAGCAAAAGCTGGGACAAGCTAAGATGGCACTGACAGGTTTCTGCTTCTGTTCCCTGTGGTTGTTATTGTGCATGCAACAAAATCCAACTTAGGCTTTTCTGGAATGACTCTGTCACTGGCACCACACAGGTTGTGCACAAAGCAACTCTCCACAGCGCTGCGGCAAGAGGAAGGGTACACACATCCAGCCAGGCCTTAGCACATGTGCTAACTATGCTGGGGGAGTGAGGATTTTAGTAGTAGGATAGTTTTAGTTCTAGCAGCACTTGAGGAGAAAAAGAAAAGCCAGGAGCAGCCCTCTTGGCGTAGGAAAGATGTGTCTTGAGTTTTGAAGAGCCACATTAGGATAGGGAGAAGAGTAAAGAGAAGGAACTCCAAGTGAGGGAAAGGCCCAGAGAGGTCAGGATGAATCGGGCCTGCTTGCAAGACAGTGAGGAGACAGTCTGTGTAGGGAAGAGTTGACTGGACACTGCTATCTGATTAACGGCCCGGATGCACCAGGAAGTAGGGCACCTGTAAAAGTTTCTGAACAGGAGAGTGCTGAAATTAGACTGTATGTCATATTATTCTTGTCTAGAGGATCCCTAGAATACTTTTCTGCTACAATATCGTCAACCTACAATATAGGCCCTTTCAAGGAAAGTGTCACACTCACTATTACAAAATGAAGAATAGTGATCCTATATAAAGAATGGGTTTGGACATAGAAGCAGGAATTTTAACAAAGGACAATGCCTACTTACAGAGATTGTCTAAGCTCCACTGGGCACAGAAACCGACTTGACGCTTCAGATAATCAGGATCATCAGCCCAGGACTCCAATGTGATGAGTCGGTCACTAATACTGGATTCAGAGATAGTCAATTTATTTTCACCTGTTGGGGAAGACAGACACCTTGAATCAACCCTGAAAGAGCAGGAGGATTTGCGGGGCAGGTAAGAAGTGAGGACAGGCCATCAGAAAACATGGGAACTAGAGTAATGACATAGCCCAAGAGCCTCAACTATTTTCTGGGAAGTAGCAATCTCATCATTAACTTCTTAGCTATAAAAAGTGAGTAACCATGGTCACAAATTTGATTCTTGGGTGAGAAGACTCTTGGCTTCTGTCCCTGTTACATCTTACTGGCCATGAAGCATCTATGTGCATGTTTGATGGGGCTCAAAGCATAAGCTCATCCAGTAAGTAAGAAAAATAAGATTTTTAACAACCGATACAGAAGATCATTAGTGCAAGAAGTCACTATACCTACTTGTCTGTGCAAACTTTTCCAGTGCGATAAGTGCAAAAAGCATGACTGTGGGGTGGGACTGTAACTTCTGAAAGACAACAAAAGATAAAAAAAACAAAAAGCAAAAACATCATTCCCCGGCAGAGGCGGCAAGTTAGCAATTTCCTCTTCGTACCCAATATGTGCTAGATTTGTTGGGAGCAGTCAGAAAAGTTTTACTCTTTTATGTCCTCAATTCTGTTTGCTAATATTGTTAGTAACGAGGAACCAAGATAGAGTCTCATAAAATCTTCTATTATTTTTTGGAAGTCACTGGGTCCATTGATAGATATGCAGATTTCAAAAGTATTTTGTTAAAAGCACTATATTATTCTACTCAGTAACATTTGTATTAGGACTTTGTGAAATAAAACCATGCTGATTCTTACATTCGTTTAAGCAAGCCAAACAGAAACCTACAATTGTAGCTAAGAATGACTTGTATTCGGAGCCCTTAAAGGAACGATTCATCATGACCAAGTTCCAAAATGGTAAATGAGGAAATGAACAACTAATGGCTTAGTTTTCAATCTGTTCTCTGAAAGGAACTGCACAAGTGCTAATGGTGGGTGGGAGAGCGCTCTTCCAGTTAACTTCCCATCACAGGTGTTAAGGAAAGGTCTTCCTGTTTTAACATCACACCTTCCCACAGCCATCCTTCCCCACAGCTCCATTAGGAGCAAAGAACTCCAGAACATCAGATGATTCCTACTCACTTCCCTGGGGCTCAAAGGTTCTGCAAAGCTCACATAACCACCAGCCCGCCGTGCAGTAAAGCCTGTTCGGCACACTCTGCTTCTTGCCATACCCGCTTTTCAGTCCCTCTGTCTGGTTTTGCAGGCCCCGAGCCCTCCCCACCAGGCCGACCAGGCCCGTCCTCCTGTCTCGGAACACTGTCTCCTGATGTGACAATGCTCTGTAATATGCCAGGGGCGTGGCCATTCCTATCTCTGGCCTTCTGCTGGTGATGCCTTTAGCCAAGAAACCCATTTTTCCCTCCAAGGTGCACGGACAAATCCTAACCTACGGTGTGATCCCGCTGACAGCCCAAGTTCACGAGGAAGCCTGTTTCTCGCACTCTCTCTGCTCTCACCACCCCTATCTTCCACCCCTCCTCATCACTCACTCAGAACTCTTACGGCACTTAGTCTGAAGGACATGATTTTGCCCTTAATCACATCCTGTCATACGATGGAGGCTAAGTGTCTTCTCTGGGTAGTTTTGTTCCCTCGGTTAATCAGGAAGCTTCCTAAGGGCAAGGGACTGTTATGTTACTCTTGTATCCCCACCGTGCTTGCTTCGCATAGTGGTGTGTGTTCTAAGTACGTATCATACAGGTACTGAAAATAAGGTCTTTCAGCTTTTAAAGAAGGCCAGTGCTCACTAGGCCTGCAAAAATAACTTTTACAAATACAGGCCAGTCAAGTCTGCAGTCCGGCCCGTGTGAGCCGCAATCTGACAGCCCCACCTCAGCAAACCACAAGCTTCACAGACAATAGATCAGATACTCTATGGCAACAGAAAAGCGGCAGCCAGGGAGGGAGGGAAGGAGTAGAGATTTATATACACTGGCAATCTGACCCGACAGTTTCCTGGCTGGGAATGCCATGTAATTTTGTTTCCACTGTGGAGGTCCCTACTACCATTTGGCAGATTCTAAGGACACACACAAAAGGCAGTCATAGCAGCTATCTTATGACTAAATTTAAAACCAGACCAACTCGGCTGCTTTTGCTCGTAATGAATTCCTATCCCACCCTCAATTTTTTTTTTAATAGGAGGGAATAGATAAACACTCAGGAAACACCTGTAAATAAAATTTATAACTGGTTCCATTCTCTGTGCCAGTGGTTGAACTGGCCATTTTAGAAAAATGCACAGTCGTAGATGACTAACAAAAACTGGCTCTGACGCCCCACTTACCAGACACTGTAGCAAATATTCCAGTATTCCTGGGCTAAGCAAGCCTATACTTGCGGGACCTGGACAAACACAACGAACATGAGAAATCATGAAACGGACCATATTCTTTTTCATCAATAACTAATAACACTAAAATTGATTTGTGAACTGTCTGATGGCTACTCTCATGCACATTGTCTTATTTAAGCCTCCTGCTCTGAGGCAGGGAATAGCACTGTTCTCATTTCACAGCCGAACAGCTGAGCCCACAGTGAAGTGACTCATTTCAGTGCACTTGAGGCACACGTGGAAAAACTGGAGCCAGGATCTAGGTGTCCTGATTTTGAATCCGGTTTGTTGGTTTGTTTGTTTTTTTAAGATTTTATTTATTTATTTGACAGAGAGAGAGAGAGAGAGCAAGAGAGGGAACACAAGCCTGAGGAAAGGAAGAAGGAGAAGCAGGCTTCCTGCTGAGCGGGGAGCCCAATGAGGGGCTAGATCCCAGGACCTGAGCTGAGAGCAGATGCTTAATGACTGAGCCACCCAGGTGCCCTGAATCCACTGTTTCTTTCATTAGACATGATCTAACTAGCGGAGCTATTCACCTGTATTTGGATATTAACTTACCTACAGTGGGTAATGTTCATAAACAAATTAAATATCTGCTTCTCTTCTCAGGAACTGCTCCAATTTAATGTTCCTATTCCTTTTCCCCAACTCAGTATGTCTCCATTATCTGGCTAAACTTTATAAAGCATATACATGTATATTGTCTATTATATGCATAAATATATAACTATGTAATCTTTATTATACTGAACGTAGCCTTTTATTCTTAATTTTATAGCATATAAGTAAAACTTGTTCTTTTAAGTGTCTCTCTGAAAATCCTCAAAGCTAAATTATATGGCGTTCATCTGTTTGACCTTTGAGTAATTTTTTTTCCAGTTAGTTCTGTCCCTCAATTTTTATTTGTTTGTTTGTTCATTTATTTATTTATTTTTGGAGGTGGTGGTGGTTGGGAGAGAGACACTCCTTTCTGGTACAACAGGTTAGATTAAAGACCTGCAGTGCAGTCTTCCTCTTGATGTCAAACAAATGAAGACCTTTCTTGGTAGAGGTTCCCAGAGTTACCTGCTAGTTTCTCCGCCAAGCAGCCCAGGACTGCAGATGTGTTCCTGTGTTTGGCAGGATGGCCTGAGTCCTGGCAAGCTACTTCTCCATTTAAATTGAGAATTTCAGTCAATTTCTGGAGTGCATCCTAAAAACAAAAATGTCCAAGTGGATTTGATAAATATATTACTTAGGCTTTTTTCCCCCAAGGGAATTATTTGAGATGAAAGCTACCTTGCCACTATTAAATGAACTCAGAAGGAACATAAAGAAATGATCTAATGCACCCAATGATGTCATTATTGATGGGAAATGTTATTTGATCAACTTAGAAATTTTCTTACATGAATTGTTAATTTCCCTTCATTCAAAATGTACCAGTCGTATCAAAAATATGTGATATACTCTTGAATTACTAAGCAGACTAAACCCACCCAAGTGCCAAAATGACTGATAGCGACAGAGCCTTAGTGATGTTGAAGTAAAAAGTGACTTCAATTTTTTTTTTAATCAAGCAAGAGCGAATCAAATCTCACCAGAGTTTTGGAGGCAAATTATAACAGAAACCCCTTATAAACTTAGGCAAAGGTCAGTTCATCAGTGACTAGGCCAAAGGCTTTTTTATCCATAATATTTTCCATGTTGTGCCCAAATATCTGAGGCTTAAACAAATGAAAGATGCCAGCATCCGAGATTCAAAAAAACAGTCCATAGAACATATGGACTAAGGCAATGAAAGTTTGATACTTTTGTTCTATATAAGGGAAAATTAAGGTTATGCCAATTTTAATGTGTAGGACCCACAAGTGCTTTCAGTATAAGTTTTTTTCTCTTAATAGAAAACATTAAAGAAAACCTTTTGTAACGAGAAAACTATTTAGTGGAGGGTAAGAAAATCAGCTCAGCAACTGAACATTCTCTTTCAATTTCAGATGAAAATGCCATTTCAGATGTAAATGCTTTCATTTTTAACATTTTAAACTAAAGCTTTATAGTAAATTATTGACAGAAAGAGGATGTAGCACTTTGTTAGTAATAACAAGTTTATATGAAGCCAATATTGAGTGAAACAGATTCCAAATATATAAAGACAAAACGCATTATGTCAAAAGTTCTTTGTGGACATTCTTCCTATTTAAGCATAGGTGACAGTTTCATAAAAGCCAAGTATTGACTTACTTTAGTGGGCAAAGGACATTCATCTAGTAACAATGTTATAACAGCTGGTCCCAGTGGATCTTCCAATGGAATAACTCTAATTAAAGACTGGACAACATCCAACCATCCTTCATCTAAGAGCAAATCAAGAAGGTTATGTGGTGGAGCGACTATTTTAAAAATGTGGAAATACAGAACTTATAACACAGGGTGACGTCACAATAAAATAGAAACACTTTTGGCTTCCATCCTGGAGCTTTTAAACAGCTAACACTGGCATGGACATCGTCATTAATTGTAGTCATCATGGTAGAGGCAAAGATTCTTAACTTATAGGAGCCTAGTGATTTGGAGAAAACTGAGGATATGGTCCTGGGTTCTCAAATTATAACTAATACAGTTTCAGCGTCTTATTTATGACATAGGCGTTTACTGAGAAGATTAAGTTTCTGAAGCAGTTGGCTCTACTTTCAGAATGACACGTAAGAAGCTGAGGGACAAAAAATTTCCTCCCCATTCTGGAAGGGCTATGGTCAAAGATCTATCAAATCCCCCCAAATTTTTCTTTTAGTAATTTTGGTGAAATAAAACCAATACTGAGAGGTGCAGCTATATATTCAGGATGCAATATACAGTGGTTATTAATTATTACCCCTGTACAGGAATATTTCCGTATAACAACAGCTTTTTTTTTTTTTTCTCATAATCCTGTGTGTTAAGTACTTTTGGAATCTTATTTAAAAAAGGGGGGACACATTTCTTCATAATCATTAACTCATTAGAAAGTATTTTAAGAAAACTTTAAGAAAAGAATACCTGTTTCTGCCATTTCGTGCAATGTAATCATTGAATAGGGAGGTTCCTGATCACTGAAAAACAAATAGTCAAGACATCAAACTTAAAGAACTAAGAAATGACAATTCCAAATAAAAATTCAAACTAAAAGTGTGGGAGTAGAGAGAGAACGAAGAAATGAACACGAACGGACACGGAGAGGGATGGAAGAGACTGTCGCAGCTCCACTCTGTAAGGACCAATACACACAACATGAGCTCATCCCCAAGGCCACCCTCAGTGATGGCCCACAAATAAAGTGGGTGGGACGGCACAGGAAAGGACCACTACTGGCCTAAAGTAAAAGCACGGACTAAAACTGGAGGCCAGGGAACTACTTTCAGCTTTCCTTAGAGGCCCAATGCCAGTGAGATGAGCCATGGAGGTCAACATCATCTTCCTCCAATTTACCTCAAAGAAACACCAGGAAGGGAGATTACAGTCTCAACAGAGGATTTATGGAAGCAAGGACCTACATAAACATCTTCATGTTTAAGGCTTCTTCTGGGAAATACCACTATTTGCTTGAACTTCATAAAATGGATGTTAGAAGAGAAAGAAACCAAACTTAAGCGAGGAGCTTAAATATTCTAGACACTGGGGGCACCTGGGTGGCTTAGTTGGTAAATCTAATTACTTAGGAAATATATTCACATTTACTTACATATTGTGGCTGTTTTACTATGAAAAAAACTGCAAAAATTACCATCTTGAGTCATTTAATCCTTAGAATAATCTTGTGATACAGGAATTATTAAGTTCATTTCAGGTACTCACTAGGTACTGCTTATTTGACATATCCTGTACCTTTCCATAACCAAGAGAAAATTCACTTTTAAAAGATTTGCCTTAAATAGGGGCACCTGGGTGGCTCAATGGGTTAAAGCCTCTGCCTTCGACTCAGGTCATAATCTCAGGGTCCTGGGATCAAGCCCCACGTCAGGCTCTCTGCTCAGTGGGGAGCCTGCTTGCCCTCTCTCTGCCTGCCTCTCTGCCTACTTGTGATCTCTCTCTGTCAAATAATGAAATAAAATTTTTAAAAAATGATATAACTGACTGATTACAAATATTTCTGGAGAGCAATCTGGCAATAATGAAATTAAATGTATCCAACAATACTAGACAAACTATTATACAGGTAATAGATGCATATGAGGTTATTTGCTGCAGTGCCACATCTGTAGGAACAAAAATTTGGAATTAGCCGAAGTGACCATCACTAGATTACAGGATAACAAATACGGTACTTTCAAGCATACAAAGGAATACTCTGTAGGAGTCAGAAGCAGTTGTAGGTTTACATATAGTAACACAGGACTCAAACATAATGTTGAGAAAAGTTAAAAACAAGATTTATATAACTGTATCACGTACCGTTTTTTGGTTTTTTTTTTTTTAACTTATTTATTTGACAGAGAGAGAAAGAGAGCATAGGCAGGGGAGCGGCAGAGGGAGAGGGAGAACAGGCTCTCCGCTGAGCAGGGAGCCCGATGCAGGGCTCGATCCCAGGACTCTGGGATCATGACCTGAGCCGAAGGCAGACGCTAGACCGACTGAGCCACCCAGGCATCCCACTTAGGTAAGTTTTTAAAATCCCACAGAAAACACTAATATAAACTTCCTATACAGACATAAATATACAGCAGGCAGATTGGAAGAACATACCTTAAATTCACGAGAATGGTTACCCACTGATATTTGGATAGCGAGTGGCGAAGGAGACAATAGGGTTAGGGAAAAAGGGAAAAATAATAAAAATATGATAGAGTCAGTGACCAATAAGGACTATGAGGACCTCAATTCTATACAGATGCACTTAAAGGACACCCACATCCTTACATTAAAAAAAAAAAAAAAAGGATAAACTTCGTGGAACAGAAATGGAGCAGAAATTCCTGGTGGGAGGCAGGAGCTAAAGCTGTAGGACACTGGGGCTCACTGTCTGAAACCAGACAGAGGTGACCAGGAGCTGCAAGGCTGTGTGGTAGGTAATGGGGACCCAGACCCCACCTGGGCAGCGTGGACAGGGTTCCCCACTCGGTGAGCGAATTTCAGTAAGTTATGAATGATCGTGTGAGCTACCACTGATAACAAGCTGCGAATCTCCAGTGACAAAGAAAGGCAAAGAAAGCCATGCAGCAGGACTTGGGCTTCTCACAGTGACATGGGAACTTAGAAGCACCAGTTTTAGGTTCAGTCATAGCCTGAAGGTGGATGAGGATGGCAACGAAAGTGACAGGAAGAGAAGCAGAAAGACAGTGTGACAGAGAGGGAGACAGCGAAAACACACACCACACACACACACACACACAGTGAAAAAAAAAACTTCCATCAGGACTCTATAAATTGTAGGTCCAAACCGTATGGGAATAACTAACATTAATGGCATTGACAATCTGAGGATAAAGTCTCTACCAAAGAAATGCAAATCACAGAACTTCAAAATGATTTTAAAATAAATGTATTTAAAGTGTGTTTCCTATAGCAACTCTCTCACTATAGCTTTAGAAACTGCTCTCCTCTCAGAGCAACGTCACCCCTTCCTAAGTAACAAGCAGAAAGAGGAGAATAACCAAGGCTGATCGCTCGCTAACTGCAACATCTGCATATACCATTTTATGTAAACTTGTACTAAGTCCATCTACCCTGTTGTTCATGGTTAGCTTTAACAGCCTTATCAACTTTATAGGTTATGAAATTCTTCTCCTTCAGTAGTTTCTGAAAAGCAAGCTACAGTGACTAGGTTTGTAACTGGATCCTGTTTTGCCATTAGGTTCTCTAACAGGTCCCATCACACTTGCTCTCCATCTGCCCTATTTGTCCATTCTTTGAAGAGTCATAGCTATAACTTGGTATAAGCAGGTTTAAGATAAAAGTATGCTGCTCGCTTCATGTACCTGAATTATGCGCTTCATCAACAAGTTCACTTATAATCTGTAATATTTTCTAAGAGCTCGGAGATAAAGCTCCTACCTTGCTCCCACACACTTTTTTTTTTTTTTTAATAAATTTTATTTATTTATTTTGACAGAGAGCGATCACAAGTAGGCAGAGAGGCAGGCAGAGAGAGAGGAGGAAGCAGGCTCCCCGCTGAGCAGGGAGCCCGATGTGGGGCTAGATCCCAGGATCCTGAGATCATGACCTGAGCTGAAGGCAGGGGCTTAACCCACTGAGCCACTCAGGGGCCCCATCTCCCACACACTCTTAATCACTCTTTTAAGAAATATGGCAAAGCCTATTCTGTACCTGTTTTCCCAATGAGCTTAAAGAACACTGCTTGTGGTTTACTTCCTTATTTGGGAAGGGCAACTCTTAATTATAATTTTATAGTATGTTTTAAATGTCAGCATGAAGAAACTTTAAATAACAGCTTCTAGCCCCTTGCCTGGGTTTGAGGGATGAAAATGGTATAGATTTATATTCAATAAATATTTTCTACAAAAATATAAACATTGGGGCACCTGAGTGGCTCAGTGGGTTAAAGCCTCTGCCTTTGGCTCAGGTCATGATATCAGGGTCCTGGGATCGAGCCCCGCATCAGGCTCTCTGTTCAGCAGAGGGAGACTGCTTCTCCCTTTCTCTCTGCCTGCCTCTCTGCCTACTTGTGATCTCTCTGTCAAATAAATAAATAAATAAAATCTTAAAAAAAAAAAGAACATTGAATTAGTTCAGATACCAGAACTACTTCAAAGGCTGGTTTAATAAGTTTAGGAAGGCCATTCTGAACTGGTTATAGAGACTATTTGTAAAAGCCACCTTTCCCCAGCATGTTCTACAACAGAAAGATGT
>CM053620.1:21988448-22044722 GCA_028646535.1 Procyon lotor
CTCTCTGCCTACTTGTGATCTCTCTGTCAAATAAATAAATAAATAAAATCTTAAAAAAAAAAAGAACATTGAATTAGTTCAGATACCAGAACTACTTCAAAGGCTGGTTTAATAAGTTTAGGAAGGCCATTCTGAACTGGTTATAGAGACTATTTGTAAAAGCCACCTTTCCCCAGCATGTTCTACAACAGAAAGATGTGCAAAACAAATTTATTTCTATGAGGGGAAAAAAAAAATAACCTCAGAATAATATGCAGAGGTATACCTTGCTTAATACTCTAATTTTGAGGAATCAAAACTGGATTTTTATAAATGTGGTGATCAAATAGATACTTAAATTTATTAGAAGAGGCTGAAGCAAAAAGAATTCACATCTAACTTAAAAAAAAAAAAAAAACCCACAATCCTCTATTGAGCAACTGGAGTGTGCAAGGCATTATGCTTTATATATATTATAAATCTCATGATCATCTCTGTAAAAAAGGTATTATTCCCTTCTTATAGATGAGGAATCTGAGGCTTAGAGAAGTAACTCACCCAGTGTCATGTAGCTAGTTAAGGAGCTCGGCCAAAATCTGAAACTTGGTCCATCATGGTTCTAAAACTTTTGCTCCTAACTACTGAACTACAGCTGAGTCAAACTATTTTTTCAGTTTGAACCATGTTCTCCCATTTCACTGTTATTTAATCTGGGATTTCACACGTAGAGTTAGACAAAGCAGGGGAGAAACAAAAAAGGTACAGGTGCGCCCTGCAGTTTCAATTTACAAGCTTCCCAAATGGACCTAAGATGGCCAAATAAGGGATACAAGAAGGGAAGAGGATACTCTCCTTAACCCCTCTCCTTATGCAGCCGTGCTCTTGGAAAAAGAACGCATCTTGAATCTCTGGTCAGTGGCGTAGACAGGCAAGCAAGATAAGAGTTGGTCTCCGTGATACTATTTCCTATTGCAGTTTGCAACACAAACTCACTCCGTGTTTACTACATGCCCTAATAAAGATCGTAGCTTTAATTAGTGTTTTCTGCTATCAAAATGTTTAGACATTTCCAGATAGGACTAGATGTAGCAAGTAAAAACATCAAACCTTATAATTTACTCTGCCATTGGAGGAGAAATAAAATATTCTCCCTTGCCTTATAAGCTCATGGCTTGGTGAATATGTTCTAACAAAGTGAAGAACTCAAAACTTATGGTTCCTGTAGAACATTTTTCATCGCGTAGGGGGTGACTAGGAAGCCAGATACTTACTTATCTACAAGAGTCCGTATGACGGCTAGTGTGTCCAGCACTAGCCCATCTACATTTTGTTTCTTTCTCCTTGGCTCATGGGGTCCTCGGCCCCTCCTTGGTGGCCGAACAGGATCCCGGGGTTGGCTCCTCGTGTCAGCAGTGGGTACTGCACTGTTCTCGGCCTGCTGCTGCTGGGTGTCCACACTGTCTTCCGCTCCGCTGTCATCTCGGCAGATACAGGAATTACCCATGGTAGCAGTGGCACCTCTAGTCCCCAGGAAGTGGGCTATGTGCTCCTCAAGAGTCAACAGCAGACCCTGGCCAAGGCTTCTGCT
This sequence comes from Procyon lotor, assembly GCA_028646535.1. Classification (NCBI taxonomy): domain Eukaryota; kingdom Metazoa; phylum Chordata; class Mammalia; order Carnivora; family Procyonidae; genus Procyon; species Procyon lotor. The sequence goes on from CM053620.1 coordinate 21,990,016, forward strand.
CACTAAGAACACGGCCCAACCAAAGACAATCATTTAGATAGTTTTCAGTTTTCCAAGTACTGTTTTCATAATCTGGAGTCGAGGAACTTGCATTCTATTCGTTTTTAACAACTGAATATGGAAGAAAGTTGCCGAGCTGATCTCCAACATTATCAATTACAGGGAATCTGGGTCATCCAGTGGCAGTTCTAAAAGAAGGAAAAATGAATCCAAGGTCATTAGTTTGATTTTGTAGGCATTAGGATTACAATGACAAAATCTTTGGTTATATTTATAGGTTTCCAACACAAAGAGGTACCTTGGCATAAGAAAATTAACAATTAAGAATTCCTTTTTATCATAAAGTTGATTGCTAAACCATTCCCATGTGAACAGGAGTTACCATTTTTCTTTTTGTGGTTTGTGTGGTTCTACCCATAGAGAAATACATTAGAAGAATGTGTTTCAAGGGCTCCTTTTGAGGATCATTCCAAAAAATGAACTACTTTTTAAATTTAAATGTAGGAGAAAAGTTAGTATGTTTCAAATGGACTATCTAATTACAGATGTTTGTTGCTTAAAAAGTTATGATATGAATGGGATAGCACCCACTCAATATCGAGAAGAATAAAAGGCAGAGTGTTTCACTTCAATGCAATCACCAAACTGCACAGATTTCCCATTTGGAGGGACTCTTGAGAATTTACAGAAATTACACAAGCAGTTACAAAGTTTTTCTGTTATATAAGCAGGACTCTTTGGGGAGAGGCAAATATGTATCACAAGGTTACATTTTCACAATGATCAGTTTGTTGTAGGATGTGTCTGTTACAAAGTTATAAAGAAGGATGCACCAATTATCTTTGTCAAAAAATACTGACTAAGCACCTTGTGCCCCCACCATGGCGACACTGGGAGAACAAAGATGGACAAGGCACAGGCCCTGCCTCCCAGGAATTAATGGATGGCCATTCGCATCCCATACAGTATGTTCCTCAACAAAAAGCCTAATGACAGAAGCTGCTCTTCATTAAGCTGAGGAAATCTGGTTAGGTTTAGAAAGGAGGATCTGGAAGAAGAAAATGGACAGGGTGGGGTTGGTAACAGAAAGTAAAAAATCATGCCAAGACTTGGAGACAGGGCCCACAGGGGCACAAAGGACACATAAGGAATAGAGACTAGTGTATAATCTCCACTCGACATTTGGTTATTTATAATTAAATCTGCATAGGGTACCCACTCACGAACAGATGTAAATAAAATGTGTAATTCAGTGGAATTAGAGACCAGAGAAGTTGCTTCCTTCACGGGGACAGATTTGCAGCAAATTCTTCTAAATATTTGCCCAGTTTAATTATTGCTCTGGGAGGAAAACTGAAGAAAAAAAGACAGATGGGAGACAGAAAGTCTTTACACATACATATAATAATCTAATCTTTATAGAGAGGAGGAGGGACAAGAAAAGGAAGGGCAGGAGGGAGATGGGAAGTGAGAAGAGAGGCAACAGATGTCATCTCCCTCCAGATCACCAAGACGGCAATGGTGAAACCAAGTCCTATCATGGGTGTTCTTGGTTCCCCAAAAGTCAGGCTGTCTTTAAAATTTGGAGATTATACTTAAAAGGATGTGACTGGAGTGTAGGTAGGAGCATGAGGCAAGGATCAGCTGGGAACTTTTTTTTAAAGAGGACACATTCTAAAGCGGAAAGGAGTCCCATTACTGCCGCGACCACGGGAGACAATTCCCCCCCACGTGGCAAATAACCAAGGGATTTCAGTGCTTTTAAGAGGGTCCCTGGTATAAATTTCAATTCATCTTATAAATTATGTTGCTTTCTGAGGAAGACCAAAATGTAACATCCTTCTCACACAATGTTCAAAGGGCACTGTTGGAACAATTCCGAGGACAGGGGGTAAAGAATCCAAGGTTTTCTGGCAGGTCTGCCCAGCTGATATGCCACTAGTGCACTCCCTTGAAATGCAAGAGTATTATATTAAAATTTTATGTTAACTTTCTAAACAAAAAATGGATGCATGTTCATTTTAAGACCCAAATGCTGCATACAGTCTACAGAAAAGTGAAAGCCTCTCTTCTGAGAACAAAGGCTTTCTTCATAGTCCATTCCCTTTCCCAGAGGTAACCCCTGCTAAAAGCTTCATGTGTCTGTTTCCATACCTATTATTATATACTCACGAAACTTTCTTTAAACTTAACCAAGACAATACCATAACCATTGTTCTGTGGTTCGCTTTTTTCCCCTTACCAACACCTCTTTCTATACCAGAATATTTAAAACTACTCCTCATCCTAATTAAGAGTATATCAAAATCCATACTCTGGATTGTCATAGTTTCTTACTCACTACGCCATAAAAATCTGGGTCTAAACCAACTAATACTTTGGGGATGGTAGAAGGAGTGGTCCAGGATTCAAGACAAGGGAACTCTATTTGGGAATGCTTCATCTCCTGGCCAAGTGCTTTCTCGCCCTAAATTGCTCCGTAGTGTCAAGGTTACTAGAGCAGAGGGAATTCTACTGAGCCTTTCCACACGCTTAGTATGAAAGTTGGGACAGGCATGACAAGCAAATAGTAGGTTCAGTCCAGCCAGACACGTTAGATGGGGGAGAGTATGTATACCTAAGGAAGGGAGATCAACCAGGTATTGGAAAGAATTGGTAATTTGAGAATGTCAAGGTGAGATTAAGTCCTAGAAAACAAAGTGTTAGAGTGGAGAGAACAGAGGATCCTTACAGTTTAATACCAGCTTATAAAGCTATTTAGATTAACAAGAAATGTTGGGAATGCTTGTGAGAAAAGCAGCGGCTTAAAAAAAGTTTGTTGAATCTCAGAGTTTTTAACATCATTTTATCCAATTTTTTTTTTGCTAAACTGGATAAAGAATTAATAATCTATGCAGATTTCCTTTTAGTACAGTTCCAAAGTAAATGGAAGATACCAATACATAACACCTATTTTTTAAAATCTGACTAAATTTGGAGGAAGATGACAAGAATTCAGTGGTTTGCTTTTTTTTTTTTTTTTTTCCTGTTTTCATATTGAATTCAGGTGTAGTTCAGGTCAGTTTCTTCCAAGAGTCATTTTCCCTAATGACCCAGGAGATGATGCCAACTACAAAATTTGTCATAGGAGGAAATGAAGTAAAAGAAAATAAAGTTTTCAAATATTTTAAAACCAAAGACTTTCTCTTCTAAGGACTAACTGTAAAGACCAGGTGTAAAGAGGTTAATCAGGTGGGAGGAGCTGTGAAGCATTTCAAAAGAAAGTCTATGAAACATACAAGAAAAAAAAATAAGAGCTGGCATCTTTAAAAAACCTCCTGAAATGAACATGCAAAAAAAATCTTAAAAAATTTTTTTTTATTCTTCTGATAATTTATATATAAATCAGTACTCTTTTCCCATTGAGTTGTTAGGTCTTGTTTGTTTTGGGTTTGTTTTTGGTTTTTTTAAGTATTTATTTATTTTGACACAGAGAGAGAGAAATAGAGAACACAAGCAGGCAGAGCAGCAGGCAGAGGCAGAGGGAGAAGCAGGCTCTGCACTTGAGCAGGGAGCCAGGGAGCCCAGTGCGGGGGCTCCATCCCAGAACCCTGGGATCACGACCTGGGCCGAAGGCAGACATTTAACCGACTGAGCCACCAACATGCCCCACATGCAGAGAACCTTGAGGGTTACAGCTAAAGGCAAGGGACATTAGTGAACAAAGCATATGATCCTTTAGATTTATTCAGCGCTAAAGAATGTATAGCTTTTCATCTGGGAATCTTGCTTTTCTCAGGGAACAAACTGTGAATACTTTAGGCAAAAGACTGGATAATGAAACTAAACAATTATATTTTACACAGCTTTGTTTTATCTCATTCCAAAAAGCATTATGTGGTCCTCTTCCCAAGGACCATTGTTTGAAGACAGTAAGAGCCTACAGACCTTGTATAGGACGCCAGAGGCCAGCTCCAGCACAGGGCATGGGCTTCACAGTCGGGACAGACTGGGCTCAGGTCCCAGCCCTGTAATACTTACAGCTACATAGTCTAATTACTCTGGCTATTGACACGCTTTAAAACACGGAGATAATAATAGTTCTTACACAGTACTACAGTGAGGATTAAATGTAAGAGAGCATGTCAAACGTGTGGCACAGAGCCTAATGCACTGGATCCAAAAATGCAAGATGTTATTATAAAATGAGTAACTAAATAATCTGGGATGTGGGCACTCTGGAATAAGACCTGATTTAAGAACACTAAGATAATTAAAGAAGTTATCTTTTATAGTTCTCATCTACTCTGTACTAAAATAATTTTTACTTATCTATACTTTTAGACAAAGGAACTTGGGAGAGATTGTAGCTTAATCATCTTGAAGGCGATGGCCATTAGAATTGCTTAGGTACTTCTTAAAAGGCAAATTCCTGGTTCCACTCCAAATCACCAGAATCAAAATTTCTAGGACGTGGCCCAAGCAAGTGTTTTCTTAAAATTCTCCAGTTGATTCTGATGGTAGGTCTGGAAATCATTGTGTTATAGTATCTAACACAGAACCTGTCAACAGGCAGGACATACAGACGGAATGAAGGGACAAACTGAAACACTATAGAGTGATTCATCGGAGGTCAAAAAAGTTAATCTCCCTTTCCAGAAAAATGCTAAGACTATCTTTGAACATAGTCTTTTTTTTTTTTTTTAAGATTTTATTTATTTAGTTGAGAGAGAGAGAGAGAGAGAGAGCATCAAAGGGGAGAAGGTCAGAGGGAGAAGCAGATTCCCCATGGAGCTGGGAACCTGACGTCGGACTTGATCCTGGGACTCCGGGATCATGACTTGAGCAGAAGGTAGTCACAACCAACTGAGCCACCCAGGCACCCCTGAACATAGTCTTTTGGAGAAGGTAGCCAAAAAAACCATCAGAATACAATTACATCCATTAATGATTACATACGGTACATATCAACACGGTGAAAAAGATAGCTCCTATGTTTCCCACTACATCCCCCCTGTGAAGCATCGTAACCTGCTTATAGGTACCCTGCTTATGGGTAATACCATTCAACTGCTGACAGGCAGAATGGAATGGAAAATGAGTAAGAATAGAGATTACGTTAAGGCAAAACATCTCAAATACCTATATACTTCCCCATAACTTTGAAGACTACTTAGCATTAGACTGGTCGAGTCTCAATTTTGGGAACAACCACAAAAAAAAGCTAGACGCATAATTTAAATAGACACAACAATTAGATCTGTGGCTGTAGCAATCATCAACTGATTATAATGATACTGCTGGATGCCACTGCTTAGACACTTTTTACCATCTAAATGATAATGCTTTGTAAATCATACTGTTCATAGCCATTTTGCTGCAAGAGCATAATTATAATCAAGTATTTCCTTTTACAAAAGAAAGTTAAGACTATTTTTTCCACTTCTGTATCACTTACGATTTGTTCGATTTTTACATTTTATCTACTTTAAAGCTGCTTTGAAAGGAAAAAAAAATTAAACTGGGCTTCTCAGTAAGTTTAGTGTTAAAGTGGCGAGGTCTGGTACTCAACACATAGACTTTTACCATCATAAACAGCTCACCACAGAGACATCTGGCCAACTGGTCTAACCCTGTCTGACAATGGTCCAGGAACCAGTGATTCATCTCTTCAAATATTTGCTTGCATTCAATCATAATACAGCTCAGTGGCATTAAAAATACCTTCTTTTCTCTGAAAATAAGACTTCAGGATTATGCTGCCAAGAAAGGAGAAGCTGGTTAAATGAATAGCCGTAGGAAGAAAAACCAAACTTTGGGCATGAAATTACTATTGCTGTCATCTTAACCTCATCATTCCAAAACAGTGTTATAGGATGCCGTAATTTTTTCCAGTCCACTCCCCAATTCCCAAAGACTAAATCCTACAGTATGAACAGTAACAACATGTAATATACTGGAAATTTTAATGGTTTTCTTTCATTAGAAAATGTTTTGGACTTTATCCTAAAGCAGTGAATGTATTACTAGTGATAGCTTTCAGTGTCATATTTAGTGCCCCCTCAACATTTTATTATGAACAATTTCCAACACAGAGAAAAGTTGAATTTTACAGTGAACACCTATATACCCACCATCTACATTCTAACAATATTTTATTACAGTTGCTTTATTATATACCTACCATCTCTCTGTCATCAGTCCATCTAACTGGTTTTGATGCGTTTCAAAATAAATTACAGGCACCAGTATACTACCCCCTAAATCATTCAGCATGCATATCACTAACTGGACTTCACTATGTTTTTAGAGGTTAAATTTACATATGATGAAATATACAAGTCTTAAGCATGTATGTCCCAAGTTTTGTCCAAAGCATATACCTATGTAATTCAAACCCTATCAAGGTAAATCTACCCATAAATATATTTGCTTTTAAAATATTCTACAGGAGGGGCACCTGGGTGGCTCAGTGGGTTAAAGCCTCTGCCTTTGGCTCAGGTCATCATCTCAGGGTCTTAGGATCAAGCCCTGGATCGGGCTCTGTACTCAGCAGGGAGCCTGTTCCCCGCCCCCCACTTCTGCCTGCCTCTTTGCCTACTTGTGATCTCTCTCTCTCTGTCAAATAAACAAAATCTTTTTTTTTTTTTTTTTTGGATTTTATTCATTTATTTGACAGAGAGAGATCACAAGTAGGCAGAGACACAGGCAGAGAGAGAGGAGGAAGCAGGCTCCCCGCTAAGCAGAGAGCCCGATGCGCGGCTCGATCCCAGGACCCTGAGATCATGACCTAAGCCTAAGGCAGAGGCTTTAACCCACTGAGCCACCCAGGTGCCCCTCAAATAAACAAAATCTTAAAAAAAATATATTCTACAGGGTATCCCAAAGACCATAATTTTTTTTGGCTGAAGATTGTGTTTAAATGGGGAAAACCAGGCGTGTGGGTGGCTCAGTTGGTTAAGCGACTGCCTTCGGCTCAGGTCATGATCCCAGGGTCCTGGGATCGAGCCCACATCAGGCTCCCCCTGCTCTGCAGAGATCTTGTTTCTCCCTCCCTCTACTGCTCCCCCCAGCTTGTGCACTCCCGGTCTGTCAAATAAATAAATAAAGTCTTAAAAAAAAATAGTAATAAATAAGGAAAACCTAGGAGGTCAACAAGGTTGATTATTTGGTAGTAAAGTGGATAAGAAAATTGTCTTATATGTCAAGAGTATACTTGTGAGTTGAAACAGAAATCACCCGAAGACATTTTAACAAGGGTGTTTTTGTCTCTAGAGTCGAAGGCATCTGATATGCTCTGGCTGGGAAGGGGGGGGTGAGAGGGGAAGATTGTGAAATATTTGGTTGTAACTTCACTTTTCCTCCAAAATGAAAAGCAGTTCTGGTAATAAGATATTTTTACATGTCACCCAGGTGTGCAAAAACTATCTGCAGTGGCACTGCCACTTGAGGTTTAAGCCAGACAGGGTCCTGTTATCCCTGGGATTGTAACTAACCTTCACATTGTCTGAGAAAAGCACTGGGTGACTCTGATCCTTCTGTTATATACAGAAGTTAGTTTAAGAAAATAAGTCTTTGGGGTGCCTGGATGGCTCCGTTGGTTAAACGTCTGTCTGCCTTCAGCTCAGGTCATGATCTCAGGGTCCTGGGATCAGGCTCCCTGCTCAGTGGGAAGCCTGCCTACCTCCCAACTTGTGCTAGCTCTTGCGTGCTCTCTCTCTCTCTCTCAAATAAATCTTAAAAGAAAAGAAAGTACATCTTGGGGTGGGGGTAGTTAATTTTTATGGCTGATCTGGTACAGGAGTATTTTGAAAAAGCTTCTCCTAAAACGTTAAGAGGTTTTTAACTCAGTAGCAGTAGTATCTGTGGTCAAGTGAGATTTTTTAGCAGAACAAATTATAGAATATAGCCCTGACCTGAAACAGTGCAAAGGAGAAAAGACAAATCCTTTTCACATTCAAAAAATGTAACAAGAAATAAAACTTAGGGCTAGGATAAAGTAAGGAATTTCCAGAAGCAAATACAAGCAAAAAAGGAAAAGTAGATAATACTTGCCTGCTCTCCAAGATTGAAAAATTTGCCTTGAACCCAGAAAGGAAATACTACGGAAGAACTAAGGTAAGTGCCAATGATGGCTGTGGTGTAGAGAAGGAAAACAAATGCAGCACTCCATACTATTCAAGATCCTCTCCGCCCTCAGGGGGCCAGATAACGGGAAATCATATAAATCTGTTATTCAAACACATTCATGATACACAAATCGGAGGGAAAAGACCTTTAGTGTTACAGAGAACTCTTTGCTGTTAAAACAAAATGTGATAACAGCATGAATAGCAACACTTCCCTTAAAGAGATCTACTTAAAGCAGTATCTGAAAACACTCAATTGCACACTCAACTGGATGCGTATTAGAAACCAACAGGTAGGGGCACCTGGGTAGTTCAGTGGGTTAAAGCCTCTGCCTTCGGCTCAGGTCATGATCTCAGGGTCCTGGGATCGAGCCCCGCATGGGGCTCTCTGCTCAGCAGGGAACCTGCTTCCTTCTCTCTCTGCCTGCCCCTCTGCCTGCCTGTGATCTCTCTCTCTGTCAAATAAATAAATAAAATCTTTAAAAAAAAAAAAAAAAGAAACTAACAGGTAGTCAATAAGTACTTTAAGTGAATTTATTCTAAACTCTGTAAAAATCGAGTGTTTCCGAAGGAGTTATCACTTTGAAAACCTCAGACGTCATTCAATAAATATAAATCCAATGCTTACATACCAGGCACCACGCAAAGATGAAAAAGAGGTCCCCATGCTCTTGGCAAAGGGATGAAAGACAGCAATACGGCAACACTGAGCGCCTGACCCATAATACAGTACATGCCATAGAAGCCTGTTGATACAGAGTCAGGTCCATGAGGTGGAGGCTTCTCCCCCTACCATTTGTCCAGTGGAAAAGGAACTCAGTGACTTTCAAGTATCTCTTACAAGCAAGTTTTTAGATGACTATTTACACCAGCATCAGCAAAAGGGGAATGCAAGATTTATATTTGCGTTGCTACACATTAAATTATAAGCCAGAACGTTGGTGTAAATATTCCCAATCACACAGTAAAAGGTTAACCAAAAGCCCACAAATTGATAAAGATGAAGCTAATAGTACTCTCAGGGGTGGGTGAGGGAAAGCCAAGATTCATTTGCGACAACCCTGAGGATGATCCCAAATAAGCACCCTTCCTGAATGTGGCAGGAACCCCCATTCTGCACAGGACATGTAAGAAGCTCTGCACTGGTGCCAAGTTTCCCAGGACAGACTCTGGGAGACAACAGTAAACGCTAATGTTCTACTAGTTTTAGTTTCTGAATACCATGTTTCAGTAATTCTTAACAATTCACTTGGTAGGTTATTAAATAAGTAGCCCTTAGGCATATGTATGAATAACTATGAAGCAATAAGAACTGAAAAAAGGAGCTGTACTTGTCACAAAGAAGGGTGGAGTGGAGCCGTACTTGGAGAGTCGGTGGATGAGGGAGCCCAGGACAGGAAACTTAACTCTTCAGGAGGTAGAAGGGGTAAGAAAAAACTAACACTGAAACATTAAACTGAGGTAACACTAAACTTGCCAAGTAAGGTGTTTCAAACCTTCTATTTGATGTGTGTAAGACCCATGAAATTATGCCTGGAAACAATCATTTTAAGCAACAAGAAAGTTACATGCAGGGTTCATTCATTAACAAACTTAAGGAGTGCATCAGTTCTTTGCCTTTTCAAATGCATTCTCCATTTTCAAAAGCTCAGAGAGGTTGAGAAAGGAGAATACCCTCTAACAGCCAACCACCATTTATAAAATGTTTGCCTTATTTAGCCTTATATATAGCACACAGCTATATACAGTTATCTATAGTTAAATATGCTTTTACATATTTAACCAGCAAGCATTCCGTTTTGAAACAGACAGGGTAATATTTCATAATATATAACTTTTTTCCTAATCATATTTCAAAGGCTATTTCAAAAGGTGACTTATTGAATAGATAGACACTCAGAGGGAAAATATTCATTCTTTCACACTCCTAAAATTGTACAAATCTCCTTCTAACAATTGTGGCCCAAGTTTTAGCATTCACTACTTCATGACTTCTCTGTTTTTCAATTTTGTAAATTGTACACAAGGCAAAAACTATCCAAACTCCATGGTAAATGCAAAAATGCCAAATATTTGAAGAGAAGCTCAACTGCTAGTTTACTACCCTCAAATAACTCTTTGAAAAGATTGCGGATTCCATTGTGGTTCCCATCTGTGGTGCCTAAAGATTTTCCATTTACTTTTTCAGCCCGGTGACTCTCACATCTACTCTACAAGGATCTGACCACAAAGCAGAGAACTTCCTATTTAAAGTAGTAATAGTCATTACCATCCTTAAGAATTCCTAATAATTTCTCAAACTATATAGATATTAGAGTATCAAGGTGAGTTGTATTTTAAAGGATGCAAAGTGACTTCTCACTTCATTAAAAAAAATTACTTCCCATTATTTTTCTAATTCTTGATAGGCTGATAGCTCATGAGTAGAAACAGACTGTTGTAAATGCACTTCAGGAACACACAATTTGTTATTCTCTTTCCAAAACACTTCAGAGCTGTTGTTTTTCCCAACTCACTACAGAATAATGAAGTTTTACACACAATGCTAAGTTTTTATTTCCCCTTGATTTTTGGCCAATTTACTAAGGGAAAAGTCATTTTGTTGACAAATCAGAAAAAAGTCCACATAGAGTAAGCTGGAACACTTCCCAATCAATAACTTAAAAATAATCATGGAGCACAGAAATAATGAAGGGTTTATAAAAACAGCAAAAACAGGACACAGGCATTAAGCAGTAGGTCAGGACAGCATGTATCCTGGGAAATCAGAAAGCTCATAAAATCACAGTGCACTTTTTTTTTTTAAGACCCATGGAATATAAAATTAGAAAAACAGGAAATACAAGCCAGCTTTTTGTTAAAAAAGAAAAGAAACCAAACTTCAAAAATCACCAATTACCCAACATTTGGAAAACCAGCTCTAACAAATACTACTAACCAAACATTAGGAAAATGTCATACATGGACACAATTATCTTATAACCTCATAGGGGGAGCTACAAAGCAAGATGTCATTCCAGGAAATGCAAATTCTATATATGGTGAGAAAGAGAGAATTCACCATGGAAAAGAATTTTAAAAGCAATTGCTAATGTGCCTCATTACCCATAATTTGAAGCCACCACAGAACACAAAAAGGCATAATATTCACAGGGGGAAGAAAAAGGAGGTCTCATCTACAAAATCACAATTGAGAGAGGAAGCACGATACATGTACACACCCAAAGGCTACACACACACACACACACACACACACACACACACACACACACACACAAAGGGGAGGTGGTTTATAGTATTGAGATCAAATTTCAGCCATCAGAGAAAAACTTTCTGGAGGAAAAGATTATATTATAGTACTACCTCCTGCCAGCACCATCAGAAGTTCAAAGTAAATTAAAACTCTGGGAGCAAAACCCGGAAATCCCTCCACTCCCATCTAAGCAGGGGCTGAAACCACGGGTTTAGATCATAATATGACCTAGAAAGCCTGGAACCTTGAGGTTTTCAGTACAATATGGCTCCCAGCACCATAGGTGATCAACAATTGTATTAATGCTAATCCCTTACATCTACATATTACTTTACAGTTTAGACACTGTCCTCACTTTTATTCCTCAACCCTTCTGGTGGTAGAATCACAGTACTTCCGCACAGCTTGTAGTTTGGAAAGTATTTTCACACACTGCGCTGTTTTACAGAAGAGACCCAAGAGATTAAGTTACTCGTCTAAGAACGTGTACATGCTAGGTGAGGGGCCTGGACGCCTGCGGGACTCTGCTCAGTCACTAATAGACATTTCCAACCTTTTAAAGTTCAAAGTACGACACTCCACAGGGAGCAGCCTCATTCAGACAGCTCTACAGGATAGAACTGGACAGTCTCAGTGAACCATCTCTGCCCCGCTCTCCCTCCCCAAAGACAGGGAAACTGAAGCACCAGGTAGGAACAAAAGCGTCATCTAGAGTCACGCAAGGAGTTATGCTAGGATAGACTCCCCCCCCACACCCACCCACCTGCACTACCCCCAGAAACAGCTGAATCCGATGTTTAAGACACAGGTCGGTCTCCAGGGAGGAAAACCCTTGCCGTTACTGCTTCCCTCTCACTATTCCCCACCCGGGCTTTCCTACAGATGGTGGTCTCTGCTTTCCAGAACCCCTCAGCAACAACCTCTCCCTAGGGCCCTTACCCATTTTTCACATCGGGCCTCCGGGGTAAAAGAATCCGCTAGCTCTGACTCCCAACTCCTAGTCCCTTTCTCTGAGAGGGTCTCTCGACCCCAAGGTATTTCTGTGTCTTCCAGGGGAGGGTCCGACTCCCACCCGTGCCACCTAAACCTTAAACTCCACAAAAGAAAACCCTCCCAACACCTCCTCCAGTTACCCCTTCCGTCCAGGACAATCCCGAGGAGCACCCCTAAATATCAGGAGCCTCCCAAGAGCTACCTGCCTCTCACCTGGGCCCCTTTAGCCGCGGCCTCCTCGGAAGGGCGACCCCCAACAACCTCCGCCGGTCACGAACCCCCTAAAGGGGGAACACCCTCTTCCAGGTACCTCTTCAGGCGCCTTCAGCGCGGGCCTCAGTGGAGAGCCTCCGGGCTGTTTCCTGGGCTCTGCCCAACGCCACTCCCTCCCGGGCCCCTTCCCGGAGTCTCCCCCGGCACCAGTCCGGTCTCCCCGCCGCAGACCCGGGCGGCTGTTCCCCTCCCTCACGGATGTCCCCAGACCTCAGATCCCCCCACCCCCCCGCTCCGCGTCCCCAGTGGTTTCCCAGAGCAGCGCGGCCGGGCTACGGCACTGACTTCTCCAGCTCCAGGGCCCACCCGAGGGAGGGGGCGGCGGCGGCGCGCGTCTCCTTTGTGACAGGTCCGAGAGAGCGGTAAAGATGGACGCGAGGCCACGGCGCTGCCATTACGCGCTGGGGCCCACCCCCGCTTCGCACCGCCCCTGCCCTCCCTCAGTCCCCTAGGAAACGCCCCTTCCTCGGTGGCAAGCCCTCTCTCTCTGACAGCCAATCACCTTTCAGGGAAGGTACCACGTGACCACACGGCCCGCCCCGCCCCCCACGCGCGAGCTGGCCAATCCCCTTGCTGAGGTGCGAATGGCCCAATCAAGTCTCTCCGGCTAGCTTTCGGGACACCGGATTTCCATCTGTCTCCTGGGGAGGAAGAGGGGTGCGGATTGGGTCACGCCGCCGGAAGCGGGGCGGAACTTTGTTGTGGCGGTGAGGAAGAGGAAGCCCTGAAGGGTCAAAAGGAATACAAAAGCAAAGGCAGTTTTCTTATTTTTCTTTTTCTCTCTCTCTCGCTCTCTTTTTTTTGTCCTAAAGAGCGAGCGGTCTTAGCGGTGGCGGTTTGTGGTGGGCGCCGCCGAGGTGAGGGGGTCTCGCCTCCCGCACGCTGGTAGGTGAGTGCGGCCTGGGCCCTGGCCTGGCGGAGAGACCTGGGCTCCAGCTTCTTCGCTGAGGCGATGGGGGGCTACCTTTAGTGTGAGGTTTAGGGTCAGGCCGGTTCTCAGTCTGCGCACTCGCCTAGTGTTCTGAGTCACTGGGGCTAGGGGCTTGCTGGGGTTCGCCTGAGCGGAGCCGAGGGAGCCCGCGGGGAGAGCCTACCCAGTCGCGTGGGGAAGCATCACGACCCCTTCTAGCGGTGTTGGGGCTTCGGGCCTCTTGTCGGCTCTCCTTCACCGTTTCTGCGAGCTAGGACCACCCAGGCTCCAAGGGAGGAGCGGGCTCTCTCGCAGGGGTCTTGGGCCGGCTCCAGGCTACTCAGGCGATGTGGGAGTGCCTGGCTGGAAATCGTTGAATCACAGAACGCAAGTGTAGGATGGGAAACACACTTATTATGTACAGTGTACCGTTTGCTGTAATCAGTGCATTTTCTTCTAATAGAGAACAAGCCAGCGTGCTCGTTTTGCAAAAGAAAACTTAGGAAACTAAGACCGAGGGTTGAAGAATCTTGTTTGAGAGTTCTTTGCCCACGTGAATGTCTGTGCACACAGGTGTAAATGTGGAGACCTACTCGTTCAGAGCAGTGGTTCTTAATCTAGTAGAAAACAAGATCATCTGCGGCCTGTTTAAATGCGGATTCTCCGACCCTACCCCCAGATAGTCTGACTGAGTAGGTCTGGAGTTGGGACCCTGGGAAGCCAAGTGCGGGCCTGGTGGTCAGAATTCCCAATGACCTCTTGTGTACCAGCTGTGAGGTAAGATTTGTTCATTCTTCAGCTGTTTGGCTTGTTGATGGGCTAACAGGGACCCCATAAAATGGTTTGGAGGGCACTGCTTCTGAAATCCTTGAAAGGAATCAGTGTTGATACTCCTTTTTGATAACAAGGAATTGAACTGAAGTAAAGACAGCTTTTACAGTCTTTCAAATAGAGCATGAGAGGAGCTGTTAACAATTTTTAGGGGTCTGAAAGCAGAGGCTGGCCAATTATTTTTCTCAGCTGAAGTGTTGGTGCCTTAATCCCTTACAACCAGGAGAAGCTGTGTCAGGACTATTTACCTGGTTAGCAGTCTTCCCTTTCTCCTAAGAATCTTGATGTTTGGTTAGGGTTAAGCTGTTGCCTCAGATATTGAAAAACCACAGAGCTGGTAAGCGAAGTAATTGTAGTGTGTCTTTACACCATAGGCTCCATCATACTCTAATTATGCCTCTGGGGCAGAGGAATTAAACAACTTTAGTGTGCTCACTATTGATCACCTTTTGAAAAAGCTATGTCTTCAATTCTTAAATATGGTTATTTCACTCTTTATTGTAGAATGTGTTTTAAAGATTGTTCTTTGTTTTTGGTCTTCTGCATTTTCATGATGCAACTGTGGATGTGTTTTTGTTGGATTTGGTGTTTATCAGAACTTGAATTGGTGGATTAATGTCTTTCATTAGTTCTGTAAAATTCTCGGCGAGTTTATATTCATATATCACTTATGCCCCATTGTTTATTGCCTTTTCTGATTTAACACAGACCCTTTCACTCTAATGTCTATGTCTCTTACTCTCTTTATTTTTCCATACTACATCCTGGTTAATTTCTTCATTCTCAATTTATTTCTAATCTATTATTATACTGAAATCTTAAATTCAGTTAGTGCCTTTTTTGGTTGCTGAGGTTCTATTTGGTCCTTTTTCAAATGTGCCATGCCACTGTTTTACAGTTTCTTATTTTCTGCTGTTAATTTTGAGGCCTGGTTTTTATTCTTTAAACAGTGTGCGTTGTTTTATAATCTGTGTGTTAATTCCACTGTGTGAATTCCCTTTGGGTTTATTTTTTTTTTTCCCCAAGATTTTATTTATTTATTTAACAGAGAGAGGGAGATCACAAGTAGGCAGAGAGGGGGAAGCAGGCTCCCTTCTGAGCAGAGAGCCCGATGAGGGGCTCAATCCCAGGCCCCTGATATCTTGACCTGAGCTAAAGGCAGAGGCTTTAACCCACTGAGCCACCTAGGCGCCCCTGGGTTTATTTCTTTTCCTCATTATTCCTGCTGTTTTTCTTCCCACTTCACCTTTACTTTGACAGCTTAGTTCTTTGGGGTATTAGGTTAAAATGGAGAAGGAGGTAGCATCAGACTCTGCACCCTTTGTGAACACTTGGCTTTGACTTTTGTTTCTGTTGCTTCATAAGGGCATCAAAACAACAGTTTTCAAGGTCAAGGTCAGAGAAATCCTCGGTATAAAGCCAGTTTTAATATCGGACTTAATTTCTGGTATCACCTTTTCTTTGGTTTTGGCCAAATTTTTTTCTATCTTGTTAGCTTCTGTGTTTAAGAATTAATTTAAAAATTTCTTACAGATTGTTTTTATCCTAGAGGTAGAGGATTGGTCTCAACTACCTAGCCCACTATTTCTGGAAATGAAAGCCCCCTCCCACGCTTTTCTTTAAAAATTTCTGTGTCTTTTTTTTTTTTTTTTTTTTGCAGAAGGGGAGAGAGAGAGAGAGAATTTTAAGTAGGTTCCATGCCCAGCGCAGAGCCTGCAGGGCTAGATCCCAGAATCCCGAGATCACCACCTGAATCTAAATCAAGAGTCCCACGCTTAACTGACTGAGCTACCCACGTCCCCCAGCCCCCTTTCAATTTGATTTTGGAATGCAAAATTTGTGATTTCAGGGAGTCTTGAGTTAAAGATCATTTTTCTCTATATACCTAAAATTTCCCCCGGTGTTCCCTATGCAGTGTCCTAGCCACTGTCAGCGTTAAGTTTCCCTGGTGCTTTTTTTTTAGTCTTGCTTTTGTGAACTCCTCAATGATTAGCTTCTATTTATTCTCTTATGGCATTTAACCTCATTCTTTTCCCAAAATTGCTTATATGCCAACCTTACCTCTTTTTCTTTTCTTTTTTTTTTTTTTTTAAAGATTTTATTTATTTATTTATTTGAGAGCGAAAGAGAGAGAGAATGAGAGGAGCAAAGGTCAGAGAAAGAAGCAGACTCCCCGCGGAGCTGGGAGCCCAATGTGGGACTCGATCCCGGGACTCCAGGATCATGACCTGGGCCGAAGGCAGTTGCTTAACCAACTGAGCCAGCCACCCAGGCACCCCGTTATCTCTTTTTCTGAATTCTGTTATTCGTCAGTATAACAGCATTTTTTAGCCAGTTGAAATTAAAGTAGTGAGTTATTCTTGAAGACATCAATTATTGAATGCAAGTTCCTGATTTGCTAAAAAGTAGAGTGCCACTTAAGCACCTCGCACTCTGCCTCTTTTTTTTTTTTTTTTTAAAGATTTTATTTATTTGACAGAAACACAGCGAGAGAGGAAATGGCAGCAGGAGAAGCAGGCTTCCTGCTGAGCAGGGAGCCCGATGTGGGGCTCGATACCAGGACCTTGGGATCGGGATCGTGACCCGAGCCGAAGGCAGACGCTTAACGACTGAGCCACCCAGGCGCCCCGCACTCTGCCTCTTGTACATAATAGGTCCCCTGTCAAGATTTACTTCAACAATACAATTGAATGAGTTAGTTGACCTTGTACGGTTTTTGTAATGCAAAGCCTTTTTTTCCCCTTAAATTCGGTCTTAGGAGTTACACAAAGCCTAGTGACTTGGATGGGGGGGGGGGGGTGTAATTTACTGCGGGTTAGGTTCCAAAGCCAGTCCAGATGGTAAAAATGTATAATCAGAGCTACTTTCGAAAATCTTTTTGGGAGGCGTCATATTGGATGTAGGTATACTACACAGCAGAATTCCAGCACAGCCAGGTTTTCCTCCAGCTTTGAGACTAGTGCTGTTTTTCTTCCTTTAAGCCTCAGGTGAAATAGCTGGTTTGCATTTAGGAGTCATAGTGTGTTAAAAAAAAAAAACAACAACTAATATTAGAACCGTACATAATGAGGGAAGTGCTCATATGCTAAGAAGTATACATGGACTGGGGAACTGAGGATCAGCTGAGGGGATCAGTATTTTATGTTGTCTTTTTCTTCCAGTGCATATAGATGAATTCAGGGTTAAAGCACATATGATGAGACTGTTCTTGTGCTATGGAAAGCTCAATGTAGATACAGGTTTGTGTAAAAAAAAAAAAGAAAAATTATTGCATATGTTTTTTTAAGACGCCTGAACAACCAGAAGATTACTACAAATTGCTCTTTATAATAAACATTTTTAAATATGAATGAAATTGCTTATGCTGTACGTGGATGTTTAGATGCTTTTAGTCTCCTTTGCTGCTGGAGTATGTTAAAGAAGCCTTAGTGTTAGATTGAAGATTACTTTGTCTAGTAATAAATGCTAGTCGTGTTCTCTGTTAATAGTTGTCATGCTCTGAAGTTTTAAAATAGATCGGGAAAGCCCTCTTGATCTGAATTACTGTGGCATGGTAGAAGTGACTTCTGGCCAGAAAGCTATCTATTTGGTATATGGTTGAGTTTGCCAGATGGCCAATTCCTCTTATTGCTGTCCTGCATTTTAAAGTCCCATGTGACTTAAACATCAGGGTAAAAATGTTGGAAGGGCAATACTTAAGTATACTTACTGATGAAAGGAAAGTAGATTGGCCTATTTTGCTACCCAAAGAGAAGTCTTAGAACACCGTAACACAGAAATCCGATTCCCTCTGCTATATTTTTATACTACTGTCTATCTAATGTTAGAATTAGGAGGGGGTAGTAGCCAGTGATGTAAACACTTAAGTAGTCTGCCATCACAGAATTCAATTCTGTAGGAAGCCAGATCTCATTAACTTGTATCATGGCTCTAGATAAATGGAATAATTTTTCAAGTCCGCAGTAACAATTTCTTTGAGGGTAGTGATGTAAGCTTTCTGTCTTGTATAGCATGCGGTGTAAGACACTGAGCCCATTTTGTCCTACCAATCTGGAAATTAAACACCACAGTCTCCAGTACAAACACAAGACTACAGTGTTTAACAGTACTTTGGCTTGAAATATAAGAACTTTGTTTTTTTTGGCTGTCAAGCAAATTTGAAAACTATGTTCTTTATTTCTGTCAGTTTGAAGCTTTTAAGTTTGGACAAAGTGATTTGGTGTGGTTTTGGTTTTCCATGAATTCTCTATTTGGAGAACTGAGTCCGTTTTAAAATAATGTTTAGTTTGATAAGTAGACTTAAATTAAATCACCTCAGAAATAAAAAAGCTATCTGAGTAAAGTTGACAGCATGTATTCTTTTTGCAATTAAACACACTGAACAAAATGAATATTCCCAAAGTAAGTCCTCTTCGTTCCTACACGAATCTTTATCCCAGACCCCTGGGCTTTATGTTTTTAATTATTCTAGCGAACGAAGGGGAAAATTAAGAGACTTGTGAAAATTTAGGCAGTAGGAATTAGAAATAAACAATTTCATTTCCAGTTTTTGCCTCCTTCCAGAAGGAGGTAAATGAGCTACAGGTAGTCATCACCTCCCTCTTGCAGAATAAACAACCAATGAAAATTGAACTCTCGGGGCGCCTGGGTGGCTCAGTGGGTTAAAGCCTCTGCCTTTGGCTCAGGTCATGATCTCAGGGCCCCGCATCGGGCTCTCTGCTCAGCGGGGAGCCTGCTTCCCCCCAACTCTCTGCCTGCCTCTCTGCCTACTTGTGATCTCTCTCTGTCAAATAAATAAATAAAATCTTAAAAAAAAAAAAAAATTGAACTCTTAAAAGAAAAATGCTTTGTGTGGGAAATACTTATTTGTCAGTATAACAGCATTTTTTAGCCAGTTGAAATTAAAGTAGTGAGTTATTCTTGAAGACATCAATTATATAATGTAGGAAAATGGTAATTTTTGGTCATGTCTTGCCAACTGCACAGTTTTGTCATTTGAATAAATTCCCTATGGGACATAGAAGCTTGAGCAAATACGTAATGTCTACCATTTTCTATAACTTACATTGGACAATACCTCGGAATATTCATGTGAGATCATTCTTCCTTCAATTCTTCAAATCCTCTTTATGGTTGGTTTATTCAATAATTATTATCTGCCTAATATGCCAGACACCGTGCTAATAAGCACTGTGGATACAAAGGGCCGCTGGAACAGTCATAAATGACAAAACAATGGGTGAGTGCTGTAGCCAGTTAACAGATTGCTTGAGTAGAGGGGAAAGTAGAAACAGGGAGGCTAATGGAAGGCAGCTGTAGTAGCCCTTGCTGGATGAGGCTCTGAAAAGAAGAGATTAGAAAGAATTCTTCTCTTAAAAGAGAGGATGAATTAAAAAGAGGTCATTATGTGGAAGAAACGGCAGAACTTGGTGACTGGTGAGATGTAGTGAATTGAGGTGAGGAGTCTCATTTCATGTCTGGGTTTTCAGCCTGAGAAACGGGATCAATCCATATTTATACCCTTCATCATTGCCTGTACCTGGCAATTCATTATGTGTACTATTATCTGGTGTTAACTAGTTTAAGAGTACTAACTCTTTTAAAGGTGATTTCCTCTCTGCACCCTATAGAATCTGGCCCAGTGCTGGACATAGAGTTCAGCATTCAGCACAATGTCCAGTTTATTTAAATTGAACTGTTAATAAAACAGTAAAATAGAGAACCATGCTAAAGGGAAAATACAGAGTTACCCAGGTAGATATGCATGTAAGTTTTTCCTAATTTCTCTCCGTTTGATGTAATCCCTTTGTTTATGTATTATATATCTGATCCCTATGTTTGTATCCCTGATCTATTTGCCCTCCACTGCTTGAGTGCAGACGGTATTTCTCTCACTCCTATAACAAGTCCAGGGCTTAGCTTTAGTGTTTTGTAGTAATGGTCAACCTTTCAAAGCATTTTGAAAGCCTGTGTCAAACACTGCTGAGTACTTTGCATGAATTACCTTGTTTATCCTCCCAAAAGCTCTCTGTTGTGCCGGACTGTTTTAATCCCCACGGGGGAGTGCGGCCTGTGGATGAGGGAAACAGGACTCCCTAGGACTTAAGTGACTTGCCCAGAGGGCGTACAACTTGTAACTGGCAGGACTGGGGTCTCTGGATTTCAGACCGAGTGGAGTATTTATCATTGCCTGTGCTGCCTGTGTAAGGAGACCAGCGCAGAAGGTACTAGTTATACACTGGGGGGATTGGGTTAGGTCATACTGAAAGGTGTGCAAAGTGAAGCTTGCTTCCTGGCAGTGTGTATTTGACAGTGACGTTTTGAATCCTGAAAAAAACAGTATTTCTGGGGAAGGAATATCCTGAACATTATCCAGAATACTCAGGAGTGTGGCCACTTGTTCAGAACATGTCTGTCCCTGTCTCTGACCTCTCCTAATACAGAAAGATGACCACATAGGCAGGAGTGCCACTGGTGACATGGAAGGCAGGGAGGGAATGGCGGTCGAAGGGCCAGGGGATGAGAACCTATGGAAGATGTGCAAAGTGTAGAGAGGACAGAGCAGCCCGTATTCTAGTGCTCCTTTGAACTCACAGGAATTGGTTATAATTAGGTTGGCCTTCTAGCTTGTTGTATTTATTTTGAGATCAAGGGAATATCAGGATTATAATAATAGTTTTAAAGAGCAGACTTTCCTAAGTGTTCATTAGTTTCGACTTTGTGTTTTCAGGAGACCATCCCTTTGAGAGCAGTAGTTTGTCAAATTCTAAAGCTCTTGCCTTTCAGTTTCCTCTTTTCAATGAGCTTCTTTGTCTGCATTTTCCGGTAACCATCTCTGATTCCTGGTTTTGTCCCTATGGTGTGAAAGATGGTTAATAGCACAGACTCAACCCTTTGGGTAGAAGTTGAATTCTAACATGTAGGAGAAAAAGATTGATGAGAAAGAGAATAAGAATTTCTTGGAATCCCACAAGTTTATCTTTTCCCAGAATTGATAAGTGTTGGGAAGATGGTTATTTCTCTAGAGTTTATATTTCAAATTTGAACCCTTTGTACGTGTAGCTTCTTTTTTTTTTTTTTTTTTATGATTTTATTTATTTATTTATTTGACAGATCACAAGTAGTTAGAGAGGCAGGCAAGAGAGAGGGAAGCAGTCTCCCTGCTGAGCAGAGAGCCTGACTCAAGGCTCGATCCCAGGACCCTGAGATCATGACCTGAGCCGAAGGCAGAGGCTTAACCCACTGAGCCACCCAGGCACCTGCACATGAATCTTGATGGCTTTGTCCCTTGAGTTTCAGGAATCTTTAAAGTTAAGTGAAGGTAGGTTCTTCCTTTTCCAAAAATTCAGCGGGCCGTAAAAATTAATGATTTTACTTTCTTAATTTTGAGTTATAAGAATAAATCATACAGTCTGCATTCTTATATAGATGGAAGCATGTGAGATTCTAGGTTTTCTTCAATTTGGCCTACTAGAACACTTTTTTTCAATATTAACATATATGTATTTTTTCATTTTTTAAAATGTACAATGATAATGAAGAAATGCATTTAATAGGAATGCCAGGGCATTATCATATCCTAATATTTATTTCCCAGGTTTAAATCCTGTGTACTCTGATAAGCTCACTGCTTTGAGATGCTATTATTTTTTTCTATTTTATAAGATTAAAAGAACTAGGGATGTTTGGCTCAGAAAAGTGACAGATTAGGGGGCGCCTGGGTGGCTCAGTGGGTTAAAGCCTCTGCCTTTGGCTCAGGTCATGATCTCAGGGTCCTGGGATGGAGCCCCGCATCGGGCTCTCTGCTCAGCGGGGAGCCTGCTTCCCCCTCTCTCTCTGCCTACTTGTCCCTCTCTCTGTCAAATAAATAAATAAAATCTTTAAAAAAAAAAAAAGTTTAGGAGATTAGGAGGTTAGGAGGAACGTGGGAGTTGTCTTCAAACAGTTAAAGCATTTTCGGGTTGAAAAAAGGATTTGGCTCCTTTTCTGTAGGCCCAGTGGATTGAACCTATGTGTGGAATTTATAGGGAGACAAATTTCAATTTGTTTAAGGAAGAAATGTCCTACCGGGCTGATCTGCTTAGGGAGTCAGCTGCCTGGGAGTGAGCGCATTGGTCCCTGTTGAAGTTTCAGAGTACGGATTGGATGAAAATCTGGGTATGGGTGGTAGAGTCATATGCTGGATGGAGAATCATATTAGGTGGGACGCAAGGACCTGACCCTCTCTGAATTATTTACCAGGAAATAAGGGTGAGGGGATGAAACGAGATAGCCAATTTAGGGTGAGGGAGGAGAGCTGCAGCCAGTAACAGAGGATAAGCAAAGGGGACATTGAGAGTCCAGTGTGTCTCTCCCATTCATAAGAGTCCCAATTTAAGACATTTAAGAATGTGTTGGCTCTTGTTTCGTAAGAGGTTATTCTACAGAAGTTGAGGAATTTGGGGCATGGTTAGCAGAGACAGAATAGTTGTGTATCTGTAACAGGCCTCTGGCTGGAGGCACTGAATGAATGAGGCTAAATCACGAGTGTCCAGGTTGTGGGCTTTAGGTGGAAACAATAGCTTCTGCCAGTGAATTTGGCTTTATTTGTAGTAAATTTCAAAATTCTATCTCAGGGTTGTTACATTGAACTAAACTTGAGCTGCTGTGGGATTTAGGCTAAAACTATTCTCTTGTTCAGAATGTTTGGATTTGTTTTCTCAGCTTCCATTTTCACCTCTATTAAAATGTTTACATGAACATTTTCAGCCTGAACTTTGGTATATGAAGAAAGCTGAAATTGACATGTCCTTCTTTGCAGCCATGTTCCCAGGTTTCTGGGGAGGGGGCCGATGAAGTGGGTAAGAGTATGAATTTTTTTATGTCATGCCTGGATTTTGTTCTCGGCTGTACCATTCACCACCTTTTATTATTTTAGAAGAGTGACTTAACTTCTCTGGGCTCCCATTTCTTCACCTGTAAAGAGATAATATTTCTCACAGATCAAAGGGAGCATAATGAGATACTATACATAAAAATGTACTTAGTGCTTGGTAAGAGGCTCGATAAATGGCAGTTACTTTATTTTTGTGCTGTCAGTAGACTTTTTTTTTTTTTTTTTTAGTGGGAGAATAAGACATGAGTGGTGAGGGGAGGGGCAGAGGGAGGAGAAGAGAATCTTAAGCAGAGTCTGTGCTGAGTGCAGAGCCCAATGCAGAGCTTGATCTCATGACCCTGAGATCATGACCTGAGCCGAAAACAAAGACTCAGAAGCCTAACCGACTGAGTCACCAAAGCGCTCCAGTAGAGACTTATTTTTGTTACTAGGGGTCACTTTGGAATGGACATTGAGTTGATGTGCCAGTAGTGCAGAGTATTTGCTTCCTTGTTGGGGTGTAATGCTGTGAATAATATAACCTGTCTGAGTAAAGCATTAATTCCACATTTCTTCAAAAGGAAAGAAATTAGCAAAGAAAAGCAGAAAGGCTTAAAAGGAGTAATGCACACTCTATTATTATTTCCTTCTCCCTTCTTTCTGAAGAGGTTCAGGTGGAAGTATCTAGATTTGGGAATCTTGTGCATCAGGATATGGATAAAGTGGCTGAAGTCATGGTGGGAGTGAGAAAAGAGAAGGATTGAAGATAGACTATTTAATGGCGTAAACCCGTAGCTCACAGAAAGGAAGGTCAGGAAAGAGATGGGGAACACAGTGTAGCCTGGTGCATAGGACATTGAATCCGAAGTGGAGAGGTCCGGGCTCTAGTTTCACTTCTCCATGTGGGGTTTGTGTGCCTCTAGGCATATCCCTTCCCCGCTGTACAGACTAGACTTCATCTCCAAGGCTCCTTGAATACCTGAGTTTCTTCATTCTGAACCCGCTTGGAAACAATAACATGCCAACGGAGGTAGTGGAATGTTCCTGAAACAGGAATTTCAAGAAGGAACAATGGCAGATGTTACAGAAATAAAGGAAGATGAGATCTGAGAATAAGATAGGATGCCTGGGAGGCCAATTTGTCTAGAGAGGGACCAAGAAGTATTGGCAGTGTTGGACTTACTATGGAACAGCATGTGATGAGAATCATTCCAGGTCCTCTTGCTGACTGCATAAATAACATAAAGGTTAATAAAACTGCCTGATACATTAAGAAAAATATAATCATGTGCTTTCACCAATGATTATAAATTAAATGACTCGAAGATTTCTTCAAAGTTGAAAGGAATTAAAGCTCCTTGTTTCTCTTTCGAATTTTAATTACAGTTCTCACTTAAAGTGTTTCATTTGTCTTTTTGTAGACCGATTGTTCCATTATGGATGGAGGAGATGATGGTAATCTTGTTATCAAAAAGAGGTTTGTGTCTGAGGCAGAACTAGATGAACGGCGCAAAAGGAGGCAAGAAGAATGGGAGAAAGTTCGGAAACCTGAAGATCCAGAAGGTATATGGGCTTATAGTCAACATAATGATCTCTGATCTTCCAAATAGCCCTGCAGAGTAGGTACTTATGTCCTCACTTTGGAGTAGGGGGACTGAGACTCAGAGGGGTGCAGGAACCTATGTAAGGCCTCTGTGGCCACAAGCAGAACCAGGGTGCTCACTGTCCACTCCACTTTCTGCCTTCCAGAAGATTCTGCTAGGCTCCTCCGTCCATACAGGTGGATACAGGGTCTGAGTGACTGAGAATGTGGCTACTTTGTAGGGTGGGGCCAGCCCCCATCCAGTTAACTTGTCTCAGGCCCTGGGCCCTGTTGACATTGGTAGTTGCCTTTGAGAACTGCTGGCCCCTCTCTGAGCTCCAAGGGAAAGCCGTGGACTTTGTACTATTTTTGTGTTATCCTTGCCCTCAGGATCATGCAGAGACTTGACTTTATCTTTAAAATCCTTTGTGATTCCAAAATAATGTGAAAAATTCTAAAGTATGTACCTTTTCTTCCCCCTCCCTCTTCCTTCCAGAGTGTCCAGAGGAGGTTTATGACCCTCGGTCTCTCTATGAAAGGCTACAGGAGCAGAAAGACAGGAAGCAGCAGGAGTATGAGGAGCAGTTCAAATTCAGTAAGCTTCCGAAAACAGAGTCCGGGGCACACTGCAGGGCCTTTTCGATGCCTTTTGCCTCGTGTGACACTTGTTCCAACTAGCCACGGAGCTGTCTTGAGTGTCTAGTCTCTAGACGTTCATTTGGTGGAAAAGAGACAGCCTTCTGCCTTCTACACCACGTTGAACATTTTTATTTGCAGCTCAAGATACCCATTTTAATTCTGTGCTAATGTCTGGTAATAGGAGAAATGCCTTGGTTTTATGCCGTGTTACCTCTCCAAAAGCCGAGGTGTTTACACATTCTTTCTTCTAATCCTCTAAAGGATCTGCTGCTTATTAAAAAGGGGTGGGGGAGGTTTCCCCTTAGCTTGCTAAGTGTACCTTGTTTGGTTATTTCCTCAGAAAACATGGTAAGAGGCTTAGATGAAGATGAGACTAACTTCCTTGATGAGGTTTCTCGGCAGCAGGAACTCCTGGAAAAGCAACGAAGAGAAGAAGAACTGAAGGAACTGAAGGAATACAGAATATCCTTTGTACTTTGAGAGAAATCTGTGTGGTGTCCCACCTTCTCATCAACGTGTATGGATTTGGGTTTCTTCACAAATCGAGTGAAAATAAGGTTCTTCTGCCTAGTGACTCCTGCATTCCCTTTCAACCCTGGTATCCCTCTGACTGAATCACTGGCAGTGATTTATGGGTTTATATTGCATTCGAGAGTCTGTTGCAATCAAAAGTCCAGATCCTTTAGGATTAACTAAAGGCCTAAATCCTAATTGTCAGTACCAGGGTATTTTTGCCTTGTGGGATTAGACTCTGAAACAGATGGGCAATGCAGTAAACTCATCCAGGGGAGAAATTGGCTTCTGAGTTTTAAAAGGAAATGTTTAGCAACTCTCCTGTGTCCCTGTTAAGACCTTCCCTAGAGGTGTAGCCTGGTCTGTCCCCACAGAAAGGTAGAGAAAACAACAAAGATGGCTTCGCTTTGGCTCAGCGTTGCCTTTTTCTCCTCTGCTTGCGTGTCTGAATAGGCATCCCACCAAGAACTTGGCTGAGTCCGAATCCTCAATTCTGTGCACCACACCCCTCGACTCAATCACAGTGCCCTTGCCCCCAAATCTCTTCTTTTTCTGCTCTTTCCAGTCTTAGTAACGGCGCTCCTATGCCCCCAGGTGCCTAGGCCAAAAACTACCTCCCAGATGTACTCCAGATCTGTGCAGTTCAGCTCACTCCGTGCTTCTCGGGACCACTGTGACCACCAAATTAGTCTCTGCTTCTGCTCTCATTCACAGCAATCCATTCTCCGGACAACAGTCAAGAGGAACATTTGAAAACGTGTGGAATCATGTCACGTTCCTATTCGAGACACTGGTGGCTTCCTGTGGCATTTAAACTTAAGTCTACATTCTTACCAGGCCCTGCAAGTTTAGGCCACCACACCTTCCTGTTGCATCTTGAACTCACTTCTTCGTGTTCACTGGACTCCAGCCTATTGGCCTTCTTCATGTACCTCTCACACTGAGCTTTGTGATTTCATTTCAAGGCCTTTGTATTTGTTGTTTTTTGGCCTGGAATGCTCTGCCTTCAGATTTTACAAGGCTGGCATTTTGTAGCACTTGGATGTCAGCTCACATCTCCTCATAGAGACCGTCCCTAGGCACCCCATCTAGCATTTCACTGAGCCATGTCACTGTGTACGATGTCACCTCTCAATAGTAATTTTCACCATCTGAAAATCTTCATTTGCTTACTGGTTTGTTTACTTCTTTACTGCTGGAATGTAAGGTAAGATGCATAAAAATAGGGACTTGGTCATCACTGATTTCCCTAGTGCCTGGCATGTAGGTTCTCAGTGTATATGTGAACAAAATGAGAAGGCTTATTTGAATATTTCAAAAGCTTGTGAGTTGAATAACCTCACTAGTGTGATTGAACAGGCTTTACCTCTAAAATTGATGATACAGCTGCGTGTATGCACTAGTTGGTATTTTTTTGCAGGGAGCATGCAGTAGGTCCCAATAAAGAGCTATGTAGGAGAAGGTGTGGACTGATTCTCAGGGATTTGGTTTAAATCAAGGTGCCTGACAGTGGCTGAGAAAAGGGGGCAGCATGGTGCCCCCAAACCTGCTCTCGACTGGTAGCAAAAGACTTGGCTTCCAGTCCCAGTGTTCCTAATGGAATTCTGGGTAACATTTAAGATCGGAAATTCACACCTCAATCCCAACTGGAGGATTGAGGCTGACTCTTCCGGAGCTCCCCTCCCCCACAACCCTCCCTGGTGACTCCAGAATAATAGCGTGCATTGGTATTGGTAGAGCTGAGCGCATAGATATATTGGATTGTGTCCGGCACCAGACTCTTGCCCCCTCAGGAAATACGTTAATTATACCAATCACTAGAATAATGCCTTGTTTTATGTGTTTAGTTCGGCAGGCTAGCAAATAAGTTGTGTCTCCCAAAGCAGCATTCTGGAGAGTAGTGTTGGTTCAGTGTGAATGTGCAGGGCCCTTCAGTTTTCAGTTCAAAGGGAAGAATAAATAGGGCAGCAGTGAAGTGGAAGCAGTTTTCCTGCCCTGCTGGCGTTACCGTACAACGTTGGAGAAGCCCCAGTGGTATTGGCTTTTGTTGGAAACTTGGTAAGTTCTGACTGTCTAGAACAACTGAAGGAAAGCCTTCTAGCCCACTGATACACAAAGCGCCAATCCTAGCATGCAAGTAGCCAGAGACTTGTCGAGATAGGAACTGAAGCGTTAGCCATTTGTTTACTGAAGCTCTCAGTCAGGAGCTGGTTCTTGGCTTTGCTTGATTGTTATAATGTGATACATTTTTATAAGGGTTAGAGAAGGGAGAGAAGCTGTGGTTTGTGCCATATAAACAACAGAACTCTTGTTTTCTTTAGATTAAACCAGCATTTAGCAATATTGTCCGTGTTAAGAGCTATGTAATTTTATTTTATTTTTTAAAGATTTGATTGATTTATTTGACAGTGAGAGAGAGGGAGAGAGATCACAAGTAGGCAGAGAGGCAGGCAGAGAGAGAGGGGGAAGCAGGCTGCCTGCTGAGCAGAGAGCCTGATGCGGGGCTTGATCCCAGGACCCTGAGATCATGACCTGAACTGAAGGCAGAGGCTTTAACCCACTGAGCCACCCAGGCGCCCCAAGAACTATGTAATTTTAAAAAGTGCCTTATCTAATGAATTCTTTGAGATTTTTGAGGCGTGTTTGTGTTTTGAAAGCATTTTAGGGGGAGGCCAACTTAAGGGGTAAAATGGTTTATGCTTTGGCTATGAATCAAAAGTAATAATTTTACCCCCACCCCCCAAAAAAAGAAAAGGTTAGGGGCTTTTTTTCTTTTTTTTCCACTTTAAAAGAATTAAAAGTGAATTGTTTTTTGCTTGTGTCCTCTTATTATAAAAACGTGTGTTTTGTTGTTTATTTTTTCCAGTTTTGTTTTATTTTTCAATATTAAGAATTCTCTAAGAGTTTATCCTTTAACGATGGAGTTACAGGTAAAAATCTGCATGCTGGTGGTTTTTGGCATTAGCTATTAGAAGGATGAAATCTGATTCTTTCATTTTTATTCTAGAAAACCAAACCTGTAATGTTAGCATATGATCAGCTTCCATGTTAACTTTGAAACCATTAAGTTGATGAAACTCAGAATAGTACTAAGCATTTTGTATAATCCCCATGAATACTGCAAATATTTAAGGTAACTGGTGCTTGTAAGAACAGAGTTAGTGCCTGACGAGTGATCAGAATTAGAATTTCCTTATTTCTGGTACACGGTTTTCTTAGTATTCAAAGACCATATACCCCTCTGTTCACCCCTTGGGGCTGATAATACCTGCTTCTTAGATTTCTTGGTCACTAGATGTCACTGTTGTTCCAGTAAGGCACTGCTACCTCTTAAAGAATTGCACCACATCCAACATTTAAAACTGTTGCCTAATGGGTTGTGAGAGTATGAAATGGAAGGAGAGGAGGGGCTGGTGGAGAGAACAAAAGAAAGTGACAAACCTTGACAGCCGGAGATTGACCTCGGGCCTGTAAGAAGTGATGTTACAAGTGAACTGGTTATGCTTTATATAATTTTTAAAGATTTATTTATTTTAGGGAAGGAGAGAGCGTGCAAGCATGAGCGGGAGGGGCAGAGAGAGAGGGAGAGGGAGAGGGACTCTTAAGCAGACTCAGTGCTGAGCGGGTGTGGAGCCCAGTGTGGGGCTTGATCTCACAACCCCAAGATCACAACCTGAACTGAAGCCAAGAGTCGGACGCTCAGCCGACTGTGCCACCAAGGTGCCCCTGGTTGTGCTTTTATTTATTTATTTTTAAACTTTTTAAAAAATTTTATTTATTTGAGAGAGCGCACGCAAGCTTCAGAGAAACCATGATCAGGGGAGGGGCAGAGGGAGCAGCAGGCTTCCCGCAGAGTAGGCAACTTGATGTGGGGCTTGATCCCTGGACCCTGGGATTATGACGTGAGCTGAAGGCAGATGCTTAACTGACTGAGCCCCCCCGCCCCAAGTGCCCTGGTTGTGTTTTTAAAAACGTTTTGGTTCAAGTGTTGTGTATACACTGGGGTTTCTCATTAAAATCACCTTGAAGAGAGGTTTAAAACCGTTTCCTGGGCCTCTGGAGGTCCTCATTCAATAGATTTGGGACAGAGGAGAGACTGTTTTTTAATGAGCCTTAAGGTGCTTCTGATGTTGTCTTGTACCAGCAGAGGAGTTCATCTTTGTGAGGTCCAAGATTGAATGCCACTGATGGTCATAGGACATTCTGTAAGATTTGATTTTTTGATTTGGGCAAAAAAAAGCAAATACTTAAAAATTCTCAGGGAAGCCACTTTTTTTTCCTGTGGCATTTCTTAATATATAATCATTATGTAATATTTAATATAATTTCTTATATTTCTTAAGATCTTTGTTTACCCCAGCAAGCTGTGGCCCTGTCTTAGGAGAGGTTTTCTGACCATAATTCAGATTTTCACTGAGAATCAAAGGGAAAAAGTTTGCTTTTCTTTAATATATTTGGCTTGATTTGCCTTCTTCCTCCATGGTTACCTTCATTTCTCTTCAAATCACCGGGATGTGATTGGCAGAATAAAGGGGCGAGGGCGTTGTTTTGATATAAACAGGCTAAGCATTGCATGGCAGAGCTGAAGAGCTTGTGGAGTATGTCTTCTCTTGATTTACCAGTGTCTTGCTGTCGCTCTTTTTGCTTAGTTTGACCCTTAACCTCTAACACAGTAATCTCAACAAAGTTGGAATTTCTCCAGAAAACAAGAAGGAGGTGGAGAAGAAAGTGGCCGTGAAACCCATAGAAAGCAAGAGCAAGTTCTCCCAGGCAAAGCTGTTGGCAGGAGCTGTGAAACATAAGAGGTCAGCCAGCACTCACACGACTTCAGTCTCCTTCTGACTGTGTACTCTGAAATGCCACTTGTAATGGTAGCCTAAACCAACGGTCACCTAAGCAGCAGTCTTGGTGACATTTCTTGGTACCCCTACCGCTCTCCCCCTCCAGATTTGGTGTCTTCTGTATGCTTAGAGCCTTGTCTCTCTGGATCATTCATTCAGCAGAGTAATAGCTACTCTTCATTGGGCACCTGTCAGGTGGCAGGCGTTGTGTTAAGTGCTTTCCATTGTGTGAATGATCTTACTCTTTCCACAGTTCTACATAGTACAAGTTTGATTGGTTAAAAACCTTTGTCCAAGGTCACAAAGTAGTAGGAGAGGTGGACTTCAGTATTTGAGCATCTGTTTCTAGGCAAATGAGATAGCGAGTTGTGTGAAGGGATTTGGGTAGGGTGTCATGGGAGCAGGGAGGAGGAAACCCATCACTCCCTGGGGAGGGCCTGCTAGCTTAGGTTTGGGAAGGTAGGGAGGGCGATAGATCAGGTAGATGACTAGGACTTTGACAGGCAGACAAGGGGGAGAACATCCTGGGCAGCGGGAACAGCAGCTGCAAAGGCACTGTGGCCTGTGAGACCATGGAAGCTGTGACTATCGCACAGACCTGACTGGACTCCTTGCCGATTGATGTGGGGTGGTGGCACGGCCTAGAGGTTTTGGTAAGCTCTGTCTTAGGTTTGCTCCTCCCCTGCTAAGTCCTGAAATGGCACCAAAGTGATGAAATCTGGTTGTTTCAATTTGACCAACCATACCATGGATGAAATAATGTTAAGTGTGAGTGCAGTCTGTTGGGAAAATCGATACAGCCTATTGGCAACCAGCCACGTGTTTTCAAGGGAGTGCGTTGCTGCACTCTTTTGCTTTGGCGCCCCATCCATTTGCTGCAGATGTTCCTGGGAACATTCTTCCGTTCACAGAAGCTTTCGTGCCCGGCCCAGTGTCTTTCAGGACTTGGTCCTGGGTCAGCTTTACTGGACTTCAGCAAGGTGGGCACTTGGACACTTCTCAGCAGTGTCATGCTGTTTGCAGAATGGATGTTGGAACTGCCTCCCTTACTTAGTCCTTAGCTCACCTTTTATTAGATCATCACTTGTTTTGTGTGGCAAGATGCTAAATGAGTCTCCTGGGGCAGGAGTTCCTCATCTACCCAGGCCTGGGTTTATTAGAGTCATCCGGGACTTTGTTAATGTGGATTTTAAGGCTCTCACTAATTCTGGTTCATTAAGTTTGAAGTGAGCTCTTGGAGTCTAATCTTTCAGGTCGAATGGATGATTCTCGTGCTTGTGAAAGAAAGTCTGATGGCTGGTGTGTGCCTAGGACACAATCAACATGGCTGAGCCTACTTCTGTGCACCCTCTCCCTCCCCTGCCATCTCCCCTCATGTTTCCAGATCTGCTTGGTCATTCTGCATGTCTTTACTTTTAGTAGTTTTGTGGTGTTGTGGGGCGGATTGTTTGTGTTTGGTTTGGTTTGGGCTACATAGATATCCCTAGATATCCCTAAACAGTATAATAGTTTGCTTGGTTTTGAACTTTATAAAAATGATTTCATTCTGTATATGATCTGTGAATTTGATTTTTCACTCAGCTTGTTTCTGTGATTGAAACAATTTTGTGTGTGTGTCCACATATATATAGCTGTAACCCATTCATTTTCCTTGTCGTATAATGGTGCTTTATATGAGATACCAAAGTGTGTTCTCCTGTGGATGTGTGTGTGAACCATGACAAATGGTGTTGAGAGGTCTAGGGCATGCTTTGTTATGTATGTGCAAATGTTTCTCCAGAGCTCTGCTGTCCAGTATGATAGCCCTTGGCCAACTGTGGCTATCTAAATTCAAATTAATTAGAACTAAAATTTAAAATCCAGGTCTTTAGCCACACTAGTCACATTTCAAGTGTTAAATAGGCACTCGAATTATTATGTGGCTGATTGCTGCCCTACTGGACAGCACAGTTATAGGGATATATAGTGAGTTTTGTAAAATACTGTCTCCTTGTGATCCTAATTTGCATTTCCTGTTAAATGTAGCTGACGTATTTTGTATATTGATTTACCATTCATGTGTCCTATTATGTGGAGTCTGTTCATATATTTTGCCATTTTTCTACTGGGTTATTTGTATTTTTCTTAAGGGTCAGTAAGTTTTTTTTAAATATGGTACTTTTTTTCTCGGCGTCTATAGCTTTTCTTTTTACTTTCATTACTTAATTTTAAGGTGGTCAAATTTATTTTAAGGTGGTCAGTTTTTTGTTTTTGTTTTGTTTTTTAAGTAGGCTCCACTCTCAGCAGGGAGCCCAACATGGATCTTGAACTCACGACCCTGAGATCAAGACCTGAGCTAAGATCAGGAGTCGGATACTTTACTTAACCACCTGAGCCACCCAGGGCCCCAGAAGCTAATTTTCTTTTCTTTTCTTTTCTTTTTTTTTTTTTAAGATTTTATTTATTTATTTGACACAGAGAGTGAGATCACAAGCAGGCAGAGAGAGAGGGGGAAGCAGGCTCCCCACCGAGCAGAGAGCCTGATGCGGGACTCGATCCCATGACCCTGAGATCATGACCTGAGCCGAAGGCAGAGGCTTTAACCCACTGAGCCACCCAGGTGCCCCGAGAAGCTAATTTTCTAGCCACATTTACTAAATATTTCTACCTTTCCAGGGTGACCTTCAGTGTCTTAAATAAGTTTCCAGAGATCCTTGGGTTTGTTTGGGAGTTCCTTGTTTTCTGTTCCTTGGGTCTGTTGGACCCATACCACTCTTTAAGTATTGTATAAAACTATTTTGGGATCTGGTAGGACAAGTCCCCTTACATTTTTCTCAGGGGTGTCTTGTCTATTGTTGACCACTTTGTTCTTCCATATACATTTTAGATTTAAATTTTAGATTAAGTTCCCTAAGTTTATTGGAATCTTACTAAATGACTTGATAAATTTAGGCAGAGAACAGGTCTTTATGGATGTGAGTCTTTCTACACATGGCATATATCTACATTTATTTGTTTCTTTAATGTCACTTGATAAAGTCTTACAGATTTTTTTCCCAAAAGGTTGTGCATATCTTTTGTTAGATTTATTCCTAGGTGTTTTAGATTTTTTTGTTGTTTTTGCTCGTTTATAAAAGTGCAGTTGATATTGAAGTATTTACATCTAGCCACTCAGCTCTTACTAACCTGAACAGTAACTCTTTAATGACTCTCATTAACTTGTATCAGTGGATTCCTTTGAAATTTCTATGTAGAGTCACTATCTGCGAATAATGACAGCTTTATTCTCTTACACCTTTTAATTTCCTTTTTTTTTTTTTTTTTTTTTTTAGGGTTTTATTTATTTATTTGATAGAGCACAGAGGGAGTGGGAGAGGGAGAAGCAGACTCCCCACTGAGCAGGGAGCCTCAAGTGGGCCGAGGACCCTGGGATCATGACCTGAGCCAAAGGCAGATGCTTCACCAGCTGAGCCACCCAGGCGCCCCTGATTTCTCTTTTACTGCACCAAGCAATGACCACCAGTAAAATGTTAGAAACAATTACTGTGTACATTATTGTTTTAGACAGAACATTTATAACTTTTCGCCGTTAAGAATAGTTATTGTTTTTGTTTTTTTCAGATATCTTTTAGCAGTTTAAGGAAGTTATGTTCTTAGTTTGATAAGGTTTTTTGTAGCCACAACTTGTTAAATTTTGTCAGTTTTTTTTCTGCTTTTGATTTGGTGGCTTTTTTTTTAACTGTGATGGTGAAAAATTTAAGGATTTTTCTAATGTATTCCTGTGATAAAACTAGCTTGGCTGTGATGTATTATTTAAAAAATTTTTTTTTAAAATTGAAGTAGAATTAATATACAGTGTTTTTAGTTTTAGGTGTCTAACATAATGATTCAGCAATTCTGTACATTACTCAGTGGTCACTGTAAGTGTAGTTACCAAACATTATTACAGTCTTATTAACTATAATCCCTATGCTGTACTGTATTATAATTATTTTGAGCTCCACTGGATTTGGTTTGCTAATATTTTATATAGGTTGTTGCATTTGTGTTCATAAGTGAGACTTGGTCTGTTCCCCCACCCCCACTTGTTCTGATTTGATATGAAGATTAAAAGTAGCTTCATAGAAGGATTTAGGGAGTGTTCTATCTTCTTTTCTCTGGAGGAGTTTGTGTAAGATGGTAATGTTCTGTTTTGAGAAAATTTGGTAGAACTCTTCTATATAATCATTTTGGTCCCTGCTTTTCAAAAGTTGGGATTACAGGGCTATTTAAGTTTCTTCTTCTTCTTTTTTTTTTTTTTTTTTTTGAGTTTTATTTCAGTTTTATTTAGTTATATTTTCTGGGAGTTTGTCCATTTTGTCTTGTTTCAAATGCATTCGCTAAAGTTGTTAGTATTTTTTATTTTTCTGATTGCAGCTTTATCTATAATTGTCCCCTTTTCCATCCCAAATATTGATAGATTATTTTATTCATATTTTGGCTAGTTTCTTAATTTCTCTTACCTTCTTTGGGATATTCTTTACTTCTCTCAAGTTTATTTTTTTTATAATTTCTGTTACAAATGAATGTCGGATACCTAGCTAATTGATTTTTCAGCTTTTCTTTTTCAGTTATAGGCACCTAAAACTCTATTCTTCCTCAGCTTTTACTGTACACAATTTCGTATTTCTAGCTAAATATTTTTAAATATCCATTATGATTTCTTCTTTAACTTCTAAATTAGAAACAATTTTTTAAAGTTTCCAAACATATTGAGATAACCTAACTATATTTCATAGGTTCTAAGATGAACCTTTCCCCCTGCCACACATTTTAACACATTATAGTCAGTGGTGTCTTGGACTCTGTGATATATGATATTTGTCTTTTGTTGCTGATTTCTGCCTTGATTGCATTGTGGTTTATATGTGATTTTTAAATTGCTTCAAGCTCGCTTTGTGACATATTCCTGAAGTTAATTTTTGTGAATGTTCTAAGTGAGCTTGCGGAGAATCCATGTTTTGCATTTGTTCCTGGGTTCTTCTAGGTGCAACCAAAGAAGCTTGTTAATTGTATTGCTTTTACATCTTTGTCTGCTTGCTCTCTCAGTACTTGAGTATTTTGAAATCTCCCAATATAGTGATGTTTTCTTGATTTTTCTTGTGAATTCTGTCGAATATATATTTTAAACTCTTTAATTAGAAGCACACATGTTCAGAATTATTATTTCTTTATAGTGAATTAAAATTTGATTATAAACTAACCTATTTTATATCTTATAATGTTTTTGCTCTTAAATTCTTTTTCCCTAAAATTATAATAGGTAGCTCAGCCTTCTTTGGGTTAGTATTTGCTTTGGGTAACTCTTTTGCTGATCTTTTGTTTTCAGTCTTTCTGGGTCTCAGGTTTTTGTTTTATTTTTGTTAAATTTTTTGGTGTGTTTTACAAATAGCTGGTTTTAAATTTAGGACGTTAATCTTGTTTTACAGGTAGGCTTGGCTTTTTTAGGATTTTGGATATAGTTTTTGCTATCTTAATGTTACTTGTCGTTTTACTTTAAAAATATTTTTTTCTTGTATTTTTTAAAAATTACGATTTAAAAATCTTTTGTTTGTTCATTTTCTTTCTACTAGTTTGGATTTGTGTATTCTGTTTTTGGTGGCTAACCTCGCAACTTACCAGGAATACTTCGCAAAACCTAAAGTTAAATAGCTCTCTTACTTTCCTACAAAGTTATACATGGACCTTAGAATTTGGAGCTATGATCATGTCTTCCTTACATCCCTCTACTGCCCAGGACTTCAGTATGGTCGTGTTTAACACACAAATTAGATTGTATTTGCTGGTTTCTTTGTTCAAACACACAAATTAGATTGTATTTGCTGGTTTCTTTGTTCACTAACTCTTCTGTGATTATGGCCTTCCTTCTGAGATCATTTCTTCCTAGTTCAAATGCATTCTTTTTTTCTTTTCTTTTTGACTGCCCTCAATATTCGCAGTAATGGTGGAGCTGGAGGTATGACTATGCCTTCTCTAAGCTACATAGCAGGAGAAGTACATTCTTTCAACATTCCTTGAAGGTCTTTTGGGTGACTTTCAGAATCTCTAGTGTGTCACTAAAGGAGAATTTTCCTTTAATCTTTAAGAACTTAACTAAATTTTTGTCATTTGTGAATGTGTCCAGATATTCTCGCAGTCCATCTGTGGTTCTAACCAAGATGAATGATAAGGACAACAAAGAATCTGAAGTTTAGGTGATGCTTGAAGATACAATGCTCCACTCCTTGATTGGCCAGGGGTTTAAGTTGTTTTATAGCAATAATGTAACTGGAGGGGGATTAAGGACCTGAAGTGAAGACTTTTCATTTCAGACCACTCCAGTTCGTTGAGGCTACCTAGGAACCATATAAATGGTTATTGGAGCTCCTGATTCCCGAAGTTTTAATCCCCAAGATTGGACAGCTCAAATTACTGTATTTTTTGTTACAGCTCAGAGAGTGGCAACAGTGTGAAAAGACTGAAATCGGACCCTGACCCGGATGACAAGAGTCAAGGTAGGTGGCAGCTTCCATTTCACGATTTATTCATAATACACATGAACCATAGTACAGGGCTGGACTGCATTGTATCTATGAAGGGATGGATCTCTAAGCGAGGTTTTTTCTACCAAGCAGGATTTATACCCAAAAGTAGGTCAGCTGTCCAGCCAATCAATATGTTAGAAACCAGAGGAATTGATAAATGACAATAGTGATCCCCCAGAAGTGCTTCCACAGACAAAGCCCTGGTTGTATCACTTCTGCTCACAAAGAGTTTTTCTCGGTCTCCCCCAAATGTCAAGTTTCTTGATTTCACCCGGCTACCAGTGAGAGGTAGAATGCCTGGCTCTTGCTGATCTTGGATTGGATTGGGGCTAGAAACCTAATACAGTGTCCAGAAGTACACTTTCTTTGGTTGTTACTTGTATGCAATAACATCTGGCACTGTATTAAGTGGCACAGAGTGGTAAGTGAAGGTGAGTGTTCCTGAGGGCTGGATCAGGGCTGAGAAATTCAAGTGTTTTTAGTTCTACCTGTGACCCCCTGTGCGGTTGAGATGCTGTGCAAAATTTAGTGGGTCATCTGTAAAATAGGGCTTACATTCATTTCTCTCTCAAAAAATAATGGGTATTGGGGCACCTGGTTGGCTCAGTGGGTTAAAGCCTCTGCCTTTGGCTCAGGTCATGATCTCAGGGTCCTGGGATCGAGCCCCGCATCTGGCTGTCTGCTAGGCAGGGAGCCTGCTTCCCCCTCTCTCTCTGCCTGCCTCTCTG
Organism: Procyon lotor; assembly: GCA_028646535.1. Classification (NCBI taxonomy): domain Eukaryota; kingdom Metazoa; phylum Chordata; class Mammalia; order Carnivora; family Procyonidae; genus Procyon; species Procyon lotor. The sequence goes on from CM053620.1 coordinate 22,028,083, forward strand.
CCTACTTGTGATCTCTCTCTCTCTGTGAAACAAATAAATCTTTAAAAAAAAAAAAAATGGGTATTTAAAAATAATATATCTGCCAAGTGGAATTTAAATAAAAAGTTTTAAAAATGAAAAATATATCTGCTGAACATTGGTAATGGTGGGCTATTGCTGGTAACTTTTTGCTATTAGAATTTACCTTTTTTTTTTTTTTTTTCGAGAGAGAAGGGGTAGGAGAGGCAGAGGGAGATGGAGAGAGACAGTCTGGGCATGATGCCCAACTTGAGGCTCGATCGCAAACCCTGAGATCATGGCCTGAGCTGAAATCAGGAGTCAGAGGCTTAACTGACTGAGCCACCCAGGCACCCCTAGAATTTACTTTTAAAAAGGACATTGAGTGAAGAGTCCCCCTTCAATATTCTATATCCTCTTCCATCCAGTTCTTCCGAGAGGGAAATATTTATTTCTTATGTATATATCCAGAGCTATTATATGTATGTACAAACAATTATAAATATATTCTTTTAAAATTAAAAAAATATTTTAGGTAACTTAAAACATTCAAACGTTGAGATATCAGAATAATGAACCCCACCATGTAGCTCAACAGTTTTTAACACATGCCCAATCTTGGGGCACCTGGGTGGCTCAGTGGATTAAAGCCTCTGCCTTTGGCTCAGGTCCTATCTCAGAGTCTTGGGATCGAGCCCCTCATCGGGCTCTCTGCAAGCCTGCTTCTCCCCCTCCCCCCTCCCCCCACCCCTGCCTGCCTCTCTGCCTGCTTGTGATCTCTCTCCCTCTGTCAAATAAATGAATAAAATCTTTAAAAAAACAAACAAACAAAAAAAAAACAACACATGTCCAATCTTAATTATACCTTCTCCACTGTAGTGTTTTGAAGCAAATACATTATATTGTTTTATCAATAATTCTTGTTTACGTATCCCTAAAAAATAAGGGTTCTTTGTTTTTTTAACGTGATTACTATTATTACACCTAAAGTAATCACAGTAATTTCTAAATATTATCAGATATTAAATTAATACTAATTTTCCCCAATTTTCTCATAATAACTTTTTCTTGACAATTGATTTTTTTTTAAAAATCAGGATTCAAGGGGCGCCTGGGTGGCTCAGCCGTTAAGCGTCTGCCTTCGGCCCAGGTCAGATCCCAGGGGCCTGGGATCGAGCCCCGCGTCGGGCTCTCTGCTCTGCGGGAAGCCTGCTTCTCCCGCTACCATTCCCTCTGCTTGTGTTCCCTCTCTCACTGTGTTTCTCTCTGTCAAATAAATAAAAAATCTTTAAAAAAAAAAAAAAAAAAAAAATCAGGATTCAAGCAAGGATCAGACATACATTGTATTTGGCCTATATGGCTTTAAAAAAATATTGAGAAATATTTATTCTTTTAAAGGATACAATCCTTTGTATCCTTTAAAGTGGTTTTTAGTATGTTGACAAGAATGCATATTCATCATTACTATTTAATTCCAAAACATTTTCATTACCTCAGAAAGAGGCCCCATGCCACTTAACAGTTATTTCCCATTCATCCCTCTCCCCAAGCCGCTGGCAACCAAGCTTCTACTCTTCTCTGGATTTGCGTTTTCTGGGTATTTCATATAAATGAAATTATGCAGTATGTGGCGTTTTGTATTTAACCTTTTCACTGTACGAAGGTCATCCATGTTGTAACGTGTATCTGTACTTTTCACAGCTGAATAATCTTCCATTGTATGGTATGCTGGATTTTGTTTGTCCAGCAGTCACATCAGTTATCAGCATTTGGGTTGTTCACACTTTTTGGGCGATTTTTTTCTTTTTAAGATTTTATTTATTTGACAGAGAGATAGAGATCACAAATAGGCAGAGCGGCAGGCAGAGGGAGAGAGAGAAGCAGGCAGAGGGAGAGAGAGAAACCCCAATGCAGGGCTCGATCCCAGGACCCTGAGATCACGACCTGAGCCGAAGGCAGAGGCTTTAACCCACTGAACCACCCAGGCACCCCATTTTTTGGCTATTCTAAATGATGCTGCTATGAACATTCATGTACAAATTTTTGCGTAAACAACTATTTTTAGTTCTCTTGAGTATATACCTAGAAATGGCATTTCTAGGTCATATGGTAACTCTGTTTATATGGTTGACTTTCTGAGGAATTGCCAAACTGTTTTCTCAAGCAGCTGCACCATTTTTACATTCTACCAGCAATATATGAAGGTTCCAGTTTCTTTGCACCTTTTTAAAAAAAAAAAAAAATGTATTTGAGAGCAAGCACAAGAGAGAGAGAGAGAGCAGGAGCACACGTGGGGGAGGGGTAAAGAGAGAGGGAGAAGCAGACTCCCTGCTGAGCAGGAAACCTGGTGTTGGTGGGGGCTCAATCCCAGGACCCTGAGATCAGGACTCTAGCTGAAGGCACACCCCCAACCCACTGAGCCACCCAGGCATCCCTTTACTTCCTTATCAACACTTGTTACTGTCTTTTTTATTCATTTTTGCGAGTGTGAAGTGATATTTCATTTCCCTAATGATGATGGCATTATGTACTTATTGGTCATTTGTATATCTTCTGTGGAGAAATATTTACTCAAATCCTGAGTCTATTTTTAAATTGGGTTACTTATCTTTTTAATGTTGAGTTGTAAGAATTCTTTATGTATTCTGGATACTTGACAGTTGTCATTATGATAAATGATTTACAAACATGGTCTTCCTTACTGTGGGTTGTATTTTTATTTTTGTTTTCCTTTTCCTTTTCCTTTTTTTTTTTCCTGTATTTTCATTTTCTTGATTGGGTCCTTTGGAACATAAAATTTTTAGATTTCAAGGACATGTAAACTAGCTATTTTTTCTTTGGTTTGCTTATGCTTTAGGTGTCCTATCTTAGAAACCATTGCCTAATCCATGGTCATGAAAACTTACACCTATGTTTTCTTCTAAAAGTTTTATGCTTTTAGCTCTTACATTTTGGTCTTTGATCCATTTTGAGTATGGTTTGAAGTAGGGATGCATTTTCATTCTGTGTGTATATCCAGTTGGTCTGCACCATTTGTTGAAAAGACTGTTTTTACCAGACTGAATTGTCAGGGCATTTTTGCTGAAAATCAGTTAACCAATATGTATGGGTTTATTTCTGAACTCTTCTCTTCCATTGATCTATGCGTCTCTCCTTATGCCATTACACAATCTTGATCACTATAGCCTTCTAGCAAGTCTGAAATTGGGAAGTGTGAGTCTTCCAACTTTGTTCTCTTTCAAGATCGTTTTTGTTATTCAAGGTCTCTTGTATTTCCGTATGAATTTTGGGATCAACTTGTCAATTTCAATAAAAAAGTTAGGATTTTGATAGGGATTGTTTGTGTCTGTACATCAGTCTGAGAATATTGCCATCATGTGGCATTTTAAAATAGGCTGTTATTTCTTTTAAGTCTCATTTGACCTATAAGAAGTTCTTCCTTTTTATATTTTTTTGTTTCCTTTGTTTTTGTGAAGAAACTGGGTCTTTGTCCTGTGGAGTTTCCCATACTCTAGATTTTGCTGATTGCATCTCCATGGTGTTCCTTTGTTCCTCTTTTTCCTGTGAAATGGTAATTATATCTAGAGCTTGATCAATTCAAGTTGATTTTTTGGCAAGAATACTTAATATGTTGGTTTGTACTTCCTATCATCATTGTTACTATTTTAATTAACATACTCTTCTGTTCATTGCTTCATTCACTTGTACCTTGGGGGATCATTACATATCGGTACACAAAGAACTTCATTCTTTTTTATGACTCTGTAGTATTCCATTATATGATAGGACCACAGTATATTTATCCTATTTTTTTTTTTAAGATTTATTTATTTTAGAGAAAGAGAGCTTGTGCACGCAAGTTGGGGAAGGGGCAGAGGGAGAGAGAGAATCTCAAGTAGACCCCCCACTGAGCATGGAGCCCAATGCAGGGCTCAGTCTCACAACCCTGAGATCATGACCTGAGCCGAAGTCGAGTCAGACGCTTAACGGACTGAGCCACCCAGGAGCCCCTATCCTGTTTTTTTATGATGAACGTTTAGATTGTTTCCATTTTTTTCTCTGGTATGAGGTGTCACTAAGTAACTTTGTACATGCATTATTTGTCACATTCATGATATATTAGGGTAAATACTTAAAAGAATTGTTGGGACAGAGAGGATATATATTTGTAATTCAGGTAAATATTGCAAAATTGCCCTACAAAGAAGTTATCCCAGTTTGTATATTCTCATCAGCAATATGGAGCTCCATTTCACTGATATATCTTTTTAATATATAGGAAACTTGCTCAATTGGCTGCTTAAATAGGATTAAGTGTTCGTTGTGTATGTATACACATAGGTATATAAAACTTTACAGAAATCTTAAACGTACTTCAACTGGTTATCTAGTAGCCCTGTATCCGGTGCTTATTCCCTTGTAGGAACTGTTCTCATCAGTCAGTAGAAAGGAAGACTTGCGTGGCTTTTTTAAACTCTCTCGGGCAGACACCCTGTTTCACAGCCACTTTTCTTAATCCCTTTGTCTCCCCCACTCTCAACAGCAGCATTCTTACAGCGTGGCATGAGATCCTCTCTTTTGCTAGAAGCTAAGGCCCACAGGAAGAGTATCCCCTGGAAGCTTGCTGGGGAGTCTTGTCCTTGACAGTAGAAGACTTTGGCCCTTTAGTTCTCCCAGAAAATAGCTCTGTGACCCTAATGGAGGTTTAGGCTTCCCTCGCTGGAGGCTCTGGACTTAAGCTCCACATAGAGCCGGTGAATGAATGCACAGTTGGCCCCATTGGCTCTCAAGTCACGCATCTGTTTGAATCCCAAGAACATTCTCTATTAGTAATTTTCGGTGTTAATTTGGTATGACAACGTGGTCCTGCAAATGCAGAAGTTGGCAGGAAACGTCACCAAATGGGTGAGATCAGAGGGCACCGTTTTGTTCTCTTTGGACAGTGTAACTATTTTTGGAATGAAATTTGTCAGAATTGCAGTCTCTTTTCTTTCTCGAAACCTAGATAATCGAGAGATTTGTTCTTTTGGCTTAAACTCTGCTGATGCCACCATGGTCCAATTTCCTTGGTTTCGTTTCGTTTTGTTTCCTTTTTCTTTTTTCTTTATTCTTTTTCTTTTCTTTCTGTCTTTCTTGATTTATTTATTTATTCATTTGAAGGGGAGGGGGGAAGAGGGAGAGAGAGACTCAAGCAGTCTCCCTGCTGAGCACAGGGCTCAGTCTCATGACACTGAGATCATGACCAGAGCTGAAATCAAGAGTCAGATGCTTAACTGACTGAGCCTTTCAGGCGCCCCTCCTTGGTTTCATTTCTGTGGCTGGCTTCCATCCTTCCCTTTGGCCAGCTCTGGTCTTGCCACAGGTACTCTGAACTTAATCTTGCTTTGTATCTAAGAGAGCCTAAAATTCAGTTCACCCTTGAAATACTTAATGACATCTCACTGAACAGCTTCACATAAACTGCTTTTCTGAGTAATTGATTCATACCCTATAAGATAGCAGGTTTTCCTTTCTTAAAAAAGAAGGAAAGAAAGAAAAAGGAAAAGAAAGAAAGAAAAGAAGAGGGAGGAAGGGAGGGGGAGAGGAGAGAGGGGGAGAGGAGGGAGGGGAGGGAGGGAGGGGGAGGGAGGGAGGAAGGAAGGAAGGAAGATTTGGTCAAAAAACCTGGGGCGCATGGGTGGCTCAGCCATTAGGCTTCTACCTTCAGCTCAGGTCATGATCTCAGGGCCCTGGGATGGAGCCAGACTCTCTGCTTAGCGGGGAGTTGGCTTCTCCCTTTCATTCTCCCTCTGCTCTCTCTCTCAAATTATTTTTTTTTATTTATTAGAGAGAGATCACAAGTAGGCAGCGAGGCAGGTGGGGCGGGGGGGGGGGGGGGTGGAGCAGGCTCCCTGCTGAGCAGAGAGCCCGATGTGGGGCTTGTTCCCAGGACCCTGAGATCATGACCTGAGCCAAAGGCAGAGGCTTTAACCCACTGAGCCACCCAGGTGCCCCCTAACCAAATATTTCTAACAATACTGAAAGTGTCACTGTGTATATGAAGATAATACAGTGAATGTTCAAGTAGTGAATGGTGTACAATCTGATACTGTATCCCAGATTTTCACCACCACCACCCCCAAGTTTAGCTATTTGCAGTGAACTTCTGTAAAATGCCTTTAATGCGTTGTGAATGCTGAAGTTGTGAATTACTGTGTGAATTGTGAATTGCTCTGTGCTAGGCCCTATGCTATATGCCCAGGGGGTAGAGTGGGGACGGGAGAGCCCTTGCCTTCAGGAGGCTTACAGTCAGAGAACACACACCAGCAGTCCTTCTCATCATTAGACTGTCCGTTCTTCTTTAGCCTTCCTGGCTGTAATATAGGGCTGCCCTTGGCCTTAGGCAGATATGTGGGACTTCCTCCCTAATTCAAGTAGATGATGATGCTCTTTGAACTTCTGCATTTGCTTTTCTAAAAAATTATCTGTATAGGTAGTATACGCACATAATAGAAAATTCAAAGGGGGCAAAAGAATGTGGAGTAAAAAGTTAAGTCTCCCCTATTCTCCGACCACTCAACTGATCTCCCCAGGGCAGTCACTGTTACAGTCTTGTACGTATTGTTTCTGACGTTATCATATGTGTCTGTGGGCATGCCCCCTCCCCACAGACTACAGCTTACATGTAGCCTCGCCTCTTTCATTAGCATAGTACCTCGGAGACCATTCCATACCAGTACACAGAGGCATTACCTTCTTTATGGCTGAATCATAGTCCCTTACACTGGTCCTTTCTTAATGAACCTTTTGGTTCCTGCTGTTAACAGTGCTGCAGGGAATGTTCTCACATCATTTAAGCTTGAAGGACATTGCCTCTCTGCCCTGCATTCGCTGAGCAACATATGAAGATGCCTATTGCCCGTAACTTCCCTCTTTATAGATTGTTTATTCTCCCAAGTTTATTTTACTTTTCCTTATTTATTTTTAAAGATTTTATTTATTTGCTTAGAGAGTGAGAGAGAGAAAGCAGAAGAGGGGGGAAGGTCAGAGGAAGAAGCAGACTCCCCGCTGAGCGGGGAGCCCGATGTGGGGCTTGATCCCGGGACTCTGGGATCATGACCTGAGGTAAAGGCAGATGCTTACCCAGCTGAGCCACCCGGGCGCCCCATTTCTCCCAAGTTTAAATGCCATTTGTTCTTTTTCTGTGAACTGTTCATGCCTTTTGTCCACTTACTTTTAAAGATTTAAATTTATTTTAGAGCGCAAGTGAGCACGGGGGGAGGGCCAGAGGGAGAGGGAGAGTCCTCAAGCAGAGGACTGCTGAGCGCGGGCAGCCCAACGCAGGACTCGATCTCATGACCCCAAAATCATGAATTGGACACTCAACCGACTGACCACCCAGGAGCCCCGTCCCCTTTTCTAGTCAGTGGTTGATTGGTGGGTTGGTTTTGGAAGAACTCTTTATAATCCAAAGAAATCGGTATTTGTTGCAACTCTCTGCTTCTGCTTTATTGTCCCCTCGTTCCCACCATCTGTCCGAGCAGGGTCAGCTCTCATTTCACTTTTCTGTGTCTCCGCGTTTCACTGCTGCCTTTCTTCAGCAGCTTCTCTTCCTTTATGAGAACTTCCTGTAAGACAAGTGAATACACTTGAGCTCCTGAACTCTGTGTATTGGCCACTGGAGATCTCTTTTTGCTTCTCAGTGGTATTTTTGACTTACTCCTGACTTCATATACTTTGGAACCATGTGTCCTTTTCACATTTACGTGAAGTGTTCCTTAGGGGCTTGTTAAGGCAAAAGCCTAGAAAGGTATATGCTTGTCAGCCTAAGACAGTGAGGTTTGAACTCCAAACCCTTACTCCATAGTGAGCTCTGGTATTTAGTACATTATTATTACTGTTTTTGAGAGAGAGAGAGCATGCATGCATGAGTGGGAGGGGGATTGAGGGGCAGAGGGGGAGAGGGGATCCTACACGGGCTCCATGCCCAGCTTGGAGCCCAGTCTGGAGCTCGGTCTCACGACCTGATCCAAAACAGAGTTGGATGCTTAACCGACTGAGCTACCTAGGCATCCCAATTTTTTGAGTCAGATTTGGTTTAACATTTTTTACTCTCGGTGGCCTTTAACCTTGGCCTCGTCATTTGACCCCCCTCATCAGTAAAATGGGGGATACCTATAATAACAGGTTGTTGTAGAGATTCATTGAGGCTGGAAACATTGAGAGGCAATGAGAAGGGTGGTGTAGAGTCCTTAAGTTTCCCTCTCACCCTCAAGTCCCTGCGTTTTCTAGACAGAGGCTCTCCATCTCTGAGGTGCTGCTGCGGCTCTGGGCTTCCCGGGGCGAAAAGAGCCCTAGCTACTTGGCCACATTCCGCACGGTCTTAAAACGTTCTCTGAGCATGGCGTCAGTTTTGTCAGTGGTGAAAAAGGAACACAGCCGTCAGACGCGGGTGCCGGAGGTGCTGACCGCATGGGGTGGTTGGGGCTTCACGTGCCCCGCGTGTGACAAGTTCTCGGTCAGCTCTGGGGAACGAGGTGAAGTCACGGCCCTTCCTCCTGTCTTGCAGAAGCCCCGTCCTGCGTGTCCCTCGGCAGCACATCCCTGAGCGCCCCTTCCATCCACTGCCCCTCCGCCGCGGTCTGCATCGGCATCCTCCCAGGCTTGGGCGCCTACTCTGGGAGCAGCGACTCTGAGTCCAGCTCAGACAGCGAAGGCACGATCAACGCCACCGGCAAGATCGTCTCCTCCATCTTCCGAACCAACACCTTCCTCGAGGCCCCGTAGCTCCCGTGTCTCTCCCAGAGCTCCTTCCCAAGAGTAGACCGGACGGTTTGTTCCACCTCCGGGCATCACCTCCCTCTGAACTCCTTTGCCCGCTTCCTGTGCACACCATGACATTTTTAACCTCATCTAAAAATGTGCCAGAATCCACTGTGGTCCAACTTGTGTTTGGTTTCTGTTTCTACTCTGTGCAGACCTGTCCTGCCGCCGCCCCCCTCGCTGCTGGGGGAGGGGGGCTAGGGGGGCCGCGGCTCCGCAGAGGGTCCCCTGGAAACGCCCGGGAAGGTGGGCACCCACTGGTGGGCAGTGTTTGGATGCTGTTGCTTTCTGGTTTTCTTGTTTTCCCTTCCCGACAGCATAGAGAAGCACGGGCAGTTATGGGACAGGTATCGTTTAGCCCTTGTCTTCTGGCTGAACGTGCCATGTGGTCGTACCGTACTGTGGAGCGTGTTGGGTGGGGGGCAGGCCCCAGGTGGTGACCTGCTGCGCTCCTTTGGAACTGACCGAGTCTTGATGTTGTGTGGCTAAGTAAAGATTATAAAATACATCTGCCAGGGGTGTCACTTAGCACTCAGCACTCACTGTGGAGTTTTTCCTTATGCTTCCTCCTCCTCCTCCCTCCATCCAACGCCATTTAAGGCCCTAAACCTTAGAGAAACAAACATGGGCTTTATTTCATCGTGGCCAGAAAGCAGAAGTGCTGGTAGGTATGTAGACGAGATGACTTATTTCTAGCAGCTTCTGAAATCCTGAGTGCCAACCAGTGGGACACACTTGCATATTCTGACTCGACTCTGTACCCTATCCGGGCCCCTCTCTCTTTGGAACATTTATTGTTGAGGCTTCTAACTGCGGAAACTCTTTCTGGCCTGAAGGTGCTGCCCTGTCCTTTCCTCCCTCCGTGCCTCTCCCTGCACAGGGCGCCTTCGAGGCCATGTGCTGCCAAGACCTCGAGGCACTGTTCCACCTCTGTCTCCTAAAGGGAGGCAGAGGCTCTCCCTCCGGGACGGAGAGAGAGGAGGTTAGAGGAAGGCATGGCCTTGAAAATCAAAACCAAAAAAAATCGTAGTCTCCCCTGCACTGGGAAAATGAGTCTGTACAGTTCTCTCTTCCCCTGGGTTCCTACGTCAATTGTTTCTACTTTTTTGGGTGTGAGACAGAGAGAGACACACACAGAATGTGTTGACACTGTGATGCTGGCAGGCAGAGCAGCTACTCATTTTTACTGTGGGCAGAGAGGCCCCTGGATCTCCTCCAACCCACTGCTTCTCCCCTCCCAATGCAGTGACACTCCGGTGCCCGTTAGCAGATGGTGACTTCCCTTCACCCAGAAGTGATGCCTTGTGAATCCTTCCTTTTCAGGACCGTGCTAATTGTTCCTGGCTGTCGGCACAGGCGCCTTGGCTCCATCCTAACAAACAAGACATTTAGGTAAAACTGTGTAGGCACCTTCTGCTTCTCTGCTCCATTGTTCCTGTGATTGAGCTGTCGTTACAGCGCGTACCCAGAGCGACCTCACGCTGCTGCGGGAGGCAGACCGAGGAGTCAGGGTCATCATCTTTATGTGGTTTGACTTTTTTTTTTTTTTTTTTTTAAGATTTTATTTATTTGAGAGCGAGCGAGCACGGGGGTAGGGGGAGGCATTGCAGAGGGAGAAGGAGAAGCAGGCTCCCCACTGAGCTGGGAACCCGATGTGGGGCTCGAGCCCATCATGACCTGAGCCTAAGGCAGATGCTTAACTGACTGAGCCACCCTGGTGCCCCTGTGATTTGACTTTGAAGAAGCCATTACTGTACCTTGTGGCCTCTGTTGTTAGGAGAAGGGGACAAAAGGTTACAGGGATTAAAACTTGAAAGCTAATCCACCTATCCAAGAATAAGATCTTGCTTTTCCTGTACCGGATCTTGCACTAGATAGAAAAAACAGGGACTGCTTTAATCCATAAAGTGCAGCCCTTGGGCCTGAATAAATAATTGGGGTCTTATAACTAGGAAAAGAAAGGCTAAAGAGACAAAGTGCGTGGCGGGATTTCTTTAAACCTGCTTACATTGTCCCGAGTGGTTGTATTCTTTATTTGATAGAGCACAGAGTATGCAGAGGGACAGGGAGAAACAGGCTCCCCGCTGAGCAGAGAGCCCAGTGTGGGATCAGGACCTCTGAGTCTGGGATCATGACCTGAGCCGAAGGCAGCTGCTTAACCCACCCAGGCACCCCTGAGTGGTACTATTCTTACAACTCTTGAACCAGGCAAGGGAGAAAGCCTGTTTGCCAGTGCTCTCTATATTAGCCTGTGTCACACTACGCCCTCTCAACTACTTCTAACTTTCGGCCCTGTTACCCATGTGGGTGGGGAGAAAGCATGCAATTCAGAGTATCCATTTTTCCATCTATAAAAAGCAGGGGAGCTGAGGTGACTGGACCCAGAGAGGTGGCTGGCAGTCTGTTTACATATGCCTTCCCTGGTCTCAGGTCCCGGGAGGAGAGAAGAGCTGCTTTCAGGTGCACCTTAGACTGGAAGTTGGTCCCCTAACTAGGGGTGACCTGGGCCAGCTCTTTGCATCCTCATTCCTTGGGTTCTTCCCTTCTGGCTACCTCCTTTCTACCCAGGACAAGCTGCTTTTGCCTCCGACTTCCCCCCCACTGCTTCTGCTTTTCCCTGAGAACAAAGCCTAGTTCTCCCTTCCCTGGATTATACTGCAGTGGTTATGAGCTTGGAGCCAGATGTTTACTAGCTGGGCCAGTGGGGCAAGGTCCTTAACCTGTCTGGGCTTCAGTTCGGTTCTTGTAGATAGAAATGATACAACTTCCTAGTGAGGGAAAGTCTGGCGTAGGGACTTGGTGTGGGATCTGGCACAGAGTGCTCAGTAAATGGTAGCCATCCTCAGTAGCGCTGATCCTGCTGGCCTCCCCCGTTTCTGGGTAGGGTGGCTAGAGCTTCCACAGTAAGGATTTATGGCCGGCCTTCCCCTCCTAGGGGCATTCCTCAGTTGCAGCTAGAACACCGACATGAAGGGTCAGATCTGGTTGTCAGAGCTCCAAGCACCAGCTTCTGCATGCTTCCCTCTCAGCTAAATGTTAATTGCTTAGGCACACCCGGTTCCTTGGCTCGGGTGTCCTACTCGTGGGTATACGGCTCAGCTGTTGTCTTAAGCCCCTTCCAGAAAAACAACAAGGAGAGCTCAGTGGCAGCACACCATCATTTGGACTTGAGTGTTGTCTTGATTTTCTGGCGAGCCCAGCCTGCTTACGCGCAACAGCATGGGATGTAAGTCCTGCTTGGTGGGAGGCTAGGATCTCGGCATCACCCTTGCAGTCGCAGGGTGAACACGAGCCAGTTGCACATTCATGCCTTAGTGATGCTGGCAAGGGCTGACATTTTGCTCCCTTCCCTGCTGGAGCTATGGTTTGGGGAGAATGGGAGTGTCACAGCAGTGACAGGCAGAATGTGGCCTAGGCTCAGAGCTTTGTAGAGAAGGGCAGCAAGACCCAGTGACAGCTCGGAGCTGTTGTCAGGGCTTCACCCTTGCTATTTCAGTAATAGGCACATCATTATGCCCTATATGGATTTGTTTCATTCATTCATTCGATACTGAGGCCTGCTGTGTGCCAGGCACTGTTTGGGATTTTTTTTTTTTTTTAAGGGTTTGAGTTATTTATTGGGGGGGAGGGCGGACAGAGGGAGAAGCAGGCTCCCTGCCTGTGCTCAGTCCCAGGACTCAGAGATCATCAGTGACCTTCGAGATTTGAGCTGAAGGCAGCCGCTTAACTGAGCCATCCAGGTGCCCCGGTTTGGGACATTTGTGGACCATTTTTGTGGACTGTAGGATCTTTCATCCAAAAAGTCCTGTGAATCAGCCCTTCTCTACATTTTATAGGGAAAATAAAAATTCAGAGTGGTTCAGTGATTTGCATAAAGTTGCACAGTTAAAGGACCAGTATTTTGAGCCTTTAACTCTTTCAGTTTGGCTTTCTGTGGTTTCAGTGGAATTTTTAACCAAATGCTAGTGCCCAGGCCTCAGCAGCAACGATGCAAGGGATCTTTTCGATTTCCAAGTTCACTTTTCAGCTTGCTATCCCTGTACCAAGAACCAAGTATTAACATCACCGAGGCTGTTTGTTTTCATTGAGGTATTATGGACATCAGTTTTGGGGTATGTACAATTCAGTATTTGTATGTATTGCAGAATGGTCCGTCCACTTTTCTTGTGATGAGAGATTTTTAGATCTTCACTCTTGGTGGCTTTCTAATGTACAACACAGTATTATTATTAACTGTAGTTACCATACTGTACATTCCATCCCCAGGACTTATTTTGGTTTGTGTTTTTTTTTAAGTGGTGATTTGGCCTGGTCAGGAGTTTGGGTGCATTCCTTTCCCCTGTGAACTTGAGCCAGCTGGGAGAGGGCTTGCATGATTGATGCACTCAACCTGGGCAGAGAAGGGGGAAGACAGAGATGTCGGGGTCTGCTCCTGTGAAGCCTGGAGGTGAGGGCCGTGGCCACCACACCTGAGGTAGGTGGTCCATAAGCATCAGAGTGTTGGGGACGGACACTAGCATAAGGCCGGGACTCGACCGTAACGCGGCCTGATAGAGGTCTGTCTTCCGGTCTTGCCAGTCTGGTAAATTCCTCCCATGGGGAGGTGTAAGGGAGATGTCTGTGTGAGAAGTGGTTCCCCCAGTACGCCTGTCCCCTGAGGGCTAAAGAGGGGTTGGGGGGCTGGGAGAAGGCTGCTCCCCTTTAGAGACCTCTGGTCAATCACAGCCTGACAGATTGGGGGTATGGCTCAGGAGTAAAGCATTTGACTGCAGAACTTGACAGATTATTCCCAGCTTGGATGGGCGCGAACTTCCCTGGATGTGGCATCCGCTAGACTCACTTCAGCTGCTCAACAGTGGGCACACAAGCAGACTTGTGCTGTTGTTTCCACCAACACCCAGTCTCACAGCTGGTCCAAGCAGGGGTTAGGCCCAGACCGAAGGAGCCAGATGTCCTGACCGTGCGATTCCATCCATGTTGCCAGCGGGCTCCCTGGCCCATTGTGCTGTGGTTTCCCAGAGGTCCCTGGGGGAAATGGGGCTCCATGAAGTCCTGCAGCCCTCTCAGAAGTGAAGGTGTCCCTAAAGGATATTTCAGCTGACTTGCTGGCTGCAGAACGAGCAGGGCATTGAAAGCTGAGGGTGAAGAGCTCCCTGACTCGCTCTCACCAGGTAGATGCGGATTCCTGAGGCTACCAGGCACCCAGAATGGGACGCTGGTGGGCGCCCAGGTCTAGCAGGCCCCAGTGCCAATGACTGACCTAGGAGAGAGGATTAGGATAGCAGACCTCCCAGACTCAGTGCAGAGAAAGGACAAGTTCATCAGCAACTCTCTTACAGAGGAAAATGCTGTGGAGTAAGCGCAGGCTCTGGGATCGGCAGATCCGGATGTCAGTTCTGGCTCCGCCTCTGCGGGATTTGATGAGCCTCTCTGCAATGGTCACAGGCATAGGCTCTCAGGCATAGGCTCTGGGCTACTGGAAGGGCTCATCAGGATTACGCCTGCAACAGTCTTAATGTGGAGCTGGAAAGAGCACTTAGAATTGTTGTTACTGGCTGCACAGAAGCCTGGGGCCCAGGGGCTCGTGTAGGCTCCGCAGGAGCTCCGGTTGCTGGCGGGGGCCTGGGGCATTTTGTCCACAGAGTCTCATGGAGCCTGCGCTCTGTGCCAAGTCCCCGGACAGTGTAACAGTGAGTACTGTGCATGTGGACCGCGTGCCCCCGCGTAGAAACGACTGCCCTCCCTTGCTGGGAGCAAGAGCTTTTTAGGTTTCCTTCCCCAGATCAGCGAGCCCACGAGGTCCCAGCTGAGGAAGGCGCTGACACAGGGACATTGGAAACTCCTTTATTACCCTGAGTATAACAAATAGAACACAGTCACAGTATAAAAACAGAGCAGGAAGTGCAGGCAATGACACAAAGTATGCACAGGGGACACGCTCCTTCAGGGTCTGCAGCTAGTTACTTGGAAAAAGCCAGTTAGGATTATAAAAATCTTCTTTAATAACAATTCCACTAAAATTATACAAAGTACATTCAATACTTAAGGGTAGGGAGGAAGCCAGTTTGGCCCGGAAGCATCATCCGTCGGCTCCAACAAAGGAAGCCCAGCTGGGCTGGGGGGGTGGAGGTCCGGTTGTAAAAAATGAAAACATGGATCGGTTAAAAACAAGGCCACCCACAAGGAAGGAGGGTGAGCGTGCATGTTCCTGGGGAGGGCGGGGGGCCCAGCCGGCATGCTGCTGCTGGGCCTGGGCTGGCGCTCAGGCGGGCTCCGAGTGTGTGGGGGGCAGGTTTTTATGCTTGAAATACTGCACGACTTGTTGGGGCAGTTCCGCCAGCACAGCTTTGGCCAAGGTCTCTTTCGCTGCCTGCAGGGCCGAGGGGGAGGTGGAGAGGGGAGATAGGAAAGGTCAGTGGAAGATGGGGGGGGGGGGAGAAACCGTGCTGCTAGCTGCTAGAGAAGGTGGCCCTGGAGGACAGCATCAGGGCTGAGGGCCAGGGCTGTCTAGAACTTGAGACCCTCGTCCCAGCCCGGGGCCTGAAACCCCACTGCTGGCAGTGCTTTTCCTTTCCATGAAGTCTCTTTCCTTGAGCACTTGAGAGGCCTGGGGATCACATCTTAGGATGAGTGTGTCTGTGGGAGGCTCTTCAGGAAAAGAGCCGGTGGAGGCGAGCCGCACAGCCTACTCACCTGCCAGGCATTTCCTGAGCACCTTCTTGGCTCACATACTCGGGCCGGGACTGCCTGGCTCACTGCCAACTGCTCAGCCCCAGGGAGGTGCTCAGTCAGTGTCCTGCGCATAAATTGGGGCTGGGGGTGGTGGCCCAGCATCTGTCCTCGGGAAGCTAAGGCTCCAGAGGAAGGAGTTGGACCACCTCAGGTAAGACCCAGAGGGCACTGGGCAGAGCTGTGAGCACCACTAGCTATAAAACAAAGTGATAAGTTCTTGCTAGGACTGGCTTGTAGGATCTATGCCACCCAACCCCAAGAGGGCCTAAGGCTGAGGGAACCAAGTAAGCTTCTAGTTAGTTGAGAGTCGGGCCCCCAGGTGACAGGACAGGGGTGGCATCTGAGACTACTCCCTCTGGGAACCTGGTGGGTCCAGCTGCTAGGGAGCGACCTTGTGGGCAGACCCAGGGTCACCTGCAGATAGGCCCAGAGCCACCCCCAGGAACAAGGGGGGCCACCAGTCCCCCTGTGGAGCAGAACATCCGATCTGTGAAGGAGGCTGGGTGGGGGGCGCCTACCACGAAAGCCTCTCACTCCTAGGCCTTTGCTCTCAGCTGCCCCCGCCCCCTTGCCTGGAATGCTTTGCCCCACCTGGGTAACTCCAAATTCTGGTGCAGGGCCTCCACGCAACCCCGAGAGCCCCATTGTGGATTGGGCACTGCTCCCTGGGTTCTAGGAGCTTGCCAGTGCTCACGTGGTCGGAGGACCTCACGGGGGCGGGCCCTGCACAGCACACAGTCGATGGAGCGGAGGGCCAAGGAGCGGAGGGCCAAGGAACCCAAGACTTTCATCCTTACTAACTCTGGCTGCTAGGGTCCCCTAAGTGCCCCCTCCCAAGCCCACACTCACGTTGCGGAACTCTCGGAAGGGCACAAACTGCACGATGTCACGGGCCGCCTCCTCCCCGGTGTGCGAGCGCAGCGTGCGGCTGTCCCCGTCCAGGAACTCCATGGCAGCGAAGTCGGCGTTGCCCACGCCCACGATGATAATGGACATGGGCAGCTTGGAAGCCTGCACCACGGCGTGGCGCGTCTCCTCCATGTCACTGATGACACCATCCGTGATGATGAGGAGGATGAAGTACTGCTGCAGGGAGGAGGCAGCCAGGT
>CM053620.1:22044822-22064287 GCA_028646535.1 Procyon lotor
CCCCCCCCCCGGCCCTCAGCACCCCGCCCCTGCGGGCCTCTCCTAGCCTGAACCCTGACCTGTCCCCTGCCCGAAGCACAAACCACTCTCTTCCTCCTGCCCTGGCTGTGACCTTAGACGCCGCAGCTTGCAGTCAGAGCCCCGAACTCCAGGCCTGGCCCTCCGATCACTGCTGTGGGGCCCTGGGCAGCTGCTCTGACCTCTCGGAGAGGGCATGCCTGGCCCACAGCAGCGCTCCATGCCAATCCTGGCACTCAGGTCCACGGCCGGGGCGGGCAGCACATCCCAGCTGACTCGGTCCAGCCTCGCTTTCTCCCCTCCACCCACACCCAGGTAACCTGCGAGCTGCTCCTTCCCTGTCTGCACAGCTGGTCTCCAAGACAGGCCGGTGCTTCCGGGCTCGTGGCCTCTGCTGCTAGTAAGTGGGTCGGGGGGTCACAGAGCGCACACGGCCTCAAGGCCCAGTGTTATTCGGCCACGGCTCTTCGCTTCCAGAGCCTGCACCCAAGAAGGAGTCAGTTCTGTTCCGGTGTGCCTTCAGTGCCTCTCATCTGCTCCCCTTCCTTAGCAGCAGCAGAGAGGTGGGACACAGAGCTTCAGGGGATGACAGTTTCTAGCTAGACTTCAATAGCAGGTACAGTTTGTTGTGTTTATTTTACCATTACTCTCTATATATGGTAAGTGGTATTTTCACTTAAGGTGGGCTATACTGTTTTATAAAATTACTTAGAATATTGAATAATTAGCGTGGGCATGTGGGGCCATAGCCTGAGCTGTGACCAGGACAGGGTGGGCTCATGAGGTTCGGGAAGGCTCCCTGGATGGTCTGGGCAGAGGCCCAGGATACCGAGCAGACTGAGAAGCTAGTGTCTTTTCCCCCCAGGGGGAACCTGGTTTTCCCCCATCTGTAAAAAACAGAAAAGCCCTATGTGGCCCTACTATTCTTTGAGGCTTTTGCCTTCTAGTCTGATCCTTCTTGTTCTCAGGAGAGAAGGGCCCAGACTAGTCTAGGTCATGGAGGGCAGAACTGAGCCAGACCCCAGGTCAGCACCCAGCCACTCCTCACCCAGAAAAGCCAGCTGCTCCCTGGGAATCATGCAGAGGCTACAAGTTTAGCCCTCTGGGATGCCCTGCTCTCCTGCCTGTGTTTCCCCCCCACTCCGGACGTAGATCTGCCATCCTAACAGGCGCCGCAGTGCAGCAGCTCCTGCACTGTGCCTTTAAGAGATGGAGCCCTTGGCGGTGGGGATACCTGTTGCTATGGAGATGGCAGCCTGCATTCTTGCAGTGGAGGGCAGCAGCTGCCAGCATCCCCATCCCTGTGGTTGGGGGACCTCGTAAGCCCATCTACACCCTTGTCCCCCCACAGCCCACCACCATTCCAGCACCCCTTCCGTAAAGTGGCCCTCTAACCCCACTTCCATCCCACCAGAAACACTCCAGGGCAAGATTTCTGGGGCACCTAAGCTGGCAGGAGGGAAGGCAGGGAGGAGGGAGAATGCCTGGCCTCCTTCAAGAGGTTCACTACTCGGGGTGGGACTGGCCTACCCTCCCCCCATGCGGACCTCTCAGCTTTCTCCTTTCACTCGGCCACACGGCCACACGTCTCCACTAGGAGATGGGAGCCTCGGGGCTGCGCCTCACCTTGGATCCTTCTTCCCAGGGAGGTGGGCAAAGCCAGGGTCTGGGTTCCCACCACCTGACCCGGTGAGAATGTCCCTGCGAAGGCACAGCAACAGTGCACAGACCCTTCCCGTGCCGCCCTTACGCTGTGATTCTGTTCTAGAGCTGAGGAAAGGCGCTAAGGGGGTTTCAGTGACTTGCTGGGAACTGGCAGTCTTGATCCAAACCCAAGCACGGCCGACTCCAAAGCTGGGGCTCTTTCCACAGCGTCCCCCTCTGCCATCCCCACCCCCGTTTTGGTGGCCTGGCCTTGCCAGTCAGGGGGCCCAGCAGGAAGGAGCTTTCTGCACCCTCTCATCCCACCGTCTAGGATAGCAGCCCAGGGAAGAACGCCAGCCAGCCATAATACCCACAGCCATGTGCCTGATCTCAGCTTCTGCCCACCAGGCCGGCCTTGGCAAGGGACCCGCAGCTAACACGTCCTGCGCTTCTCACCCACCCCAGAGCCAAGGTTGTCCTGGAGCCTCTACATTCCACTCCAGCGCCAGGGGTCTACAGCTGCACCCCTCAGAAATGGGAGGGTGCTGTGGAAGAGGAGCATGAGGGGCAGAACTGGGCAAGAGGAAGGGGGAAAGGCCTCTGCTGTGCCCGCAGACAACCCTGGTCTCCCTTACCCCCCAAGCTTTTCCACCTCTACGCCCTTCCTCCTGCCGGGCATACCCTTCCAGCCACAGCGCCAAGACCCACCTGAGCGTCTACACCTGCATCCCAAGCAAGTAGAAGGTCCTCCCCAGCCCAGACCACGTCCCCTACTAGCATTACCCCTTGGGGAGGTCTCCGCTGGAGACACCTCACCCCGCCCCCCCCGCACCCCAAGTGCTCCTCCAGGCAGCCCCTGGCACCCTGTCCCTGCCCCAGAAACAGCCAGTCACTGTCAGGTCCAACCAAAAAGCAAAGCACCCAACACAATTCAAGGAAGGAGTAGCTTTTGCCTTTACCCAGAGGCTCTTCTGGCTCCAGGGACTGTAAATAGCTGCTTCCCCTAAAGCATTTAACATATGATCAGATCTATAAGAAACCAACCGCGATTCCAGGCAGAGTCTGGGGAAGCTGCTCCCTGGCTTATTTCTAGAAGTTGGCTGCCGAAAACCCTTGGGGTTGGGGGAAACTCCCAGGGTCCTGGGTCCCAGCTCCCCCTCCACCAGGACACCAGATACCTAGGTGGCCAACCAGGAATGGGCCATGGACGGCGAGACCCAGGACTTGTGGGTAGCCCCTGCTGAACCTCTTCATACCCTCAATGGCCTCCCACGGCCCTGTGGCAGGGGCTCTCCCCTACCACCTCAACCCCCTTCAAGACTTCCTCCTTCAGTGATGTCCAAACGCCATCCCTCCTGGGCTTTGCATATGCTGTTCCCTCTGCCTGGGGCACTCCACATCCACGTGCACACATGCTTTTTACGTGGCTACCTCTTAAGCATCCTCCACGTTTCCACCTGGCCATCTCCTCTCCAAGTAGCCCTCCCTGAGCCCTCCGGTTTAGGTGCCACCATTAGGAGCCGTGACTCACAGCGGCTGCCTCCCAGCCAGGCTCCCCGGCCCCACCCCAGACTGCGGGCTCCAGGAGGGCAGAGGCCGCGCATCACGGTCTCCCTCGTGCCACACAGAAACCTGCTCCGGAAAGACGGGCTGTGTGTGTGAACGAGTGAGCGATGCCTCCCACCACCTGCTCTCAAGTGTCTGTCCGTGGGCGCGCACGCGTGTGCATGTGTCTAGGGCCGGGAAAGGGGACGCCCCGCCAAGTGCTGCCCCCTCCCGCGGCTGTATAAAAGTAGCACTGACTGCACACATTATTTCCGTCTGCCTCGGGTCTAACTGTGCTCATTGAGTGCTTACTGCGTGCCAGGCACCGTGCTGAGCGATTCACGTGCCCATCTGGTTGAATCCTCGGTGTTTCTAGCAAGCAACTCCTGTTCCAGCACCTCCCACGGTACAGGTGAGGAAACAGGTTCAGAGAGCTTCAGCAAGCTGCCCTGGGTCACACAGCCAGGCAGAGGGGGAGCTGAGGTCTGAACCGGCTTCATGGGGCTCCAGGCTGAACCGTCAGGGGGCGCCACCTCTGGTGCATGGGGAGATGTGGGCTAGAGCTGGGCCGGAGGTGGAGAAGAGTTCTCTGTTCTCCGGGCCCAATCCTGCTGGGAGATGGCCCAAGTCACACGAGCTGGGGGGCACTGCTGCCTTGAGGGTGACGGTGTCCAGAGAAGGCTGCCTCCCCCGGTTGGAAGGACCCGTTCAGGACCCAAGTGGCTGGGGCCCTGAGAGCGCGGGACCCTTGCCTCGAGACCACCAGGGAGCTGCCTTAAAGGGGATCAAGACTAGGCAGAGAAGGAGCCAGGTTCCCCGCTCTGGGGAGTCCCTAGCAATTGTTCCTCAGAACATTAGAGCCCCTCGATAGCCTTCCCCCGGGCCCGGGCCTCCTTTCTCCTCGGAGCACACCTCCTGCGCCTTCCCCCGCTGGCTCCACCTGGCGAGAATACCCTTCCTGCTCCCACACCGCGAATATTCCTTCTCAAGAACGCACGCTCTTTCTCCCACTCCTCTCAAAGCGGTGCGAGCCCAGGGGCTGCCTTTCCAACCACCTCCAGCCCTGCTCCCCCAGCAGTCAAAAAGCCCCTGCCAGGCCTTCCCTGGTTGCTGTCCCATTCAGGTGGCCCCGGAGTCTCCGTGCACCCCGGGGGGGCTTTACCTCTCCCCTTCCATTAAGGGAATGGGCTCAGAACAGGAAGGGGCCCATCTCAGGGGGGGCTGGCACTGCAGCAGCTCCAGCCCCCGGACGCCAAAGAGACCAGACTGCCTTCCTTCGCCCCCACCCCTTGCCACTGAGCTCCCTCCCGCCGGCCCCTGGCCACTGCAGCCCGCTCTGCCTGTCCTTCCTCCCCCGCAGGACGCTCCGGCTGCAGACGTGTGAGCCTTCTTCACCTCAACACCTCCTCAGAGTAGGTCTTACTCGTTTCCTACTGTACAAACGACGACAAAACAGAGGCTAGGGGAGGTCTCTTGCTTTGCCCAAGTCACAGTGAGGAAGCGGTGGGGATAGGATCCAAACCCGGGCAGCCTGACCCGAGAGGCCCTTTCTGCCCCTCAAACAACCAGACTGTGTCCTGCCATCTCACCCTCGCCAGGTCAGCCCTGGTGTCCCCTTCTCATAACCTCCACCTCCTCCATCTTTGCCCCCACTCCCAGAAGCCACCTCCAGCTCCCTGGGAACCAGGGAGGTGTGTCACTCTTCTGGTGGGCCCAGCGGGACCAGATCCTTGTTCCTTTGGGAGAGGCCCTGGCTGAATCACTTCCTGCCGCCTCCCGGTGGGACCGACACATTTGTCCATCCCCAGGCATGCTGAGCGCTGGCCACCAGCCAAATGATGACAAACACACAGGGCCAGACAGTGGCCCAGAGGGTCAGCTTTAGGACTGCAGGGACTATGGTCTCTTGGTGTCCGTGTGTCCCGGGAATAATGAAATACCCC
This sequence comes from Procyon lotor, assembly GCA_028646535.1. Taxonomy (NCBI): domain Eukaryota; kingdom Metazoa; phylum Chordata; class Mammalia; order Carnivora; family Procyonidae; genus Procyon; species Procyon lotor. The sequence goes on from CM053620.1 coordinate 22,049,973, forward strand.
CTGCCCTGGGAGGACACCTCCCGCTGATCACAGCCCCCTTAGTGTCCTACTAAGCACGAACGGAATCACGGTGTCTTTTTCAAGCCTGTGCTCCCGAAAGCCAGGACCAATCAAGGTGAGCTTGGCCCAATCCCCTTACCATACCTGCAGGGAAACTGAGGCAGAGAAGTCAGACTCTCCAGCTCACCAGCCCCGTGGGGGTGGGCAGAGTAGGGACGCACCTCAGTCTGGGGCCAGCCCTCTCCCGCACATTCACGGTGGCGGCTGCCTACTCACCGTGGCCGTCTGCTGCTGTGTGGCCTGCGCTGCAAACCGCGCCACGTGGTTGACGATGGGAGAGAAGTTGGTGGGCCCATAGAAGCGGATGTGGGGCAGGCAAGCCGAGTACGCCTGGGCGATGCCATCCACACCTGCTCGGAGAGAAGACTGCTTCAGCCTGGTCCCTCCCGGGCCCTTCACCCTCCCTCATCCCATCTGCAGACCCTACCTCTACTTCATGCTTGCCCCAAATGCCCCTACAGTGGCCAGCGTGGGTCCTGTGAGACCAGACGCTCCCAGAGGGCAGGGCCAAGGTAGTAGAAAGCAAAGAGCCCTGAATATGGAGTCAGGAAGACCTGAATTCGAATCCTGCCTTTGCCACTTCTTAGCTGTGGGACCTGAGGCAAGCTATTGAATCTTTCTGAGCCTGTTTCCTTGGGACTTGGGACTGATAATCTTCCCTCTTGGGCAGCTGGCCAGAGGGGGGCTCAGCAGGCTCTTCCCAGAGAAGGGGCTTGGCGGCTAGCCATCTTGAGGTCCATTCTAGACATGCTGTGGGTTTTGCTGAGGGTTGCTCAAGGTGGGAGGGCAGCGGGGAGGACAGAGATCCTTACAGAGCTGCACATAGCAGGTGCTCTGTAAACAGCCACTATTATGAGAAGAATATCCCACAGGCCTGTGGTCAACCTGGGGGCCTCTGGCTGGGGAAGAAGTCGATCAACCCGATTTTGGATAAAGTCTCTGGAGACCTGCTCCAAACTAGACCAAGCCCGGGAGGAGCAGCAGCTACATTTCTGGCCAGCAGATGCCATGGCATGGCTTCTCAGTCAGCGTCATTCCCAAGTTGGTGACTTGATACATTTCCCTTCCAAGTACAAACCGGGCCCAGCTCTGGGAATCCCCAGGGAAGGCAGATGCTACATCCAAGCCAAATCCTAGGCTGGGAGGGGCGCCGGGGTGGCTCAGCTGTTAAACGTCTGCCTTTAGCTCAGGTCATGATCCTGGGGTCCTGCATCAGGCTCTCTGCTCAGCGGGAAGCCTCTTTCTCCCTCTCCCAACCCCCCCCCCCCCAGCTTGTGTTCCCTCTCTCACTCTAATAAAAATCTTTAAAAAAAAAAAAAAAAAGTCCTATGCTGGAAGGTCTCATGATGGTGGCATCCTCTTCCATATCTGCCTGGAGCCCCCTTCCTCCTCCAAGTTTCTTAATTGATTCTGGAGGCCTCCAAAATCCTCTAAGGCCGAGGGGGCAGGGGGTGAGCCAGGCAACACGTTCACTGTCTGCCCCAACCCTTCATCCTTGAGTGCCAAAGCTCTCTGTGGAAGGCAAAGGAGCAAGGTGGGGCAGAGCCAGGGTCCTTCCAGCAAGGGCGGGTGGGGGGTGGGAAGTACAGAATTTGCTGCCCTTACCTTCTGCTCTACAGAGGGCTTCCCTTAAGTTTCACCTGACCCACCCAGTGAGGTAAGCTAAGCAGGTATCACACTCCCTGGGGCAGGTGAGGAGGCAAAGGCCCAGAGAGGTACAGTGATCTCTCCAAGGTCACACAGCCAGGAAAGGGCAGCAGCTGGCTTTACATCCAGGACCACGTGACTCCAACCTCCAGCTCTTCCCTATGGGTCATTATGAGCAAGCACGAGGGGGAGGGGATGGGAGAAAAAGACAAAACCTATACTCTAAGCCTCCCTCCACCCAGGGCAGGTGCAGGTGGGCTTGGCACTTACCTGAGCAGAAGGGGTTGGTGGGGTTGAAGTTGATGGCAAACTCATGGGAGACCTGAAATGTAGAGAAAAATGCTGGGCCAGCAGCCTTCTGTCCCTGAGTCTGGACCCAGGCCCCACCCACTGCCTGGCCAAGGCTCCCTCTAGGGGCACCTGGCTTTTCATGCCCCATCCCCACCCCTAGGTCAAGGCTACTGATCCCCCCACATCTGCTTTCACCTCCACTGCTGGGGCTGAGCGGAACACGGAGGTCTGACTACTCACCCCATAATGGGTGCACATCACCCCCATCTCTTCTAGGGGTGTCAGCAATGCCCGGGCCTCCCCACCCCACTAAGTCCCAGAACGGGACAGAGAGGCCTCGGGGGCATCCAGGCGGGTGCACTTGGACTGCCCCTTTGTCACACCTATCACTGAAGTTCCACTTCCGTGGGCCCCAGGGGCCTTCCCCAGCTTCAGGGTCAGCATGAGAGCTAGCAGAAGAGCCCAACCTGGGATTAGCGGACAACTTGCTCGGCAGGACTGGGGACCAGGAGGCATCCTGAGGCCAGAGAGGGCCAGCTCAGTTCCCCTGGGGACCCGCCCTGTTCCTCTGCCCCCAGCCCCAGCCCCGTGGATCATCCTACACGCTCCCCAATCCTGGAACACAGAGAAACCCTAACCAGACACCGTTCGGGGCCGCAGTAGGTCCGCGGTGGCTGCGGGGCCTCCCCGTTCTGCCTCCGGCTGCGGGCTCGGCCCCACTCGGCCCGCCTCCCTACCGCACGCCGCACCCCACGTTCAGAGCTCTGCAGGCATCCCCTCGCTCCTGGCCATGACTCAGTGAGTAAAGGCCTCTTACCACCCCATTTCTCGATGATGACCCTGGGACACAGAACAGTCTAGAATGTTCCCGGGGTCTCACACCTACTGAAGGACAACGCTGGGGCCAGCACCGAGGTCGGGCTGCCTCCTGAGTCCACGTTCCCCGAACCCACTAACCTCAGAAGGGGCTCCTCTCCGTAGGAGGGCGGGCGGTGACGCAGTCTTGCCTGCGTCTGCGAAGTGCCCTCCCTCGGGGCTGCACGGTCTAGGCCTCGGGGAGGCTAATGTGCGCCCACCGGGGAGTGCGGGAGGGCTTGTTCTGATCTTCGCTGAAGTGGTGCACAGGAGGCCCTACTTGAGCTAAGCAGCAGAGAGGGCGGGCACACAGGCGCGGCCACTTTAGATCACTACCCCGGGGCCTCACCACCGTGCCCCCTGCTCCCTAAGAGCTGTGGCTGGAGGTCCCGCCTGGCTGGGGGACGGCTGCATGCAGCCTGGAGGGCCGGCCCCCAGCAAGTTAGCCTGAATTAAATTGTGTGAACGGTATGGACTGGCTGCCTTCGTTTCCTGGTCTGAAAGTGCCTTCTCAGCCTGGAGGATATTTACTGACCTTCTTCCGTCTTCTCACACCCTCCCATGCGTTTTAAATTAGGAAGATAAAGAGGTCTAGGGGAATATCCGCCAGGTGGGAGCTTTAGTCTCGGCGCAAACACTCCCAGATATTAGGAAGGCTGGAAGTTATTAAGAACGCTGGAAGGCCCCACCAAGCCCAACCTACCCATTTCACAGGTAAACAAACTGAGGCCCAGAGAGGGAAAGCCAGGTGCCAAGGCCACACAGCAGAACAGGCCTAAGACCTGACTCTCCATGCCTTGAGAGGGAGTTGGGAGTCCTGGCCCTGCTGAGCCCTCCTGGGCCAAGAGGGGTGGGACTCAGCAGGGGGAGTTCACCCCAGCAGGGCCCCAGGGGTGGGTGGGTGGCCTGAGGAAAAGACCCTTCCCTGGGCGGAACAGCCTTATGTTCTTCGCTTCCTCTGCCCTAAGGCTGGCCTGGAGCCAGTCCCCTGATGTCCCTCTTGGGTCCTCTCCCTGCTCTGGGGCCCTCTTCACCCTGTCCCCTGTCTGGGCTCCAGCTGTGGGGGCTGGAGGTCCTCATTGCCATGGCAACTTGATGAGCCTCTATAGAGACTAAGAGGGGGGCTTATACGGAGGGGTTGAGAGAGGAAAATGGTTGCCAAGGAAACCAGCCTCCCTGGGCCAATGACTTCCTGCAAAATCAGATTTTCGGAGATTTTAGAGACCAAGGGGGAAAAGCCCCCTCCTGATAAAGATGGAGTAGTATTCTGCTTTCTGGGCCACCCAACGTCTTCATTCTCACTCCTCCCCCTCCCCTTTCTTTGCGGAAAAGCAGGGTGGTCCAAGTGGGTGGGGCTGTGGAGGTCCTGCACCAGCCCAGAGGCCCCTCGCTCGGGTCACCTCCTCCAGCGGCTCCACTTCACAGGTGGAAAGAATGAGGCTCAGAAGGGGTCAGGGGATGCCCAGGTGACACCAGTGAGCCACAGCAGAGCCAGGCTCCAATCTGGGAGACACGTGCATGCCCTTACAGCAGCACCCCCCCACACACACACACACGCTCACTGCCCTGGTTTGCCTGAGAAAGGCCAATAAACAGGACAAGTTTCCTGGAGGCCCTAAGCCAGATTAGGGGCCCCTGGGGACCTGCTGGCCACAGGTCTTTGTCCTGGGACTCCCCGCTGCCTTCTGACAATCAGTGCTTCTGTTCACCCAGCCTGGCCCCTGGTCAGTGGGTTACTTAAGACATTGCCCCCTGTGGCCCGGGGGGCGGGGGGGGGAGGGGCAGGGCACGAGAGAGGGAGCTGAGGGGCTCCCAGAGGGACTGTCCTCTCCGAGTCTCAGTTACCCCAGCCTTACAGCGGGGAGGGACACAGCCTGGGCTCTTCCCCACCCCAGACTTTCCTCCCACCTGACTCCTCTCTTCATCTGAACAACTGTGGCTCATTCTGAATGTCCAGGCTTCATGCTGTCTCCTCGGGGAAAGGCTTTCTGAGTCCCTCAGCCATGGACCAGGCCAGGGGTCCCTTTTGGATGCCCCTGGCCGAGCCCCAGGGAGGGATGACAGTCCCAAGCGCAAGCAGCTGATTCGCAGGTTCCTTCTCGCCTCCCACCCGCAGAGAACCAACACCTCCGGCTCCTCAAATTCACTCTGCCAACAAATGAGGACACACCCAGTGTGTGGCAGGAGCTGGGACAGACAGGAGGAAACCAGGGGCCCTCCCGGACAGTTCAGCTCTGGAGGGAGGTGACAAAAAAGCAAACCGACACAAACCGAGGTGACCATCAAGTTCTGAGAGGACGGTGCCAGGGATGGGAGGAGGGACCGCCCATGAGCTCCCTCAGGGAAGGCCTCCCAGAGAGAATGCCTTCTTGGCCTCTAGAGTGGGGAAAAAAGTGAAAAGGAGCAACAGGCCAGGAAAAGGCCATGTGCAAAGGCCCTGAGGCGGGAATAAATGAAAAAAAGGTTCAAGTGGCAGAAGCCAGGCAAGTTAGAACGGCAGGGAGGTAAGGGGCTGGCAGGGGAGGTGGGATGCAGCATCCGTCCTCGCCCGGCCTGGCTCTGGCAGCCCTCCTGGCACCACTGGGCACTCCAGCCTGGCCAAGCCTTGAGCCTCCCAGAGTTGCCCTGTGACATTTTCAAGGAGGCTTTTGAGGGAGAAAACATCTCATTCAGCCAGAGTTCTTTCAAAGCTGGCCGGTGTCCTAGCAACGGGCTCCTGCCGGGCCTGGCCGCACCAGCCTGCCCCGCCCCCAGTGCCAGCCCTGCCTGCCCAGAGGCCTGGCTTTGGTCCTGCGGGGTCCTGCCCCCCACCATACGATGGCCAGCAGGCCACAGAGCCACTCCTTGAAATTCAAGGTGAAGATCGTCCTCCCCTAGAGAGGAGGGGAGGGAAAACGCGCACTCTGGAAAACAGCATGGGGCACAGCAGGGCGGACAAGAGGGGGCCACTAGCTGAGCCCGGTGTGCCCGTCCCCAGGCTTCTCACTGGAGAGGCAGCAGATTCTGAGAATAAACTTAAGGGTCCATTTGCTCAGCTGGAATTAAACAAGGCCTCGGAGGCCCGAGCCTCTGTTTTTCCGCCTGTAGAATGGACATGAGTCTTTCTCTTCATCTCTCCATCCTGCCCATCCTCACCCTGCCCAGTCCGCGCTCAGCAGCCAGAGCAGGCCTGCAAAATGCCAGCTGGCAGAGGAAGGAGGAAGACAGGTCCAGCTGACACGGACCCCGCAGTGGCCGTCAACTGCTCTTTTTAGGATGCATTTGAGGCCCTGCATGGGGGCCTCAGATGGAGAGAGGGCTCTCTCCATCTTCTATAGATTCCATCATGCCCACCTTCTCTGTTCCTCCACCTCGCCCTGTCCCTCTTCCTCCCAGGCTTTGCACGGGTTCTCTCTGCTCTGAACACCCTCCCTACCCTATCAGCACCTCCAGTCACTCTGCAAACTCCTCCCTCCCCTCCCTTAGACTTTGCCTCCTCCAGGAAGCCTTCCCTGCTACCCCCAGGCGGGGCTGGGGCCCTCCTCTGGGCTCCCACCAGGCCCATGCTGCCCCATCTCTGCTCTGATGACCCTGCCCGTCTCTGGGGTTGCCAGACAGAATATAGGATGCCCCGTTACGTGTGAATTCCAGATAAACAATGGGTAACTTGTGAATGTAAGTGTATCCGCAATATTTAGGACATACTTAAGAAGTTTATCTGAAATTCAAACTTCACTGGGTGTCCTGGACTTTTGTTTGCCAAATCCAGCCTCCTACTTGTCTTCCCCACCTGACCTGAATACCAGGGGACAGAGGCCATAACTGTCCCACTCGTCCTTCCAGCCCCGGTGCCTGCGTGAGGTTCAGGCTGAGCCGTGAGTGTGCAGGCAGGAAGGCTGGGCCCCCAGCCCCTTCCAAAGCAGATCCAAGAGAGGCCACACACACAAATCCCATCTTGACCAGAAGGCAACAGTCCAGCTCCACTCACCTTCCAGTCTGGGGGTAACTGGGCCCCAAAGCCCAGAGCCGGAAACATCTTATCGCTAATCAGAGAGAGAAAAAGAAAACCACAATGAGCCAGCAGGACAGAGGCCTCACCCGCCCACACTCACCCTTCCCAGCCCCCATTCCCAGGGCCCACTCGGCCTCGCACACCGCCGAGGACAGAAGGAAAAAGCTCACCACCTCCAGAAAGAGCTCTGCTGGAATGGTCCACTGAGCTCACACCCCCCTAAGAGTACCTGGTGAATGTGAGGCTTGACCGCATCTACACCTGCGGCAGACATGACTAATCAATCACAGCACTTATAACAAGGGGGCCTGGGTGTGCCTTCTGGATCCTTCTCACACTGCGACCTTGGGCATCCGCTAAACCACAGTCGTTATGGAAATGTACTGCTTGTCTCTCAACCTCCCTTTTGTGGCTGGGGAAAATTCTGAGAACCCTGGCTTAGCCTCAAGGCCCTTCATCATCCAGCCCTAGGGCCTACTCTCCCCTGCTTCCCTCTGCTCTCCCTCACACCCCACTGCCTCAGCCCCGGCCACGGCCTGCTAGCTGTGCCCCATATGCACAGGGCACCCTCATGCTCCGATTTCAATCATGTTGTGCCCTCGCTTGAACTCCTTGTCCCCAGTCTATTCCCTGCGGCAAACTCCTACTCATCCTTCAAGGCCCAATTCCAATGGCCCCTTCTTTCTGTGGGTTCCCCGAGACCTGAGAAACCCTCCCTCTCTCTCTGGTGCTCCTACAGCTCCTACCTTACAGGTGAGCTGGTCTCTCAGAATTCCAGTGACTTTTCCTGTCTTCCTCCTTGAGTGGGAACTCCTGAGCACGGGGATCACATCTCACCCATTCAGTCGCTCAAGGTGGATACTGAGCAATCCCCTGGCTGCCGTGTGAGGACAAACTGCCAGGGGCTAGGACAGATGCAGGGAGACCACTGAGGAGCTACAGAAATGATCTGGATGGGAGGGAATGGTGGTCTGATGGGCTGGTAGCAGTGGCGGTGGGAGAAGAGGTAAGACTTGAGTGTTTTGAAAGGATTTGTGGAAAGAACAACGGGAGAGATGAGGAAAGGAAAAAGCGAAGGGTTTTGGGGTGAGTGGTGGTGCCTCTCACTGAGATGGGGAAGAGCGAGAGAGGGGTAGGGCTGGGGGACTCCAAAGTGGCAACAGCAAACTCTTCCACCCAACCATAAGATGAGGACTTTCACCTCCCTTGCCCTATGTGCTATACCTCTCTTAATGTGGCCAGGGACCACAGCCACCCTCCCCCACCTAAGGCCCTGGGAGTCAGACCCTGGTCCTCAGGCTTCCTCTCTCAGGGAGGTCAAGTGCACGCAGGATTCCTGTGCCTGCTATTTTTCCTGCCAAATCTCTGGCACCTGTACCTTCCTCCCCAGTGTCCCGTGTTTTGGTCTCCTGGTCCTTCCACCTCCACCTGGAGGTCCCAATAAGCACTACCAGTGGCAATGATGCCATAACCTTCACAGGCTTTTGATTCTCCAAGGCCACACCCCCTATACAGCTTTCCTTTGCTGACTTTCCACTGCCTCCCCACCCTTGCCCTCCTGGCCTCAACCCAAAGATCTCCCAGAATCATGGTCATGGGAAGTGGACGCACACCTGCTGGCTGCTCCTTCCAAGTTCCCAGCAGGGGTGAGAATATTAAGACATTTGGTGCCAGGCCCAGGAATCAGAATGCCTGGGTACTAGTCCCCCTGATCTGTTTGACTTTAGATAAATTCTCTAGGCCTGTATCCCAGGCTTATGTTTCCCCAGCTCTAAAAGGGAAAGCTGCAACGATGGCAGACAAGTTTTGTTTTCTATCTTGATTCCTTTTCTTACTGGCTCCTTGGTGTACCATGTGCAGAAGGATTCCAGTGTGGATCTGGCTCTGCGGGGAAGAGGTCACCAATCGACTAGCAATGTCTGCCACAGGCGTAGCAAGGGGCAATAAGGCACGTATACCATGCGTTGGTCATTCCCGGGTTTGAGGATCATTGGGTCCCTTCCAGCTCTGACAAGCCGAGCTTCCCAGCTGGGTTGGGTGCAGCCGGAGCTGACCTTCAGAGCCCCTCCTCAAGCTTACCTGTCATAGTCCTGAATGATCTGCCCGACAGCCCAGATGGCCGACAGATACTCGTTGGTGCCCATGGGGTTGATATAGTGCAAAGAGGAAGGGTCGAGGGGGTTCCCGTTGGAGGCTGTGAAGTCTATCCCAACCTGTAGAGTGGGGGAAAAATAGCCAGAGTGTGGCAGAGACCCCAGCTCCCTATATCATCCCCGGGGACTAGAGGTTGATGGGACATGGGAAGCCACTCATCTCCCAGTGCCAACCCACTCTTCCATAAGGTGGTCTGAAACCTGGAGACTGTCTGAACTGTGTCACTCCTTTAGCTCTAACGCCATCTGTGGCTCCCTACTGCCTGAGCACAAAGTCCATTACCCAGATGTGTTACGAAGTCAACTCACAGTCCCGAATTCCTTTGTTCCCCTCCCCGTCCTCACCTACACACGCCCTTGTTTCCATTTCCAGGCCTTTATTCATGAGGTTCCCTCTACCTAAGAGCCAGGCCATCTTCTCTCCCTCTCTCGTTCTCCTCTATCATTCAGGACCAATTCAGACGTCGCTGCCCCACTGAAGCCTTCCCAGGCATCTGACCCCCATCCCAAGCCACCTCCACCTTGTCCCTCAGGCCCCCAAGGGGCCCTGGGGCCTGGGGCTGCCTGGTAGGCCAGCGCCCGTCTCCTCAGAATGGGTGCCCCCAGAACCAGGCCCAGGGCGAGGCAGACCACCGGGAGAAGGGGCTCCCCGGGGCTGAAGCTGAGATCTCAGCCCCCCAGGGCACGCCAGCACAGCCCCTGGAGGGCCAGCACAGACCGGGGGCGGAGGGGACCTAGGGAGAGGGATGGCCACCTTGGAACTTGGTCACGTGGGGTGGGTCAGGCACAGAGCCGCTCGGCATCCACTTGTTGAATGAACGCACACACGCAGAAGGAACAGGAGGGCCCAGTGGCTTCGAGGTCAACAAGGCCAGTCCCCTGACTCCACGGAGTTGTGCAGATGACCTCCAGGCCCACGGGATCAAGAGAGGGTGGTGGAGAGCGGTGAGGCAAGGCAGGGAGGTGGGCAGAGCACGGGGCCCAGCAGCTTCTCCCCTGGGGCCGGAGGTCCCCTTCAGGTGAGGAGCATAAGACCCGAGGAACAGGCCAAGTCTGTGGGGCACGCACCCCAGGCCACGGGCAGAGGGACAGTTTGTTTACTGAACACCTACTATGTGCCAGGCGCTGAGGGATTTGCTTGAGACTGGCACTCAAACGAGACCAAATCCCCGCACTTGGGCCCTCACAGTCTTCGGGGTGGGACGAACGGGGACGAGAGAAAGAGGGTTAAATAATTTCAGAGTGGCAAGTGTCCTAAAGGTCACAAGAGAGGAGAAGGGACAAGGAGGGACGGGAGGTGTCAGGAGAGGTGTCCTTGAGGAGGTGACCTCTATGTCACGGCCCCAAGGATGGCAGGACAGCACCCACGAGAAGGTTCCAGAAGGAGCGTTCCAGCTAAAGGAAACAGCAGATGCAAAGCGCTAGGACAGACAGGCGCTCAACATCTTGGGGGAACAGTGAGGACACGTGTGGATGGAACCGAGTGAGCAAACAGGAGGGGGTAGCAGAGGAGGCAGGAAGGCCTTCTGACGGGCAGGGAGGAATTTGGCTTTTTTCCCTTCTGCAGGGGTGTAGGCAGCAACACTCTGAGGGCTGGGCAGCCATGCCCTGACCTGCAGCCAAGCCCCGACTCAGGCTCAGCCACTTATGCCCTCCCCTCGGGGGCCACACACTCCCCTTGCCCTGGGGAAGTCCTTCCTGAAGTTTAGCCTCAGTCCCTCCTGCTGCAGAAGTGGCCCAAGCGCTCAGGGAGGGCCCTCCCTGGGCTCGGGGCCCGGGGGCCAGGGCAGAGCCTTACCGTGAACATGAGCTGGCAGCCGCCCAGGATGTAGTCCAGGAAGGAGTAGTCCCGGTTTATCTGGAAGGAGTCAGGGGAGTCAGTGGGTCCCTGGCCCGTACCTGAGGGCTAGCCCTCCACCTGGCCATCGTTCCCAAGAATGACCTTTGGGGAGCTCACTGCTCTGGGCCCCGAAACCTTGGGAGAGTCAAGGAGGCCAAGGGAAGACCGGGCTGGTTACAACCAAACGCAAATCTCTCTATAACAAAGCCATCAGATCAACCGTTCCAGTGGGTCTCACACACACACGCTCACACACTCACACGCGCACGCATACCAGGCAGGGTCCCAAGGCCTAGTGTCCAGTGTACCAACCAATGACACGGCAGAGAAAGTCTCAATTTGTTGCTGTTCAGTCCTTCCGCCCACTTTACCCCTGATGGACCTCGGCCCGCCCTCAGCAGAGAAAGACCAGCCTCCGGCCCCAGGCCTTCGGCTCTAAAGGGATCAAGCTTCGAACGCGCCCTGCTTGTTTCGGCTCTAAAGGGATCAAGCTTCGAACGCGCCCTGCTTGTTTCGGTGGTCTTGGCTCCTTTTGGCAAAGGATACTGGCCTACCAGTTTGGGTGGAGTTATAAGGGGACTCCTTTCAAAATAAATGTATTTAAGGAAAAAACAAACCAAGAATGGGGGGCAAGAAGGGCTGACTGTGAAAGTAGTAAGTGAGGCAGGTGGCAAAAATCATGAAAGGGAATAGAAGTGAGAGAAGTTTCAGGAACAAGGACCCCCGGGCCGCGATGCTGCCAGCTGCTAGCTTAGCTCGCCCAGGGCACTCTGGCATCGTGACCTCACCGAGCAAGCGGTCGTGGAAGCCCCTGGTGGACCGCACGGTCTCCAGACCAGGACACAGAGGCCCTGGGTGGGGAAGGGTGTCGGGGGCCGGCTGCCGACACGGGGAGGGCGGGGGGACTAGCTGCCCCGGCCCGGGCTCCCTCCCCGAACACTCTGCCCAATCCCAGCGGATGCTGGCTCCCAGCATCTAGGGATGGCCGTGACCGCCGTTGCTGTGAACTTCGCTCCCTTTCCGGGCCCGAGGCCCCAGCTGCGGCACAGGAGTTACAGTGACCTGAGCCCTCGATGGTGTTTCTGGGCCCCCGCCCGACGTCCCTCTGCCCCTGAGGAGTCGGACGTGCAACGGGCAAGCTGCCAGCGTGGGACGCGGTTACCTTCCAACCAGGAGAGGCCCCGGAGGATCATCTCATGGCCTCCCGAACCTCCTTACATCCCAGGAATGTGACAGGAGACTAACCCTTCACCTTTGTGTTTGATCTTGTTAACACCCCCACTCTACAGATGAGAAGACTGAGGCCCCAAGAGGTGAAGCTCAGAAGATCCCAGAGTTAGGACGTGGCAGAACCAGAATTTGAATCCAGGCCTTGCTGGCTCCATACCCAATGCTCTGTCTATAGGTTCTGTGGTGACAGCTCCCTGTAGGATCCCCCCCACCAACCAGGCCCCAGCTCTGGGCCCACCCCCGCGGGCTCACCTTGCAGGAACGCAGAATAATGATCCCCGAGTTTTTATAGTTCTTCTTCTTCCTTTGCTTCTTGGGGTTGATGCACTCAAACTCCAGCTGGACAACATAAGAGAAAGAGGAGCTCAGCTTGGGGCTTCCCTGGGGGACTGACCCTCTCCTGGGCCCCAGGATCCCCTCAACAGTGCTCACCCCGGGGCAGCATGCCTCTTCCAGGAAGCCTTCCTAGATGTCCACACCCAGAAAGGTTCTGGCTACCTTGGGCTCACACCAAGCTGTGTTTGCCCAAGGCAGGAGGCCCTCCATCTGCCCCTCACCCCAGATGATGACTTGTCTACATCGCGTCCACTCATATACCCAGAACCGTCACCCAGGGCCCAACTTCTTGTGGTGAGTTAAATGGACGTCTCCTGAGTGCCCGCCACATGCTAGGCACTTTACCAGGATCACCTCATTTATTTCCCACTCTGCCCTCTGCCCCATTTGACAGATGGGGAAACTGAGGCTCAGAGGAACCAGATGTTTTACTTAAGGCCACATAGCCAGAGAGGTGGGATCTGAGCCCCAGTCTGCGCAATTCTAAGGCTGCGTCCCTCACCCGTCCCCTGCTGAGGTTTGAGGGTCACACATGGGCCCATCTCACCGGGACGCCATCGCGAGCTGCACACATCTGTGACACCGAGGTCTGGAACTCGCCGATGAAGTCATGGCCCCCGTCGTTGTCATAGTCGTAGCACATGACCTGGGGTGGGTCCAGTGAGGTCACCCCAGAGCAGCCCCCAAGGATGTGCTCTCCAGCCCCTCTCAGCTGCCTGAGCAAACCCCGTGTCTTCCTTTTGCTGGGGCCTCGCCCTGTTCCCCAGCATCTGCCTTGCTGGCCTTAACCGCCTCCTGCAGGAAGCCTTCCATGACTGCTGGGAAAAGGAGCACCCCAGCAATAGAGGTTGTACACTCTGGAGCAGGAAGCTTGACTCCCCACATACCTGTCACTCAGCTCCTCATCTGCCTGGGGCTGTGGCCCACCTGCCTTGGTGGGCTATGGCCTGGGGCCCTCCCCAGGGGCGTTCCCCAGGGCAACCCTGGACATGCCTCTTGTCTCCCTAGACTGTTACCTTCCTTGAGATGGGCACAAAAAAAATCCCAGCTTTCCATGCTCTCTAATCTAGCTGCCACTCCTAGGAAGAAGGAAGGAATTATCATACCCATTCCACGGATGGATAAACTGAGGCCTCAAGAGGGAAGCACCAGCCCAGTCTCACAGTAGCAATCGAAGACCCAGAACTAGAATTCAGGTTTCCTAGTACCCTGGTCAGGGATCCCTGTCCCGGCCTCACTGATTCCCTCTCCCTTATCTGCTCTTAGACACAGGGCCCAGAGACTGAGAGGCTCGGGGAGACCAGTAATCATTGTCCTCATCATAGTGACAACCCCTGGTCGCTTGCATACTCGCTGTCCCAGCTGTCCGTTTCAGAGAAGGGCGCACGGAGCCGGGCACCTTGCCCAGATGGCTCAGAGGGTCAGGCAGATGTGAGAGGAAAGCCCAGGTCCCCTGCCTCTAACCCCTACCCAGGTCAGCTTCCCCATCTTAATAAGAGCTTTGCCAAGGCATCCCCAGAAAGCCCGGGAGAGCCTGGGAGGCTGGGGCTGGCGGGGTGGGGGTGCAAGGCTCCCAGAGCGCCCTCACCTGGATGGGCTTCTCCATGTCCCCATCACACAGGGACACCAATGGCACAGTGAACGGCTTCCACACGGGGTCCAGCGTGTACTTGATCACCTGCAGCACAGGGAGGGCCAAGCGTGAGCGCAGGCCCAGGGCAGCAGTGCTCTGGGCTTGGGCCGGTCTCACGGGGGTGGCAAGGCACAGAGGCCCACAGCCACGTTTCTGGGAATGGCAGTGAGCATCCCTGTGGCAGGGAGGGAGCAAGTCCTTGAGGCGCCTTCGCGGTTTTTCCTGTTCCCTGCATGGCAGTGACCTCACATCCCTGTTCCGAGACCCGGGGCGGGTGGC
>CM053620.1:22064787-22085325 GCA_028646535.1 Procyon lotor
CCATTTATTTAAGCTTAAAAAGTGTCAGAAGGGGCTCCTGGGTGGCTCAGTTGTTAAGTGTCTGCCTTCGCCTCGGGTCATGATCCCAGGGTCCTGGGATGGAGTCCTGCATTGGGCTCCTTGCTCAGTGGGGAGCCTGCTTCTCCCTCTCTTTGTGCCCCTCCTCCTGCTTGTGCTCGTACTCAAATAAATAAAAATAAAAATCTTAGAAAAAAAGTGTCAGGGAATATTCAGGGAAAAGAACATCCTAGGCAGAGGGAACAGCAAGTGCAAAGGTCCTACGGCAGGAGGGTGCCTGGTGCAATCACGGGACAAAGAGAAGGCTGATTTGACTGAGGCAGAATGAAGGTGGGAAGAGCAGAGGGGGTGAGGTCAGGGGCTGCTGTGGACACACCCAGTGGTTACTGTAATGATCCCAGCATTTGCACTGAGATAGGGAGTCCCCAGGAATGGGTTTCCAGTAATGTCTTGAATACCTCTAAATAACGGCAAACTCATTACCTCAGTGGTAAAGAGGTACGCATTTGGAGCGGCCTGAGCTATGGACTTGTTCCTGGCTGGGGCACCATAAAGGTGATGGCCACAAGCACCAGGACCAGGCTCCACAACCCTGGGCTGGGAGAGGGACACTGCTCCCTGAGGGCGAACCCCCTTCTTGCCTGCCTCACCTTCTTGTCCAGCCTCCTGCCCGCCAGACTCAGTGTGACGACCTGGTTGTCCGACAGCTCCTGGGCGGCGATCTGTAAGGCCAGGGGAAAGTGAGGGTCGGGAGGGGCCCCTCGGACTCCCCCTGTGTCCTGCCAGGCAGTGAGCACAGGTCCCCAGGGGTCAGCTCTCCAGGCCAGGACAGGGAAAGGAGAGGAGGGGTAGAATCAGGCGACCCTGGATGTGCCTCTCTTGTCTTCTCAAAACCTCCATCTCTAGGTTCTGGAAAATGGAGTCACCCATGTGAATCTGAGGAATCAGAAGTGACCCCATGTGGCTCAAGAGGGGAGGACTCGTGAAGCAGTTACCAGCTATGAGGGGTGGTCCAGAGCCCTGGGGAGGGCTGGCCAGGGAGCAGCTTGACAGGCCCCCCTGGGCCCCCACTGCAGACCCCGGGAGCAGAGCCACCTCAGAACGCCAAGGCACAGGGTACTCCAGGAACCTCACTGGACAGCTGGGGAAACTGAGGCCCAGGGCAGGGACAGGAGTCACCTGAGCTCCCTCTGCTGTCCTGTCAGCTCGTACCATCATCCATCTTCCATGCCCTGCCCTTGGCCATGGCCCTGTGGCTCCAACCCAGCCAAGGATGGACCAGCTGAGTGACCTTGGGTCTGCCTTTGCCCTTTCTGGGCCTCTCTGTCCGCCTCCTCACAGAGTGGCAGGGAAAGCCCTCGGGCCAACCGCAACACAAGTGGGCTGGGTCCTCTCCTGGCTGGGGTTTCCTCTTCCCTCACAAGGGTAGGACAGCCTCGCTTACAAGCTGGACCCTCCAGATCCACACACAGAAGCCAGGTTGGGTGCTAGGCTCCCCGTGCTTTCCTCCAGCAGAGACCTGCTCAATAACCTTGGAAGGTGGTCCTATTATCGCCCCCATTCCTAACAGGGAGGACCTGAGCTCTGGAGGGCCTCGTGGCAATGCTGGGGACGGGGAGGT
Source organism: Procyon lotor (assembly GCA_028646535.1). Lineage (NCBI taxonomy): Eukaryota > Metazoa > Chordata > Mammalia > Carnivora > Procyonidae > Procyon > Procyon lotor. The sequence continues at coordinate 22,066,427 of CM053620.1, forward strand.
GTATCAGGTTGGGGTTGCAGGGGAGAGGAAGCCACTGGATTGGCTTCCAGGTGGAGGGGAGCTGACTAGCGAAGGGATATGGATGGGGAGGTTCTGCACCCCAAGAGGTGGGGGTGGCGGTTGGGAGGGAACATTCCAGGTGACAGAACGGTGGATGAGGATCTGGGACATGTGTGGCATCCTAAGAATTCAGTTTGCCCGGAACCCAGAGAGTAAAGCGAGGTGGGGTTCCTCCCGGCCTCGAATGCAAAGCTCCATGGGCAGTGGGGAGCCGGGGAGGCCCCGGAGCAGTGGGGTGACTACAGATGAGCACGCAGAGCTTCGGCCTCCCCCCTCCAGCCGGCCAGTTCCTCGGGCAGCACACAGGCTCCGAAAGGGGACAGTCCGGGAGGGAACCTCACTAGCCTAACCTCCCCGGGACACTTCCTCTCCGGGCTCCAGGTCCCTCATCTGCAAAACGGGGTTCCAGCCTTGGAGGAGTCAGTGAGGACCTAGGACTCGTCTGTGCAAAGGGTCCGCGTGAGGCTGGGCAAACAGAGCTCCCCCCACCCCCCAGGGAGGGCAGGCAGGAGCCAGGAGGGGAGGGCGTGCCTGGAGGGCTATGGTGGCCTTTGGGGATGAGGAGGCGGCCACAGGGGCCTCTGGCAAGCCCCCTACTCCCAGCTTGGCGGCCCCAACGCATCATCTGTGGAGCCAGGAGCCCGTTGCTAAGAGACCTGTTGCTAAGTTGTAAGTTGGGCCTTTTTACTCCAAACAAAGCTGGTGATTATCTGTCAGGGAAGCAGCCCATTGATGGGGGAGGGCAGCGGGGCAGAGGCGGAGGGGTGCAGAGAGCGGGAGGGAGCTGGTACCGTAATCAAGCCCTTCCCTGCAGGCTTGTCATTCATCAGCAGCAGAGGCCGAGTGATCTTCTTGCTGGAGACGATCTGGGGGGGCGGGAGAGAGGAGAGTGACGCTCCTGAGGGTTGGTGGGGAGGAAAGCCGCTCAGCGGGCACCACTCGCAGCACGGGCACCACGGGCAACACAGCCCAGCAACCGTCCTCGCTAACTCCACTGGGCAGCCCAGAGGGGTTAAGACACTTGCCCCGGGGGCCCACAGGGGGACTGGAATCCCCGCAGTCCCACCCCCATGACCTGGTTGCCCCCAAGGCTCTTGCAAGGGTCACCTTCGGAGGCACTTGAGCCCCCTCGCAGCCTCCCCTAAAGCCATGGGCTTCTTGGGGGGAAATGCCAGTGTTTGTCCTCCTCCGTGCATGGTCCTGTGCCCCGCCCCCCATGCTGGTTTTCTTCCCCGGGCCACTCTCGCCCTTCACCACCTGCTCTGTGCCCCGGCGGCCTTCATCACCGGCTCCCCTGCCCTGTGGAAGACCAGGAGCCAAGAAAGGCTGGGCTGTGCTGTGGCACACGTGAAGCTCCTTGGGGGCTTCGCTCTAGTCCAGAGGACCCCCCCCCCCACTCCCACCCCATGGCCACAGCTCTCCCCAGGCCCTGCGCGGGTGTCAGGGCGGCCAGCTCACCCCGCGGCACCCCCCTCCCCTGGAGAGCTGGGCCGCAGCAAGAATTTCCCCCGCCCCGCCCCCCACACGCCCTGCTTCTCTTGCAGCAGGCAGCCCTGGCTTGCTTCCTCCCCTCTCCTGGAAGGTCTGGGCTATTTCGGCGTGTGCGCCCGCTTCCCCCAGCAGCTAGGCGGTCACCATCAGCCCCGAGCGAACTTGGGGGTGGGTGGGGCTCGCCCAAGGACGAACAGCCATCAGGATGGTTGGAACTGGTGCAAGGGGCTCCAAGCCCTGCAACCTCCCGACTCCATAGGCTCACCAAGGACACAGCGGGATGGGGAAGAGTGGCCGCAGAGGGAAAGGAAGTTGCCCAAGTGTGGCTCAGCAGTGAAGCGTCTGCCTTTGGCCCAGGTCATGATCCCAGGGTCCTGGGATGGAGCCCTGCGTTGGGCTCCCTGCTCGGTGGGGAATCTGCTTCTCCCTCTGCCCCCGGCCCCGCTCGTGCTCTCACTCTTGCTCTGTTCTCTCTCAAATAAATAAATACAATCTTAAAAAATAAAACAACAAAAGGAACCAGAAGTTGTGGCCACGCGGGGTCCCCATTCCCGTGCGGCAACGGCTTGCTGGTGCGGTGCTGTGTTTTCTGATGGGAAACTCTTTCAGCCTGGCCCCAAACCCCCAGGCTACTCACCCATTTTGGTACGTGCTGGCCCCAGGGCTAGCTACCTTGGAAGCCACCCAGGAAGATGGGGCCAGGGAAAGCAGGGGGCGGGGGAGACTCGCTCCAAGGGACTACCCGGCCTTGGGGGCGGCGTGATGTGGGGGGGGGGGCAGCGTGATGACGGGGGCAGGGACTGCCTCGCCCTTGGGCCCCGCCCCCCCCGCCCCCCCAGCTCACCGTGCCCAGGCTGCAGGAGAACTGGCCCAGGAAATCATGCTCGTCCAGCTGTGTGCTGGACTTGTCCTGGTCGAATAGGGCGAACTTGAGCTTCTGCACCTCCTCAAAGTGGTAGTCGAGGACGAACTTCTTGGAGAAGGCGGGGTTGAGGTTGTTGACAGCGGTTTCGGTCCTGTCATACTAGCAGAGGGACAGGGACGCAGGAGCCCGAGTCAGGCAGCTGCTTCGAGCCTTCCCGGGCTGCCCGGAATCACTCTGGGAACTGGCCGAACACCTACGCGTGGCCAGGTGCTACTCCCAGCTCAAGGAGGAGGACACTGATACACAGAGAGGTTAAGGGACTTACCCAGGGTTGAACAGCCACAGGCACAGTGTCAAAATTTGAACCCAGGTCTGACTCTGACACTGACATCTGAACTCTTTGGCCCTGGCGCCCTACCAGGTGCCGGGGGAAGAGCTCAAGGGGTGTCCCTGCCTGGGTAGGGACATCTAGCAAGCCCTTTTCCCCTCAAGTCCTCAGTTTCCAGTTCTGTAAAATGACGGGATTTGACTTTTTATCTTGGAAGAACCACATCTTCAAGCCACATCTTATATGGAAGCTGAGAGACAGAACAGACCGGAGGAGGGGCCCTCAGGGGCAGGTGGGGACAGATGTTTGCATCTGGGCATTGCACAGCCCAACAACCCTACCTACTGTGGAAACCAAGGCCTGGGTAAAGGCGGGGCCTCATCCTGTCGGTCAGCGGCAGGGCTGGGACAGGAACCCCGCCTCGGGGCCTCTCTGCAGGGAGGCCCCAAACCGCAGAGTCCGGGTGATGGTCTATTTTGGGGCCCGAGCTATGTTGATTTTTCCTCCCACCGAGTCCATTTCCGAGGGCTGGGGCGGCAGGGCTGGAAGAAGTCTTGGCCCTGGGCTATTTTTAGCAAGGGTAGCCAGCCTGGGTGAGAGAGGGATTGTCCGGGGAGTGGGGGTGGGGCGTGGTGGGGAGGACACCATTCCGTGAGGGGGGGCGGGGGGCTCCAGAGACCTGGCAGAGGGGCCCAGGATGCCCCAGGCACGCTGGCTTCAGCCCTCGGCTGACCCTCCCGTTCCACCTCCTACTTCTGGCTGCACTACCAACGCACTGGGTGACTCAGAGGAGTCCCTACCCACTCCGGGCCCAAGTGTTCCCTCTGTAAAATGGGTCAACAACCCCGGCACCATGTCCTTGGCATCGTAAGAAGGAGCCAGTGCCTGTGGACACTCTTTGTAAAGCCACAGAAGGTTCAGGGGATGCCCGCTGCGGCTCAGCAGAAAAACTACTCAACACAGATACATATTCTGGAAATTTTACACACACACAAAACCACCTCAAAGGCGGGACATCGAACTGTTGACAGACGTTCTCTCTGCCATGCAGGTTTCCCAGCGTTCCGTTTTCCGTAGGTCTGTCTTTTCTAAATCTACTACAGTGAACACAGACCCCTTTTTAAAGGAAAACACAAAGCAACTTTTAGAACTTGCAAGTGTTAACGGTTTGGATTTCTCAAAAATCCTTCTTCAAGCTGTATCTCTCCCCAGCCCTCAGGCCAAGTCTTCTAGCTCCGGAAGTCCTTGGTACCATCCACCTCCCCCTCGTCCTGAGGGGGAAAGAATCCTCATTTCATAGAGGAGGAGCCAGGCTCAGAGAGGGCCAGCCACTTGCCCGAGGCCACACAGCAGGGAGTGACAGACCCGGGTGGTGCTCGGCTCTGGGACCAAAGCCCGAGTTCTCCATTTCTCTGCTCCTCCCTGACTGTGCGTTCATTTAGGAGTAAATGTGGAAAGTTACTTTAAAAATGGAAGCAAGCATTTTGTAAAACTCTAAGGTTTTAGCTATACGTTACAGTAATTAAAGATACTGCGATATAAAACAATATAACTATAAATATAAATCTGAATTATCACCACTTAAACACAAATATTTTAAGTAGTAATATCTACACATTTTACTTATGTATTTTTAAAAATTTTAGTTATTTAGGGACGCCTGGGTGGCTCAGTTGGTTGGGTGTCTGCCTTCGGCTCAGGTCATCATCCTGGGGTCCTGGGATCAAGTCCCGCATCAGGCTCCCTTCCTGCTCAGTGGGGAGCCTGCTTCTCCTTCTGCCTGCCGCTCCCCCTGCTTGTGCCTGCTCGCTCGCTCTCTCACTCTGACAAGTAAATAAGTAAAATCTTTAAAAACCAATAAATAAAAAATTTTGATTTAAATAATCTCTATGCCCCATGCAGGGCTCGAACTTATGACCCTGAGATCAGGAGTCGCACGCTCTACCAACTGAGCCGGCCAGGCGCTCCTCCAAAACTTAGTTTTAAAAGCAACCATCTTCTAAGTAATCCCTGTCCCACCCTCTAACTGCCTCCAAGGGCATAAGCTGGAGGTGCCGGGATCCAGCGGGAGTCCCTCCCACCAACTTCCGCCTGCCCCAGAGGCACATGGAGGGGTCTCACCTCAATCCACCTGCCATCGCTCTGTGTAAAGAGGACACAGAAGGGGTCAGACTTGGAGGTCACGTCCCGGTCCAGCAGGTTCTGGCCACTCACTGACAGTTCCACCTTGCACACGCAGTACTGGGAGCCCACGGGGGCCGCCCCTGCTGCCGGGGTGCCCCCACTAGGGATGGAGGCCATGGGGGTTGGCGGCGGCGGCAGCAGTTCCTGGCAGTCTAGGGGGATAGAAGTGGGGGTCAGAGAGGGTACGGCCATCTGCTGGAGGGGTCACCCCCTGACCTTCAGGATGGGGGTAGAGAGATGCAAGGACGGGCGTCTTTATGGCAGGACAAAAAAGGCAAAAGCTTGACCAAAGGAGAGTGAAGAAAAATGAGTCTCCAGTGGGCACGTTTAGTTTGAAGTTATTATCTGCGTCGGTCAATCTTTGCCTATGAGACACACACAAGGCCAAGCCGCCCCTGTCAGATTAGCGACAGTGGATACACGCATCTAAGACATTCGTTTTGCCGGGAAAACCTAGGCTTCTCCTGGGCGATGAACATTTTGGCATCTTCTGGCTACAGTGGAGCCTAGAATAACTCGGGTTTCTCTCTTTGCTTTGGCCACCGGGAAGCTCACACCTGATAACTGATCTGAAATTTGACTTTGTTCATTGCAGTCTTATTCATCTTGGGCATCACGGGCCTAAGTGAGCACAGTGACTGATGCACAAGGAGGCACAGAGTGTACACTTGGCGAATCAAGACGAGCGTATAAAGCAGCAAACGGATAAACCTTCCACATTGCTCAGAATCTGCCCGAGTTGGTCATTATCCTCAACATAGAATTTACTCTTTCACTCGCACATGACTTCTCCCAAATTCATGTCACAGCCCCCCCAGACCCTGGTGGTCAGCCCTTATTTCCTGCAGATAGTGTGTAATTCCCATAGGCCCCATCACTGTGTGGATGAGTCCAGCCCCCACTCACCCACGAAGGCCAGGTTCCAGCTCCTTGACTAATATGTCACCCCCTCACTACTGAGCAGGTGACCGGCCCTGCACTGCCCCCAAGCGGGGGATGAGGATCCAACTTACTGTGCTTCGGAGCGCAGACTACGAGCTGAGCACGCCATCTGCTAATCCTCAGTCATTCACTCTCGAGTGTTTACTGAGCATCTACTAGGTCCCAGGCCCCAGGCCGGGACTGGGATCCTGCAGGAAGAAGGCCGCCCAGCCCAGTCTCAGCTCTCACGGTCTGGCTGACAGCGTGGGGAGAGTGGCCAGGTCCTGGGGGCCACCGGGGGGGCTTTATTCTGAAAGTGATGCAAGTCTCGGAGGGCCTGAGGCAGGGAGATGACATGATCTGATTCCTGTCTGGAACAGCGGACTCTAGCCCCTGCGGGAGGAGGGGATGTTCCTACAGAGAGGCAGCAGGGAGGCCGGCGGGGAGGCAGCTGTCGGCCAGGCAGGAGGGACCGAGCCAGAGGGGCCGTGCTGGGCCCGGCCTTCTCCCTCTGACCCCGGCCACGGCCCGCCTTCTGAGCGCCGGCCTGCCTCTGTCTGGGCACACGGAGGCCCCTGGTCCGCGCGCGAGGCCTGGGCGAGTGTGGGGCTGGTGTCTGAGGCCCCTGTCCGTCTGCAGACACAGCGCACCCCGGGGCGTGCCTGACGGGGGCGGACCCGGGCCAGTGACAGAGCCCGTCCTCGGCCCCTCCCTCCCACTGGCTGTCCCTCCAACCTCATCATCATCACGCGGGCCCAGAGCACGAGGACAGCACTGCAATTTGCCCGTAGGGTTATTCCTGTCGGGTAAAAATTAGTTTCTACGGGAAGGGCCGGGGAAACTGCACTCACTCTCGCTGTGCGCAGCTGGGTGGCCCTCCCATGGGGGAGGGGTGGGCAAGTCCTCCACCCAGTCCGGAGGGCGGGTGGGAGGGGCGGGGAGGGACGTCCAAAAGGGACACCTCACCCTGTGGCTGAGGGACCGCCTGTCCGCCCACAGTCACCCCCATTTTACAGAGGAGGCAACAGGCCCAGGGGGTGGAAGTGCTCGGGGCCGGCAGCCACAGAGACAGGGTGTGAGCTGGGTGTCCAGGCCCCCCGGGGTCCCCCTGCGGCCTTCCGGCCAGGGCTGGGGGACGGCTGAGCACGGTGAGGAACTAGGACCCAGGGCGGGAACCAAGGGGAGTCAGCCCGGGCAAAGGGAAGCCCAGTTCCTCTGGAGTCACACTGTCCCCATCTCTGGGCTCATCCCTGATGGGGTGGGTTCCCACTGACCTGCCTCCTCGCCACCTGACGTGCCCCATTCCCCCTGCCGCCAAGTCGGAGGCATCTGCTTTCATCCTGAGGTACGTCAGGGACACCCCCCATCCCGTGCACATACACACACATATATGTTCACATACACACACGTGTACGCGTGCCCCAGACGAACAGAGGCAAAGGCACACACACCTATGAACAACCTCAGGGCTGCTTCACCCCTGCCCTCCCCGGCATCCAAGACACCGTCATCTCTCCAGGGTCACCACGCTGTCCTCCTACCCCACGCTGGCTCCGGCCTGGCTGAGGGGACGGCCGGAAGGGCCAGGTCCCAGGGGAGGGTCAGGCTGGGCCCAGCTCCTTGGAGCCCGCAGCGACTCCACCTACTTTAGGCTGGAGGCCCCAGCTAGAGTGGGCAAGAGGTAGGAAGGGGAGGGGAGCTTCTCCCCCAGCCCGGGGGCTGGCAGGTTCCCCATCCCCAACTCACCCTCCGGCTGGAAGCTTCTGGACCCCCGAAACGGGGAGCACATGATGTCCGGAGTTGGGGCAGGCGAGGGTCAGAGTGGGCCCCTCTGTGCCAGCCCAGCAGCGGGCAGGCGGGCCGGACCCTGAGGCCTGACGCAACGGAAAAAGAAATCACAGCTTCTGCCGGGCCGGGGGGCCCCCTCCCCTCCTACTCCAGCAGGAGGGCAGGCGGACAAGGTGTCATTAAGGGAGGGCTGGGCCTGCCATGCGCATCTGGGCCAAGTGGAAACCTCCTTAATGCAGCACCCGCCCCACAGGTAATGTGAGGTTACGGGCTGCAGGGGGGGCACGGGAAGCCAGAGCCCGCTCGAGGATGGTCCTGACTCTTGGCCCAGGTGGGCACAGGCCTTCCAGGGTGAGCAGATCCCCAAGGAATGAGCCGGAAGGCGGGGATACGAAAGCAGTAGTCCCTCTTACAGATGAGGCAAAGAGAGGGCAGGGCTTGGGAATTCCCATTCATCCCCTCCACAAACACTCCCTGAGGGTCCTGCAATGAAGAGCAATGAACGACAAGAGGCTGCAGCCCCCCAGAGGGTCCCCTGGCCCCAGCTCCTAATGCATCTTGTCCTTCAGGCAGGACAGGACAGGACCAGGGGACTCAGGTGCTGAACCATGGGTCTAGAACATTAGGGTCATAGCCAGAAACCTAGGAACCCATCATCCTTAATCTCTCTCTTTCCTTCACCCCCCTATCTATCCCATGGCTGCTGCGAATTCCACCTCCAGGACACACGGAGCAATGTCCTTATCACCCCACTTCCACTGCATTGGCCCAGCCAGCCACATCTCCCTGAGCAACCCAGGGCCGGAGGGAGTCCGTCTCTACACGTGCAAAGCAGATGCTACTGTACTTCTACCTGAAAACCTTCCAGTGGCTTCCCCTCTCAGGCCACACAAAACCCCAGTTCTTCCCTGGCTTTTACCCCATCTCATGCTACCCTCCCCCTCCCCCGTCTGTCCCAGCTACATGGCTCTGTAAACATGCCAACCTCTCTCTTACCTCAGGGCCTTTGCACTTGCTATCCACTCTGCCAGAAATGCTCTTCTTCTTCACAGGATGGGTCTTGGATGTCAGAGGCCTTCCCTGGTCACCCAAGCTAATGTAATTTCTGTCTCAGCCCCACACTGTTCCCTTTACAGATCAATGCAATGCACACTCACCTTACTTGTCTGCTTGCCTGTGTACTATCTCTCTGCCCCCCGCTAAAATGTACTGTCCAGGATGGAGGGATCACCACTGCTCCCCCAGCACCTCGGGCAGCAAGCACACATCGCAAGTACTGAATAAGTACGTACCAATAATGAGGGAAGGAGAGAACCCACCAGGCAGGCTCTTTAATTTCAGGGCAATCACAGCCACCCCTTCCTCGCACACATCACAAACCTCGGACCCTCATGATTGCTCCAAGAGACCAGCAGGAGAGAGCCTCATGTCCCCCTTCACAAGGGTGGAAACATCTTGTCCAGAAGGGGCAGTGGTTTCTCTAAAACAGGGAAGGATGAAGCCGAGGAGAAAGGCCTGGTTGCTCAACCCCACCCTTCCGCCCACTATCGGCCCCAGCAGCTCAGGACCCAGGAGCTGGGCTGCACTCCCCACTCACAACAGGGAGGGGACGCCGACGCCAGGAGGGCTACCAACTCAGAGACGGGCAGTGCCAGGGAGACACCAAGAGCGGCAGGCACAGGGAGAGGGGCAGTGGGGCAGGGGAGGCAGATGGCCAAGCTAGAGAAAGGGGGAGCCAGCTGGGGAAAAAAAGGGACGGAAGGCAAAGGACGGGGCTGAGGCGCTCAGGGAGGCAGCAGCCCCCACTCTGGGGATCCTCAGCTGGTGGAGAGCCTGGGCCAAGTGTAACGACAGGAAGGCCTATCAGGACTTCTGGAGGAGGTCAGCAAGGTGCCCCTTAAAGAAGCGTGTTCACCTTGATATTTAGAACATGAAATAAAGAAATGCCATTTTCAGTGCCCACTATGGAGAAAAATGCTCTAGGAAGTCTGGTCAATGGCAGGAACGAGGACGGGGGCTCGGTCATCTGATCGCTGCCGGCGACAGTGACAGGCATGCCCTCTGGACTCAGGACGCCCAACTTTGAATCCCTGGCTCTGCCAGTTCCTGGCTGTGCGCCCTTGGGCGAGTTACTCAGTCTCTCTGGTCTCCGTTTCCCCCCTCTACAAAACCACGACGACAGCGAGAGTGCTCTCATGGGCCGCTATGGGGAATAAGCGAAGGAAAGCACTTAGAAGGACGGCGGCTCGGCTCGCAGCTGGTGCTATTTACCAGCAGCCCTAGACGGCTGGGGGCAGGCAGAGCAGGTCGCAACCTCGGGAGATGGGCGGAGTGTACAGGTTACGTAAAAGGGGCCCGAGAGTTAAAACTGGTAGAGAAATACGGCTCCAGGTTCCCCTTCTCAACCGGAAGACACGGCGCCGGGATTCCAGTGGCAGGCAAGGGGGTGTATGGGGGTGGGGGGCCGGGGAGGGGATAATGGCCCTAAGCCCCACAGCGTGCACCCTTCACGGCTCTGGGGCCCTCAGCCACGCCGTGAAGCCCGCTCCATGGGGTCTGATCGTTGACAGCAGAGGTTCCAATGGTGGTGGTCCCAGGCTCCGCGTGCATTCCCCAGGTCCTCAGCATCTCCCAGGGGCTTGTCAGAAATGCAGCATCCTGGGCCCCACCAGACCTGCTCGGTCGGAATCCCTGGAGGGGCACGTAGCAACCTGTGTTTTAACAAGCCCTCCCGGCGATTCTGCGGTGGGCTAAAGTATACACGAGGGCCAGTGGGGTGGCTAGGCGGGGCATCGGGCTAAAATGCAGATTGTGATTCAGCAGGTCTGGGGAGGGGCCTCGGTGTCTGCGTTTCCAACCAGCCCCCAGAATGCTGGGGCTGCCCCTCTGAGACCATACTTGGCTCCTAGATCCGAGGTTGCAATACGGCCACCTCATGGCTGGCCCCGTCCCGGGCGCGCTCTGCTCGGGCCTGCCCTTGGTGCAATTAGGCCGACGTCACACTTGGTCCTTATACTAGGACTGTTCCCGGCCAGGTCTCTGCAGATCTCTGAGTTCGCAACGGCCCGTCTGGAAGGTAACACTGTTGGCCGGAACCCTCGGTCAACCAGATTCCTGGTTGCCGCTGGCCCCGATGGCTTCACGGGCTGAACTTCTGAGATCGGGTCGTGTCTTGGCCGTGTCCAGATCTAAGTGGCCTCCTTCGCCCCATTTCCTAGACGAGACGATCCAGGAAAACAAATGGCAACTGTATGAGGCTTCCCCAGAGAAAACAGAACCGAAGGATCGCTATGTAGAGAGAAAGCGATTTCTTTTAAAGAGTTGGCTCATGCGGTTGTGGGGGTTGACAAATTCTAAATCTGTAAGACAAGACGGAAAGCTGGAAATTCAGGTCGGAGGTGATGCTGTCAGTCTTGAGTCCAAAATCCACAGGGCAGTCCAGGCAGGGTGGAGATTAGGCAAGACTTCTATGTTGCAGTACATATCTATTTTTAAAATAAAGTCTACTCCCGACATGGGGCTTGAACTCACGATCCCAGATCAAGAGTTGCACACTCTACTGACAGAGACAGCTGCCTGCTGGCCGTCCTTCTATGCTGGAGTCTTAGGGCTGAAGTCCTTCTGGATAGAGTCTTTGCTTTCATAAAAGGCCTTCAATTGATTGGATGAGGCCCACCCACATCACAGAGGATAATCTGCTTTAATAAAAGTCTACTGCTTTAAATATTAATCACATCTAAAAAATACCTACACGGTGACATCAGACCCGTGTTTAACCCAACCACTGGTCACCGTAATCTCGCCAAGGTGACACATAAAATTAACCATCACCACAAATTTCAGCCCCGAGGAGACCCGCGTAGGGCCGGAAAACAGGGTGCTGGGGCTGGAGTTCTGGGCCAGCCCCTCCTGAATGTGGGAGCTCGGAGGGCCTACTCCCACGCTGTCCGCTGGGAGGGGAGAGAGGAGGCAGGTGTGGCTGCCCTGCTGGGAAGGAGTAATAAACTGAGAGTAATAAGAACGCCCACCCTCGGCCCCGTGCCGAGCACAGTACGGGCTTCCATAGCTGCACATCTCTGAGTGAGGGGTTAGCACCACTCCTATTCTCCAGATGAGCAAACTGAGGCTTGCGAGGGTCTGCATTCCAGACCTTCTGCTAAGATGACTCCGGATAAGCCCTTTGGTCCTTATTAGTTTCTGGATCTTAGTTTCTCTCATCCGTCGACTAGAAAGTACAAAAGTCCTGGCTCAAGATAAGGAAAACCTCTCAGGGGCTGCAGGCTGTTCTCAGAACAACACCCAAGCTCCCTGACAGAGGGGAGGGCTCCCACTTCTGGCTCCTGCTGCGCCGTCCACAATACCGAGCTCCGGCGGGATGTCTGCGCACCTCTGTCATTTTGCATATGCTGTTCCATCTGCCTGGAGTGCCCTTCACCCACCCCGTGGATTACACCGCGGGGCTCCTGGATGGGCTGGACAGACAGAGCCAGACAGAAAGGCGTACCCGGTCCTGTCTGATTTCCTTTATAGGGAGCGAAACAGACAAAACAGGTCTATGCTGTGGGGAGTCAGGACAGTGGTGGGACGGGTGGGGGGAGGGGTGCTTGTGACCCCGGGGGGGGGGGTTACGGGGGGGGGGGTGGTCGTGTTTCTGTTCCTCCGTCCCAGGTGCTACTGACCGATGCTTTGGTTGGGGGCCTGTCCCTGAGTCGTACACGTGGAAAGTCTGCTCCATTTTTGGACATTTGATACTTCCACAAAATGTTGTAAAACCAAAAACTCAGGGACTCCTCCACAGAGCCCCTCCCGAGCCTCTGGTCCTTGGCTTAGGAAATGTCGCTGTCCTTTGCTGAAAGTGAGGAAAGGGGAAGGGTTCTTAGCACACCGGGGCCACCGAATCCCGGGCCCTCAGAACCCTGAGTTGTATCTGAATCTCCCAGCAGAAAGGCTCCACCCGTGTCTGGTCCTACCTTCCAGGCACACACCAACCCCAGCCTCAGCCCCGAGCCGCTCACACCCCTGGGCCCTCTCCGCAAGCCCGGGGCTCCACCGGCTCCCGCCAGGTGGCACACAGCCCCCCACCCCCCAGAGTGGGCCGGGCTCTCGCCAAGGTGGGGGGGGCTGGCATCTCGACACCAATCACTTCTGTACCTCCGCGAAGCGAAGACACGGCGCTCCCGACAGGCGGCCAGGCCATTACGGGGATAAATATAGCCGCCGACAGCACAGCAAGGGAGCTGCCGCAGGGGTCTGACACCCCCCCAGGTCCCCAGCTTCTACCAGACCACACCCCGAGGGAGGATGTTCTCTGCAGCACCCCCCCCGGCCCCGCCCCAATCACCAGGCTCTGGCCCCTGGAGAAGGGGGCCTCCCCGCTTCGGCTCAACCTTGATCCGAAGGCCTTGGCCGGTCTCCCCAGCCCGTCACTCCTATCACTCAGCGGCGGGCACGGCGGGCTGCTGGGTGCCTCCATCCTCCTCCCACCACCTCCGGAAGTCCAGGCACTGGGTTAAGTCCTGCTTCTGCCACCTCCTCCCTCCTAGGCCTCAGCTCCTTCTTCTGCAAAGCGGAGTAGGGGATGGCTGCCCTCTCACCACCCAGGACTTGCGACAGGGGATGGGTATGGACCTACCCTGGGATGCAGAGTACTTCAGGGACCTCGGGAGGTGGCCCCCGCCAAGCTCAGAGGCTGGACCAAGCTAACGGAGGATGGAGGGCATGCATGGTGACGGTGGCCACCGGCCAAAGTCATTCCCACCTGGCTTCATTCGAAGGGGGCTGCCTCTGGGACAGGAGCAGCCCTGGGCCCTTCTTCCCTGGGGTGCCCACACTCACCCAGGGACTACCATGGGGAGACTAGAAACAGGGGCTCCCCAAAAGCGTGTCAACTCTTGCAAGTTCCTTGCCCTTTCTGTGCCTCAGTTTCCCTGCCTGTGAAGGGCTGGGGCTCCTTCCGGCCTTCAGGAGTCTACACATGCCCCTCAGTCTTCCCTGGGCTGCTCCGGGCCTCAGTCCCAAGCTGCCCCCCTCCCCACCCCAGAATCTCTGGGTCGATGGACCCTGAAAGTCGCCTGGGCCCACCCAGGTCCAAGTCCCCTCACGGGCTCCTGCATGGGTGGCCGGGCACTGCTGCTCACAGCCCTCTGCACGTGGGGCTCTCCCCACTCTTCCCTGCTGGCCAGCCCACGAAGGGCCGCCCTCAGCCCGACAGCGGGGATGGGCCTCTCTCAGGCCCACCTCTCCCCAGCGAGCCCTTCTGGTCAAGGGCACCACCGTCCGCTCTTGGGCTCAGCTCCTAGGAAGTCCTCCCCGAGAAGAAGGAAACCGCAGCGCGGGCTGGATGTGCCTGGTCCTATCCTGAGGCTTACGGCGTCCCACTGCGGCCTCCCTGCGGTCCCCGGACACAGGCCCTCTCTCCAGCACCCCATTTTACAGATCGGAGAACTGAGGCACAGAGAAATTATATAAACTGCCTGCTAGAGAGGTTGAATTATGTTCCCCTGAGAGCTAAGTTGAAATCCTAACCCCCCCTCACCGAGCCTCAGAATGGGATCTTTTCTGGAAAGATGGTGGCTGCAGATGTAATTGACTAAGAGGAGGCCAGCCGGGAGTAGGAGGGGCTCTTAATCCAATATGACTGGTGAGGCAGAGAGTGGAGTGAGTGATGCTGCCACAGCTCCCAGGAGCTGGAGGAGCCAAGAAAGCACCCTCGCCTTGAGCCTTTAGAGAAGCACGGCCCTGCCAACACCTCGAGTTTGGACTTGTGGCCTCCAAAACAGAATATATTTCTGTTGTGAGCTGCCCAGTTTCGGGTCCTTTGTTACAGCAGCCCTGGACAACTACTATACTACCCAAGGTCATCCGGCTGGTCCGTGGCAAGCCAGAGTGTGACGCCAAGTAGTGGGGATCCCTGCATGCACGGTGCAAAGCACACCCCTCCCCGAGGGGCCACAAGGGTGACTTGGAAAGATGGCAGCGGCCTGAAAAGAGGGAGGGGTCAGATCGCATCATCCGCGGGGAGCAGAGCATGCTCTCTCCTGCATCACGGGGAGGGGACAGCCCTTCCCATGAGGCACAGCGGGCAAGCCAGGTGACCCCAGCTCCCGCCAAGATACAAGAGCCACCAACGGAGAAAGAGGGCTCTTGGAATACGCTAAGCATGTTCCTACCTCAGGGCCTTTGCTTGTGCCATGTCCTCTGTCGGGGGCACGCCTCCCTCTTTCATTCATTCAAAAATATCCACTGGATACCTGCTGGGCACCAGGCACAGCTGGGATACAGCCATGAACCCCATGAAGAAAGCAGCGGGGAGAGCTCCTGGTAAGAAGCCCCATTTCCCAGACAAAGAAACTGAGACCGGGGGCTTAAGAGCCTTGCCCAGGTCACACGGGGAGTGGGTCACCGTCCCCAGCGCACCTCAGTCCCCTGGGGAGGCAGCCCATGGCAGCGGCGCCCACCTCCTCCAGCCCCCGGTCCTTCCGTGTCCTGCAAATCCCACCCTCTGTGGACGGGAGCCTTTCCCTCCTCCGTCAGCAAGCCCACTGCCCTGGGCCGCTCCCCTGCACCTAGCAGGGTGAGCAGCGAGGCCTCCAGAGACGCGAAAGGGTAAAGTCACGACTCCTCGGGGCTCCATCAGCCCACATCACAGGCCCCTTTAATGGGAGGCTACAGCTCAGGGTAGCCCTAGACATTCGTCATATGTTTACCGAGCCCCGCTCCAAGGGCAGGGAAGGGCCCTGAGCAAGATGGACACAGCCCTCGCCCGTCCGTGAGGCTGCCACTCCTTGGGAAGAGGGGCAGAAGCTAAGCTGATACACAAACGAAGAAATAAGGTGACCCTAGAAGGGGGCTAAGGCCCTGAGAAAAATTAAGTGAGGTGACACCCAGGGAGTGAGCAATTAGCAGCTCATTAGCCTCATCTCAGACCCTGGAGGAAGAAGGTGAGGACGAGCTAGTGGAGAAAACTCCAGAACACTGAACAGCACCTTACAGCACAGTCCACTTGACCCCACCTTGGGAGCAGAGGCCGGGCGGCTCAGCGAGGGGAGAGGGCACCGGGCTGAGAACGAGGGGGCACCTCGGACCCCCACCCAGTTCTTAGGCAGGGCAGGACCTCAGGAAGCTGTGTCTCCCCTCAGGACCCCAGAGTCTCCCTCTAGACGCTGGGGGTGGGACGTAACCATCCTCTTCTCCCGGCTGCTGCCTGCAGAGATCCTGGGGTGACCCAGCCTCCTGGCTCCCAAGAAGCCCATCCTGTGTCCTGCAGGGGGCTAGGCAGGACAAGAGGGGATCCTGCCCCCTTTCTGAGGCCGCTTCTTCAAAGAAGAGGGAGCTGGAGTCCTGAAATGATTGCCCCTGATCCAGCAGCCCCCGTAAGGGTCAGCGATGGGGGGATGTAGGAGGACATCCATCGGGCAGCTGGGCCCCTGGCCCTGGGCTTGGGGGCTTCTCAGTAGGGGACTTTGCTTGGGGACAATGCTCTATGCTCTGACAGGAGTGAAGGAATTCTTAGAGAACGTTCTTTGTTTTCTGTCACTCCTTAGAACAGGAACACACCATCACATCTACCATCCCTCACGGTGTCCTCCTCCTTTGGGCACAACCTGCCCACTCAGGACTCCGCACTTTGAGTAGTCCAGAATTGTGACCTTTGGCTTCTGCGGCTCTTCTCTCCGAGGAGGAAGGAGAGGGAGGAGCAGGCTGGCCTGAGAAAACCCCAAAAGGAATCCTAAATGCCCTCCTCGGGCTCACGGATATTCCCAGGAATAACAACACTGACAGTTAAGGGTGACCGAGTGCTTGTCACCAGACCAGTCACAATGCTGGGACATGAGCCCTTTGTCGTCGAATCCTCATAACTCCCTTTCAATAAATAGACAATTACCCTAAAAGATGACCAAGGTATACAAGATATCCTTACTACTTTGCATCTAGAACTGAGGCTCTATCCCTGGCCCTCTTCTGTCCCTGAGTTTTTAATTTTCATGGCCCCTGGGAGCTGAGGGGGGCGGGGTACCTTGAAACACCACATGTGCCCCGCTTTGTAGAACCCCTGTCCCTGGTTGCAGCCTCCCACGAATCCTATAAACTGGAAGGTGTCATAGTGTGCTTCATTTTACGGATGGAAACCCACCCACCCCCAGCCCAGTGAGCGAGAAGGCACACAGACAGGAAGTGGCAGAGGGCAAGGAGAATCCGGTGTCAACATTCTTAGTCCCTGGTTTTTTCCAAACCTGCCCCCCCCCGGGGGCTGGGGGGTGTCCCCTCCCACCGCCGCCAGGCCAGCAAGGTTGCTGGCCCCAGGCACTACCGGAGCACACTGGGCCCTATGCCAGAGAGACTGCAATAAAACCACTCCTTCATGTTTGCACCCAACCTCCAGGCGCACAGGTCCGTGATTATTAGCCCATCTTACAGATAAGCAGGGGGAGGCTCCCAGGGGGCAGAGTGGTGCCCCAGCTCACCTACCGCTGGGCATTCAGATACGAGCAAGACTGGCCACAGGGGGGCTGCAGCTGCTGAAGGTTACAAAGGGGTTCCTCCCCCCAATTACTGAAGCTGTGCGGGCCCCAAGGGACAGAAAAAGCACTCCACCCATGGGTGACAGCCCACACCCCTAAGGCAAGCAAAAACTAAGGGCAGACAAAACAAAGGGCCGCTCGTAATTCTCCAGATCCCTTGCCGGTGTCGCTCTCCCCAAATACATAACAGGGGAGAATCACAGGCATCAGGATGAGCCCTCAACGGGCAACCAGAGCCCTGGGTCCCAGTTCCCCCTCCTGATCTTGGGCAAATCACAGCCCCCTTCAAAGGAGCCTCTCTCCAAGGGGCTTGTCCAAGGAATGGGGGGCGGAGGGCGGGGCTGGGCAATGGGATGGGAAGAGGGGAGTTAGACACCTCTATTCTCAGAAAAGCAGGGCTGCGGGGAAACGGAAAGGAAGCAGGAGCCTCGCTCTTTCTCTCTCCCCATGTCCCCCCACCCCACCCCCTTAACCACACAGGTGCCAGACAGCTTTTGCGAAAAAAAAATTAGTTTGCAAACACACTTCGACTTCTGGGAAGCTGCCCAGCTCCACTCCCTCCCATCGTTCCCTCTTCCTGGGCTGGGAGCTGGCCCTCTGGCAGGGCGCTGGGGCGGAGGTGCTGGGGGTTGAGAGGAGGGTGCGGGGGCCAGGGGCCAGCCCGACCCCCAAGTCTTTGGCAGCTGCGACGCTGGCGGGGACTCCACCTTCCGGAAGCCCCCAGGCTCCTCGGGGAAGGTAGGACAGTCCCTAAACAGCTGGGCTCGAACCCCGAGGGGTGCCACCCTCCTCCCACCCCCTCCCTGCTTTGCCCCGGGGCGCAGCCAGAGCGCCCCCGCGTGGCCGGGTCGCAGCTGAGTCACCCAAGCGCCCGAGCGTGGGTGCCCGCAGGTGGCGGGGGCTTGGGGCGCCACGGCCCCCGAGGCGGAACCCAGCTTCCTTCCAGCCCGCCACCGGCGCCAGAAGCCGAGCCCCAAGGCCGAACTTAGCGCTCGCGCCAGGACGCCCCGCCCGCCCCTGGCCCGCCCGGGCCCCACTCACCGCGGGTCCCGCGGACGCCGCCGCCTTCACGGCGCGACCGCCGCTGCCGCTGCCCGCGCTCCGGGCCACCGGGGCATCCCGGGGCGCTCCCTGCTCGGTGGGGCCCGCGGGCGCGGGACGGGCTCAGGGCGCTGCCCGCGCGGCCCAGGCCAGCTCGCGTGCGCTCCCAGCAGCTCGGGGTCCGGCGCTCCTCCCGGGCGGGCGGGCGGGCGGCGGCGGCGGCGGCTCGGGCTCCTCCCTCCGGCCGAGAGGGGCGGGGGCGGGGAGGGAGGTGGGGAGGCGAGGCGGGCGCTTCCTGGAGGGGCGAGCACTCCCCACGGGCGGAGCGGGGACGCTGTCCCGCCCGCCGCCCGCGGCTCCGAGCCCGTGGCTGGCGCGCCCTAGCGCTCCGGGCTCTCGGCGCCACGGGGGCCGAACGCCCGGGGCCGGAACCCGAGGGTCCGAGCGCTCGAGGCCGGAATCCGAGGGTCCGAATGTTCGAGGCTGGGATTCCGCGGATCGGAGCGTCGCTGGTTCGCACCCTCCCAGGCCGGCCTCGCCGCGAGTCGCGGGCACCTCTGAGTTCCGAGCACCGTGCGCTCAGGGCCGGGGACGCGGGAACCGAAGGGTGGGCTCAGCCCGGGCCTGCGGTGCCGGAGCGCGCCGCCTGTGGCCTCGACCCGAGGGCCCCGAGCTGCGCCCTCGGGGGTACGCCGCAGGG
>CM053620.1:22085825-22099198 GCA_028646535.1 Procyon lotor
ATTGATCCGGCCCCCAGCATCCCTTTCCTCTCCTTGCTTCAGAGCCACAGGCGAGGCAGGTCCTGGGATGAACAATGGTGAACCCAAGCAGAGTCCCTCCCCTCAAGTTCCTCAGCTCTCTAGAGCAAGCCCATGACCCAGGTAATTGTATTATTGCGTGAAACAGTGCAAAGGCTGGAGGTGGGTTGGCACAGAGGACCCAACTCAGCCATGGAAGTCAGACTTTCCCAGGAGCCCCAAAGGATGAGGTAGCCGGGTCTGCCCAGGGTGTAGAAGATCCTGGATCCCTGGCCAAAGGGACAGAATATAATAAAGGCCAGGGATCAGAGCAATTCCACTCCTAGGCATCTCTCCAAGGGAAGTGAAAGCCTATGTCCAAACAAAAACTACACAAATGTTCATCGCAGCACGGTTCAGAATAGCCAAGAAGTGGGGACAACTCAAATGTCCATTAAGCAATGAAGGGATAAACAAAATGTGGCCTCTCCATACCATGGAATATTATTCAGTCATAGAAAGATGTGGCGTGCATATGATCTGGACGAACTTTGAAATCATGATGCTAAGGGAAAGGAGCCAGTCACAAAAGACCACATATTGTGTGATTCCATTGCTGTGAAATGTGCACACTAGACAAGTCCACAGACACAGAAGGCAGCTTAGTGGCTATGTAGCCCTGGGAGGAGAGATTGGGTAATGATTGCTATTAATGTGGGATTTGGGTGCCTGGGTGGCTCAGTCAGTTAAGCGTCAGCCTTCGGCTCAGGTCATGATCCCAGGGGCCCGGGATCAAGTCCCACATTGGGCTCCCTGCTCAGTGGGAAGCCTGCTTCCCCCCTTGCTGTCCCCCCCTGCTCATGTTCTCCCTCGCTCTTGCTTTCTGGCAGAAATAAAATCTTTTTTAAAAAATACGGGGTTTCTTGGGAGATGATTAAAAATGTCCTGAAATTAGATGATAGTGAGAGTTGCATAAGCGTAGGTAAACTCAAACCGTGGGCTTATATACTTTAAAGAGGTGACTGTTATATCCCAATAAAGCTATCTAACACGAAGTCAGGGGTCAGGAGAGACCAGAGGTCGACTGATGAAGGCCAAGTGTCCATCATGTGTTGATTCTACACTTGACCCACACACACGACGCAAGGCCGTTATAGCACGATGCTGAAGGGGGTCTTCCCTCGAGCCGCTGGGGACCTCTCTGCAACAGCAGGAGGCCTCAATTTCCTGAAATAGGTCCATAGTGTGTGTGTGTGTGTGTGTGTGTGTGTGTATAAAACACCTGCTGTCTGGGTGTTTATGTCCATAGTCCAGGCTGTCTGGACAGACAGGATTGTCTATACACTTGAGTGTGAATTAAAGAAACTCCAAAAGAGCACTGCATACTGGGCCCTGGCTGGCCTCAGACGTGTGGGAGGGGGTAGCGGATGGCGGGGGTCCCAGTTATTCATGCTGCATCACAAATCACCCCAAACCTTATCTCTCAAGGCTCTGGGGGGGGGGTCACCTGGGCTCAGCTGGGGTGGTTCTTGCTTAGGATTTCTCAAACAGGTGCAGTCGACCAGGGGAGGGGCTGGAGTTCTCTAGAAGGCATACGACTGGCCATTGGCGCCGGCTACCGGCTGGGACCTCAGCTGGAGCGGTCCATGCCCGTTCACGTGGCCTGGGCTTCCTCGGAATATGGCAGCTGGTTTCCGAGAGCTAGCAGCAGGCATCCCAAGAGAACCAGGGGGAAGCCTTGTTATCTCTTCTAGAACCTTGGCCTTGGAAGTCATATGATGTCACTTCTGCCATAGTTACCAGCTCTCTCCACGGCCCCGCCTCTCAGTGAGAGGACTGTCACTGTCACGGGAGGTACCAAGCCATCTTTGGAGAATTCGTCTGCCACAGGGACTTGATCCGGAGACACATCCGTGCTGGTGACGTCCCCTCAAGAATCTCAAGGCTGACTCCAGAGCCAGATTGTGGGCCTGGAGTCGTGGCTCCGGGTTTGAATTCCAGGCGCTCCAGTTCTTGCCTGGGTGAGATCGCTCATTCCTCTGGGTCTCAGTCTCCTCCTCGGTAAAATGGGAGGATGGATTTAGTATTTGCGTCTTGGGATGCTTGTGGGAACTCAGTGAGACCCTTCTGTGGTTAGAACGGTACCAAGCACGCCTAGACATCAGGACTGTCCTTCGGTTCCAGAGTTGTGGTCGCCGTAAGGCAGGGAGGCCCCCTTCTAGGGTCAGGATGCCCGGGCACCCCCTGCCCTTTCAGGCACCCCAGACACCTCCATCGGGACCAACCTTGCGCTGAAATGTTCGCGTGGGGGTGGGGACCACAGGCGCAGCCCGGGAAACTGGATGCTTCTGTCCTAGACACTCAGTTCTGGGGACCCCAGTTGGCCTTTGTTCTCTAGGGAAATCTCCTTTTCAGTTGCCTCCTCCTCAGGGCAAAGGTCACTTTCTGGGCAGCAGGGCAGGGCTGGAGTTTGTGTGGGATCAGCAACAAGGTTGGGATCAGCAACAAGGTATGGTTTCCCAGGCCCAGGGCCAGGGAGGACTCCGGTTCTGGAGGCTGGAGGCTACGAGACACAGGAGGAGGGTGCGAGGTGCCTCGCCGGGGTGACTGCCGGGCACAGGAGGCAGACCAGCTGTCCCCAGAACTTCCCGAGACCAGCCCTGGGAGGATCTCTGCCAAAGCAGCCCCATTCTTTACGAGGAAGCTCCGGGAAGTGTCCGGAGGGCGTGTCCAGCTCTGGCTGGGGTGGGGCCACCGCCCTCCGGCCTTGACCTTGACCTTGGCCCTGCAGGGGGCCTGGGGGCAGAAGCACCCAGCCCTCCAGACTTGGTGAGGGGGTCTCTGAAGGACACACGGACCTCCAGACCAGCTAAATCCCCAGCCAGGACCACCTCAGCTTCCTTCTCCGTCCACGATTGGAATTGAGGCTCCACTGAATACTGGATATGTGACCTTGGCCTCTGTTTTTTCTTTTGTCAACCAGGACTAGAAGGTTGTCCAGAGGAGGTCACGGATGGTGGAAGCCTCACAGAACAATAACCAGGCAAGCCAGGTGACAGAGGGTTCAAAACCCTCCCCGAGGGAGAATGAACCAGAAGGTCACCTTCGCAGCGCTGACAAAAGTGGGTCCTTATGCCTTGTTTCAGTTTGCTCATCCCCTCACCGTACAGACGAGAAAACTGGGTCTTCCCCCGTGGGACTGAGTCGCAAAACTTGAAAGTGGTTAAGAGAGTAGATCCTAAGAGCTTTCATCTCAAGGAAAAAAAATTTTTTTTTCTTTCTCACTTTTTTTTTTCTTTTTTAACTCTAGGAGATCCTGGATGTTAATTAACTTGCTGTGGTCATCATTTCACTCAGACGGTGCCGTGTGTCAGGTGTGTCTCACTGAACCTCAAGAGAAAAATGAGCGAAGATTAAAAAGTCACAAAACCCAGGCTTGATTCCTGGTACGACCCCTTACTAGCTACATGCCTTTGGACAAGTTGGGAAATATCTCTGAGTCTCAATGTTGTCCTCTGCAAAGAGAGGGTCACCAGGATCCTGGGGACAAAAGAAGAGGGATGGGGCAGAACCGGTGTGGCTGCACATTCGCATTGCCTGGGGGACTTTTGAAAATCTCTCTCTCTTTTTTTAAGGTTTTATTTATTTGACACAGAGAGAGTGAGCGCGAGCAGGGGTAGTGGCAGGCAGAAGGAAAGGGAGAAGCAGGCTCCCCGATGGGCAGGAAGCCCAATGCGGGGCTCGATCCTAGGACCCTGGGATCATGACCCGAGCCCAAGGCAGACGTTTAACTGACTGAGCCACCGGGGTGCTCCAGTACTCTGGTTTTTAAACAGGCATTTTAAAAGCTCCCCAGGTGATTCTAACCTGCAGTCAGGGGTGACCCCCACTCCCTGGTCAACAGCCTCGCGAAGCTCAGTGTGGTCCGGCAGGACAGATGTCACTTGGGGGGTGCTTCTTAGAAATGCAGAATCCTAGCCCCTGCCCGACACCTGCTGAACCTGCATCCGCATGTTAACAAAATGCCCAGATGATTCCATGCACGTGACAGTTTAACTGTGACCTTATAGTTTGAGGAGGACTGCCCTGGGCTGTGGATTTCCGGTTGGCGTTTTGGGGGACAAGACGGAAGGGGTAATTTGGGAGCATCTGAGGCCTGTGGGGACAAGAAGGGAGACTGTGACCCCCATCAGAAAGGACAGAGGCCAAGTGACAAAGTAGCAAAACGGGCTTCTCACAGCCTTGCAGACAGACATGGGCACCTACCGGCCCAATCACATTCTGGGGGAGAACACTCTTGTCTGGAACCTGGGAGCCCCCTTTTCATTACACCGCTCGCTTGGCCGCAGCCTTACTTTTCTTTGAATTGTGTTGGTTTTGTGTAGATATTTAAACAGCCAGACCTCCCAGCAAGCAGGTGGCAGGCGATGCAGACCAATGAAATGAGCAAGGTGACTGGGCTCAGCCAGCCGGGTCTGCAGTGCTGAAGGGACTGTCTATCTCAGGGCAGCTGCTGAAGGTTTCTTGGGCTTCTAGAGCCTGGGCAGAGTGGAAGGGGCAAGAAGGAAGGACAAGTAAAAGGAATAAACTGCAAATGGAGAGTCCCTGAGCTCGAGGCTCTCCCGGTGTGCATCTCACCTGGCCTAGAGCTTCGGGTGGGTGCTCTGTTCTGACGTCAGCCGTGACTTCCCCGGCAAGTCATCTTCTGGCTTGGAGGGACCCGTACTCCAGTGCTGGGGAAAGAGAGAAGACCCCACAGGGCTCCCTGGGTGGGACCCCGAGGGCCCATAGTCACCTTAGTGTCACTTCCTGGGGAAGCGAGACAGAATCTAGGGCTCAAGTTTTCCGGGCGCACTTGCTAGAACCTGTGCCTGACCCTCCCCTCCCCCACAGCCAGGCGGATGACACCATTTGGTGCCAGGTGTGCCCTGACCCGGGCCGATAAGAGTGTCCTCCTGTGGGGTGTGGGTGCTTGGCACTTGGCCGGAGGACTTTCTCCTCGTGCTTGCCGGGGGACCAGAGACAAGGTGGGAGGGCGGCAAAGGTCAGGGCTGAGCCGCCCAGGTAAGCCACCAGCAGGCAGGACATCCCAGGCTCCCCGGCCAGGTCGGAACCGCTCCTAGCATCACCTCTTAACCTCATCCTGGGCCCAAGGCCAAGGAAGCCAGCTCAGGAATCACCAGTGGGCCAAACTGCCCTCTAGTGGTCGTAGGCGGTAACTGCATCCCGCCTGCCTGCTTTTCATAATGGGGTGCAGCTCCGGAGGGGAGCTTCTCCAGCGGATCAACTTGTTCAGCCCACAGGCCGGTGACAGGGAGTGGGTGCTCCTGTCATTTCAGGCATCTCTTCACCTCATATGATATTCAGCCCTAAAAGGGGAAGGGAACTAGCATGTAACCGGTACTTGCTGCCTACCAGGAACTTTGTACACCATGTTTGCCGGACGTCTCCAGAGGTCCTGGGGACCAGAAATAGTTTGTCTTTGAAGACAGGCAGCAGAGAGTCAAATCACAGTCCACTCCGTGCCCATAGGACTGCCCAAGCCATGTTTTTTACATACCACCCACTAGTAGCCCCTTCCAGGTCGGGAGATTCCAGGCCTTCAGAAGGACCAGGCAAGCAGCCAAAGGAAGGAGGGGAGCCATTGGGGAGTGGTGGAGACTGTGGCAAACAGAGATATGCACCATATCTAAACGGCATGGTCAAATGACTCCACCGATTTCCCTTGAATGGGAATCGTTAGACTAACACCCAACGAAAGCTGAAAATCTGGATTTTCACATAAAAGCTCCGACTTTTAAATACCGACGACCGTTGAAATATCATGTAAGTCAAAGAACCGTTCTAACACTTTGAGCTTCTGCAATACCCGCACGGTACCGCCGACTCCGGAGTGGGTCGGCAGCTTTCCCACGAGCCCGTGATCAAGCGGAGACAGAGTCTGGACTTGACCCCATGGCTTCTGACCCCCAGGCCAGTGCTCCTCTCAGTTCACCGCTCTGTGGTCTGCCCTGCTCTCCAGGGCCTGGCGCAGGGGGTGAAGCACTCCTGACCTTGGTGAGTTAGCAGCACACATCAGACTCAGGGTAGAGGCTGGGACTCCAGCCACATTTATTGGTCAAGTTTCGCTTCAAATGTGGCAGGGCCATCCTTGGGCCTTTCTGGAAATAATGTTAGGTAGCTCGTGCAGCCCCTGGGAGCTCACCCAGATCCTGCTGAGGTAGTGTCTGGACCCAGTGGCCTTGCCTGGTTATCCCGGTAATGCCAACCCCTACACCCTTAGACCTGGCCTTTTCCGGGACTATAGGTCAGACTGGGCCCATTCATTCCCAAGGACCGTCCCTAGATCCGGGCCCGAAATCTTTGGAAGCCGGGGTTTAAAAGGAGGGAGTCATCCCAATTACAAATGGGAAAACTGAGGCTAGAGGGAAGACGGGACTCATCCCAAAGCCTCGTGGCTGAGTCCCCGGCTTGGCCCTCAGGCCACTGGGCTAGTCAGTGCGTGGACACTCTTCTCATCTCATTTCTGGGTGGAGAACATTCCCTGGCTTAGCTGCTCTGAAAATGCAATGTATAAATATATACCTGGCTTTGAAAAGTAATAAATTAGATTTTCTACCAGCCTGAGGGTATCTGGCCAGCCACATGTCCTATGATATGAGCATCTGTCACATGTCATATGCGAACCACAGATCATGTGTCCTGCCACGTGGTGGGGCCACCCGGGCCACTGACCCTCAGGCCACGCTGCGAGTTCCACATAACATCGCACAGAATTCTGCCACGTGTGATCTTCTGTGTCACACATCACGACACTTTCATTGTGTGACATGTCCCCAACTGGCCATGCATGTCACATGCAACACGGGGTAGTAGTCTTTTGACCATATGAGGCTCCCGGTCCCTTCCTGAAGACCGTAGCAAGACAAATATAGCCCTCCTTCCTGGGGCAGCACGCTGGGGCCCCCCTGATGAGGCTCTTCCTGAGCCCGCTGTCCTGGTGAGTAGAAGTTGGCTTCACTTGGCTGAATTCGAACAGTCTCGAGGGGGGCCATCAACTACCCCGAGGCGGCTGCGGCTGCTTGTCGAAGAAAGCGAAGTCCAGCCTGGGCTCCTCGCTCTGCAGATGCTGGGCCATGTCGGGGGAAATGGGGTTGTTCCAGAGGCTGCAGGGCACAGAGACAGGCGCTCAGCACCAGGAGTGGCGTGCTCATCCTCTTGTCTCCTTCCCCTGTCCTAGCTTCAGATGGGGAGACCCAGGCCCAAGACCCATGCCCAGAGCTACCTGGCAGAGGCAGGTTAGACTGGCATGGCTACCCTAGGGAGATGGTATCCTCCACACCCACCTCCTGACTTCTCCCACTCAGTCTTCATCCCTAGGAGCTCGTGATCCCAGCTAGGACCACTCCCATATGACACATCTGTGCAAATGAAGAAAATGCTCCCCTCCTTCACGACACTTGACTTCCATCATTTGAAGTTGTCATGAAATACTGACTTCTATTGAACGAGCCACTTCACTACCATTTACTAGAAATCCAACATATCTACTATATGAATGATGTCCCGTAGAGACAATGCCTTTGTGCAATGCACAACCTATACGGCCGTACGTGGTGGCTCTGATTCTACCATTTTAAATGCTTACTATGTGCCAGGCATTGTGCTCAGTGCTTTATATAGTCGTTTAGTCCTCACAGCAACTTCCTGAGGTAGATTCTATCATTGAGCTCATTTTACAGATGAGAAAATTGAGGTCAAGAGAGGCTGAGTTACTGACACAAAGTTCCATAATTGGCAAATGGCAGAGTTGGGGTTTGACCCAGGTCTGCGTGCTGCCAAATTCTTGGTGGAGAGATCCAAGTCTCCCCTGATAATCCCCAAGCCAGGTCTTGCTTCCTCCTACAGGGAGTCCCCCTTACATTGCAGAGGTTGGTGTGGCCTTCCACCCATCATCCCCTCCCACGTGAGCCCTTTTTACCGAATGACTTGGATGGCAGACCCTTGTGCCAACCCTTCGACCAGGAGCCAGGCTCCACAAGCTGTGATCTGGTTCTTCTCCAAGCTTCCCAGCAGACAGCAGAGAAAGGGAAAAGAGAAAAGGCTTGAGTGTGGGGGATGGGCTTCCCTATATGCCCCGCCCCCTGGCCAAGGTGCTTCCAGAACCCAACAGACAACAGTACAGCAGGAAGGCGGAAGGCTGGGGCCCAGGGAGAGCTAAGGTTGGCAGGGGCTTGGGCCAGAATGTGCAACTCAGTGAGCACTCTGTGGCAGGCAGGGGGCCCGACCCAGTGGCCTCTCGGCTTTCCTCAAGGACAGAGGTTTCCCCTTGGCCTTCTCCCCCAGTTCTGGTTTCCCAGGATGTGCCCCTCATACTCCATTTTCTTCAGCCGGCTCATCCTCGGCAGGACCTGGGCCAGCTCGGCAGCTGCCTCGTCCCCAAGCAGATTCCAGGAAAGCCTGCAGGGGAGGGGTCCCAAGGTCAGTGGCAGGAGAGCAGTGAAGTCAAAAGGTAGAGACAAGGTGGCAGGTGGGGAGGGCTGGGGGCCCTTGATGGGGTGCGGTGTGCCCTCCTGGGAAACTTTTCAGGGTGGAGGTGGCCCCTTCCCCCCCAACCCCTTGTTGCGCTGGTCACCCCTCAAGAGCCTAGACAGCTTGAGGGCTGGCTGTCCAGAGAATTCGGAGCACATGGTCTGCAGCAACAAGGTCCTGATCCAAACTTCTACCATGCACGTGCCTTCGTCATCCTTTGTCCTATCCACGCACCCCATTTTTCTTTAAAGTGGTCCTCCCCCCTGCTTTTTTTTCACTTTAAGAGATTAAGCTTAGGAAATACTTATCACTACTAGCAATGGGAAACCTGCGTTGACAACCCTGAATAGAAGGTAGTTACAAGTATAAACACAGCGCAGACAACAGCATTAATTTTGAGCTGGAACCTTTGTCCTCCCAAAGGCGCTGAGCCCATGGCCTGCCCCCTGCTGGTTGCAAAGGGAGAATCATGAAGAAAAACCGGAGCAGAAAAAATTCAAAAAATTCAAGCACTCTGGCACAGTAGTATTTCAAGACCGAGGCAATTAGGCTGTACCGGCTAATCTCTGATTTATCTTTGGTATGAAATAATTATCTGCTCCTTGGTCCTATACACTATTTCTTGGTTTATCAAGTAAAAAATAAATAAATCGGAAGAATCACCAGTGTTAGGTGTTCAAGATGCCTTAGCACGGATCTGAGACTTTCTCTTTGGTGTCATGTAATGAGAAGGATAAAAACCTTTAAGATGGATGAACCATAAGAGACTCTTAATTGTCGGAAACAAACAGCGTTTCTGGAGGTGAGGGGGGTGGAGGGATGGGGTAACTGGGTGATGGGCTTTAAGGAGGGCACGTGATGTGATGAGCACTAGGTGTTATATAAAACTGAACCTCTGAAACCAATAATTCACTATATGTTAATTAATTGAATTTAAATAAAAAATGTTAAAAAACCCCCACAAAACCCTTTAAGATGCAAGCCTAATATCCTCTTAGAATCTCCTGTGTCCTATACCCTAGGAAACAGCATTTTCTTCCATCGTGTGGTCAGGGTCCCAGGCTAGTCCTCAGTGTGGTTTGCCCTTGTGGCTGCCCAAGGTCAGAGCGCTGTCTGATGGCCAGCAGGGGGTGGGCATGGTCCGCAGGCAGGTGGGGCGCATGCTGGTTTATAAATTGAGGCTCTATAAACCAGATGAGGTGACCCATCCAGCTGCCTCCCAAAGGGAAGGTCAAGGGCAAAGAGCTTTTAGAGACCGGCTAGTCTCCCTCCCCACCTCCCCTGCTCCAATCCACGGGAGGGGAAATAAGCAGGAAAGGCTGAAGGGATTTTCCCAACATCACTCATGGCCAGAATGTTCAAACTTCCTCCAGAGGAGGTTTGATGGGGATGACCTTTCCCATTTACAGACGGGGGGCCGGTAAGGGAGGAAGGCGGCCAGATTTATGCTGGACGGTGGTGGGCAGCCAGGCCAATCCCCCAGATGCCCGCCCTTCCCCGCTCAGGCTTCTTCCAAGCACTCACAGGATTTCTTCCAGTGCCGGGCAGAGCACCAGGCTGGCAGCAAGGGGCTTGGCAGCGTGGTTGTCAATCTCGCAGGAAACCAGGCTGGGGACAAACAAGAGGACAGGATGAATGGCGTCTAATTTGGAGGCCCTTCCAGCCAGCCTGCCTCTGCTTTCAGTGCAGTCAGAGCCAGAGGGAGAGGGGTGGCGGGGCGGGGGTGGGGGGGTGGGGGGACTTATTAAGGTGCCCCCTTTGCCCCAGGCTTCCTTATACCTGAGGCCTCTGTCACTTCAAAGGCTTTCCCAGGGGCCAGATGCTGCCTCCCCCCGCTCCCCCCAGCTCCCCAGGTAGTCAGGAGAGGCTACTCACTCTATCTGCCTGAGCAGCGGGAGCCCCTGATGGAAATGTAGGATCCCTCCGGCCAGACTGTTCTCTGCCAAGCTGTAGGGCAGGGATACACCTGTGAGAGGAGCCCCGAGACCCGCCCTGGCTGTCCACGCTCCGTGGCCCCTACTCACCTGATCTCTTCCACACAAGAGCATCCATCCAGGGCCTCGCTCAGAAGCAGCGCCCCCTTCAGGCACAGACCGCTAGAGGGCAGGCTGGGGAAAGGGGAGCAGGTGAGGGGCAGGCGGGCAGGCTCGGGGATTGGGAGCCCTCCCAGAGCCCCCACACTCAGCATCGTTTCAGGCCACCCCATCAGACCATCCGAGTCACTGTCACCCCAAACCCCCTCCCCATCCACACAGGACCTGCGGGGCGGGGGGCGGTGCTAAGGGCCCTGGCTTTTGGGGGTGAGATCCTAAGTTCAAGGCCTGGCTCTTTCATGTGGAAGTAAAGCAAGCTCTCCCTGCGTCTCTTGGCTTGGGTTCCCCTGCCTGGAAAACGGAGCAGCTAGCAATCCGGGCCCGGGGCTGCTGGGGGGCTTCGGCGAGGCCGGGGGCAGAAACCGGTGCTTTTCTGCCACCCAGCCCTTTGCTGACACCGCCTCACCCGCCCCCAGAGACCGGCTCAGGGACACACGGAGCGGAGGCCACTGCACTTCTTTTGCAGGTAAGGAAACTGAGGCTCAGAAGGGGTAGTGGCTTGACCCACCTCCGAGAAGGGGCTGGTGGCAACCCAGGATGAGTCTGGGTCTCCTGACGGCCTGGCCGAGGCTCCAGAATCAGGGAGGAGTGGCCAGGGCAGGGGCAGGCTGTCCCAGCACGTACCACGGTTTGCCCTAAGGCCGGCAGCTCCGTCAGTGGGGGCCTTGATCCCCCAGTGCTCCCTGCAAACCCCCCCGGCCTGCCCTGCAGAAGCCCCCGGCAGAGGGACACTCACTGTAGGACTCTCAGGCGGTGGGGCAGCCTCTGGGCCAGCCTCAGGGCTGTGATATCCCCCAGGACGTTGTAGCCCAGCCTGGAAGAGGACAGGGATGAGGCTGAGCACTGGGCGGGCTGGCTCCAGGCCCTGCACCGCCCTGGGCCCCCTGGGGAACACAAAGGCCAGGAGGGCTGTGGGGACACGAAGGGCAGAGGGCAGCCAGTGGGACACACACTTACATTAGCTCCTCCAAGTGCTCGCAGAGGGCGAGAGACTCCGCCAACCGCACTCCCCCGGCCGGGCCAATGCCGTTCCTTGAGAGGCTGAGGGCAGGGCGGACATCAGACCCTTGGGCGCCCAGGTCTCCCCACCCCACTGCACCTGCTAGGGCCCCGAGAGACCGCACCCCCACCACACACCTTCTCCACCTGATGGGGCAGGAAGGACCAGAGAGGAGCAGGGCCTGGGCTTGCGGAAGGTCCCAAAGCTGGCAAGGCCTGCCCGTGACCCAGCCCCACCGCTTGGACACTGGGGTGGGGGAGGAACGTCGGCCTGAGCGGGGGCTGGTGTCTCCCCCGCCCACTGTGTGTCTACTGAGGGCCCCTGTCAGGAGGCCTGACCACTCACTCTATCTTCCTGAGCTCGGGCAGCCCTGGGAGGACGGCAGCCAAGTGCTGGGCTCCGAAGTCTCCGATTCGGTTGTGGCTCAAGCTTGGGGAGAGAACAACAGGAGAACTGGAAGCCTCGGCCAGCCACCTATGTCATCTTGTCCACACCCCCCTGCCAGCACGGCAGAGGCGGCCGAAACCTAGAGAGAGGCCCCAGCTCACGCGGGGCGAGTCCCCTCACCCTGTGTTAGGTGAGGACTTCCAGCTCTTGTCTTGTGTTGAAATGTTCTCCCCGAGTCTGACCCGCGTCCCCCTTGCTGCAATCCACACTCTCACATCCCATCTTGGGGTCTCCTGGCGGTTTAGGCCTGGGGTCATGCGGTGGGAAGTGGGTGAAAGCGAGGGGACGAAGCTGGGCAGAGCATGCTCCATCAGGGGGCCCAGGTTTGTCACCTGACCCTGCCCGAGCTGTCTTGGGTTGGGGGGCGGAGCGGCAACTCACCCCAGCTCCTTCAAGCTGCTGGCGGCTCTGAGAGCCTCGAAAAGCTGGCGGCAGCCGACGTCACAGATACCGTTCCTGCTCAGACTGGAGGAGCAGAGATGCCTTGGTCAGGAGCAGAGGCCTAGGCCTTTGCAGGGGCTGAGCTAAGAACTCTACAGTTTGCAAAACGTTTACGCGTCCAGGAACCTATGTGCTGAACTTCAGGGCTTGGAGAGGGGGACAGGCAAAGCGGGAATGACTGCACCCAGGGTCCAGGTGAGAACACGGCACCCAGGGAGGAGCCGTGACTGGCCAAGGACTTCCGGGGACTCCCAGGCAAAGTGGAAACTGGAGCCCCCAGCTCCCCGCTCCCTCACCCCAGGATCCGTGGCCTCACTGTCGGGTCTGGTCAGTCTCTGCCTTAGCCTCCGTGCCAGGGAAAGCCCAATTTCACGGGGCCGCGTAATCCAGGCAACTCATTTCTCCACGGCATAGGTGTTCTAAGCGATGCAAATGCTGGGCTTTTCCATGAAGCCAGTTTATTGTCCTTTCTGCACCCTGACCTTGCCCTGCCCCTATGAGTGGTGAAAACCAAAACCCAACAAACCACAGGAGACGAACTGCCTCGGCCCCATGTTGAGGATTTGAAGGTTGTTTTGTTTTCTTTCATTTCACAAATTAAACTTTAGAGAAGTGCCTTTCTGAGAATTAATTTTGGATGAAATGACCTAGTCCCATCTGATAGGCTTCCCAGAACTCTCTGATCTCATCTGTCATGCACCCTAGGCGACCGGCGTCGGAGAGAGGACTCGGGGAGACACAAAGTCACTTGGGTTTATTTGCAGTCACCACATTTTATATTTTGCAAAATCCCAAGAAGAGAATGTGTGGCCAGGGGCCCATGGGGAGAAGGTCAAGGTCACTAGATCAGAGTCCAGACCCCC
>CM053620.1:22108047-22142237 GCA_028646535.1 Procyon lotor
GTGCACATGCACCTGCACACACACCCACAAGTGTGCAGACACACCTGCACACCCCGCGCCAGGGGAGAACAGAGAGACGATGACAGAAAGGGCAGCAAGCAAAGACAGAAAAACAGAAAATATGAGAGAAATAAGGAACAACAGAGACAGACAGAGAGATTCTGTTGGACACAGAATAAGAGAGGAGACAAATGTCCCCATTCTCTCCATCCAGAGTCCCCACAACCCGTCAGCTGCTGGAGGCCAGAGGAGCTAAGAAGAGGGGGGTCCCCCGGGGGGGCAAGGCGGGAGGCAGGGAAGCCAGGCCACAACTCCTGGATACGGCAGGTCGTGTCACCCAGGGAGCCCCTGGGGCTGGAGGCCTGCGACAGGCTTTGAGCGGAGGAAAGCCATCTCTGTACCTGATTGCTGCAGGGTGCAGGGCCGGCTCAGAGGGCATCCGGCACGTCAGGCTGACCCGCAGCGCAGCCCTGGGGGGGACACATACCACGGCCCGGCTGAGCACACTCGCAGCCACGGTCTCCACCCGAGGCCTGGAGACGGCCAGAGCCCGCTTCCACCCGGCCTCTTGGCTTCCCAGCCGCGTGACCCAGGACAAATCACACAGCCTCTCGCCGGGACAAGGTATGCGACAGGCTTTAGTGTGCTGTGTGCCAGAGCGAGCCAGAAGCGTCTGACCAAAATCAGAGCTACGGGCCAAGTGATCCATAGATCCTTGGGGTTTATGCTGAAGGACCTCGGTGTCTGGCGCGCGGGTCCCTGACTACCCCACCCCCACCCCGGGGGGCCATTCTGTGTCACCAGGAAATGGGGAGGACACCCGCCCCGGGGCTGCATCCCTTGCCAAGCCTGCTGGCTTCCTGCTCCTTCCTGAATCTGTCTCGGTCCCCTGAGAGCTGAGTGATTCTGTCCAGCTGTGGAGGTCGGGCGGTGGGGGTGGGGGTCTGGGCCTGGCTCAGGACAGGGCCCGGATGATGCGAGGCCCTACCTCTTCCAGCTCCCCGCCTGCTGCTCCTGCTCTGGGGCAAACGTGAAGACCACAGTTTTGTGCAGCAGGCTGCGGAGAGAGAGGAGAGGAAGAAGGAGACAAGAGGCTGATGGGGGTCCTGGGCCCATTTTCTAACCTGGCCCGGTGGGACCCCAAAGAGGCCTTCCTCTGACTCTGCTGGGACTTCCTGAGCTTTTGGGCACCTAGAATCTTTCTACCGCAGATACCAACCCCCCACCTGCCACCCCCCACCTGCCCGTTTCCTGGAAAGCCCTCGAAAGGAAGCTTCTGCATTTTCTCTGCCTCAGGCTGAAACCCTCCTGCTTCCACTGTGCACCCGCCCAGAGTACCCTCAGGTGAGGGCACTCACCCCAGCTCAGGGAGGTCACTGCCAGAGGTCACTGCCAGCTCCGGGACCCTCGACTGTGCAAACTGAATGTCCAATACACCTCTCTTTTCCTTACTCCCTCCCTCCCTCCCTCCTTCCTTCCTTTTTTTTTTTTTAAAGATTTTATTTATTTATTTATTTGTCTCAGAGAGAGAGAGAGAGGGAACACAAGGAGGCAGAGAGGCAGGCAGAGGCAGAGGGTGAAGCAGGCTCCCCGCCGAGCAGAGGAACCCGATGCGGGACTCGATCCCAGGACCCTGGGATCATGACCTGAGCCGAAGGCAGCTGCTTAACCAACTGAGCCACCCAGTCGCCCCCTTTTTTCTTTTTTTAAAAAGAGTTTATGTATTTATTTGAAAGAGAACACAGGAAGGGGGAAGGGCAGAGGGAGAGAGAGAAGCAGACTCCCCACTGAGCAGGGAGCCTGACTCGGGACTCGATCCCAGGACCCTGGGATCATGATCTGAGCTGAAGGCAGATGCATAACTGACTGAGCCACCCAGGTGCCCCTAAATACACATTTCTCATTGCAGAGCTCATACTTCTCCCATCTGGAGAACTTACAAATTATAGTAAAGTAAGAAGAAAACAAAGAAAAATCACCCACCACCTCTTCCACGTGCCAATGACCGCTGATAACATTTGGGAATGGGTTCTCCAAGTCTTTTGTTTTTAAAATGCAATGAATGTTCTTTCTTTTTTTCTTCTTCTTAATAAATGGGATTAAAGGGCAGATGCTTGTTTAAAAAATAGTTTTTCCGGGCGCCTGGGTGGCTCAGTGGGTTAAAGCCTCTGCCTTCGGCTCAGGTCATGATCTCAGGGTCCTGGGATCGAGCCCCGCGTCTGGCTCTCTGCTCAGCAGGGAGCCTGCTTCCCCCCCCCCCCCACCTGCCTCTCTGCCTACTTGGGATCTCTCTATCAAATAAATAAATGAAATCTTTAAAAAAACTAAAAATAAAAAAATAAAAAGTTTTTCAAGGGATAGGTGAAACGAGGGTGACAAAATGTTGATAATTATTGGTGGGAACTGGGGTGTTTGCCATTCTCTCTACCTTTTTGAGTGTTTGGAAAGCTTTACCATAGAAATGGTGGAATAAAATTATACCACAGTCATCCCTCTGGACTAAGATTGTACCTATATCATCATTTTCCATTGAGTTTTTCTCTCTGAAGGTAACTCAGTTTACTTACCTCATATCCAGCGGCTATATATTTAAGGTATGTTCATTTTTCCCTATTATAACCACTACTGAGGTGAGCATTCCTGCATCTAAACGTGTTTGCACCAGTTGATTTCTTTAGTGCAAATCCCTAGAAATGAATGGAGCACCATGTGGAACGAGCTAAAGATCGTTTATTGGATTGTTATATACAGTGAATCAGGATCCCCTCATCTCTCTTTTGGGTTAATCGGTATGGCTCTCCTCCTTTGAGGGGTGTTTAAAGCAGGGACCACCCTACTCAGTTAGGAGTCCCTCGGGGTGGGGATTTCGTTGACAGCAATTAGAACCTGGCCTCAGTTCCCCAGACTGAATCCTGAGACTTACAGAAATGAGGCTGGGTCCTGTCTCGGGTCAGTTTCCCTAGAGGCAGAGCCTGAGCCTCCGAATGGGGTAGAGGGCCAAGTGTCATTTGGTGACTTCTGTATGTGATGTCCTGAGGGCCTGCTCTCGGGAGAGGCTGGTAAGGGACCAAGGGAAGCAAAAGAGAGCAGGTCCTCGGCCTGATTCCTGCAGGGAGCTCTGGAGCCTAAAGGGCACCAAAGGTTTGTCCCACCTGAGGCCGGGGGGCTGGTGAGTGATGCCGCGGGGTCTACATATTTATGGCCACTCCTGGTTGGGGGACCTGAGGGGACACCGCCCAGGTATCCCTGGCTCCTATCAGCCCCGGTAGTTTCCCCCTTGGCAGCTGGGAAAGGAGGGTGCGGGCTGGGCTCACCTCCTCCAGGTCCCAGAAAGAACGCTAAGGTCTTAGAGAGGACGGAGAGAGCGCCCCAGAGCTCCAGGCTCTGGGAGGAGTGGGTGACCGTGGTCCACTGGGAGGTCCTACCTGATGTGCAGCTCTGCCAGGGCCTGGCACATTCTCGCTGCACTCAGCACACAGTGCACCCCGCTCACAGAGAGCCCGTTGTCGCTGAGGCTGTGGAGAGTAGGGAGGGGGCGGCGGTCAGCAGGCAACTCAAGTGTCCAGGCCTAGACGGCTCCAGCCCCCTCCTCCTGGCGCCATAGCTTGCTGGCTAGTCATTCTCGGGATGTCCTAGGTCCTTAACCCGGCTGTCTCGAAGGATCCCGGCCCATGTGGATGAGCCAAGAGCTGCAGGACCTCGCTGCCCCACTCAGAGAACAAGGTTCCACAGCTGGAGCGAGAAGAGCTGACGCACCATCATCACCTCTCTGAGCCTGCTTCCTGGTCTGCAAAATCACCCCCATTTGCATCCCATTTTACCAGTGGAGAAACTGAGGCCCAGAGACATTAAATGATGTGGGGGCTACCCAGGGACAGAGTCAGGACTGAACTCCCAAGGCAAGGCCCCTAACCGCTGTTCCTCAACTTCAACGTTCCCCTACCCGAGCCACGCTGGATGCGAAGACGTGCACACACCCCATCCAACGCTGCCCCGCCCGATACCGGGGAACGCCACGGCTCGTCGGGCCGCCATGACCCTCGCTCTCCACCCCGCCGCCCCAACAATCCGCCCCTCTGCCCCGGCGCTGCAGCACCCCCCAACATGCCTCCTGCCACTCCCACACCCCAAACCCTAATGCAACGCGCAGTGCGACACCCCACCCCACCCCCGGGCTGTTGCAAGGATGAAGGGAACACAAGCGGCGGATGTGCGAGGGACCCGCTCTGCACACACCAGGGGTTTGAGTCGTGGAACCGAGGCGAAGGCAAGCCAAGCAGACATGGCTCCAGCTTTGCTGGTGTTGGGGGAGAGCAGGGCAGTGGAGCGGCACTATCTCTGGCCACCACGGGCGTGCAGACCGGGGTGGCAGGGACCCGCTGGGACTCTCTCCGGGGCTTCCCCCCTCCACCACCCAACAGTGAGGCTGGCAACTCACTCCAGATTCCTGGTGATGTGCAGCTGAGAGGCGGCCTCCGCCATCAGTTGGCAGCCTTCATCGTCCAGCTGGTTTCCTGAAAGGCTGAGACAGAGGGCCCCCCATGCCTTGTGCTGTTGGGGTGAGGTCTCCCCCTTTGGTCTCTGTACTAGCACAGTCCCTCCTTGACTTTAGCCAAAGCAGCACTCCAGTAAATGAGCCCTAATAACGATGGAGCCCACAAGGCTGCATATAAGAGTCCTGCACTGGCCCCGTTGCTTCTACCGTTGCTGGGCATTTAATCCTCGTAAGGACCCTGTGGGTCAGTCCCTGTTAGTATCCTCATTTACTGATGAGCAAACCAAGGTAGAGAGAGGTTAAAGCACCTCCTGAAAGGTGGATGTGGGACCTGAACCCAGGCAGCCTGATTTCAAAGCCCCTCAGCTGCTTTGTTATGCTTCAACCTGCATAATTATTTCTTATGATAAACTCCATGGTTGTAGGGGGATCAGATCTACTGTGGAGGATCAGGGAAGGTTTCCCTGATGTTGGAACTACTTGCTTGAAACACTAGGAGCTCAGCAGGTAAGGGGTGGGAGAGAGATGGGGAAAGGGTGTTCCTGGTATTGGGAGCAGCTCATTCAAAGGTCCTGGGGCATAGCCCACTGGAGGAGCCGAAAGGGAGACACTGTGTAGGACTGAAGATTTCAGTGACAGGACAGGGTCAGATGGGGCTTGGTGGGTTGGAGGCAGTGTTTGGGATCTCACAGGATTTTAGGATTTGGACTTCGTGAGCAGTGGGAACAAGTAAAGGGGGGCAGGCAGCAGCGAAATGCCGGTCACTCTTCGCTATGTGGAAGTGGCCAGTGTGGAAGCAGGGAGCCCAGTGAGGAAGCTGATGGGGTCAACCGAGTGAGGAGTGAGAGTGGTCTGGATGGGGGAGGTGGATGAAAAGAGGGTGGTGGTGAGAGCTATGTAAGTGGTAGGCGGACTTGGGATGGGCTAGCTCTGGGGGGAGGGTACAGGAGCAGAGAGATGTCAGGTCTGTGCGGCAGGTGGGTGACGGGCCATACTGCGGGTAAGACCACCTGGGGCGGGTGGGGGGCGGGTCAGGCTTGGGGATGTCCTGGGTTTTGTAAAAACACCTTCTAATCCTGTCTTGGTTCTCCCAGGGGCACAATGTCAAGGCTCAAGCTCTGGTCGCCAAGGCCCTCACCCATGCATCTTTCCCTATGGTGGGGCCACTCTTCTCATAGTCCCTTATGGCATTCCATCACTCCACCCTCATGCCCATTTGATTTCCTGCGATGGTCCCAGCAAGGATCCCCTCCTGGGGACATGACAGGACCTCTACCAATCCCCAAGCCCTACTCTCAAGGGAGATGGGCATCAACAGAATTTCTCCAGCCACAAGAGGGAAGGAGGTCTCACTCTACTCCGGGAGGAGGACAGGGGGAGGGGACCCTGAGGGCTGCGCTTTGGAGGACAGGTGTGATGGGGTCTCTACTTTGCAGCTCTCAATGATACCGGTTACAAGGACAAGGCTGGCGGCAGTCAGACTATCTGAGCTTGAACCCTGGCCCGGACTCTTCCTAGCTGTGTGACCTTGAGCAAACTTAACCTCTGTGAGGTTGAATCTAGAGATGGTAAGATTAAACGAGAGGATGTACACAAAAAAGCCTGGTCAAGGGCAAGTGCTGAACAGTGGTAGCTGCCATGATGGTCTGGGTTCCCCAAATTCTTACTTGCCCAAAGTGGAGGCCCCGCCCACGCCCCACCTCCCAACCCAGCACTTTCCGTGATACTCACTCTACTTCCTCCAGGCGGGGGCCTTCCTGGAGCTGGGCTATGAGCTCCTGCACGTCATGGACCCTGAGCTGACAGTGCTGGAGCCTGGAGTGAGGGTGGAGGCAGAGAAGCTCAGGGCAAGAAGCTACCCCGCACCTCCTCCGGCCCCAAGGCCCACTGCCGGGGGTGGGAGCCGGGGGGAGTCCGGAGGCAGTCAGACCTGGGGTCTCATCAGGCCCTGCTTCTTAGTAACTGGACAACCTTGGACAAGGCCCTTAACCTCAGTTTCCTCCTCTATCAAACAGGAATAACAAAGTATACTTGGCAGGGTTTTCAAAAGAATTACAGTGAGATAATGGATATAAAATACGACAGTGCCCAGTGCACAAGAGCCCATTAAATTAGTTGTTATTATTGCCATTATGACAGATGCTCCTTATTCAGGCCAGGATGGGTTATTCAAGTCCTTTCTCTGCTCCATGCCCGTTTTTCCTTTTAGCCTCCTTGCCCCCACTATACCTCTCCTACAAAGGCACCCTCCCCCCTCCCCCAATACCATATCCCTCCCCTTAAGGCAATGGGGGCCGCAGAAGTACCTGAGTGTCAGGCTTCTGCCCTGGGCTTCTTTCCTCTGGCCAGCATTTCCCTGTAGGTCTGGTGCTCTGGCAAGAACAAATCCAACATTGGCCTCGTCTTAGAGTCCAGGGCCTGATGAACCAAACCTCTTACCTTGGGTTCCAGCGCCTGAAGGCCCCATGGCACGAACCACATGGAATGAGTAACAAAGACGGTTATCTGGAGGAGCTAACGGTGCTATTCAGCAAAGCAGCAAGAGCCAAAGGTTTGAGGGCAAAGAGGCTTTATTCAAATTCTGGCTCGGCCACATGAGAGCTCTGTGGCCTTGGGCAAGTCACTTCTCTCATCTGAGCTTCCGGGGTCCCTCTTCCAAGACGGGATGACAATCTTGAACACAGAGTGATTGAAGGACTAAAATGAGACGACGTACGGTCACGCGCCCAGAATGGGCACAAAATTGAAGCTTAGGAAAAAGAAGTTGCTGTCTCTATGTTGTGAAGCTCTCTATTTGCGTACATGCCACCTGTGGTTCCAAGGGCTGGGAGCATGGACCGTGTGCGGATCCAGGCTGTGGGAGCCACGGCACCCCCAGGCTCTCTCTCACTGGGCCAGGGGATGGGTGAGGGCTGCAGAGCAGCTGGAACA
Source organism: Procyon lotor (assembly GCA_028646535.1). Lineage (NCBI taxonomy): Eukaryota > Metazoa > Chordata > Mammalia > Carnivora > Procyonidae > Procyon > Procyon lotor. Next base: position 22,115,474 of record CM053620.1, read on the forward strand.
TTATTAGCCAGGTTTTCACAGACCGCTAGATTGGCACTGTCCGACAGAACTTTCTGCAGTGATGAGAATGTTCCATATCTGTGCCATTCACTGTGGGAGACTCTAGTCTCCCACGGCCACTGAGTCCCTGAAATGCAGCTAATGTGGCTGATAAACTTAAATGTTCATTTTACTTAATTTTAATCAATGTACACTTAAGTGGCCACATGTGGCTAGTGGCTGCCATACTGGGCCATCATAGCTCTATTCAGCTGGAAGGGAAAAAGACATTGGTCCCACTAGATTGTTGTATGGGTGAGGAAACTGAAGCTCAGAGCAGGGAAAGGATTTGCCCAAGGATATACAGCATCATCTGTCTGAGATGATGCTCGGTCAGCCGGGGAGGAGTGTGAGAAAGCCCAGCTGGAATGTTCTCTCTCGCGGAAAGGCTGCTCCCCTTTCTTTGCCCATGCAGGACCAGCCAAGTTGGAATCCACGCACAGAGGGATTAGCCAGCATCTGAGTGCCAGCTGGATGTCAGCAATGTTTTAATGTATTCATTCATTTCATCCTCAGAGTAACTGTGGGATGTGGGTATCATCACTGTCTTCCCTCCTCCCCCCCCCCTTTTTTTTAGATGGAAGAGTTTTCCAGAGCTTTTCCCACATACTAACACCAATCTATATTCATGCCTTCCCTCAGGGCCCGATTTGCTCTGAGATTTCTGGGGATGCTCCCTCACCACGTGGACCAGATGCAGTCCAGATACGATACAGGAAGATAAAGGTTGGTAAAGTCCTTTGCCAACTTGGAGAGGAAAGTTATTTCTCAGGGCAGCCACAGCAAGAAGAATCCCCACATTCCAGCTCTTCGGAGGCTCTCTTGGCCACCTTACCCTGCCGATGCTTGACCCCAGACCACCCCTCGGAATGAGCCCAGACCCACCCCCTCCCTAGGTCCTTACCGTCTGAGCTCTGCAGCGGTCTCTGTGGGCGGGGAAAGAAGGAAGATGAGCTCTGCCTCCCTGTAAGAATCAGACACTGAGCCCTGAAACCGATGGGCTGGAAACCAGCGCATCACCTGCTACCGGCACCCCCCCTTGCAGCCCCAGGCACCCAGAGAAAGTCCGTTTTATTATAACCGACACAGAAACAACGGGCAGAAATGTCCCAAATCAGACAAGTAAAATCTGTGACTGTGTCGCTGCTGGATGAATCCCGAGAAGAGTGTTTTTAAAAGTCAGGAAACCAATAGTTACAGAGGAGACTTTTTAAAATTAGGAATGCAAAGAGTTTTTGTGGGAGTTACAGTATTTTCGGGTTAAGAGGCACGGCACTTGACCTACTCCATAATCCAAACAGGGAACCCCAGTTCAGCACCATGGAGAGCGACAAGCGGCTCCTTGGCTAGACCTACGCTTCCTAGATGCGTGGACCCATTCCTTCAACCATCTGCCCATCCATCCATCCATCCATCATTCCCGCTCAGCCACTACATACTGAGTACCAGGTGCCAGGCCTGAGTTGGGCTCTGGAGACACCGATGTGAATAAAACACATTCAGGCCCACACGCGTGGCTACTGCAGACATAGCGCTGCATTTCCCACTCCCTACCTTCCCCTCCCCTTTTCTCAAGCCTCTGAAGCCCCAGATTCCACCTCCTCTGCTCACCTGACCTGCAGGGTCCTGACAGCAGGGCATTCGATGGCTACCTTTGTTAAGCAGAGTAACGTTGGCACGGAGACATTGTTGCGGCTCAGGCTGCAAGATTGTGGCAAGGGTGTCAGGAGCGGATCCTATATCCCATGGGCCCCTTTGCTCTCCGGGGAGGGGGGCGGTGGCTCAGGCAGGGGTAAAGGGGTGTGTGGAAAGATTGCTTACTCAAGCTTCTGGAGCCGCGGCAAACAAGGAAGTACTTCCACGATGTTCAGCACAGCCCAGTCCTTGAGCTGGTTGTCCTGAAAGCTACAAGAGACCAAGGCCCAGTCCCTCAGCCATGGAGTTGGGGGACTTGGGGGCCCTAGTTGGCAGGTGACACAGCGTCCTCGTGGAGGAGACACAAGTCATCAGCCCACTATGTGTTGGTGACCTGTTCCACAGCATCTAGTAGGCCCAGCTAGGAGGAAAGGCCCTCTGCTGTCTTCGCTTCTGCCCCTATTCAGCCCCTGGGGGAGTTCCTGCCTAGGGGCCCAAGAGATCCAGATGACAGCTGTGAAGGCCTCACGAGGGGGAACGAGGACACCCAGAACACTGCTCTTAGGGCTACATCTGGGATGTGCCCAAAGCCAGAGTTTATCGGGGCCTCTTGGCTCCTGGGAGGTGAGCAGAGTCTAGACTACAATACGGGGGATCTGCTTCCAGCCCCAGCTCCGGCCTTGACTCACCCAGAACCTTGGGCCAAGCACTTGCTTTCTCATCCCACACTCCCCATCTGTCAAATGGGGTCTACAGTCCAGCCTTGCCTGAGCTCCTAGCCGAAGGGACAGAAGTGCAAGGGTACCTTTATGCATGATCGCTCTGGTTAGTGCAAAGGTTTAGGAACATTGATACTTTTTTCCACGAGTATTGACAGTGACCTTTGTCTCTTCTCCTGCCAGCCAGTGATCCAGGCACCCAGCTGAGGGGGTAGGAACTGTGGTCCAGCTAATGCTCCACTCAATAAGTGGGATAACTTTGTGCCAGGTTGCATGTCTCTGGACAAGAGGGTGCCTTGCTAAATCTCCTAAAGGTGCCATACAAGTTAGTGGTGGTTGTGCCCATTCTTGAGAATGCTCCCCGGGCCCACCCCTCGGGCTACTCATCGCAAACGCAGGGCAGGACTATATTTGCACAGATGTGTTCAGTTAGCACATACTTGCAGCTAAATGGGTATGTGGATCTAAGTGTGCAAAAAGATTGCACACACCTATGAATGTGCATGTGAGGGGAACATATTTAAGTGAGCAGGCGAGTGCAAATGTGCACACGTGTGCACGAGTGTGAAGGTATATGTGTGTTTCATGCACTTATGTGTACCCACCGTGCCTGACACCTGCCTACACACGGCCATCTCTTCTCTCAAGGTCACGGAAAGAGGGGGAGGGGGCCTGAAATCTCAAGGTCCTCCGAGAGAGCCCAAATTATTAGATGAAGGAAGCGGTGCTCTAGGGTTTTGGGGAGCCTTGTGTTTGGATCCAGCCCTGCCCCGTTTTTGGACCAAAGCCTCCCATCTCTGGGTCTCACTGAAAAAACGGGCCAAATCCTGATGGAAAATGCAGGACTCATTACAGGCTCTGGGGTGGGGGTGGGGAGCCCAGGGACCTGGGAAGTGACTTGTCACTCACCTGACCTCTTCCAGCTGTGGACAGAGGCGCAGAGCCTGCACCAGGTGGCTGATGCCTCGGGCAGTGATCTTACTTCCTGCTAACCTACAGGGTAAGCAAAGGTAGTGGACAGGAATGGGGGGGAGGGGACCAGGAATCTACCCTGTGCGGGGTCAAAGGGAGAGGGGAGAGTTCCAGGCATTTCCAGCTGAGGTTCCCTCTTGGACCCAAGCCCTGGCTCACCCCAGCTTCTTCAGGCTCCCCATTGTTGGCAGGCTCCTGGAGAGGGCTTCTGCAAAAGCGTCCCCACACTTCCTGCTCTTAAAGCTGCCATAGGAAGAGGCAAGGTGGCAGAGGCTCAATGCTGGGCGGGGCTTAGAAGCCATCACCCCCACCCCTTCCTCTGCCAGATGGAACTGAAGAGTTATGTTAATAGCAGTAGCAGTAGCTGTTGTTTATAGTAATAACAAACATGTATCACGGCAAAGACTGCTAATTGCCCGCTGAAACCCATTGTCCACAGACGGAGCTCTAACTGGGAACACAGTTTCCCCGCTCACATTTCCAGCCCCCCGTGCAGCTCAGGGTGGCTGGGCAGCTATGTGCTCGCCACTGGAATGTGAGCAGAAAGGACGTGTCCTATCTCTGCATGTGTGGGCTTTAACACACTGGGTGCATCTAATGTGTGCGCCCTTCCCCTCCCCTAAGCCGGAGCAGGGATGCCCGTGACCCTGCTTTGACCAAGCAGATCCAGATGCCCAAGGAGATGGGGAGCATCAGTGGGAGGGACCTGGGTCGCGACCACATGGAGCTGACCCAGCTCAGGGACCTGGACCGCTTACCTCTGAGCGTTCTAGGACACAGAAACAAAATTCAACATTATTTAACTCACTGTACTGGGGGGGAAGGGGTGGGTGGGTTCTCTGAGCCACACCTTTTCTCTTGCTCCTACTACACACACCGAGCCTTCACTGTGCGCCAGGCGCTCGCTAGGGAGAGTTTTCCTGGCATTCTCTTATCTGGCTTTCACTCTAAACTCATATAGTCGGTTAAATTATTACCGATTCGTTTTAGGCAGGAAGAAACTCAGACTGAGAGGTTAAGTAACCTGCCCAGAGTCCAACCACCTCTGGAGTCAGAGGCTCCAGTGCACGGCTGAGAGGGACAGGGAGGCTCAGCAGAGTCCCAGCAACCACAGGAGCAACTGGACCCTAAGGTCCTGGGAGGAAGGGAGCTTCTCAGTGGCTCGCAGGCCCAGGGGCGGTTCGGACTCCATCCTCATGTTCGAGATCCTCGCCCAGCCTCCCTCGGCAAGGGTCTGACCGACTCCACCCTCCCGAAGCCCAGGTCTCTCCCAGGCCCTCCCAGGTCCTCCCCAGACCCTCCTCTCACCTGAGATTTTCTACCTGCTCGCAGCCTGCCAGGGCCTCAGGGCAGTGGGGCTCCAGCGGGCAGCCCTCAAAATCCAGGTGGACGGGGGCATTCCTGTGCCCCAAGATGCTGGCCAGGGCAGCCAGGTCGGCATAGGTCAGTGGGAAATTGTGGAAGGACAGGTGACAGGGGAGACTCCGGGCCACGAGGCTGGCCAGCTCGGGCTCCTGGGTCTCCCCCACGCAGTGACAGAGCGCCACAACCTTCGGCCCCGTGAGCCTGCGGGTGGCCAACTTCCTCAAGGCCTGCAAGACCGCGGCCTGCCTGGCGCTCACCCATGTCTCATCCCGCCGGGCCACGAGGCCGAGGAAGGGTCGGCAGGCGCGGGATGCCAGCCCCGCCAGGAAGGTGGGAAGGTGGTCTAAGAGGCCTGGGCCAGCCTTGGTCCGCAGCACCCAGCGAGAACTGAGGGTCACATGGCCGGCAAGTGCATTCCCGTCCACCTTGGGGCTGGCCATCAGGTACAAGGCAGCAAAGAACTCCTGCAGGCTGAGGTGGGTGAACGCGTAGCCTGTGTCCCGGCGCCCCGGGCCCGTGTAGACGCAGAAGGAGGTTAGCAAGCCCAGGGCAGCCGCGAAGGCCATCGTGGGCGGGTGGATGTCTCCTACAGAGAAGATCGCCTTCCCAGTCCGCAGGCCACTCAGGGCCACCTCGCTGAGCTCCAGCAGGGTCTCGGGAGGCGGGTGCCCGCGAGGGCCGAGGGAGGACAGCATCTGCACGTAGTTCTGAGTCACGGTGGGCAGGAGGGCGGCAGACTGGCCCGGCGAGCTGCCCGGCAGCAGACGATGGAGGCAGAGGCAGGTGAGCTGGCAGAGCGCGGGCACGGCACACAAGCTCTGGAGGCATCTGCTGCCCCGCAGCTCCGCCAGGGCTGCCTCCTGCCCCAACCGGTCCGGGAAGAAGCGGCCCATATACTCCTCCACCCGCGGCCCATCAAAGCCCCACATGTGGACCGTGGCGGCCTCTGTGGGCAGGCAGTCGGGCAGCTTCCCTGGGCGGGAGGTGGCCAATACCCAGCAGCCGGGCAGCAGGGTCCCCTGGCAGAGGTCGGAGAAGAGGGCAAGGGCCGGACTTGGGTCCTCAGGACCTGCCTGCTCCCTGCTGGAGCGGGGGTACAGGGCCTGGTCCAGCCCATCAAAGATCAGCAGCACTCGGTTAGCATTCTCCTCCAGGTACTGGAAGACCGAGGTGGAGCCCGCCTCGGGGCTCAGGTACAGGTCGAAAAGGAGCTGGGGCAGCGTCAGGGGACATGTGATCAGGTTGAGCTGGCGGAACTCAAAAAGGAACAGGGCCTGGAAGTGGTCCAGCTGGCCGTCAGCCCACCTCTGGCAGAGCCGGTGGGCCAGGGTGGTCTTGCCCATGCCCGCCTTCCCCAGGAGCACCGTCACCCTCGGGCCCTTGTCGGCCCTGGTGTTGAAGAGGTCCTGAAAGCTCACATCCGCGCCATCTTCTGCCTTGGGGTCCCCTGGCGCCGCCCCCTCCTGGGTGCGGAAGGGTGCCGGGGTCCGGCTCCACTGCAGGATCGGGGGGATGTAGGCCTGGTGGAAGGCCGGGGGTTGCCCTGGCCCAGGGATCCGGCTGCCATAGCGCTGTTGGGCGGAAGTCTTCAGCAGCTGCAGGTACCTCCTGGCCAACTCTGCGGGGGTGGAGGGGGCAGGGAGAGGCATGAGGGCGGATGGCCTCCCACCCCCAGACCCCCTCACCCCAGCACTGGCTATTGGGAGCCTGTAGCCTCAGCTGTGTGTGCAAGGGTGTGGGGACTGACAAGAGCACACAATTCCTAGAAGGAACTGGCTCCATGGAAGCCTTGGTTCTGGGGGCCGTTCAAACGGAGAAGTCCAGCTATGCTCGGCGGGGAGCCTGCTTCTCCCTCCCATGAGTACAGATCATGGCTCTATTTTGCAACAATACAGATGGTGTAAAGTTATCAGTGAGACAGGGGAGGGGAAGTGGGGAGCTCTCTTTGCAACATCTTCTTCAAACAACCTCCTAACTGTGTCTCTCCCCCTCCCAATGTTTCAGTTTTGCAATGCCCCCCCGGGGGGGGGGGAGTGAGGGCTAGCCACCTGTAGGCCTAGGCACTGGCCAATCAGAACTGGAAGCTGGGCCTTTATTAGGCCAGGCATTGATTTTTTTAATTGCTGGATCCCTGGGAAAGCTTGGGTGGCCCAGGGGAAGAACCAGGCCCCTGGGGGGTGCTGGAGACAGGTGGTTGACGATGAGGATTCTTCTGGACAAGGGGTGGAGAATGAGAGAAGTTCTGTCTGCTCTACTCCCTCCTGCCTGGCCGGTCCTCAACAGCCCCCATGCCTTGTGGTGGTGGTGGGAGGGTCTCCCTGGTATTCTGCCCATCTCGAAACTGGCCACTGAGGGCCCAAGTCTGAGGTCATACTGGCCACCTCTCCCTTGCCCACCCAGGACGTCCAGTCCATCTCTGTTGGAAGGAAGACAAGAGCTGCTGGGCTCCTGGAGGCTTATCAGCAGGGCCCAGAGCCCAGGATCTGTGTCCTGGCCCCGAGACAGGGCCTGATGTCTGGGTCCTTCCCACCTTGGTACCCACCTAGCTGCTGCTTCTTGCACTGCTTTGGGCGGGGTGAGGACCCACAGCTCTGATAAGGCCGCTTGAGGCCTGGAAAGAAGGAGAGGAGAGTAAGGGGTGAAGTCTGGGAGCCTGGGCTGGGGAGCCACCAAGCACCTTTGGGGAGCGCCAGGTCACAAATAGGTAGGAGGCAGACAGGTGTCGCTGCTCCCCGGGACTGGGTGAAGGTAGGCAGCGGGCAGCGGCCGAATCAACACCAGCTTCTGTTTGCAGAAGGGGGTCCCAGGCCTGGGTGACAGGCCCGCAGGCTCTGGGCTGGCGGATCCCCCAGTCCAGGATGCAGGGAGCTGGGCCCACAGCCAGCAGCCATGGAAATACTCAGCCCTGAGCACCGAATGGCTTGGAAAAGACCCAGGTCTGTCAAGGCCACTGCTGGTTAGAATAGTAGAGTTTCCAACAGGCTTGGCCAGGCCTGTGCCCTCCCTCCCGGGGCCAGTGTGCTTCATCACCCTTATTTCACATCTCTTCTATTTCCTCACTTCCCTTACTCGTTTCTCAAATTCTTGTCTGATTGTGGATTCGCAAGAGATACTTTAATGCCCCCCCTTTTTTTTATTAAAGATTTTATCTATTTATTTGACAGAGAGAGAGAGATCACAAGCAGGCAGAGAGGCAGGCAGAGGGAGAGGGAGAAGCAGGCTCCCCGCCGAGCAGAGAGCCCGATGCGGGGCTCGATCCCAGGACCCTGAGATCATGACCTGAGCCGAAGGCAGAGGCTTTAACCCACTGAGCCACCCAGGCGCCCCCCTTTAATGCCTTTCTGAAGAGGTTGGGAAAGGAAGATAGGAAGAAGGAAAACAAGAAGGAAGGGGAAAGAGAATGGAAGGGAGGAAGAGAGGAAAGAGGATTTAGGGGAAAATGTGAAGAAGGAAAGTGGGGTACTCCCCCAGCCAGACATCTGTGAGCAGTGACAGAAGGCCCCGGGCAGGTCCCTCACCCTGACAGATGGTGGTGATTAAGATGCTGGACTACGGGGAGATTCGGGGACCCCTGCGAGGGACTGGAACCAGCCTGAGAGTATTTTAATATTCCATCAAGTCCTCTATTAATAAGGGACCCACTGGCTAAATATCATTCAGGTCTGGTCATAGCCATGTGCTAATTATGCCAGCTCAATGGTGCAGGCCAGCAGGGACAAGGACCAGGACTCAAGAGTTTTGATCTGCTGGGGAGCTTGGACTATGGGGTGGATGTTTTCTATTAAAGCCTATTGATGTTACTGCCATGTGTAGCTATAAGCAAAAAGCCCACACGTCCATCGAAATAAAGGTACTGAGTACACAGCCGTTGTCAGACACAATGGTGAAAGACGGAAAGCTTTCCCTTTAAGATCAGGAACAAGGCAAGGATGACCGCCTTCACAACCTCTATCCAACACAGTACTACAAGTCCCAGCCAGAGCAATTAGGCAAGAAAAAGAAATAAAAGGCATCTAAATTGGAAAGGAAGAAGTAAAACCTGTTTGCAGAGGATGGGGTCTTATACGTAGAGAACCTTAAAAACTCCAGAAAAAGGTTTTTCAGAACTAATAAATTCGGTCACGTAGCAGGATACAAAGTTAAGATACAAAAATGAGCTGCATTTCTGTACACATGAACAATCTAAAAGGGAAATTACAAGAATAATTCCCTTTACAAAAGCATCAAAAGAATAAAATGCTTAAACATTAACCAAGAAGGTGGAAAGCATGCATGATGAAAACTACGAAACACTATTGAAAGAAAGAAGGTATAAATAAGTGGAAATGCATCCCAGGCACATGGCCTGGAAGACTTTATATAGTTAAGATTGCAATCTTACCCCAAACAATCTACAGATTCAACATAATTCCTGTCAAATCCCAAGGACCTTTTCTGCAGATACGGGAAAACCAATCCTAAATTTCATATGGAATCCCAAGGGACCCCAAAGAGCCAAAAACTGTTGAAAAAAGAACTAAGTTGGAGGACTCACACTTCCTGATTTCAAAGCTTACTACAAAGCTATAGTATCAAAACAGTGTGGCACTGGCATAAAGACAGATATACAGACCAATGGAATACAACAGAGAGCCCAGAAAGAAACCTTTACATATATGGTCAAATAATTTTTGACAAGGGCGCCAAGTCCACTTAATGGGGAATGGACAATCTTTTCAAAAAACGGTGCTGGGAAAACTAGATGCCCACCCACAAAAGAATGAAGTTGGACCCTTACTTAACATCACATACAAAAATGAACTCAAAATGGATCAAGGACCTATATGTAAGACCTCTAGCAATAAAACTCTTAGAAGAAAACATAGGGCAAAAGCTTCACGACATTGGATTTGATAATGATTTCTTGGATATGGCACCAAGGCACAGGGAACACAAGAAAAAAACAAATAAAACGGGCTTCATGAAAGTGAAAAACATTTTGTGCATCAAAAGACACTATCCACGGAGCAAAAAGAGAACCTACAGAATGAGAGAGATCTGCAAAACATAGATCTGAAAAGGGATTAGTATCAAGAATAAAGAAAGAACCCCTAAACTCAACAACAGCAAAACAAACAAGGTGGTTAAAAAAAAATGGACAAATAGGGGCGATTGGGTGGCTCATTGGGTTGGAGCCTCTGCCTTCAGCTCAGGTCATGATCTCAGGGTCCTGGGATCGAGCCCCGCATCGGGCTCTCTGCTCAGCGGGGAGCCTGCTCCCCCAACCCTGCCTGTCTCTCTGCCTACTTGCGATCTCTCTCTCTGTCAAATAAATAAAAAAAAATAAAATGTTTAAAAAAAAAATGGACAAAGAACTCAAAGAGACATAGCTCCAAAGAAGGCATAAGAATGGGCAATAAGCAAAAAAAAAAAAAAAGAACGGGCAATAAGCACATGAAAGACACTCAGTGCCACCAATTATTAGGGAAATGGAAATCAAAATTACAATGAGATCAATACCACCTCACACCCATCAGATAGCTACTATAAAGAAAAACAACAACAACAACAACAACAGAAAACAAGTGCTGGTGAGGATGTAGAGAAATCACAACCCTTATGCGCTGTTGGTGGGAAGACAAAATGGCACCAAGGATGTGAAAACAGTATGGAAGTACTTTGAAAAACTTAAAAAATAGAATTGCCAAATGACTCTGGATTTTGAAGGTAAACTCAAAAAGAACCGAAAGCAGGATTTTGAAGAAATATTTGTTCACCCATGTTCACAGCTGCATTATTCACAATAGCTAAACTGTGGAAGTGAAACCCAAGAGTTTATCAACGGATGGATGGATAAGCCAAAGGTGGTGTTCACAGACAATGGAACGTTTGTCAGCCTCACAAAGGAAGGAAATCCTGACACCAGCTACCACACGGAGGTAACTTAGGGACAAGATGCTGAGTGAAATGAGCCCATCACAAAATGATTCCACTTACAGAGGCTACTAAGAGTGGTCAAATCATGAAGACAGAAAGTAAAATGGTGGTTCCCAGGGGCTGGGGGAGAGGAGGCTGGAGAGCTATTGTTCAGTGGGGACAGAGTTTCCGTTTTCCAAGCTGAAAAGGGTTCTGGAGATGGACAGTGGTGATGCTCGCAGAACAAGAGTGAATTTAATGCCACTGAACTGTGCATTTAAAAATGGTTAAGATAGGGGCGCCTGGGTGGCTCAGTAGGTTAAGAGTCCGCCTTTGGCTCAAGTCATGATCTCAGGGTCCTGGAGGATGAGGCCAGAGGCTTGGGAACAGGGTGAGAACACACCTCCCTTACTGAGAGCAGACGGGACTGCGTCACTGCCCAAGAGCTGACACCTTCCCACTTGCTCAGGGAGTTCCAGCTTAGACCTCTGGGAACAGGAATCAGGACAGGCCAAAGCCTTCAGGGGCGCAGAGGGGGAGGTGGTGGGGGTCTAGGAGCCATGCAGGGGCAGGGGATACGTGCAGATGCGCTGGGGGATGAGGAAGCTGCGTTAAGGGAAATGTCTGTGCCCAGCCACCACCAGCCTCCTCAGGGCGCGAGGCAGGGCCTCGGTGTGCTCACTGCCCCCCTCCTACTCTGCACCCCCGGGCCTCACCGGGGTGGAGCTGAGACGCAGGCTGGCTTTCTTCACCAGCCTCCAGCTGGCCGGGGAGCCCTGAAAGAGAGGGGGGGAATGGAAGACGCTCTGGGACCAGCTCTGGGACCAGCTGTGGCCCCCTGTCTGGCTCAGGGCTCATCTGTCAGGGCGGGGCCCCAGCAGGAAAGAAGTAAGGTCAACACTCAGCCATCATCTGCGGAGGGCCCAACCGGGGAAAGCAGCTGTGGGCAGAAATGTGCTCGTATACGCAGGTCTGTACACGGACAGGTATGTGTGTGCGTGTCTGCACGTGCATGTTGTGTTCAGGCGTGAGTATGCGTATTTGTGCGCATGCGTGTGGGATTACACACATACGTGTGCACCGTGAACCCCTCTGCATTCCCTACACTCCGCCTTGCGCTAGAGCCCTTGAGTGGGTTCTCGCTTCAACGGTGTTCTGTTTCCCCATGATGCCACATAAGAAGGTACCAAGAAACATGCCCGCAACTGAACAAGGATGTCTGTCAGCCGGGGTCGGAGGGCTCTGCCCGTGGCCGCTCCTGACCACGTTAAGAATGATGGGCCATTTGGAATTTCTTAGCTGGAAGGAGAGACACGGGCCCTTTCTCTCCTCGTATCCAGCCTTCCTGGGCACCTGGGGTGAGGCAAGGTCAAAGAAGGGGTCTTCCAGGTTCCCAGCCCATTGGTGAAACTCGGGAGTTTACTCTGGAAAGTGCTCAGAAACACAGAATTTTGTTCCTGGCTGACCACGGCATCTCTGTGTGACTCAGGCGGATCCTAGCCCTTCCTGGGCCTCCCCGGCTCCCTATGACAGGGGTTAGGCGGCTGCTCTGCACCCCTCCAGCCTGCCCTTACCGTCTCCGTGGCCCCAGGTACTCAGCAGCGGCACCTCGAGGTCCAGGGGCACGTCCAGCTCCATGCACACGCAATAGATGAACGCCTGCCATGTGGCCCGGCCTTGAGTGTGCAGTCTTCTCAGCTGCAGGATGACCCCCTGTGTGGCATCCTGGGCCTCGTCCCCGGACCTCAGGTCCATCTTGGGCAGGAAGAACTTCACCTTGGCATTCAGCCATTCTGGGTCTTTGCTGAGCAGCCTCACGAGCCAGTTCCACAGGTGGTTGGTGCCCAGCTGGAGGCTATCGGGGTCCATGAGGAGCTGGCCCTGCAGGGACAGGGTAGGCAGGTGAGCTGGAGGACGGGTGAGCTGGGGGGCAGGTGAGCAGGGGGACAAGTCAGCTGGTAGGAAGCCAAAGGGGTAGTCGAGAACCACCTCCCACATCTGGGGGGCCACAGATAGGCAGACAAGTGGCTTCTTGGTGGAGTCTCCCTGCCTGTGCCCAGGGATCGGTCCCAGAGAATGGTGCTTCTTTTGTACTCTTTACCCCCCTGCTTATTTGTGCCTGCGTCCTGGCTCTGGAAGGGTCTGGTTCAACCCCTGTGGATGGTCCCCTGAGGATGCTTTATTTTTTCTCATTTCCATGGACCTATTTGAGCTAAGCTCATGGCAGAGACAACTAGTTGCCCCCCCAAGCCCAATCTGTTCTCCGCTTCTTCCTTAGTATTAGAACTCCTGAATATTTCCTGGTCATCTGGCTCTATTTCCCAGCCTCCCCTGCAGTTAGAATAGGCCATCTTATTAAGTTTTGGCCAATGGGAAAAAGGTAGAAGTGCTGTATATCCTTCTTTGCTTCCTCCTGTTGGTTAGGATATCCATGTGATGGCTGCATCTTGGGCAGCCATGTTGGATCACAAGGTGGAAGCCGGTGCCAAAGGCGGTGGAGGATAAGGCAGAGAGGGTAAGGCTGAACTTCTCTGACATGATAAGGAAATACACTTCTGTTTAAAGTGCTATTGTTTAGGGCTTTTTGCTACTTAGAGTGAAAGTGTAAGTAGCTAATGTGTAAGTAGCTAACTGAATGATAGCTAATTCAAACCATCTCTTTCTCTCTCAGCAAAATTTCCCCTTCTAAACTGGCACTCGAACAATATAAGGCAAGGGACACTTACTTAGCAAAGCTTAAAAAAAATTTTTTTAAAAAATGATTCGGCAATTACGTTTCTAGCACTCTAGCCTTAGGAAATAATTATGGGTGTCCGTAAAAATTTTAATTACAAAGCCGTTTCACTGCAAGGTTATTTATAATAGATAGAAATTGGAAACAACCTAAATGTCCAAAAACGGGACTCGTTAACTAATTGGTGGTCCATCATATGGTGGAAAATGCTATCACATTTCCAAATCTGCTTTCTGGTACTATTTCCTTAAGAACAGCAGCAAACACTTAGAAAGCACAGACTACGGGCGAGGCACAGTTCTAAGTGCTTTCTATGTCTCATATAATCCTCATGACTGCAGAGACCCCACTTCCAAACCTGAAAAGAGTGCGAGGCTCACCCAGGAGGAGCAGCCTTACCAACCCTCAGAGGCTGGGGGGCAGGACTGTATATCCTGGGGTTCGGACTGCCGCTGCGCCCTTTGACTCCCAGCAAAGGCATGTGTCCCCAGCCCCCTCGGGCCATCCCTTGACAACTGGACTGGCAGCAATCGCTCCTCGCTCAGCCACAGAGCTTTAGAATTCATGAAATATGCTCACATCCATGGGGTAGGCAGGGATCACCATCCCCACTGAACGGATGGGAAGATTAAGGCCAAGGATGTACCCAAGGTCATAACGCAAGTCCACGGCGGAGCCAGGCTCAGAACTTGGATCTCTTGCCTGTCAGGTCAGTAAATTTCAGAGGCCTTGGAGCCCTAAATGGCAGCAGACAAGGACTAAGTCCCTGGACTTGGTGTGATCTTGGTCAGAGGGTGCGGTTATGGCCTAGGAAAACAGCTTCTTTTCTGGGCTACGGTGTTCAAAGTCCACGATGCCCATAAAGAAATCAGCCAGGACAGCGAGGTGTCAGGTAGAAGCGAGGAGTGTCTAGGTGGGGTAATTCTGGGGAAGTCCTTAACCTGCAAACGTGTCCACCCTGCCCGTCTGACACAAGGTCCCCTTGGGGTAAGCCGTCACGCTCTTTAAGGACAACCACCCATGGGAGGAAAGTGTGTTACATTATTACTGGTCACCGAGGCTTCGACGGAAAAGAGCCTTGGAGACAGAGGGTTACAGGAGAAAGACTCTCAGCCCCAGAGTAGGCAGACCAGTACTCCTGACCCAGCTTTGTACCTAATTCTCTGTGGTAAGCAATAGGACTAGTCACAGATATGCCCCTACTCTTTCCAGACCCGTGGTCAGATGGTCAGATGCCCCCTTGAACTCAGGCAAGCCCACGAAACTTGCTTTGGTCAATGAAACATGCTCAAGAATGACTCGTGTCACGTCTGTGCAGAAGGTTTAGGAGCCACTGTGCAATTCGCGGAGTTCTTTCTTTTCCTCTCCCCGGGGACCAGCACTATTCCAGAACTTGGCTGCTCCTTTTTGTCTGGGGCCAGCAGGAGGATCATGTGGAACCGAGGTCCTAGTTGATTAACAAGAGACAAGAAGTAGGAGCTTGTCCTCAGCTACCAGGACAACGGTGGTTGTTAGGAAACTGTAAACGAGCCTATCCTAGCTGGTCCACTTACTCTGGCCTTGAGCAAGTCTACTCTCTAGCTGGGCTTCGGTAACACCATCTATATAATGGGTAGATTGGATTCTGTCTCAAGGCCCTCCCTGATCTTCTGTGTCTGATGACCTTGACTCTCAGGCTCAATGGTGGCTAAGGGGAGGTTTGTTGTAGGAAGGGCAGCCCAGGGAGGTAAATCTGGGTAGGGGGAGCAGTCTCGGTAGGGACTGAGAAGGGAGTGAGGGAGTGGATGGGAGGGAAAGAGAGGAGGTAAAGGGTAAAGGTCACCTACTTGGCTTCCTGGTTCATCATAGATGCTCTAGGGTGTCCGCAGAGATGGTCTCATGAGTTCCCGAGCCAAGTCCTGTGCTCTGAGCGGGATGTGCAGGCTGTTTCCTTGGGTAGGGTCCTAAAGAGAGGAGACGGAGCGCTCTCCTCAGTATCCCAAATCCCAAGAGGAATGCTGTAGGGAGGGTGCAAGCCTTACCCTCCTCTGGAGACACCTCAGAAGCACTCGATCCAGAAAAGTCCCCTTACTGGTGTCACCGCCTGCCTAGAGGGACCCCTTCGTCCTCTTCCAACTCAGACATTGGCCTTCCAGGGACTTGTGGCATCAGAGTAGGCCCCTGGAATCCAGCAGACTTTCGACAGCTAATTCATTTGGATGAAAACGGAGTAATCCTCACCACCAATGCCAACTTTCTTTCCCAGTAAACTCCCCAAAGGGTAAGATTCACAATCTTGTTTCTTATTACATCTGAAGAGTTTTTGAAGCAGTTGAGAATAAACATCCTTCTTTATTTTTTTTAAAAGATTTTATTTATATGTTTGAGAGAGAGACAGAGATCGTGAGAGATAGTGAACATGAGCAGGGCAGGGCGGGGGTGGGGGGAAGGACAGAGGGAGAGGGAGAAGCAGGCTCCCTGCTGAGCAGAGAGCCCACGCAGAACTTTCTCCCCGAGATCGTGACCTGAGCTGAAGGCAGATGCTCAACCAACTGAGCCACCCAGACAGCCCAAGAATAAACATTCTTCTTAACGAGAAACCGCAGAGGCACTGATCACTGCCTCACCAAGAACACAATGACAGGACACCCTGGCTCACAAGGCTGAGAGAGACGTTGTCGAGCCAAACAGAATGGGCAAGAAGAACAGTGGCTGGAAAGCAGGGGGAGGGAGGCCGGCAGGCTGAAGATCAGGTCCACCAAGGGAGGGATGGAACCGCAAAGTTGCGAGCTTTAGAGAAATCCACGTAAATATGGTGCCTTCTAAACACAACAGAGGTTAACCACTGCTGTTAGAAAGAAGAAAAGACGGGTTTGTACCCCACTCCCCGCCCATTCATATGTTGAAGCCTCCTTTAGCAGTGTGACTTTAGCAGTGTGACCGGGCCTTTGGTCCCCAGGTCAGGAGGACGGAGCCCTCAGGAGGGCTCAGGGAGCTCGCAAGATAGAGGCAGGGGAGAGAGAGCCTGCTTCCTCTCTGCCCCCTGCCTCGCCAGGATACATGGAGAGGGTGGCCGTCCACGCAGGAAGAAAGCCCTCGCCAGACACCTGATCCGTTGGCTCCTTGAGCTTGGGACTTCCCAGCCTCCAGAACCGCGAGGAAGGCAAATGCGCGTCGTGTAAGCCAGTCAGCCCAGAGCATTCTGTTACGGCAGCCCGAAATGACTAAGACGAACCTGCCTGTGACCACAAAAAGTAGAAGAAGAAAACCCCCTCTGAGTTAATATGTGGATTTAAGGCGGTGCCTCTGAGACTAGAGCAGGATACTGTGGACGATGTCATCCGATTATAACAACAGTCCTTTAGACAGAAAAGGGGAGATATGCCAAGTGTTTATATGCCTCAAATATTTTGTAACGAACAGTTTAAGTTCGAATGAGATAAGAACAAGAAACGGAAGACAAAAAAAAAAAAAAAAAAGAAACGGAAGACAATTCTAGCAAGGACTATTTGTTGGGAGAGGCAGGCGGTAATGGAGAAGCTTCCAAACATCATAGAGCATCTTATTAAAGCACCTATCAGGAAAACTTTATGGAATGGGATTAAAAAGAGAACAACAATGGCCAAAGGAACGGAATCAAAGTAGCTTCACACGCACCTAAAATACACCCATTAATCAATGGTATTAAGAGAAGACATATGGAAAAATACATCATATTAACACACACAGTGATACAAGTTTTTTAAATTTAAGAAATTATTTTTTAATTAAGGAACGGAAGGAAAATGTGCTGTACGGAAAGCAGGTGGCAACTCCCACTCCCACTGAAGGGCCATAATGAGGGAAAAGATAGTTTAAGTGTTGGGATGGATGAGGAGAAATGGGAACTTTATATCCTGCTGGTGGGGATGGGAAACAGAGCAGCCCTCTTGGGAAACAGTGTGGCAGGTCCCATATGCTAACCACAGAGCGACCGCAGAACCCAGCCATTCCACTCGCAGATTTCTCTCCAAGAGCAACGAAAATGGACATTCACGCAAAAATGTGTACACGAAAGTTCGTTATTCACAGCAGCCCAACAGTGAAAGCAATGCAAATGTCCAGAAGCTCATGAATGGAGAAGCAAAATACAGTCTACCTATACAATGGGATATTATTCAGCAATAAAAAGGAGCAAAGTACAGATACTACAGCAAGGACGAACCATAAAATGTTATGTGGAGTGAAAAAGCTCCCAAGTATATCATTGAGTGAATGTTTACTTGTGTGTGTGTGTGTGTTTGCACACACTGAGACCAACTCTAGGGCTATACAACAGACCGGGGATAGGACTTTGTCTAGGGAGGGGGTATGGCGTACCTGGTAGGCAAAGGAGAATGCTCTATGCTGTATTCTTTTGGACTATTTTATGTTCAAACATTTTAATAGGTACATTTTTATTTTAAAAAAACAGACATTAAAAACTAGAAGGGGCATCTGGGTGGCTTAACAGCATGTGACTCTTGATTTTGGCTCAGATCACGATCTCGGGGTTGTGGGATGGAGCCATGGGTCAGGCTCTGCACTGAGCATAGAGTCTGCTTGGGATACTCTCTCTCTCCCTCTCCCTCTGCCCCTCCCCCCTCTTGCTTTCTCTCTCTCTCACTCTAAAATAAATTAAAAAAAAAAATCTTAAAAAAAAATTGAGTAGATGTTACCCCATTGTGTAAAGAAGATAAATCCGTGGTGATAAATTAGCACAAGAAATGATCAGTGTTGGCTCAGAGAAATGGAAGTTCCTCCTTAAGGTTATATAATAAAACTAAAATAGAAATAGAAGGCAATCAATAAGTATAAACACGTACGTCAAGGACGACAGAGAGAGGCTAAAAGTTCCAATCAAGGAGTAATTCATACCTATTAAGGACATACTTTATTCTATTTTTTAGTTGAACATTGGTGTGTGTTCACCACACCAATTGGGGACAGAAGGACATTTGCGGTGGAAAAGGAGATGAAGGAGGTGAACAGACAACATGAAGAATATGGGCTAGATGCCAGGCCAGGGCCTCTTGGCCTCTACTACTTCAGTTCTCGCAACTCTACCTCTTGGATGCCCTGTATGCATTTTAAAATGTCCAAGTCCCAAAGGGCAATCCCAACCTCCCTCTCCCTGCCTGAACTGCCTGCTTCCACCACCACCCTTCCCTCGTCCCTGAAGGGTGGCTTCCTGCTTCCTGGAGCTCACGCCAAGGACGGCTAACTTCTTCCATGCGGACTGCAGACTCTCACTTCCTCTGAGGCTGCTGCCTGAACCTGGCTCCACCATTTCTTACTGGATCCTTTGCACCAGGAGACCGGGTACCTCTTCTGCGGGCCCCGACATCCTCCAAGGAGGCTCAGAGTGTCCCCGTCTGCTGTGGCCCACAGCGGGTACTTTTGTCATGTAGAGTACCCTCCCCAACCCCAAATGAGAGCCAGAGAGTCCTTTCCAATTGTTTGCACGGTTTAAAAAAACAAACAAACATGACACCTTTATTTATTTTTTTTTTAAGATTTTATTTATTTATTTGACAGAGAGAGATTACAAGCTGGCAGAGCGGCAGGCAGAGAGAGGGGGGAAGCAGGCTCCCTGCTGAGCAGAGAGCCCGATGCAGGGCTCGATCCCAGGACCCTGAGATCATGACCTGAGCTGAAGGCAGAGGCTTAACCCACTGAGCCACCCAGGCGCCCCATACACCTTTATTTTTTTTAAAGATTTTATTCATTTATTTGAGAGAGAGAGAGAGAGATAGTGACAGAGAGCACAAGTGGGGAGGAGAGGGAGAAGGCGTGCACACTCTCTCTCTCTTGAAAAAAAATGTCCAAACGTTAGTAGAGCACACAGTTGCATATGATCTTTTCCTGTACTTAGAAATCTCGTCTCTTCACATTTAGTTTATTTTGCTCTGTTTCTTTCTCCTTATTACATTGGCCAGCAGCTGCTGTCTCTTATGGTTAAAGAGACAAAACAAAATTTTCACTTCCATTTATGAGTTCTGTGGAATTTTCTCTTTTTTAGTTTTATAAATTTTTTTTATCTCCTGACTTCTCTTCCCTGATTTACTGAGGCTGTTATTGGTTAGGTTTATGCGTTCCTTGATTGCTAAATTATTTCTAGTCTTTCCATTTTAAAAAATAATAAGAGAAACCACTTTTAGCCAATTTCCATGAATTTCTGTCAAGTTTACATCAAATTTATATTAGTAGTAGATTATAATTACAACTTTTAAAAAAGATTTTATTTATTTGACAGAGAGAGACAATGAGAGAGGGAACACAACCAGGGGGAATGGGAGAGGGAGAAGCAGGCTCCCCGCCGAGCAGGGAGCCTAATGTGGGGCTCGATCCCAGGACCCTGGGATCATGACCTGAGCCGAAGGCAGCCGCTTAACGACTGAGCTACCCAGGCGCCCCTGTAATTATAATTTTGAGTATATGTGCTGCCGAAGCGAGCACGATATAATTTTGAAGTGAGTCATTTAACGGAGAGTAAGTTATTCTTTAAATCTTTGTCATTAAGTTTTTGTTTTATTAGGCTATAGAAAGAATATGTCCTATGCAATTTCTGCTTCAGGGAAATATGCTGAGATTCTCCTTTTTTGCTTGGCATACAACAAATTTTAAAATATTCCCTGACATTTGTAAAGTTACTCTTTTTCAATAAATACAGATTTCGAGCCCCCAAGTTATGCCAAGAAAAAGTCTAGATGGGGCCAATGTTTAAATGTAAAAAGTTAAATGGTAAATGTACTAGAAGACTACAGGTACTCAATTTACAACAATTCATGAAGCTGTATGTTGAATCTTCTGTATTTCTTTCTACATTATGATTTCACCATAAAGTAGTTAAAATTTTTTAAGTGCTAGAAAAAAACACGGGAAAAAGTTTTAAAAATAAATTCAGCTATTCAGCTAGAATAGAGACAGTCTAGCTGAGCATGATACAAAACTCGGAAATCATAAAAGAAAAAGTGAATGCAACTGATTAGATATAAATTAAAACTTCCGTACTGCCAAAGAACACGGCAAATAAAGCAAGAAGACAAATGGCAAACTGGGAAGAACATCTACAACCTGCATCACAAAGACATGAATGCTTTTAATATATCAAGAGTGAGTACAAATCAATAAGAAAAAGACCAATGATCTGACAGGACAGCGAGCAAAGAACCGCAACTATTTACAGAAAAGGAAATAAGAATGTTCTGAAGTATATATGAAAAGATGTTCAACTTCACAGGAAGTGAAAGAAACATGTGAAAACCTAAAAGAGACATACAGTTTTCCAGCTCGTAGATTGTCAAGGAAATTGTATAGCCGGCAAGGCTGTGAGTTAGCAGGCATTTGGATGCCCTGCTAGTGGGAGTATATACCGATACAACCTTATCCATGAAGATTGCAAATGCCACGAAACCACACCTAGCAAGTCCACGCTCACGCGTTTATTCATCACGTGCAAGATAACATGTTCAGGAACACTTAATGTGGCCTTGCTTACAGCAGTGAAAGACTGAAAAAACTCTGATTGTCCCCTGAAAAGGAGCCAGTTAAATCATGGCACATCCATATGGTGGAATTCCATGCAGTCATTAAAAAAAGGAAGAGGCGGGGGGCCGGGGTGGCTCAGACCTTAAGCGTCTGCTTTCGGCTCAGGTCATGATCCCAGGATCCTGGGATGGAGCCCTGTATCGGGCTCCCTGCTCCACGGGAGGCTTGCTTCTCCCTCTCCCATTCCCTCTGCTTGTGTTCCCTCTCTCGCTGTGTTTCTCTCTGTCAAATAAATTTAAAAATCTTAAAAAAAAAAATAGGTAGTGGCTGAGCGATCTAGGATGATGATACAGAATGGCGTTCGTAACACGCGCGCACATTCCTCTGGCCCGAGAGTGTCGAACACGCAGCCGAGGTCTGGCCGGGCCTCATTTTTGTTGGATCCACCTATCCGCTTCCCGCCACCTCTCAGATAAAATCACTCCACGTTAATACGCCCGCCACAAAGAAGGTGCCAACTTGGGGCACCTGGATGGCTCAGTGGGTTAAAGCCCCTGCCTTCGGCTCAGGTCATGATCTCAGGGTCCTGGGATCGAGCCCCGCATCGGGCTCTCTGCTCAGCGGGGAGCCTGCTTCCCCCTCTCTCTCTGCCTGCCTCTCTATCTGCTTGTGATCTCTCTCCTCTCTGTCAAATAAATAAAAATAAAAAATCTTAAAAAAAAAAAACCTATAAAAAAAATTTAAAAAAAGAAGGTGCCACCTCCACATGAGGGGGCCAGGAAAGGTTCAAAGGATGAATAAACAAATGGTCTTTTGCCATCAGGTTGCTGGCCAACTCCCGGCCCTCTGGCGCACCTGCCGCCCTGCCCATGGGACAGGACGCACAGCCTCACCTCCTCATCTCACCTGCTTGGCAACGCCCTCCCCCTTTCCCCCCACCAGGCAAACTCCTCCTTTGTACCCAACCGGACTCCAGGAAGTCCTCCAGGCTGCCTTCCCAGACCAAGCCACGCCTCCCACCACTGCTGCCCTTCGCTCCTTAGGGTTCTGTTCCTTTTCCTCCGTGCAGGTCTGGCCGCTCTGCATTGTCATTTCCTCTCAGCCCATCAGCTCCCCTCTGCACACTGGCAATATAGCTTGGCGGCCAGGGCAGGGCCCGATTCTGGATCAGAGCAGATGCCTCGCACCAGGGTGCGAGGTCGTGTTGCTTTGCTTGGGTTATTATCCCTTAGCACCTCAGTTTTCCCATCTGTAGAATGGGGATTTTTCTAGATCAGGCTTTTAGAAGCAGAGCCCAAGACAGGGGTTCCTGCAAACTTTATTTATTGAGAGGGTAGGGGAAGTCTCGCTTCAGCCTGATACACGGTGGGGGCTGGGGGAGGGGTGCTCTGGAGGGTGAACGACGCCACAGAGTCTGTCCTGTCCTGTCAAGGGGCAGGAAGGCTGGGCTCTTCCACTCCCGGATGTCAGCCGTTGGCTGTGGGTCATGCCCAATGGATGGGGGAGGGAGGCATTGTAGGAGATCATTGCTATCAGCCAAGGGTAAGCCTTCCAGAAGGGTGCTGATGCTGGTGGCTAGGGCCCACAGTGGATGGGGGATGGGTGTGCTGGCTGACCGAGGGGAAGCCAGGGAGTGAGAGGGAGCACCCTCGGAGCCCGCTAGGCACGTATGAACATCTACCAGGCAAGGCCATTGGGAGATGAAGCAGGCAAAATCCCCCACGTGGCATCCGGCCCACGAGAAAGGCTCAGACATGTTGACTCTGATTACAAATGGCGCTGCTGTCATTTCCTCTGTAATCCCAGCCACTGGCACAGGGTACAAGGAAGGAAGGGAGGGATGGCAGGGAGGACACAGCTTGAGCCATAGCCTTCTGATTGCTGGAACAGAATTTGGCCTCTTTCTTCCTGATTCCCCAGGCTTGGATTACGGAGGCCGGGCAGACCTGTCTTCTTGTCCACTGTCTTGTTGGGATGGTCTCCTCGTCTCTACCAGGGGGACCTCACCTGCCTTTCCTGTGCCCAGGGGCGGCTGGGGAGGGTCAGGCCGGCAGAAGCCCCATCCCCACAGCACTGGCAGGCCTGGGTCTGCCCCTGGCTCCTGGGTCAGTGGGGGAGAAGTGAGGACAGCAGCGGGCAGCTGAGGTTGGCCAATGGGGAGAGAGGGACAGAGGTAAAAAGGGCTCGTGTCTAACGTCAGCCCCTTCAGAAAGGCCATGGTTGGTGGGGACCTACGAAAGGCAAGCCTGTCACAAAAAGAATTGCAAACACTTGGGACAGAAATATCCCGAGACACAGAAAGGAAAAGTGCCACGGAAGTTGGCTTCTCGGGACCGCGTGGCCAGTCAGACTTGGCCACCCTGGGGGTGAATCAGACCCATCGGGGCCCTCATGTCCTTCCAGAATGCCCCACGCCCAGCTCTGCCACGGGTGACGGATGACAGCAGCCTGCCTGCCCCCAGGGGTGGCTGGCTACAGTCCAAGGTTCCAGAGGATGCCCGAGGCTCAGGGCAAAGGGAGACGGAGCTGGAAGAGGCCTGGGGGCGAGTCGGTGCCAGGCCCATTTTACAGACGGGGAGACTGAGAGGCCCTCACGGCAACTAGGCGGCACAGGTGGGGCCATGTGACCGGGTGGGCTCTTTCCGGAGGCTGACAAAGCCCGCCCCGGGAATGGCCCCCTCTCACGGGGGGGGGGGGGGGGGGGGGGGGGTGCCCCAGGGCACACAGCTACATGAATGAAGATTTCAGCAGCCATTTCTGCCCCCACCCACAGAAGCTGGTGGAGCAGGCAACGGGGGTCCGGGATGCAGCACATTTCCACGGGGGGATGACGTGGGCTGACTGTTCTTTTGAAAACCATCATCTTCATGGTCCTCACAACGTTAGGGTCCCCCGGATTCACACTCGGTCACACGGCTTGATTGACGCCAAGGTTCCCAGCGGCGAGGAGACTGGCCAGGTCACGGCTAGAGAGCCACAGAACCGGCAGTGGACTAAACTCCTCCTGGCCTTGGAGCCCTCTGGGGGAATGGAGTGCGCAGCTGGGGGCTGGGGAGGGCCCTGGAGAGGGACCTGATGGGGCGGAGCAGCCCGCGTCTGCACTCTGGGCCTCAGGGCCAGGCTGTCCCCGTCCTGCATCCCACGCGGTCTCTCTCATCACTGCAGCCTGGGGATCTGGGTCTCAGCCCATACCTCTGCTTTAATCCTTCGCCCCCACCACCTTCCTGCTCAAAAGGCTTGGTCTTTCCACCAGAGGGTCCCCGAGGCTTTCCAGTCCCTCCTCTGGGACCAGGAGCCCCTAGAGCCAGCAGCTGACGAGGGAGTGGCCCTGCCTCTCCCGCTCAGCCCTGGCGGTTTGGGCCCAGCACCCACACGGAGCGGCTGGGGAGCCTTCCATGAGAGGGCTTTCAGCCAACATGTTCCGGGATCTTCCAGGCCAGGTCTGGGGCCCCCAAACTCGTCTGCACATTAGAATCATCTCGCCGGGCTTCCAAGAATTCCAACGAGCCACACCCTGGACCAATCACAGCATCATCTCTCGGGGTGGAACGCAGGCCTCCATCTGTACCTTCTCGTGTGCTGACAAGCTTGGGAACGAATGTTCTAGGCATGATGACACCCAGGTCTCCACTCCCAGTCGGGGGAGAATGGTTCTGTGTTTCCTTGCGCTTGCGCTTGACTCCCCACCTCCCCAGCAAACCAGAGCCAAGGGATTCTTGCCCTCAGAAAGGCTGGGGACAGGAAAGCCACCAAGATGGCCTTATTTAGATGAAACCCTGTGGGTGTCTCCCAATGAGTAACACTTCCGCCTCAGGCCTGTTCCTTGGCACCTTGCACCCCAGCTTTGTGGTTCTGCCAACAGCTCTCACACAGGCCCCGGCCGAGCACAGCTACACCCCGTGGAAACAAAGCTGAGGTCTGGAAACCCCCTCTTATCTCCAACTGCGCTGTTGGTGAGGATCCCAGAGGAATATGCTTTCGGAGTTCTGGGGCCCAGAGTCAGACAGAGAAGGGAAAATACCATGCGATCTCACATGTGGAGTCTAAAAAAACCAAACCAAACCAAACCAACCAACCAACCTAATAAAAGAAAGACACAAATTAAAAAAAAACAAACACAGAATTGCCAAGGAGTGCTGGGTGAGCGGTGGGCAAAATGCATGAGGGGGGCCAAAAGGTAGAAACTTCTAGCTACAAAGTAAATATATCACGGGGATGTGATACACAGCAGAGTGACTATAGTTAATAATACTCTATTGCAGGGGCACCTGACTGACTCAGTCATAAGGGCATGCGACTCCTGATCTCAGGGTTGTGGGTTCAAGCCCCATATTGGGTGTAGAGATTACTTAAAAATTAAGAAAAAAAAAAATCTTAAAAAAGGTAAAAAAAAGTTAAAGGTTTGAGCCCCACATTGGATATAGAGAGTACTAAATAAAATAAATAAAATCTTAAAAAAAAGGTTAAAAAAAAATAATACTCTCTTGCATATTTGAAAGTTAAGAGATACTTCTTAAAAGTCTTCAACACCAGAAAAAGAAGTTTTTTGTAACTGTGTGGTGATAGATGTTCACTACACCCACTATGGAGATCATTTTGCAATGCGTGTAAATAGCAAATCGTTATGTAATGACTGATACTAGTGCAATGTCCCATGTTAATTCTACCGCAGTGAAAAATGAAAAAAAAAATTTTTGTTTTGAGAGAGTGGTGGGGGGGAGGGGGAGGGAATCTCAGGCAGATTCCATGCCCAGTGCTGAGCTCCACGCTCCATCTCACGACCCTGACTCCCAGGATCGAGCCCTGCATGGGGCTCTCAGCTCAGCAGGAAGCCTGCTTCCCCTTCTCTCTCTGCCTGCCTCTCTGCCTATTTGGGATTTCTCACTCTCTGTCAAATAAATAAATAAAATCTTAAAAAAACAAAAAAACAAAAAAAACAAGCAAACAAAGGAAAACAAAACCAAAATGACGCCTGCCTGCCCACAGCCCTGGCCCCGGTGGCCTGGCCTCCCGTTGCTGAAAAGACCAGGAGGGTGAGAAGCATTAGTTCAGCCCCAGCTGAGACTTTCTCCTTGACTAATCTGGAAGGATATAAGAGAACTGAAAAGAAGATAGTGTTCTCCCTTTATGACTCAATTTACATGAATACCTTGACCACACGCCTCCTAAGATCATCTCGTTGACTCCCACTGGATAAGTCTCTGTTTGGGGAAGCATGGACCCATCCATCTCAAGAAGAGGATCCCGAGGCCCAGAAAGGCACAGGACCCCTTCCAGACGGCAGGAAAAAGGTCATCATGAAGACACGTAAGTCGGCAAGCTGTTTCTGACGACTTCTCTCTACAACCAGATGCCACGGTAAGAGCTGAGGGCCTCAGAGTCCAGTCCCCCCAGGGCTCGAATGTTCCCTCCCTTTCCCACAAGGGCCAGAAAGAACCCCCAAGGCACGAGGCTGAGGGGGTCTGAGGTCTGGTGACGGTACGGGCGCCATCCGTCCACCAAGGAGATGGGGGTTGGGGGAATCGTGCAAACTCCCAGGGGCCTGCAGCTTCTACATCTGCACGGTAGTGTTTTAGGAGAGAAAGTTAGAAACGTGGTCTCAGATACTTGAGAAATAAAGGTCGGGGAGAGGGTGCTGGGACCATGGCAGGAAGCACCAGGACTCTGTCTCCCACCGAGACCACAGTTGGGCGGGCACCGACTATCTGCTACAACTGCTCTGGAGCTCTGGAGACTTTGAATGCTTGCCACTTCCTGGGGAACGTGTGGGTGGTAAACTGGGGTTAATTTCGGTCAATTCCACTCTAGGCGGGGAGCAGCTCCATACCCCAGACCCAGCCACAGGGCAGACAGCTGCGCACACGTTCCCGGGGCAGCCCGCACACAGCTGACAAGAATCGGGTGAGTAAAAAGGACC